>UELW01000112.1:21582275-22782275 GCA_900490495.1 Danionella dracula | reverse complement strand
GTCCACACACCCCCTTACTTACCCTGTTAAAAAAAATCACCCTTACCAACACAGTTTAAAAAAATGCTAATAAAATGCTGTAAAGGGTATGCTAATCCATTAGGTGGCAGCAAACTTCTCCACCCTGAAGATTTATCAGCCAATCAGAAGCTTTTGACCTATTTGACTCATCATAGTGTCTTCCCTTCGATGTCTGGGAAAAGCAGCATTAAAAAAAAATAATAATAATAATGATGTCACTGATTATTTTTTTCCCTGACATTCTTTACTAACAATTATTTAGCTCTCAAAACTAGGCAATTTTTATGGGACTCAATCAGGTTGTCAAGTGTCCCAAAATGCAGCTTTTCTAAACTAGAATATAATACTTGTTTCTCTCTCTCTCTCTCGCTTTCTCTCCCCCTGTGAATCCAGCATTTAAGTAAATATTTAAACGTGTAATAACTTCTTGATTACTGTGATGTGTCCGGCAGGTTTGTGTGTGTGTGTTTTTGTGTACTTGCCTACCTATCTAAGTGTGGACAGTGGTGTGGTTACACACCAACAAAGAGGGGACAGCAAAGCCAAAAGGGGACATTTTTGTGTGTGTGTGTGCGTGTGTGTGGGCGTGTGTGTGTGCGTGTGTGTGTGTGTGTGTGTGTGCAAATGCTGGTAAGAAATGGCAGAGACAATATATTAATGTTTCCAAACATAAAAATACGTCTTAAGTGTTTGTATTTTTTGTCTATTTGAAAAATGAACAAAGGCCATATCAAGTAAACTTTAAACAAGAGACGCAAGGTGAACGAATGCAAGTAAAATCTTACTCTTCCTGTTAAACTTTGGGTTTTTGTAGAGTGTGTTTGAGTAATCAGGGATTAGATTGCAGTTTCAAACTCTGACACTGTGAATGGGGCTGGACTTGTGTTTGCGAGGGAGACATTAATCTGGCAGTTCGAACTGACAACTAGAGCTTACAGCTTCTGTTACGATACACACACACACGTACACGCACACGCACACACACACACACACGCACACACACGCACACACACACATGCACAAAACCCCCACATATTTGTTTACAAGAAAAGTCATGTTAACCAATCTGAGTGGCACTACAATGACCTAGTAACAAATTGAAATCCAAATTGAAATTGTGAAAAAATCTGTCTTTTAATTTTCCCCATAAGCATACTTTGGTTAGGTTCACATTTACTTCTCACCAAACCTGACTAACCAGGACACTGTTAATGCTATTTGAAAGACAATAAAATTATTATATTGAATATAATCAGAATCCCTCCTGCTTGAGAGTGGCTAAATAGAAAGTATATTATCTAGTCTTTATTGGACACAATTAATATGATGTAATAATTGAGCCAAGAATGATTTGATAAGCTATAATAGTTATTTTGGTTTGTTTCACAAAGGATTCCCTCCGTGTGGACTTGATTACCTTTTGCTGTGGCCACAAGGAGAGGTTTTCTGTTTTTTCCTCCTCAAGAACTTTCAACCCGTCCACAACCGAGGTGGTTGCGCTTTGAGGTAATGTTTGATATTTATTGCTGACGCTAGATTGATGGGATGTTTTAGGCCCAAACATTTTATTTTGTGGACTTCAAGACATTTTAAAATACACATGGACTTCATTGAATGTGTTTATATTCTTGTTGTAGTATTTTTAGTGTGTGTCAAATACATGTTTATTGGTTTAATTGAAAGGGTGAACTGTATTTTATAAAGTTGAATTGTAACTTCATTTGTTATATGGTTGTGCATCAATTTTAGGATTGATTTGACTATCTTATTGAAAGCCTTTACTTTTTACAACAATTGTTTGAACCCAATGCACTCTTTCTTTGAGTTGCAGAAAGGTGAGGGAGGTGCTACATGAGCCAGTAACTCACAGGAGACTTTCATTACCATTATGTTCAATGTAAGTTTAAAATAACATTACATTAAGTAACAATGTAATAGAACAGTAATGATTAATGTATTGAATGAACATTTAGTTAATGTGTGAAAAATCCATGGAAAAGAAAGGCTGGCATTTTCACTTTGAGCAAGCAAATACAAGTAACCCTTGTTGAACATTTGCATCTCCATTTTTCCTTTGGCAGGAGATGCAAATCGAAAACAAATTCTCCAATACGTGTCGATTTCTGCAGCATTGGGTTTGGGTTCCTTATTCTCATTGGCATTATTATGCTCCAATTATATGGACAATCACTAGAAAGGCATAGACATCAGGCAGAACACAATGGTCTATGTGGAAAAATAGAAAAAGCTGTTTTGGCTTCAGAAAGGCCAGCTGGGTGAGTGGCCTTCAGAGGGTGAAACACTCTTCCTCTGATCAACAGTTGAAAACAGAAGAAAAAAAACCCCACAATGGCTAAACCTCACAGAGTTGACTTAATGTTTTGAAGCAAATTGGTGCAGGTTCACTTGTTTACTGATAAGTTCAGAATTCTTCTTCTCAATTGTTTCTCTTTTTTATGTATCATGTAAGTGCTGGTACTTTAGTATCTTACAGACCAGAAAAGCGAATAGTTTCCAAACAGTAAACAATTATTCAAGTTCAATTGACTCCAAATAAAAATCTCACAAGATTTGGCTATCCTGTGAGGGCCATGATCTAACATCTCTCTAGGGACCAAAGCGCTTCATATTGAAGATACGTTGATCCATGGTTTGACCCTGCCACTTGGACCAACTGAGTGACTCAGAACTCAATAATCGCAAGAATATCCAAATTCCTTCATGCGATGATGTCAGTCATGAAAGTAAGATGCCCAATTCAGAATCTTTCACTAGCCACAGATTACCAGTAAGAGATCTCCAACATAAGCCAGAATTGTTCCTCAGAATATGCATAATGAGAAAATGTTATTTTTGTTTTTTACTGTTTGATTGCTGTAGTATCTAAATAGTGCAGACAAAAAAGTCCTTTCTCTCTTCATACACCATTTTCCGAACTACATCCCCTTGGATTTCTAGTGCTTTTATCTGTTGGGCTTGAATTCACAGCTTTCCTTCATTCTATTACTTAAAGGGGGTAAAACATTTCTCTTCTTTAGTAAAGGTGTTACATCATGTAAACTCTACTTTTCAGACATTCCTTGCATATTTTAGCATTGTTCCCTCATCAAAAACACTTCTCAAGTCATATGCAGATTAGTTCATGCATTCATTCATTCATCTTCATGTCGGCTTTATTCCCTTTCGGGGTCGCCACAGTGGAATGAACCGCCAACTCACTGGCATATGTTTTACGCAGCGGATGCCCTTCCCTGCCGCAACCCATCGCTGGGAAATAGTTCATGCATGTTTGTATATATCTATTTTCTTTTTCTGTGAGTTCAAAACTGCTTGGTGACCATAGTCACACCAATTGGTCGAAGCACCGCCCACCAACCAATCAAATGAACTGTTAATGCATCGAAATGAAGAACGTACACGCTGACCGTAACACCTTGGCACTGCATTGAATAAACAATTTAAAAAGTGTTTTTGGATTCCCTGGCCAAAAAGTGTGTTTTATCTCAAAAAAAGATGAAGGTATTTATCGGAAATGTGTGGATTTTTTGTGGTAACAAGCAAAACCCAGCAGGGGGCGTGGTGGAAGCATGACAGGGGAGGAACAGGAGGTACACTGCTCGTTTGGCAGTGAACAACCATTTGAGTGATTCAAAGACATTGCTTAATAAATACTGTCTTTTGAAGGATCAGTGATAGTCTAGAGGAGTCAAAGAATCATTATTAATTATTTAAAAAGGGCATGATATGGCACTTTTAAGGTTAACTCTGCTTTGGCCAGTCGATTTATGAATTATTTAGAAATCACAAAACAACAAAGCAGTGGCTAAAGCCTTGACAATAAAAAAGATTGTGCATCAAGAAGAGCTGAAGCTTGACAGTTGGTACTTTGATCTTTTCCAAAGCTTTGGGTGTATTTTTTATGTGTTCAGATGTTCAGAAAGGGCAAAATTACATCAAATGTTCCCATTTCGAGGCTACCAAAGGCACCTTCCTGAGTTTGCATGGTGACCTGGTTTTCTTAGATAGTTTCAAAACATTCTCTGTGACTATAAATTCTTGAATGTATTTAGTTCTGTATTTACTCTTTAAATTGTAATATACCTAACTGCTCTAAATTAATTCTATGATCGCTTCATATAAACCCTAGCTTGGGTCAACAGCTCACGTTTGTTCAATAAGGGCTTCTTGGTCTGGTCTCATTGCCACACAAACTCACAATTCAAACTCACTTCTCAATGCATTTCCGTTTCCAATTAACTTAACAATAACATTTTAGGATCTCTTAGGAAAAAAAGGATCCTCAAATCCCTTGTAGGATTCAAAAATACAAATCTAGGAAAAAAATAATCATAAACAGAGTTGTCATTACAAGTGATATACAAAAATGTGCTTCCCCACATTGTCACATAGTTTACATACATTCTCCACAGAAATAGTTTTTATAGTAACTCAACATGAAACAATTAAATCTGTTTGCGAAGGAAATCAATCACAAACTCACCTTTCAAACTTGTTTTCTTGAGTTTCCTGCCTTACAAACAGGTTCAGACAGTTTTCCTGAGGATAAAATCCTTTGTATGTTTACTTCCATGTCCATGGGCTCAAGTGTTGGCTGCAGTCTCAAATGCACAAATACACACTCAGTCTGAGAGCGAATCTGAAAGTAAAGCTGAGCACCGAAAACGTCCTCCACAGAGAGAGAGAGAGAGAGAGAGAGAGAGGGAGAGAGGGAGAGAGACAAGGTCTTTAAGCAACATCATTTCAGAGGTCTACATCCTCTCATTCTAGTGCAAGCAGTAATTTGATAACAGTTAAACCTACATGCAACAGTGCATAAAAATAATTGTTCAAAAGTAAGAGTTTGACAAAAGCCTAAACCGAGGGGTTTGGAATGCAAGAAAGAGAGCCAAGGTCAAAGCGTCCTTCTATACACACACTTATGCATACAATTGGGTCACTTTAAAGAGGCTACATACACAAAAATAGATCTGAGAGAGTCATAGGACTGGGAATCGGGTTCGGCACACAACTGATAGCAAAACACAGAAACTAGAAACCAACAACTCCACTGATATTCAGTCAACAGAAAAGACAAAAACGTTAACTTCAGTCAACACACGTATGTCACCAGGGAAAAGTGGTGAAGTCGTAAAGGAGGTGCAGAGCAGCATTGTTTCAAGAACTGTTGCACACAATCACAGTCTTGAGGAAAGTCCCTTGGTGGAGTCCGTTGTCATTCCTGCTTCCTGACACCAAGGGTTTCCATTATTTGCATTCAAGAATTCACACACAGGTGGATGTATTCACGAAAAGTACATGTAATACATCATTTTTGTAAAATATCTACCACATGGGAATTCTTATGTAAATACCATGTAAAGTTTTGTGAGGTCTGGCAAAAAATTAATAGTGAAGTCTGGGATAATATGGAAATGCATCAGCTTTTTTCTGACAAGTGGCTCTTGGGTGCATTTCCTTTGCTGCCCTAAACACATATATTCACAAGAAGAATATTAAAAACTCTCCATTTCAGAAGAATGTGTATGAACAATGTCCACAATCTTAGAAAGACAATGGGACTTTTAGGGTGCTGTCGCACCGGGAATTATTTGATCATTCTGTAGTTTCCTTCGCCTCCCCACTCCCACCCAGTTTTCACTATAATTGCCGATCAGTTCTTTTAAACACTTCCAAATTCATGTAACACAGTAAACTTCATTTTCCTACATAGGATTTATTGAACCCTTTTCTACGCCAGATCTCAGGATGTATTTTTACACTTGGAAAATTCATCCATTGCCTGGGACAAGTGTGCTTGGAAACTGATCTTGAACCATAGTTGAACCAAAGATGACCAAGCACCAAAGCCGAATGAAAATCTCAGCTCATTTCTGGAATAAGCCTGTGCTAGAAAATGAGGGGATTGAATGCAATTTTAATTAAAAATGGAGACTTTATAAGTAAAATAATCACATCTCCCATACAATTGAACCACTGTGAACAACATATTATTGAAAATAGCACAATGTCACCAACCCTTTAAAGCACAGGTGTGAAACTCAATTCCTGGAGGGCCACAGCCCTGCATAGTTTTGAGCTAACCTCTACTGAACACACCTGATTCCTTTAATAAGCTACTCTTGGCTTGTTTATTGCTACTCATGTCGCTCTTGGAATATGGTTGGAACAAAAACCAGCAGTGGCTGCAGCCCTCCAGGAATGAGTTTGACACCCCTGCAAAGAATCAGTCCTTACTATACTGCCACTTTCCCTTCTCCTGGCTTTCTTACAAGCATTGATCAAATTGTTTAGTATTCTGTGTTCTGTCCAAAGCTTTCACTGGATATTATGAACCAAGTAATAGTCTTACCTACTCTTAGGGTAGGACTTGTTGGTACACCTTCATTTTCTTATGCCATTAATAGAAACCATAGGCATGAACCAGACCTAGGCTAATACCATGTGCGCATTTTTCTACCTTCTAATAGAGTTTGGGATGGTCAGGTGTCCAAAGTAGCTATTCCTAAATAATTAACCAAAGTGGCTAGACATACTAGAGGTGAGCAAGGAAATCATAGACACTTAGGCCTTCAGTGTCTAGAATACAGTCCTTGCTCTACTCTTTCTGTAAAAAAGCAGAATGTACTCTGTACTCTATAGGAAAGCTGAAATTCTCCTCTCTGACTCACTGAGGCCTCAACCTGAAACATAGGCTCTTTTTTAGGTCACTTGCCGGCACTAAATTAATGTGTAGACTTCTCTGCCAGTTGTGTGTCTGGGGGAGCGTGCCACTACAGAAATCACTTAATGTCTTTTAAAAAAGTGTCAAACATTCCAGACCATAAATCTGTTTAAAGGTAGAAAGCAACTACATTACAACATCTAGCATTTTCAGAAGCCAATAAAGGACTTCTAAAAGCATCCAGATTGGCAAACATTTCTGGATCATTTTTATTAACAGCGAGCATCCCTGACATATAAGCTAATGACACTGCACACAGAACATTTTTAGTCTGCTCATCTTTTACTGAGACCTGGCTCCAGCAAAAGTAGCAATGGAATGTAAGCTGTTGAGATGCTGTCAGCCTTCAAGGGTGCACTGTCTGGGCATAAAGTATATTCCACTAATATCCTGCTTTTAATGGGGGACTCCTGTGTAACCTTTAGCTTTTCAGTCATAAAGGCTCGCCGAGGTGAAGATTCTAATACCTCCTAGGAGGAATGCTTTTCCTCCAAAACTCTTTATGCATACCAGGAACAAACAAGCAGTGACTTCCATTATACCCATGAGCAGACACACCATTAGAAAAGCTACGACAGAGCAAGGCCAAGTGAGGCACCTCAATCAAGCTCCTAAGCTGACCCCAAATGCATTTATATAACTCATCACCTATGCTTTCAACAGACTTCCATTTGTTCAATGGAATGTCATTAATATATTTGTTTTGACACATCACATAAGAAAGTTTTTCATTTGGTGTGGATGGACTTGCTATAGGACATAGTATATAGTATAAATGCTAAAGACATTAAGGCAAAATTCACACCTGTTTATGGCGTTTTCTGTCTGTGCTCAGCTATGCACACAGCTTATCAACAGGTAAAAATGGGGCCTCTTTTTCAAAGCACATTCCATCAACTCAAGCAAGGGTCCTGTGAACAGACAGACCAGAAGCTCACTAGGAGTAGGTTAAATAAACAAAGCAATGCATGTAATGCTCTGGGTTATATATGGTCTGGAAAGCCTATAGTGCTTCTATCTCTGAAGTTCCTAACAACAATATTCCCATATAACCCAATCTCCTTGAAGGTAGACCAGGAAACAGAGCTACAACCACCCATATGCATTGAATCTGTTGTATTACGTGTTAAACTGTAAATCACTAGCCTTCTATAAACTTGCCATCATTTCAGTCCAACTCCTCGTTCCTTCGTCACCTGGTCTGTGACAAGAGGACTGGTGTAATATGCTTATACTATCTTTGTCTGTCTTTAGTCACTTAGGTAAAAGTGTCTACTAATGCATAAATCTTTTTTTAGAGTGACATATACGATTAGTCGTAGAGATATCTGACAAAAAGTTGTGTCTAGTGAGTTAATCATAAAAGTGTGAAAGTAATGGTACGTTTAAGCCATGGGATGTGGTTTTCAGGGTCAATCAAGCTAAAGACAACTAAAATCTATTTGCATCTCATTCAACCAAGACTAATTCCCTGTCCCTGGATCATGGAACAAACTCCCTGATCCAGTCAGGAAAGCAGCAACACTAACAGCTTTCAAAAAGCAACTGAAAACTCTTCTCTTCAGAGAACACCTACTATAAAATAAAAAAACACTACTACCTTCTTTTTTCCCTCCTCTGTCTTTATCTTCTTCCTCTACTTCCTCACTGCTTTGGTTCATTGATCAGTTGATACAATTTCTATTATGAGAAGCTGAGATAGACTTTGACGGTGTAACAAACTGCATATTGTCTCTCCCTAATGTAAGTCGCTTTGGACAAAAGCGTCTGCCAAATGCATAAATGTAATTTGTCATAGTTAGACTAACAAAGTTTTCCAGAGCTGTCAACAATAACAACTCATTTTAGATTAGTTTTGAGCTTTGCCGTTTAACTTTTACGTTTTTTTTTTAATTATTTCATGAGCTTGTCTATCAAGCTCAATGATCAAAAACTTTAGTTTTCAGTTCACAAGCCCTTCAGTTTTTCATTCCAAAACAAATCTGTGCAAAACGCTAGAGATAAAGCAACTCAATCATTTGCTCCTCATTGAAGGATTAGCCGTAAGTTTCAAGAGAATGCAGAGATGGGAAGTAGCCAGCTTTCACTTGTATTGTTCAGTGTGAAAGGATTGCTCCAAGGCCTCCAAAAGATTAAACTTCTTTTGATTAGCAACCAACAGGACTTCTGGAAAATCCTGGAACCACAGAGGGGCATCTTTTTGCCTTGGGTCCATTTGAAGTAAATGGATACTCTGGAAAAGATTCAATTGGTTGGTGTTTATCCACTTTTCTTGTCCTCCTCTGAGACTTTTTACACAGCCACCAGAGTCAGGTAATGATTACTCTTCTTTTGTAAGAATGCATCATCATGAGTGTTTAGTTTACTGAAATGTTAATGGAAACAACAGCACATTGATGTTTCAGAAGGCTTCTTATATCCTGCTTTTGATCTCTGGAGAATGGCAAGCAAACAGGTTATGAGATCATTGTGAAGAAAACCCATCGCAGCTAGAGTACTTGATGTTAAGATAGCATGACCTCAGTCCTATTGTCAATCAAGGGGCTGAATATGACTCATTACATTGAGCATATACAGATCCCAAAAAAAAACTAATCAGAAAAGTCCACATGTGGCGTATGTCCACATTTGACTCAAAACATTAATTCTATTTTATTTTTAAACCACAGCTTCATCAGAGAAAAATGTGTTTGTTTAGTATAAAACTTAAACCACATAGTTATGAAATGAATTTTGTTTCATTTTATATTGCACTTTTTATTGTGGTCCAATAAAGAAATCAAGAAAGGGGTTTGAACCAAGAAAGGGGTTTGAGTAAAACCAAAATTTTCTGATTCAAAATTACATTTTCAGATTCATCTAAAAGTTATACAAACAATTCAAAGCCATACTTTAGTATTAAAGATGTATTTTAAAGGTCCCAATAGTCTGGGCGTGTTCTGTACTTAGCCCTGACCCTTACAGTGTAGTCCCTATAGAAGTCATTGTAGGGAATCCCTCCCTTTTTGATCCTTGTAGCACTTTTTAATTGTAGCAGAGCTATGTATACAGCCATGTCAACCCAGGTTTGGAGCTTAGTGAGCTTTAGTGTGGCATGGAAAGATGTTCCATGCATGGATTTACCACCAAAACCTACCATTGATAGATAGAACAGACACTTAAAATCACAGAAATGTAGTAAAAACACATATTTAGTGGAGTGTACCTATAAAAAACACTTTTTTTCACAAAATGAAAAACATTTTTTTTAAACAAATTAACCTGCAATAACACAAAAAACAACATAGTAACTGATACCATTGCTCTGGTACTTAAATGAGATTTTATTGCTTAAATGATGTATTATACGATAACTTTCGCTATCAGTTAAATGAAAATGTAGTCAAGTTTTAAACATATAATTGCAGTCAGTGTTTCACAGCTCAGTATCAATTAAAATTATTATTGTTCCGTCCTCATGCCTCAAGTCATATTCAGATTGGTTCATGCATGCTTGTGTAATACTATTTTCTTTTCTCAAAACAGCTTGATGACTGTAGCTAAGCTCATTGGGCATAATGCAGCTCATGTCGATGAAGAACGTACATGCTGACTGACCCAAAAGGGTAGGCATAGCAGAACCGTGTCAATAAACAATTAAATGAAATTGTGTTTTTGGTCCAAAAGTGTGTTTTTGGCTTACCGAAAGATGAATGTATTTGTTGTATATGTAATAAGTAAACAGAATATGATAAGTGATGTTAACAATCCTATGCTGATAAAAAGTACATGGTATGTTAAGCAAAACAAAAGTATTTCTAAGTCCCATCATTTGAAAAGATAAAACTTGAAGAAACCCATAGATCAGCAAAAACCATTTAACAGGACGGTACATGTCTGCCTAATGAGGGGTTATCAGAGTCAGAACTGCTTGTAGACATGTGTACACAGACATAGGCAAAGTGGTTTCAGGGCTCAGATGTTTGTTGAGCTAAAAGTATGAATATCCCATAATGTAAAGAATGCACTGACACAGCAAACCAAGTGACAAACAGACCAACCATGACTTTCTTCTTCTGTCACCATGCTACTCTTAAAAACACATCTATCATTTAACTCTGCTGATTAATTTTAGAAGCAAAGTATTTGAATGCTATTCGACAGTGAAATAGCTACCACAGCGAAGGCAGGAAGTTGTGGGTGTTTGGCATGGCTTTACTAGGTTGGTTTCGTGGTTACTGGCAAAGTGAAAGTGCCAATCTTTTGGTTACGCTATGAATTTTTGATGTGTGAATAAAGCTCCACTATTATGCAACTCTCTTTAAAACATTGGGAAACGATTCAAGTTTTGCTGCTTTTAATGTAAAAATTGTATTTATTCAGCCTCATCTACTATTTTTTTCTATTTACATAGCATAATAAAAATGCAACATCATATACAAAACAAAAAATGCAAAAAAGCTAATCACCAGATGTCTATGAATTCATTTATAGGTACCTTAAGCAAGTACAAGCTTGAGATTTTCAGTAAATCACTTTACTCATGAGTCTAGCTGCACAACTTAAATACTGCTTCAAAAGGAAGCCAAATTAAAAATGGCATTCTCTACTGCATTTTTACATTTTGGATCAAACCATTGACTGTGTATGACAGACGTATCATGCGTGACATTTCAAATGAAGGTTACTGGAGGCTCAGAATGGACGTAGAAAACCATGGCCATCATGGAAGTGCGTCACTTCCCTGTAATCAAACTGTTTGTTTTTTTTCCAGGACATAGAACAGACGTCTGATTGGCTCAAGTTGGTTTAACTTTTAATTCATCTTAAATAAACAAATGTAAAAATAATTCATGCCCCTCAGAGTGTTCATAAAGTTCGGCACAAGCAATCTAAATCAAAACACTGCAGCACCATTGGTGCAAACATGTTTTTTCAGCTCCAAAGTTGTAGTTTTAACATGAGAGTGAATGAGAACCTGCTCACTTATCCGCCCAGCATCCTTGAGATACTACAGTTCATTCCCATCCGATTATGCATCGGCAGGAGGTCGTCATTTGGTTTAAATGTTTGCTTCTGCTATTTTCTTTTTCTGCAGATGCATTAGCCCTGAAATATATTCAAATATACAAAGTATATATTAATGAACATAGATAATATACAGTGGGGCGTCACAATGGCACAGTGGGTAAATGGTCTAAACAAAATTGTCCATAGTGTATGAGTGTGCTTGAGTGTTAAAGGAAGTTTCCCAGTAATGGCTGCGGCTGGAAGGGCATCTGCTGCATAAAATATATGCTAGATGAGTTGGTGGTTCATTCTGCTGTGACGACCCTGTAAGGGACAAAACCAACAAGAGGATGGATGAATGGATAATATACCTATTGTTGTGCACTAGGGGTGATACATTTTGTTTCGAATCAATTCTGCTGTAAAAAAGTATATCTTTTTGTCTATGTCCATGAATAGATAAAAACAATAAAAAGATGGGACTACTTGGCTGAGTTAAAATCTTATTTTAATCTTAATGCATTTCCAAATTCTATCTAATCAGAAAAAAAAGGATTAAAAAGACACTGGCAGATATTCAAATTCAAATGATCGGTATTGGATCAGGAGCAAAAAAAATAGCTGATCTAACTAATTTAAAGCATAGCTTCATTCACAGAAGATTGTAAAGAGGATTTTGGTGAATGTTTAAAACCCCCAATACAGATATAGCGTAGTTCATGTATTTAACTCATGACAGTTCATTATAAGTAATTATACGTAACGTATTAATTCATGGGAATTTGTGTATTCTTATCACAAAGTGTTAAAAAATCTGAATCAAAATTAACTTAACCAAGGGGTTTATTATATCCTAATTATTTTCTGTACCTCTATAGTGTTAAGCTCTGTTTTGTTGACTTGGTGTTTTAAAGATCGGAGGAACTAAACATAATGAACTGCAGATATACCTTTGGATAAAGAGTTTGGCCACCGTTACTAACCAACTTGATGACCCAGGCCAAATAGGTGTATTACTTACACACATTCAGAATAGCCTGATGAGTAATACTTCTATTTCTAGTCCCCATTTCTTAATTAAAGTAGACTTCCACAGCAAATAAGTGAATCACTCATTCCAGCACATTCCACAATAGCTCTGTTGGACTGAGATATGAAGAAGTAATCTCTAAAGACCTCGCAAACAAAACAGAGGTTCACTAATTCAAAGAGGTTCTGGTCATTAAACAATTTATTCAGACAAATAGAGTGCCAAGAAAATATACCCCCACAATTACAACATCAACTGATAGCATGGATTATCTTACAATATCTTAAACGTTCTTTTTTTTGTGGTTCATGTCTCCAGCTCTCCAACAAAGCTTGGTTATATCTGTGTTATTGGTGAGCTCTATTGATTTCTATCAACTCTTAAGTATTTGAAGATGTGTTGCACAAAGCTATGCTGCTTAACTTGAAATTCACACGCTCGTTCAGATAACTTCTCCGCAGGGAGCCAGTGTGTGACATTAGGTGCTGTTAATAAAGAAAGCTTCTGGAGTAGCACATGCAGACAATTAGCACTGGGCAGTCCATCTTATCATGTCTTGTTAGAGTCTCCATTTATAAAACCATCAGATTGCTCAGTTTCTCTGCAAAAGCCCTCCACCACCCCTATTTCTTTAGATTTTGTTTTATTTCCTTCGAACAGCTCGCTTGGTATGAGTTTATACACGCCAGTTCTGCTTGCACAACTGAAGGTGTAACTTATGCAAGTGCTTTAGCACATTGAGCAGCAATGCAATCCATTACTACTTACACAATCAGACTTACATTTTGTAAACAAAGTATATGCCTCCCCCCATATTGTACCCAGCATTTTCACAAAACGCTGAAACACTGTTCTCTTAACATGTGGATGAACAGTGTAACCAAGAAGAAACTCTTTATGTTGCTAACTAAAACAAGGCAAGGAATGCTAGACCTGCAATATTTGGGATATAATGTCCTCAAAACATTAGGCAATCCAAGTGCAGAAAAGCACCAGCCTTCTCGTCCGATCTTCCATTTTTAAGCCCATTTTCCCCATCTCCTGGCATCCCAAAACGTCTTACCTTCGTGGTAGTTTCTGGACTGACTTCTGATTCTCATCCTTTGTCACTTACCTGTGATTCGCCGAATTCTTCCTCCTCTGTCAGCTGTTTTTCTGTGGTGGCTTCATCATTGACTCTCTGCTCCGGTTTCCAGCCGTCTCTGCTCCAGCAAGGTGCTCACGGGGCTCCAGGTCTTTACTAAGATAAGCTTCATTCAAGTCTTCTTTGAGAAACATTCTACTACTGCACCAGTTTCAGTTTTATTGTAATAGGAGATAAGGAATTTGGTGGATCCCATCTTTGTTTGGTTCCTGACAATATCAATATCCATTTAAACAAATTTATAGTGTTAGAAGTGTAAAGTTGGGCCATGTGTGTCTGCTCCATCTATTTAAATGTTAGCTCTGATTTTTTCAAACACTTTCCACTTATCTCCAGTGGATAACACATCAGTCTAAATTCCTTAAAAATGTCTTTAACACTTATAATAAGTCTGTGTAAAAATATGTGCCTTTTTGAACCCTTTAGCCTTATGAAGTTCGCACAAATTTTTATTCAGCAAACTAGCTCAAAGGTCACGATGACATTCACGTGATGCCCTAAAGCTAAACTAAACTCCCACACCCTGAGTTTAGTTTACTCCAAACCACACCCAAGAGACAGAAGAAGAGGTAAAACATGGATGATAGGATCTCAGTAACACACCTGCCTTTGAAAGGAAATCTATTCAGAAAACAAGTGCGAGGCTCAGCCTAACATACAGCCACACACTGGGGTAGTCTGACACATACGGGTTCGTCTCATCTCTCAATCACACATAAAGCTCTGATCATCAGATATGCTTCCCAGCTCATCTTTCAACCCAAGTGTGTCACTGATATAGGACAGCTGAACCTTTAGTGACTAAATACAACCTATACTGAACCCCCCCTCCAATTTCTCCCCAAGGTGCTGTCACAGAATACAAGAAACTAGGACGAAGGACTGAAAGAAAGTAAGCGTTCTAGAATCTTCTCGGAGAAATTCAGCTAAAAATATGCAGTCTTCAGCTTACACCATGTTTCCTTATTTTGTAAATATTTTTAATAGCACTGCTATAGATCTTTGGTCTCAAGTGTTGGACTAATACAAGCAGCTGTATGGGTGGTTAAATCTTAGTATTGTTTGCAAAGATTTTACATACTCTCTACTTATTAATCTTAGCCTACATCACTTCCATTACAGATTCGCTTTGTAAATTCTAATTTACATGAAACTGAGCATACAAATCTCCTACCAGTCTGCGCCCTCATTTACACACATTTAAATATGTTAATGAGTGCATTAAAGAATATCTAGAACCTAAGTGGCTTTGTACTGCTGTTCTACTCAACGTGACTGAACTGCAGTTCCTCAACCAGCCACTTGAGGCTGATTCCAGACGTGAACAGGTTCTCATTCACACACAATGTCAAAACTGCCCAAATTTGGAGCTAAAGAAAACATGTTTTTACCTCTGGCTCCATAAGGTTCGTTCAGGGGAGGTAAAGTAACTTAATATTTTTTGTTTAAGCCATATAAAGCCTTAAATTTATGAATAATTAAGGGTTTAGTTTCTTATATAGCAGATGTCTGAGTTCTTCAGCTAGCCTCATCGTGTGTGCAATCTTTTCATTCATTAACTATTTGACATGCTTTTTTTTTTACTGTTAATCCACATTAGGCCTTTGTAACGCTGCTTTGAAAAGTGCAATTATAAATACATTCTGATTGATTGATTGATTGACTTTTACTAGTTTATATGAATAAAGTAAAATATCACTTTAATTCAAATCTGAAGGTTAATGGGTTGATTGACATCTGTTTTTTTGATCTGTGGACAATGCCGTTAGGAGAGAAATGGGAAACGTTCCAAATACATACAACATATGGGATTTTATTTTGTGTAATTGATTTCAGGCATTCAGTTTCAGTTGAACATTCTGCAGAAATCTCCTTGCTACCAATCAACTTGCTCTAGACAAGAGACACGTTTCTGGAGGGAGGTTTTCACAGAAAAGTGGAGAAAGTTAAAGTTACAGTGTAAGGACACCTGCTACTGTTAATCAGCAAACAAGCCTTTTAAAAATGCAACAATTAAATGGATCTTGCAAAGGAGTTTGTCAGGAGAATAATCTGGTGAGTTTCATGTTTTCATGTGGGAAAATGGGAATTAAATGTCACTCTGTTAGCTTTAGCCCCTAAACTAGTATTGCACTGTTGATGAACAGCTGTATTTTTAACGTAAGTGTGCTGAAACAGTTTGCAAACATTGAGAAACTTATTTGAAGGGGAGGAGAATTAGACTAAAAACCCTCTCCATGCTCCACCTGTGTTAATGCAAGCTTTTTGTTAGCAGATCCTAAAATGAGGTTCTTTGGTCATCTCAGCGCAAGACACCCAGATGATCTGCTTTTTAGAGTGAACAAAGCATAAGAGTTATCAAAGGACCATAAAATCCTCTACAACGGACTGTGCATGTACGCGTGTTGTGTTTTATGTATGTAGAAAAGCTGAAATTTACAGTAATTAGTAAATCTGACAGCGAATGTGAAAGATGTTGTACGCTAGGTTTTTGAACATACAAAAAAGTTTTTTTTGTATGAGGTTGCAGATGTGGATATTTGAACAAAAAAGCCTCTCTAAAAATTGATCAGTTAGATATTATTAAACTGTCCAAGACTAGGGTGCTCTCAAATATTGGTAATATCTGGTATTGGTATCTACCTTACATGACAACTAAAGTACTAAAAATACTTTTCTCTGGAACACTTGTGCCACGTTCACATCAGTGCCAGATATCTGAATCCAACATGAAACTGCATTCTTGGCACTGCTACAATAACACATTATATCTGCTCATCATTTTCTGTTTGGATTCAAGATCACTTTTAAAAAGCAGCATCCAACAAATGAGTTAATAGATTTGCGTTTCTGGGGATGTCACAGACATTTTCATTGAAGTGAATGGACTTTTATTTTTAGCAGTGTGCTCGCATTGGTAGCTGGGTGAATGGAATCTCTGTAAATATTACTTACATCACACAGCCCACACCTGTTGCAGAGACTGAAGGGCTCAAAGACTGGAGAATTAAAGAACATATGGTTGGTTTAGAATGTCTCCAAAGATCCAAATGCCCTAAGCTTTCCAGATGCACACACACACATGTACGCACACACTAGGCTATTTATACACAGTTTCCTTAAACTAATCTAGGCCATTGTTTAGCACACATCTGCTAGTCAAGGAAGACCATGAACTAGCAACTCATCACACACATTATGTCTGCAAACACAGATTTATAGAATATGATTGGCTGTGGTCCAAACATTGTCCAGAGAAACTATATAACAAAAGAAGAAGCCAGTGATGAAGTTACAAAAACTGCCATCCTTTGATTGGCCACTTGAGGCTGGCAAAAGAAAGTTGAAATCTTAAAGAATATTAATTTCTAAACTTTACATTAGAAGACCAGATAACAACTGTTTCATTAAGAATGTTTCAGTACAAATTTGCGTGAGTGGCATTTTTTTCTTCATGGTTGCTTAGTTAAAATGTCCTTGGTTTGGTGAGGACCTAGTCTTGTGTAGCCAAACATTCAGGGAAGGTCTGGTGTGTTTTGGCAGTTTGTTTGGCTAAGACCCACCCAGGAAGAAGTTTGACCGACATGTCAAACAAAGATCAATTCATATATATGTATCTGGATGTGGAAATGTCCCTAAAAAATGTACAACATGCAACAAGTGATTCAATGTTTAATTTAAATAAATGCGACTCTTCAAATCAAGTGACTTATAAAGACAAAAAAGAGACAGTATTGCTTCCGATTTAAGTAAAATGAAAATAAAACAATTTTTACTTTTTATCTGGCTGAATTTTATTATTTGGTGTTTAACCAAGACAGAAAAAAACGATTTATCATTTCAGTTCATCTAATTTTTAGTCATCGGTTTCAAAGAAACAAAATATAGTATCTAGAGATTTACCAATTACATCCTTTCAGGATGTTTTATTTATATTCATAAAAATGTATATTTGAAACTAATTCACTCTCAATTTACCAAGTTTACTTATCATATTGTAGACATTGGGGATGTTTTGCAGTCATTTTGGAAACAGTTCTCAGACACTCACCATTGTTTTAGCCTGATCAGCCTTGACAGGATGCTAATGTTATTTTTAAAATCACTTTCTTGAAACTTGCCCCATTGTTCTAAGGGTTAGTAGGTTGGAGAGTAGATGACCTCTTGAGGCTGTCTGAGCACACTTTCTACAAGACAAAAAACAAACAAACAAATAAATGTTAAAATCTCCTAGACCAAAGACTTTAAACTGTCTTTGTCTGCAGCCTGTTGCCTGAACGTATTTTGTCAAACTCATTAATTGTGTCAAAACTACACTCAACAATAGGAAAAGTCATCGTTGGAATCCTTTTCTCGATAAGACAGTATAGGGAGGTCGATATAGAGCTTGATACATGGCCACAACCCACATGGTCACACATGGAACTCCTGCTTTTGATTGGTTTAGCTCGTTGACTGACATCTTTTTTAACCTCTGGAGACAAGCGCTCACACTAACAGAAGAAGAGAAACATATAAAAATACAGCGGGGGACGTGTGGTCAAAACCACGGCAATCTCTTGAGCTCAGATACAGTTATTTCACATCATGAAGATGCCGAAAAAAAACACTGAGAAGAATTGTCAGCTCTTGTTTAGAGAGAGTAAAGTTGAGCTGAAAGTGGGAAAACTATGACTTAATAAACAAAAGCTTAGTTCAATATAATTTAATGCATGAGTTTTATGAATCTCATGAACTCATTTTTAAGTACATATATAATTGGTACAAATAATAATACAAATACAAATAAAAATCTACTCAATGTCTGATATTTGTGCCTTTGTTACAAGTTTGTGCTATTTTCAGAAAAGAAGGAAAATCGCCTCATTAAAAAATAATGAATCTGCCCCTGATCTATATTTCATTGTAATGATTTAATTATACAATAATATTACCTTAAACTGTCCATATTGAGAAAATGTTTGCCTTCTTTTGAACAATAACAAATGATGTGGTTGAAAACCACAGTTATTTATCAGTTTTGTACAACTTCCACTCCAGAACAAAACCCTACTTTTATTTTTACTAGAAATAATAACGTGACGATATTGTTATAATTATCGATATCGACTAACATGGAAAAAAAATATTGTGATATATTTTTGGGCCGAATCACCCACCCCTAAGATTACTAATAAAAACTTGCATTCTAAATTGTGGATAATAAAATGAAATACTAATTGAAAAAATTGTTGCTGACTAATAGAACTATTCGGTCTAATTTGGTGTAAATTTGAACATCTCTTAGATCTGAAAATGAAAAAGATGTTGATTTACAAATAATGTATTTAGCACACTACGATGTACATTAAAATGCATAATAATGTACAGAATAATTTGAAAGGGAATGCTGCAGCAAGGTTTTCCTTGGCTGTTGATATGAATAGCAGACGTGTCCTTCATAACCCCTCAACACTCATTTAGCAGATCAGATGCAGCTTTCAGGAGTTCTGTGTGCGTGTACGTGTGTGTGACTACCAAGACTTTGAGGGAGTTAAAGGACTATATTGAACAGGAACCCAAGGATTAAAATAGCCATGGCTTTCTCAGTCTTCCGACAGGCTAATGATGAGCAAAGGGTAGAAGTGACACGTTAAGCTCTTAAAAGGTTTCTCAGCAGGTGTCAGACTTTAAGAAACTCTCACTCTCCGTTCATACACAAATACTGTTTACCCCCATTTCCTGAATCTGACAGGTTTCAAAATGGCTGACTGAATGTAAACAAGATCAGTATCATACTGCACAGCCAGCACAATACTGAACAAGACAAAACATGATTGTAAATGCAGACTCTTGGAGATTAGGTTACAAAAAGCTGCCAATAGCAAAAACAAGATTGCATCTAAGGCCCCGTCACCGTTTTTTTTACTTACCTCTTTTACCAAAAAAATTGTGTCCCCACGAGCACGGTTAAAAAAAACTGCGTACACACGAAACTGGGTAACTGAAACGTTGCAGAGAGTTAGTCTACCTAGTAGAGGGCAGCAGACTCTTCACCCATTGAAGTTAAATCAACCAATCAGAAGCTTCTTTCAGCTCCAAGATGAGAATTCAGAGTTCAGTGCTTCCTGTTAATGGCTGGGAAATATAACTTACACAAAGATAAGAATAACGTCTTTTATAAACTAAAATTCTATCGCCGGACTGTACAAACAAAAATTTCCTCTCAAAAGTTCATTTTACATTTACTTTTATGCATTTGGCAGACGCTTTTGTCCAAAGCGACTTACATTAGGCGACTTACAATTCCTCGTTTATCTGAGGCGCAAACGGTTGTTTTTTAAAACTGGCACTTTTTGCATATGTATGAGGTGAACGCGTCTGTAGCGTCCGCCTTGCCTTGTAGTTCTGTAAATCTCAGAAGATCTGCTTTAGCACAGAGTCGGAGTGCAAACTCTTGCTCCATCCCCATTAACCTTATGGGGCTCTGAGAGCAAATGCTGCTGTATCAGTTAGAGATCATACAACTCCTTCACACTCCGTCTGAAACAGAATTGGCGAGGTTATTGTGTCCACACGGAAATAAGTCAGCAGCGTTTCCAAAACAAAAATCACTTTGGCCGGTCAAATGAACTCGGTTACAGTAAAAACGATGCTCCTCCCGTTACGTGTGGATGCACCATGTAAACACATTAAAAAAGCAAGGTTACAAAATAATCGTGTACGTGTAGACAAGGCCTAATACACTGTACTCATTAATCTAGCTGTATGAAGAAAAGATTGATAGGATCAGGCCCTAAACAAAGCCTGAAACACATTGGCAGCTTGTGGAGCGAGGGCACGGGATGAAAATTGCATGCATGTTTCCACTGTAGTAATCTGGAATTGTTGCTGGACAATTTAAATGTGTTTTCCTCCCCAGAGAGGAAATGGCCATTTGTCTTTACCTCAAAGAACAATGTTTACTTCCTGTTTCTGTCAAGGTTTTGTGTTCTCCACAAAGGACAACCAGGAGGCATATATCAAGTGAGCCTGAAAATCACATGTTTTTCAAACTTTTGGAGATTTGCCCCTTTATATTAAGGTGATGTTGATCGAATGAGGTTGGTTTGAAAATAGTGTTAACAAAGATATTTTTGTTTGATCCCTAAATTAAAAACACATTACAACATTAAACTGACCATTCCTTAGAAGGCTTGGACTCAACTGGTGTGCAGCCAAACCAAAGCTTGCATTCTGCCAATGTAGACATTGATAGATGCTGTACTCCCACTGGGAGGTTTTCCTTCTCTTAACAAGGGCTCTCTGTGTTTACATTGTAAAAAAATTCTAATCTAAAAACAGCTTTTTGTGTGTTCCGTTGAAAGCAAAATTATGCTGAGAAAACATGTTGAAAAGAATGGCCTCATAAAACCGTTCCAAGAGCTTAATATTTGGTCACTCACAATATTTATTTTATTTAATGATTGACACTGGAGGGATGACACTGGTTACTAAACAAGTGAATGTTAAAATTTTCCTCTAAACATATGTTAAAACTTCCCCTAAGTCTTTACCCTAGGTTTTTAATTGTGCTTTTGTGTATATGAATCAAACCGTAGAGAAGCAATGGACGAGGACGAAAAACGCTTTATAGATTATAATTTGTAGATTGTCATGTGATTTTAGCTTGTTTCAACTAGATAAATAACAGAAAAAATAACTGTTATGTAAAAATTAAAACTCTTATTCAAATTAAAATTAATCAGCTCTTTTGAGCCCTTGATGCACGGAATATTGTGCCATTCACGTTCTAGTTCAGTTGTTAGTGGTTTATTGTAGGATTTTTAGCTCAGTTTATCTATGATTGTGTGTTTGTTTGGGTATTTTTGTATTCAGTTCATTGTCTTCCTGTGTTATTGTTTGTGTTAGAGTTTAGTTGGTGTCTGTTGACTGAAGTTTGCTGGGACCCTAATTTGTTGACGTCAGTATCTAATCAGATTGGTCTGAGACTGGGCGGAAATCATTAACCTGTAAGTAACCGCTCATCTCAGGGACCTCTTAGCACATTTCGGTGAAACCATGATCAACCATGCCCCTCCACTGCAGCAGAAAAAAGAACCATTTCAGAGGAACACACACAGAGAAGCTCAAAATACAGACACCAAAGAGAAACATCATAAAACATAACTAAAACATCACTCTACCACAAAAGCCAGAAGTGTCATCCATATTTAGCTCTGGACACTCCAAACCGAAATTTAGTGGACACCATCAAAATACTCTCACTACGAAAACAGACAACTATGTGGGTTAAAATGGTGGAAGTGGAGAAGAATGGTTTGCTTACACAAGGACACTCATACACACACAGGAACTCTTGCATTCATAACCAAAGTATAACGGAGGCAAACAGGCCCTGGCCCGCTGCCCCCCGATTGCTGTCTGACACACGAGTCAAGCACCTGTGTGTATGTGAGGAAAAGGACAAACAGGCGCTCTCTCTCTTTCATATACAAAAATAGAAACGATTTCCACTGATGAAAGTAGGTCAAAAATGATTCATTGTGTAGATGATGAAAGAAAGTCCAAGAAGGAAGTTTAGAGCTTGAGGTCAATGATAGTTGAAAATGTAGAGGTTAACATTGCAGTAATGATTTTTTAGAGATGGATTTGGATTGGGGTTTCAATAAAACTGTGCATTGGGTATTTTTTAATACCTCACTATTCGTCATACCTCAAAATAGTCTGCAAAAAAACAGAGTGACATTTCGAAATGAAGCCCTCTTAGAACTGATGCTGGATGACAATGGAAACAAAATCATGAACCATAGCAAGTCAAGAGCAAGCCAAACCAAGCTGTGTCATACTGCTACTGGAATTTGGTGGAGAATCGGCAAGAGAAAGTTAAATGGCTAAAGGTAATTCCTGGGATGGTGACTGTCAGTGTAAGAAGCTGTACTTGTTCATCTATGTTATCTGGTCAGACAGAGATTTTTAGCTCATTTTGGCACGATTCTCAGTTGTGCAGATCAGCTCAAGTTTCCGCTGGTCGTGATCATGATAATCGATCACCTCACGACTACTTCCGGACCCAACATTATATGATTGTAAGAAAGTCAAATCGTATGGTCAGTTCGAATCTCTGCTTTTTTTTTTTTTTTTTTAAATAAACACTTTAGACGTTCTTGTTGGGGATACATTCTGTGCAATTGTAGGAAACCACTGTTGGGCTTTGATACAACTGACTTTTTATCTGACTCAAATTTTGACCAAAAGAATCAAGCATAAGCATTGCATGGTACCTTCAGTGCTGGATTTCAAACTCTTGCATTATTTTTTATTTTGTTTTAAGTTGTAATGGAAACTAAATTGTTACATAAGTTTTCTTACATAGAACTAACCCAGAAACGTAAACTAATTTGCTGAAATTGTGATAATCATACTGGACAGGCTGTCCATAAAGGCCATTTGTTTAAAAAAATAAATAAATAAAACATATTTTTGCAATGCTTTGTATTGAATTTAATTTGATTACAACATCACCATTTTATGCTATTACAGAGTTATTATGTTCTTTTTACCTCAGCACTAATGGGAATGTCCACCGAGCACCGTACTGTTGTGGAATAAAAAAAAAACAACAACCAGATTTCAACAAACTTGTTTCAGTCTTGTGATTAATATTACTTGTTGAAATCAGACAAAAACACACTGAAAAGCATCTGTCAGGGACATAGAAGACGGAACAAAATGGTTACATACTCTTGATTTAAAAATGTTTTATTCTTTAGTTTAATTTGGCTGACTTTGTAAACAATGGTTTGACAAGACTGACAGAATTTTACTTATTTTTCTAATTTTAGAAATATTTTAGCATTTTAACATTTAGTGTTTATCAGCAAATAAACTATTATTGGATGTATATACTTTATACTTTCTTTTTGCTTTTTTCCCTAAATACAAACTTCTGTGGCAGCGTAAAATATCAATACATCTAAACTTCACTGTTAATGGACATAGCACAACAGGATGTGCTGATTGTGCTTGGGTTGATGAAGTCACGACAGATGGCGGCCTTGATTGGTCCACAGCTGCTCTCGATGTCTTTCCTTTTCCAGTTGAACACATCCTCTTTCAAAAACTTCCGAATGAACTCTCACACATTTGTCTCTGGTCTGTTTCAGACCTTGAGGGTGTGGTTGCTCAACATATAGCTTACTACAACAATGTGTGTCTCTTTCGTCAAAAACAAGCTCATTGACCCTATAATGTATGCAGCTATGTGAATTTAAAATGAGGCACGCATGAACTTTTTAACGTGGGGTTTCAAAACGTGCTGGTCTGCTTGAAACAGACACAACAAGACAGAAGACTGAAAGGGATTTCCTCCAATTTGACTCTGAAACTGTTTTTCCATCAACTTGTTCTTGGTTATGTAAATGAACGACACTCAAAATGACACATTCAAAAAGTTTTCTTTATTTTTGTGACTATAAAACTTGAAAAAAGGAGATTCACACTGAAGGCATCAAAACACGTGTGGAATTGTATACATAACAAAAAAAAAGTGTGAAACAGCTGAAAATATGATATTTCAGCTTCTTCAAAGTAGCCACCTTTTGCTTTGATTACGCTTTGCACACTTTTGGCGTTCTCTCGATGATCTTCAAGAGGTGGTCTCCTGAAATGCTCTTCTCTTCTCAGGAGAGCTTTGTCAGGTTTGATAAGTAGAATTTCTCTTGTTTTTTAAAGAAAAATAAGTGGCCATCATTACATCATTAAGAAATGATGGTCAGTCAGGTCAAAAAACTTTTTGAATGAGAACGTGTGTTCAAACGTTCTCATTCAAAATGAAACAATGTAAAAGTATATGTACAAATGTACTAAAAAGGTAAATGTAGCAGGCACCTATAACAAGTGGCACTACACCATGCCACAGTAACATCTCTCTCTAACTAATATAATAGTTTGAAATTACTTTTTAAAATGAATAAATAGTCCTTTAGCTTCAGAATTGGCCATCCATTATCTATTATTTTAGATTTTGTGTGAAAGTCCAAATGTGAGCATTTTAAATTATGAAATTGCATTTACAGCACAGCTTAGAGGACAAATCATTATTTTATCATTAGTTTACACCTCATGATCACTGTCCTGGAAGATTAGCACTAGGCTGTTCTCTAATGTCACCTAACTACACATTTAAACCAGATTTAAACTACTGCTCTTTAAAGTAAAGGTTTTATAAATGCTGACTCTTCTAAAATGTGAACTTTCTTTAATCTTCACGCTCAATGCTTTTACAGGGAGCCCCAGAAACAACTGAACACATAATACACATAAATGAGCTTCCTTGAGTCTGGTTTTAGAGAGAAGAGCCATGCTTGTACGGAAGACAAAACACAGACGAAGGCTCATTTTTTTCTCTTGTGGAGCGTGACCTTTCTGAGCAAGACAGGTGAAAGGTTGTGACCTCTCTGTGTGGGACAGTGAAAGGTCATGACCTCTACTTGTTGCTCTGAGGGTTTGGAAGAGGGTCACAGGTGAACCCTGCTGAGCCAAACACAATGAGGACACACCTCTCAAAATCAAGCAAACACAAGCCAATCAGCACAGCGGAAAGCTCAATGCCAACCAATCAGAAAACACTTCAGCTACTTTCACATAGTGGTACTAGAAACTGGAGAATCTTTTTATGAAGAGAAGGCTTTTCTTAAAATAGCCTAAATTAACATGCTCTCCTGTGATGTTTCACATAATAAACAATTGACTGCAATAAACCGTGTTTTATTTTTTAAGATGTTTAAAAAGCTGATAACAGAAGTATTTCTCAGACTTTGCACTAGGTCAAACTTGTTTGAAAGAAAACACCAAATTTCTTTGAGACTTATCAAATTAGATTCAAAACCTGGAAATCTTTATTTCTGTACCTCTGTACATAAAACTTCAGTAAAGGAGAAGCAAAATAAGACCAATTATATATATATAACTATAATAATATATATATATATATATATATATATATACATATCGATATCTATATATATATATATATATATATATATATATATATATATATATATATATATATATCATGATTTAATGAAACCTTGTGTTTCTTTATGATTCAATGAAACCTTGTGTTTATTTAATCCTTGAATGGTATTCAGGTTTGTGGGTCCCATTTTCAGTTTCAATGACACCAGTAATTATTATTTCAAACTGGGACTCATGGCCTTGGCTCATTTTCTGTGAAGATCAATGATCAGAAATCCTTTGAATGCTCCTACACGTATACGGAAAACATTTATATTTCATACAAAGTGTTTGGGTCTACTGGATCCGGGATATACAAAAGTGTAAAAAAAAAAAAAAGTGTTCTGTACCTTTTTATCGGTCTTCTCATGCACATACAAATAAAGCACCCAAACCAAAAATATTTGAACATAACATTTGTAGCAGATCTACCGCGTGTCTGAGTAACAATAATATACACTGAATACAGGTGACATTATAAATGTGATAAATAATGTCAAAGAGCAAATGTAAGCTACATTTAAATGTAAACTACAAACTAAATTATTAGTTGGGGGGTTGGGTTATATGTTCACACTGAGAAATATGTTTTAGAACATACCAACAAAGATCTGTTTGAAATAATTTTGGCAATTATTTCCAATTTTCATTTAACCCATAGTCATATGTTCTGGTTCTCTCCATCCATTTCATGATTCTGGGTCCAGATCCAAAAAGTAGAAAATATGTTTGCTTTATGATATGCAAAAGCTTTCCTGGATTTTCATCGTTCTATACCTGTCTCTACACTGGGATACATGTCTCAAGCTCACTAACTGATGTTTTAAGTTTTAAAGTGCAAGTAATAAGTCACCATAACTAATATCAAATGTTTCAAATTGTATGTTATTTACTCCTGATAGAGAGATTCTGTAAAAAATATTTAAAATCAAATTTGACTATTTAGATCAGGTCAGGGGTTTTTATACAACCATCACGCAACAACTGTTGCACTAGTTAATGTCATCTTTGCTTATTTGAAGCTACAGTAGTATGCATACTAAAACAGGGTTGTGACTAAAATGTTAAAATACTCCTGATTTAGATTAAAAGTGCATATTTGTACCCTGTTATTTTTAGATATGTTAAAATACTCTTGATTTAGATTAAAAATGCATATTTGTACCCTGTTATTTTTAAGTATAAAAACTTGTTCGTAGCTTTAAATTGCCATTAATGACATTGAACCAATCTGATCATGACTTGAGTCATGTTTATGATGAGGAAACAACACTAAACCATGCAAGAAATTTGTTTAGTTTACATGACACTGACTGCACCATTAACCACAAATTAAGCAATATTTCTCTAACTATAGAAATTCTTATAAATAACAATTATAGAAATCTATAGTTAAATAATCAATTGCCTCTTATTTTTAACCTTGTTGAATGTGAATTTTTTTTTGTCATGAAATGTTTGTAATTATTTTCAGTAACTATGCTTGGCTTTTGCAGTTTGCTTTCATGTAATAAAAGTGTCTGCACTGTTTCATGCAGAAGCTTTTAAGCAACGTGTGAGTGATGTCTAGACAAGACTTTAGATTACGGGGTTTTTAGATTATACATCCTCAGCCTTCCTGTAGAGCTTTCACTCGAAATTACAAGTCACTCAGCAACTGCCCTACGACTTACTGCAGAGCTTATGCATTTCCCTTAGTACACACATTTACTGGCAGTGTTAGCCCTGACTATACTGAAGCAATTTTATTTATTTTCTCCATGTTAGAAAATAGTGGCTGTAATCTATGTAATAAATAAAGTCTTGTGAAATTGGATATTCATTCATTTTCGATAAATTTTTTATACAAAAATGTTGTTCACGCCATTAACATTATATTGGGTCTCTGCAGGTTAGCTAATTAAAATTTTGTCTTTAAAAGTTTATTTTATCTCAAAATTTTTACTTTCTCTAAGCCAAAATTTCGACTTTCTAAGTCAAAATGTAGGTTTTTGTAGTCATTTTTTTACCTAGTGAATATTTATGTGTTGTGCTTTTATGAAAAACAATATCTTATCATTTGATGCTGTTTGTCAGTATTTGTAAACCAAACATCCCCAAAAAATTTACTTTGGTTTAAAAATTTACTTTTGGACTATTTAAAGAATTTGCCATTAGATTATTATTAGATTATATTGTCAATGATATATATAGCATTAAAATGTGTCAACCACTGAATCTCCCTTTGACAGCTCAAAATAAAAAATAAATAAAAATAAACTGAAAAAAGACAAAACAGATGCCTATTGAGCATATTGCACATTTTCTCATTCTGAATGCAAATTATTTTTTATTCACAAACAAAAATGAATCTTCATTATACTTTCCACTATTCTGTGCTGAAAATTTTTCTCTTGTCTCATCTCTAAGATTTATTAAGAATGAGAAAAGCGTCAAACTTTTAACACTGTATGATAAGCTATTTACAAGAAAAGATTAGTCTTGTCTTTTTATGCTTTTTCTATTTTGTACTATTGTAATAAAAAAACAATTGTAGGAATTCTTTCTTGACATTCTTGTATGAAACGCTCTAGCTGGCTTTTTTATTTTTTCATCGTTTGATTCTTTTATTATTATCTGCATGTTTCACTGATTAAAATAAATGAATAAATAAACACATAAATACAAAAAAAGACAAAACAGATGCATTATTCGGCAGCGTTTCGTGATTTTAATCAGCATGGAAACCATTGAAACCTTCATTTTAAAGTGTATCAAAGATTTAAGAGGTTTAATCTTTATAGAGTCAATCATCAATAAAGTCAAAACACTTGATGATGTAGCGTTTTGCTCATTATAGAAAATGTTGCACAAATTAAATAATATTTTCATCTGAGGTTTACGATTACAAGTTTTATTACAGTTCTACAAAATAATTAATACTAAACGTGAAATTAACCACTTACCTGCTGAGTCATTTTTTACAAGATACCGAGCTTGGTGAGCCCAATCTTCTGTTCTGTTCAGTTCCAAGGGCTGTTCTATGGAATAAAATTGGGATAAAAAGCTTTTGAGAATGCGCAAATGAAAACGCAAACGCATAAAGAAATTTTGAGAAAGCAAAAAGTGAAACGCTAATGCAAAACGTTTTGCGAGATAAAAAGCACTTTTGTAAATGGAAATTAAGAACTGCGAGTAAAAATCAGCCGCTCAACATTTGCAACTCAAATTTTTATTTGCGTTTCAGTCGACTTTTGCACTTGCGATTTAGTTTTTTGCTTGCGCTTCTGTTTTTTTTGCGCGCGTGGAGTTTTGTCCCCTTTTTGCCACGGAGGGAGGAGCTAAGAGAACAGAACCACCCACGAAGCAGCGTCATCAGCCAGAGACGAGAAAATAAATGAATATTTTACCATTATGACTCAAACGATAGGCAGTATCTACATAAGACAGAAAAGAATAGTGCATTTGTTTCAGCAAATAAAGGTAAAATGTTGAACCAATACCTGAGGTTGACTCGAGTCTCTTTGCTGTTCCGCCATGTTGAGCTGCTACACAGTGGTCCAGCTCGTCTCTGGCTGATGACGCTGCTTCGTGGGTGGGTCTGTTCTCTTAGCTCCTCCCCCCATGGCAAAAAGGGGACAAAACTCAGCGCGTGCAAAAAAACAGAAGCGCAAGCAAAAAACTGAATCGCAAGTGCAAAAGTCGACTGAAACGCAAATAAAAATGTGAGTTGCAAATGTTGAGCGGCTGATTTTAACTCTCAGTTCTGAATTTCCGTTTGCAAAGCTGCTTTTTATCTCGCAAAACTTGTTTTTGCATTTGCGTTTCACTTTTTGCTTTCTCAAAATTTCTTTTTGTGTTTGCGTTTTCATTTGCGCTTTCTCAAAACATAGTTTTTTGCTTGCAACCTTTTGGCCCCACTTTTATTCCATACTGTTCGGGTCAGTCAACATTTGCACTAAATTTGCTGCGTTTTCAGCATGAATCTTTTTTTAATCAAAAAAATGAAGTACAAGAAAAATTCTGCATATGCATTAATTTAAACACCCAAGACAGTTTCTCTCCAGAATCCTGAAACTGCGAGTTTTTAAACGCTTACTCTTTCCTGCAGTGAACAGGCCATGTTTCCGTGCCGTTGAAGAGCTGCTACTGAGGAGAGTTAAGAATATGCTCAGTTCTGTGGGCAGACATTGGGACTGCACTCTAATAGAAGAAAAGTGCATTACACCCACATCTGAAAATTCTGATGCTATCACTTTGGTTTCTTTAACTGCCAGCAGCTCAAGCTATGGTGCTTTTCTTCATCTTGGGAACTTCAATGTTGTTTCTATTCCCCACAACTCAACATTACTATCTGGAGATTGCTTGAGATAATTACAGTGATGTTTGTGGAATCAGTTCCTGCCACTATTTGATTACAGACTCTTAATGCGGTTGACTAGCAATAGATCTAGAGCTTTCGTGTCCAGAAACTAAACTTCTATGAGACGAGTCTGGTGCAAGCTGCAGGTAAGCAAGAAAGGAAACTCAAGCAAAGTTCGGAAATATTTTCAACGTGTAAGATATTGACATTTAGGAGGGAAAGTTATTACCATTAATAAGGAGGTGACTGGTGAGAGGCAGAATCAGATGAAACTAGTTTGATTTGATGAGCGTATGATCTGTGTCTTTCCCATGGGTTGCAGCTGGAAGGGCATCCGCTGCGTAAAACATATGCCAGAGAGTTGGTGATTCATTCCGCTGTGGAGACCCCGAAAGGGAAGAAAGCCGACATGAAGATGAATGAATGAATGAATGATCTGTGTCATTTTCCTCCAATTACTTGTCAATGTCAAATATATGTATTTTGACCGAGACCAGAAAAGATGAACCCATCGCACCTATTCTTGAATAACTCCACTGACTCCCATTAAACTTCTCTGTTGATTTAAACATTTTAACCTTTACAAACAAAGCCCTCCATGATCTTGCTCCTGCATATTTGTCATTGCTTTTACCTACATAAACATTGAATCATTCTCTCCGCTCCACTCAGTCAAAGCTTCTGTCTGTACCACTAAAACTGAGAAACAGGGCTGCATTTATTGTTTTTTCTGACTTTGTACTGTTTCAGTCCAGCGATTTGCAAAGCATCACTTTAAATGCGCTTTAAAAAATAATGTTTATTATATTATTATTAATACTGCGGTCACACTATGAAACGTTCTATTGACTTAAATGGGATTTCATACGACGGTGCGAAGCCAGAAGTTCACCATTGGAATAAATATGTTGTAATCTTAGCTTTATAAACAGCCGTCTTCATCTCCAGAGAAAGCGATTTCCAGTCGTGTAGTTTAGCAACATGAAAAGCCCTTCTCCCCAGCGTCTGGTGCAGGCTCTGAGTAGGGACCGATCAGAATCATGTAAGTGTGTATGTGTTAACTCACTAATGTATATTGGTGAGGTACCATGTATAGAATTAAATGTAAACAGCAGAATCTGGATTTTATTTAGTATTCCACTCAGTAAAGAGAGTATAAGATGGGTGTGATGTGGTATTGTTGAAGAGGTGAGAAACCTGGCTGCGGCATTCTACAAGATTGGAGTAGGGTGAGCATTATATATAACAATATAGTTTCACAATGGCTTTTTGTAATATGTGAAAGGAAAATCTAATATTTAATTATAATTTGAGTGGTAGCACTGTCTTTTCAGGTCACTGGTTCGACCCTCAACTGGGTCAGTTGGCATTTTTGTGTGGAGTTTGCATGTTCTCCTCGTGATCGTGGGGAGAACCCTTTAATCGTGGGGTTCTCCATTTGCCCCCACAACTCCAAAGACGTGCGATAGAAGTGAATTGTTCGGTGAAATGTTTCCCAGTGGTGGGTTGCAGCTGGAAGGGCATTCGCTGCATAAAACATATACCGGATGAGTTGGCAGTTTATTCAGCTGTAGCGACCTAAAGGGACTAAGTCAACAACATGGATGGATGGATGGATGGATGAATGGAATACATTTTATAGACCCTCCCAATGCCAATTTTCCCAACCCAACTTGGAGGAAAACTGCCCAATCTGGCAACAATTCAAAGAATTCACAAGTTGAAAAATTGTCATAAATGTGCTACTTTCAACCATTCAGCTTGCTCTAGCATAGTGATGTGTTATTCAGAGAGAAGTCTTAACAAAAAAGTGGAGAAACTTAAATCCCAGTGTATGCCCACCTTCTGCTGTATCTCAGCAAACAAACCTTTTACAAACACAACAATCAAATTAATGTTGTATTAGAGGATAGTCTGTGAAAAGGAGAATATGGTGCATTTCAAGTTTTCCACTCACATTGGGAAATCAATGACACTCTGTTTTGCCTCTAAACTAGTTTTGTACTGTTGAAGAACTGCTATATTTGTAGTTGAAGTGCGCAATACTATACCGGAGAGAAGAACGAGACTGAAGCCCCTACTCCATGCTCTGTATTTTTTACTGCACAATCTGGGCCACATTTTGGATTTTTTGGAGGTTTTGAGGTTGGCTTAGCACAGTACACACCGATTTTCTGTTTTCTGCTTTTCAGCGTGAACAAAGCATGTGTCTCTTTTTGCTGCAGTAGCAGTTTTGGCCACAAATGTACATACTGCACACTATAAAGAGGACAAACTGTGGTACGATATACGATACGATAGTATTCTGAAACAGCTGCAGTTGTGAAGAATAGAGCTGGGTGAGATTTGAAATCAAATGTTCTAATGCTCAGTTTTAGGTTTATTTTTGGTTCTTGTAACATTTTGAGCCAATAGCTAAAAGTGTGGCTTTTAATGGCTGCCATGTGTTTTCAGCTGAGAGGTTTCAGCATGAGAAAAGCCTTTTTCAATATTTATAGAAGTTGTGATATAACCCCGAACAGATGCCTCTGTCGGCTGGATTCAGAGGAAAAGGTTGAGGTGAAACATAATTACACCTAATGTGAAGCCAGGATTTACCAAGAGACACTTGAAGCATTTGAAATCTCATTAGACACCGTTTTGAGAAATAGAGACGGCTGTAGTTAGAAATCACCCACACGCTAATGTTTTATCTTCTGCCAAAAGAGATGTTTATACAGATGACAGATCAGTGTACTAGCCACTTTACATTTGAGATTCTAGAACCGTCTCAAAATATTAGAGCATAATACTTTTCTTAAAGGTGCCGTATTGTGTAAACTCGACTTTTGACACATTTCTTGCATATTTTGCACATTGTTCCCTCATAATGTGAGGTGATTCAATGACTTTGTTTGGTAACTCTTGAGGTTAGTTCAGATTGAGTTCACAGCTGGTTTGTATCCAGTGGAGAGACTAAAAAGGTGTTTTTTTTTGTTGACAGTCAAATTTCACAAAATCAATAACAAAACAGAAACTGGATTATTGACTTAAAAACGTATCTTGTAAAAATGTCAACATCTAACTGTATTTTGCAGTTGTATTTCACAGGTTCAGAGAGGAACATGTGAGTAATGGCACTTAAATCATAACCTGTAAAGTACCCTGAGACAGCCGCATAGCTGATGAGGAAAACAGAGACATTTCCTTCAAAAGCATGAAAAGAAGCGGAGAAAACCTCTTCCTCTGATGGAGAAAACACATGAGATGGCAGAATTGACAGCAGAAGGGGTCACCAGGTCAGATGGGGATGGAGATGTTGAGGAAAAAACTGATGTATGGAGGGATAAAGGAGGACAGTCTGAAAGATCAGCCATGGATTCATTCTGACTGCAGATGAACGGGCTAATGACATCATTCAGGGTCAAATCGAGGTCAACAAGCTTATGGTAGTGATGCTTGTACGCTTGGAATAATAAGGTTCTATCTGACATTTTGGTTCACATTTTCTAACGTCTTAATGACGTTATGTGCTGTGTTTTGCAAAATTTTAAACATGTTCTGACTTTTTGTTAAGTAGACAAAAAGGTTCTATCTGCATTAGCTAAATGAAATGCAAATCTTTGAAACTCAACATCTTAAAACATCTTATAACCTTATAACTCCATGCGGACGAGTTGGTAACTCACATAATATATAAATATGTAGAGTACTGGAGGCATGTGTGATACTGAACAGGGATTATACCAGCGTTGACTCTGTTTTAAAGTACAACTTTAGTAACGTGTACAGAACATACTCTAATAGATTTATCAAAAATTGGTTGTTTGCTATTTAATGTATGTGCCTGCCCTGATAAATATTCTTTAAGCATTATTGTTTGTATTTCGTTTCCATCCCACTCTTCCCTTTTGGCACTTTACATTAGTGTCATTTTTGAGTACTTTTCTATTATCCTTATTAACGTTGAACTCTTATACTGTATTGTTGATTAAGAAAGTACAAAGAGGCAGAGGATGAGAACTTATGCCCGTTTTCATCTGTTTGTCATCATCAGGTGTGAGAATGAAACCTGATGCCAGGGATTCTGTAGGTTTGATAAGGTTAAACTTATACACTTTTTAAAACCTCACTTTAAACTCACCAATCACTTTAATGCTTTTGAGCATTTATGCACATTTTCTCAATCACTGGCAACCGTTATAATCACATTTACATATTTTAACATTTATGAGTCTTATGTCAATATTGGACAACCCAAACAATCACTTTTAAGATTTTTAGTGTATATGAGCCTTTTCTCAAACTATTTTTGAGCATTTATAAAAGTTTTAAAAAGTATATTCGTCTGCTCCAACTGTGTCTTCTCAGTGCCATTGTCTGCACCGCTGTCCCTTGTGCTGTCTTCTGATGCCGTCTGCTCTGGATTATTTTACACACTTGTCTTCACTTCCCTCAGGTAAGTTATAGTTCTCTACCTTTCTTGGTTTGTTTGTAATAAACCCATCAAGTTTAATCATTGAAACCAGTCTTGTTCATGATGCAAATGTGTCCAAATGCATAAACAAAGTCGTTGATATTTTTATTTTGTTTTAATCAAAATTCCTTGATATAAATAAACACTGGACATTATCGTTCACTTAATGAACACATTATTAATTATTATTATTCACTTTGCACATTGATTTCTGTTGATCGATCTTTAAGTGTCAAGTTGACACAATGAGCCTCAAGCAGATGTGAAACAATTCGATTTTACTGACTCTAAAGTGTTTTCTGACTGCATATTACAGTTAATACCAGTTATTAGATGAGCCGATCACTGTCTACAAACTTCAAATGGACTTTTACATAACACACGAAAGCATTGTTAAACTTGCTCATGCTTTTGAAATCAGCTTCTGTTACCTAACACAGGAAAGAGGACATCTCAAAACATAATAGGATTGGTCAAACTTGCCAGATCCGTTGGGTTAAAATCATCTAAAGTAGACAGAGATCTACCTTGATACTGGAATCTAATATGCTCTTAGAGGAGTGAAATACTTTTTTGAGAAGGTAGTACATAACTAATTGCTTGAAAAAGGTGTTCTAAGTATGCTAAAATGAGGCTAAAGGTTAAAAGATCTTAAGAGTTTTATGGGTCACTCACTTGCTTTCACAGCCATCGAATCGTGTTGAAATGAAGTACTTAAAGGATCAGATCTGTCGCTGTGCTGCATTTTTTACTGCAAGTCATCATGGAAGACAGAAGCTGCTAAAACCCAAATAGATGTGTTAAGCTACCATCACACAACGCATTGAGTTTTTGGCATTTTTGAGTTGGACTTTAAATCAATGTTGAGTGAAAATCAATGTTACTTTCAAATTGGAATTATGTCATCTCCATTGACATTAATTAAACTTTTCTGAACAGAAACCAAAAACAACTCTAACCTGGGAACAGTTGTGGTCTGGTGGATAAGGAGATCGACTTGTGACCCAAAGGTCACCGGTTCGATCCCCAGATCCACCGAGTTGAAGGGTTAAATGCAGAGCACAAATTATGGTTTGTTTCACTTCGTAACTGGTCACTTTCACCTCCAAAACAGACGTCTGAATCTGCCAGAAATTCCAAGAACCACCACAAGAGACTGCAAGGGTAATAAGCCAACCATTCCACCTCGAGTCTCGAGATTATTGATAAGTAATTATTACAGCCTCAAAAAGATTTTCCATTTTGCAGATAGAAGATACTATAAATGACCAAGGCAGATTTAAATACCAATTTTAAAGGAAAGACAGACAAAGGTTTCCAATCCCATTATTCCTTAATTAAGCATTCGTTTATAATACATTGCACAGAATTCTTCTCCGCTGCAGAATGATCTCTCCGCCGCAGCCATACCCTTCTCTATCTCCTCCTGAGTGTGTTTCAAAGATAAAGTATTTTCCTCCTCCAGTCACATCCCAGCACGAAGGACGTCCCATGATTTAGTTTTTGTGTTGTTTTCATTAAACTCCTTTTGACTCTGTGACCCATGCTTGGTTTTTGGTTGTTATTTCTCTAATAATACGATCAAGTGTTTAATATTCCTGTTGTCATATGGATTTAACTCACTCTCCTTTTGCTGTGGTTCTTAACCATATTCTTAAACATTATATGCCCAGCAAACCTGAGAATGCTACAAAATGTTCAATATCAGGGCTGACAGAGCTTACACAGACGCTACATGAGAAACTCAGGTAGCGTCACAGAAGAGGTTTAGTATGAACGAGTCAAAAAACAAATTATTAGGAAATCATGGCCAGAAACTGTAAAAGGAAACGCATAATATAAGACGTTATGTCAAACTGTCCTTGGAGACTCACAAAACTAGTCAAGAAACTTTCAAAATAATTATAGGGGCACTTTAAAGCTACAGAATGAATGGATGGATGGATATTATCCTAAATGTGACAATCAGCAAAGCTGTAAAAAAAACAAAAAAAAAAAACTCTGAGACATTGGGAAAACCAGAGTTGAAACCAATCTCCAGTTTATGTTGGATCAGGTTGGAAACTAAATTTTCTTAAGAAACAAAAAACCTACAACCTACCTGAAAGATATCTATTTTTGTTTACAAACCTATAACCAATCTAATTGTGGTTTGCTTGGTTTACTAACCACTTCAGACATAGAAACGGATAATTGTAACAGATTTAACACATGAAGCTAAATTTCTCCTCGAAGAAATATCTGAAAATTTCTTATCCTGATATCCTTCTCTGCTCCTCGCCAGGCATCAGTGTGTATATATATACATGTGTGCCAGTCTCCCCTGATGATAGAACTAGTTCTTTTTAAACTGGGCAAGTGCGTCACACTCACAAACACTCAGGGACAGGTTGTCCCACGGCCCGGCCCAGATTAGTCCTGAGCTGCCGGCTGCACTAAAGTTAGCACAGCAATTAGCACACAGGTTAATTAGCCTGGAGACATGCAGTGCACACACATCTATTCCACATACTTGACAACTACAAAGCACAGAAAAATCCAATGATACCTATAATCTTAATCTTCGTTTTAAATTTCAGTTTTTTAATCAGTTAGATTTTATATGCCTTTTTTTATGCTTGATTTTATTAAATGTACTTTCTGTTTATTCTTTATTTCCAATGTAAAGCACTTTGAATTACCCTGTGTACGAAATGTGCTATACAAATAAACTTGTCTTGCGTTGCCTATACACTAGTATGAAAAATAATCAAACTATCTGCAATCAAAAGTCATTTTAGAGCAGTAGTAATGTTTATTACATTATAAGCAATTCATAATTATAAAATTCCTCACTAAAAACATTATAGGTCATTATTATATATTAATATCGCTGCTGCTTACAAGAAGGAAGGGTTGCATTTAGGTAAATTTTGAAATGTTAGTGTTAAACGGTTGTCTCCGGATCGTGTCATGTGTTACCAAGCAGCTATTACAGGAGGCCTGGAGTGGAGACTGGGGAGAATTACTGGTTGGCTACTCTGTCTTGATCATGAATTAGGCGGATGGGTATGCCTTAATGTATTAAATTGTTGAAGCAATTCTGTGACTGATATGCTATGTTTCACGTGTTTAATGTTAATGAAATAAAGCAGTTTCACATGTGCATCTTATATTTCATTCTAAAACACAGGAGGCAAAATGCAACCACCCGTTCGTCGTAAAGGGCCAATGCACAAAAAAGTTGGTGATCCTCTGGTTCAAGTGACATCACACAACTATAGTGAAGCTGAAAATGACACATACCAAGATTCAGAGCTGATCCTAGCTACAGGTGGACCAGACACTCCCAGCCTTTCTGTTTGTTTGAGTATCCCAAAGACTGTATATAACATGGAGAGAGTGTTCGGGACATCAACTGTAGGGTTCAAATGAAGCTCAACAGCATCCTCAGAGGCGGGACATGGCCACAGTGAAGATGTCTGATTGGCTGAAGGTTTAAATGTTATTTATCTTAAACAAATTTTAAAATAATGCATCCCCCTGTGTTCAAGAAGCTCAAACCAGGAATGGAAACATGCTTTTTTTCTCCAAAGTTTTAACATTTGAGTGAACTTCCTCCCTTTTAGAGTGGCGGCTCGGGGAACTGCAGTTCAGGCACTTCCTGTCACACTTCAAGAGGGAAAGCATAAGGTTACCTCTTGCGTAAACCCCAAGGCTGCAAACAATGATTTTAACTGTAACTTACAGATTCCAGATTTTTCTTACAATGAAATTAATCAATTTCAAGAGAAACCACCAAGTTGGAAACATGGATATGAAGCTTTGCCTTAGGGTTTGTATTCTTAAATTTGACCATTCTTTACACACCAGAATGTCCAACATCAAATTCTGTAGTTTCCTTCAGTCTTTGCGCAGCTGTATATGCAGCTCACATATTTATTCCAAGTCATGGTGGGACAATTTGAAATCCTGAAAAAAATCAATTGGAACTTGCGGGTTGTAATAGTACTTATATAAATAGAATATGCTTCTACTTTACACAAACGTAACAGAGAACCAAGAAGTTTCTTTCACAGATTTAAAGAAAATTAGATGGCAATCAGCTAGATTTAATAGTGTTTGATTTTTTTTCACAAATGGATGAAACGCAAATGTTATTTAAGAACACCATACATATCTGTATGTCTTGAAGTGGGGAAGGAATGAAAATTTGCTTTCAAAACCAAAATATGTTGAGCATAGCACACCACCCAGTGACCAATCAGGTGAACTCAATAAAAAATAAACCCGCTGTCTAACCCAGAAAAAGTTATAAAAAGTATATAATATATATATATATATAGATATATATCTATCTATATATATAATAATACATACATATATATATAAATATACATACACATATATATATAAATATACATACATATATATATATATATATATATATTGTATTTGTGAGATTTGATTTGTAATCTCTGCAGACTGGCTTTTAAACAAGAAAAATTCAATCGATATAACAGGGCTGGCTATAAAAACAAGCTTTTTCCCGACCTTTCTGATGTTGCTGTAGGAGGAGTTTGGGTAAATGCTGCATTTTGCAGAGCCCAACAATCTGAGGTTGTTCAAAGACAATGCTTGCAATAAATAATGCTTTTTGAAGGTTATTACTGGTGTAGTGATAGTATGGATGGGTCATATATTTATAATAAATCCTTTAAAAAGGAAATAATATTGCAGTTTTAAAATCAGCAATGGATAGAGGATAATAAAAAACAGATCAAATGTTATGTGCAACGATGTTTTTGAGTACTTTTCTTTACTGATGTTCAGCAAAGGCTTGGTTTAGATCTGATAATGGCTCTATTTAACACCACTCTCTATTAGCTGAGGGACTTTCCATCCTTAGTGCAATCCAAGTACCCTTCTTTATAGAGTCAGGTCATCAGTGTGAGCCGATCCCAGCACTCAGCAGACACACACATGCTGGTTGTCTTCAGGGCCAGCTTGTTCCTCCTCCAGCCCAGATTTAGTCAAAGTTTCAGGGTTGAATCTCACAATGCCGGCTTTCACCATCTGACTTCATGCATGACCGCAACATCTCAATGACGCCTTCAGAAGGATAATCTACAACCTCTCTCTCTGTCTCTCTCTCACCGACACACACTTACATACGCGCACACACAGCTGTCTGGTGGAATGACATTCAAACACGTTCATGCATACATGTAAGTAGTGCCTTTCAAATTGTAGGTCTGCAAGTCTGTAGCTCACTGCTGCCCCCTACCAAGCTCTCGGTAGAACTGCTTATCAAAGTCTGGCATGCTAAAAACAAAACCCTTTGTAGTGTATACTTGATTTATTTGACTTTATACTACTTAATGATTACTGAACGCCTAATTGCCTAAACAATTTAAAATTCCCAATATTCCTTAATAACCCTAATAACTCCTTAATGCTTCTGCATCAGAGTAAATTTAATATTTTTAAACATTTTTTAGCTTAAAACATCGAGATTTCATTAAGGACAATAGCAATGTGGCTTAAACATGTGATGGATATAATAAATAAAATTAAACTGAAGTGGGTTTATCTGAGACCTCAAAAACAAAAAAGCCTCATCTATTTGTAAAAAGATTACAATTAAAGCCTCTAAACAGAAAACATGCAATGTGATGTAAAATTTATAAGAGATGTTATTTAAATTAGTTGTTAGAAAAACAAATGTCTACGACAACTTACCCTAACCACAATCAATATCCCCTTGCACTTACACCCCAAACCAGTCAACAGCCAAGGTCAGCCAACCATCCGCTAACACCCAAGCCAGGTGACCTTCCCTTGACATCCAGGCCCAGCGACCTTCTTCTAACGCCCAAGTTAGTCAACCTTCCCTAACACCTAAACCAATAGACCTTCCTCTACCACCCAAGTTAGTCAACCTTCCCCTAACACCCAAACCAATAGACCTTCCTCTACCACCCAAGTTAGTCAACCTTCCCATAACTCCCAAGCCAGTCGACAATACCATAACACTAAAAGCCTATCGACCATCCCCTAACACCCAAGCTATTTGACCTTCCCCTAAAACCCAAGCCAGTCAACCTTCCCCTCACAGCCAAGTCAGTTAACCTTCCCCTAACACCCAAGCCAGTTGGCGATCCCCTAACACCCAAGCCAGTCGTCAATACCCTAACAGTTTAAGCCTATCGACCTTCCCCTAACACCCAAGTTAGTCAACCTGCCCCTAACACCCAAGCCAGTTAACCTTCCTCTAACACCCAAGCCAGTCGACAATACCCTAACACTTAAAGCCTATCGACCTTCCCCTAACACCCAAGTTAGTCAACCTGCCCCTAACACCCAAGTCAGTTAACCTTCCTCTACCACCCAAGCCAGTCGACAATACCCTAATACTAAAAGCCTATCAACCATCCCCTAACACCCAAGCTAGTTGACCTTCCCCTAAAACCCAAGCCAGTCAACCTTACCCTCACAGCCAAGTCAGTTAACCTTCCCCTAACACCCAAGCCAGCTGGCGATCCCCTAACACCCAAGCCAGTCGACAATACCCAAACACTTAAAGGCTGTCAACCTTCCCCTAACACCCAAGTTAGTCAACCTGCCCCTAACACCCAAGCCAGTTGACCTTCCTCTAACACCCAAGCCAGTCGACCTTCCTCTAACACCCAAGCCAATCGACAATACCATAACACTTAAAGCCTATCGACCTTCCCCTAACACCCAGGCTAGTTGACCTTCCCCTAAAACCCAAGCCAGTCAACCTTACCCTCACAGCCAAGTCAGTTAACCTTCCCCTAACACCCAAGCCAGTTGGCGATCCCCTAACACCCAAGCCAGTCGACAATACCCTAACACTTAAAGCCTATCGACCTTCCCCTAACACCCAAGTTAGTCAACCTGCCCCTAACACCCAAGCCAGTCGACCTTCCTCTAACACCCAAGCCAGTCAAACTTCCTCTAACACCCAAGCCAATCGACAATACCCTAACACTTAAAGCCTATCAACCTTCCCCTAACACCCAAGTTAGTCAACCTGCCCCTAACACCCAAGCCAGTCGACCTTCCTCTAACACCATCACCAGTCGACCTTCCTCTAACACCCAAGTCAGTTAACCTTCCTCTAACACCCAAGCCAATCGACAATACCATAACACTTAAAGCCTATCGACCTTCCCCTAACACCCAGGCTAGTTGACCTTCCCCTAAAACCCAAGCCAGTCAACCTTACCCTCACAGCCAAGTCAGTTAACCTTCCCCTAACACCCAAGCCAGTTGGCGATCCCCTAACACCCAAGCCAGTCGACAATACCCTAACACTTAAAGCCTATCGACCTTCCCCTAACACCCAAGTTAGTCAACCTGCCCCTAACACCCAAGCCAGTCAACCTTCCTCTAACACCCAAGCCAGTCGACCTTCCTCTCACACCCAAACCAATCGACCTTCCTCTAACACCCAAGCTAGTTGACCTTCCCCTAACACCCAAGCCAGTCGATGATCCCCATACACCCAAGCCGGTCCACCTTTCCCTAACTTCCAAGTCAGTTAACTTGCTTTTTCGAGGTATGTGGAGATTTTAGTGAGATAACCAGGATCATTTAATTTCTCTACATCTGATTGTTTGCGACTGTTGCTCATCTTTGTGGATTATACTTTATCTAACATTGTGTTATTCCTAGAGGCACTGTTAAACTAGGTCATGAGTTTTGAGCTTCTTAAGCAAACTTAATCCAATCCTTTTTTCAATTTTGATCAATCCACAATCTATTAACATCATCAATATATTTATTTATTCAACGTCAATGTTAAAGAATTCAAACATTTCACACATCTGTTACATTCATCACCTTAAAATCCCTAAAAGTGTTTCAGCAAAATAAATATGACAACTATCATCAGTAGAGTTAGTGTTAAAACACACTGACCCACAAATACAAGAACAAAAGTATAAATCTATACAAAATATGCTAATTACAAATTTAATAATTTTACAAATCTTAACAACAGTTTAACTAATTTGTCATCAGATATCGATTCATACCTGATGTTGGTATACAACTAGTGATCACTGACCAGGGAAGCGATGTACACCCAGACAGAGAGCACATTGCCAGGGTATGGGTGCACATACACGGCCAGAGCAAACTCTACGTTTGGAGACTCCACCTTGTGAACGCCTGTGCTGTGAACGGCCTCGATGACTGGACGTAGCTCTGAGAAGGAGAGGTGCAGAGGAAAGCCAGAGATCTGAAACACAGTCATCAAAACGGCAATATTGAGCAAAAGAGTTGTACATTAAATAGGGGATATACGTTTAAATCTAAACTGTGTGGTCTGTTTTAGGATAAGAGTCAATTTATATTCCACTTGGGTTAACAATGTCATCAGACGTTGCACGTGTGTGAACAAGCACTGACCCTGTACTGTCCCAGAAGGCCCTGGAGCTGCAGTCGATGCTCCTCTGCTAGCTCCCGCCCACCGCTCTGTTCCAGTTTTGGCAAGAAAGGACGCAGTGTGCTGATGCAGTGTCGATTCCAGCGCGTCGGCTGACGAGGACGCCACTCCATCACCTTCTCACGCAGAATCTTCTCCAACCTGCAACATGAAAACACAACTTTTGTACTGCATTTTTGAAAAGCGCATAATGAGTCAAGTAACAACGAACTAAATTTACATGCTCAGATTCCAAAGAGGAGAAGATTCCAAAGATAGAACACTGTTCGCAGGAAGAAGTAGCTTCCCTGTAGTTCAGTTTGTTGTCCACATTGAGTGTGTTTACAGGCGCTTCACTAAACGGGTTATGCTCATTAAGCTGATTGATCAATAAGCCATTTTTGTGTGTTTACATGCCAACCCATAAACTGCTCTCGCAGAAATCCGCATTTACTCAACACTCAACCTATCCCTGATTTCTTTTAAGTAGTGATATCATGAGATAACGAAATCCATATCCAAAAATAGCGGTGTTCAATTTTATGTATAATACTAATAATGGCACACAATCCTTTGGCTCCAATACCTGTGAATGCAGCAAACGTTCTTTCTTATGATGATTTTCATCAACTCTGTGAATCGAGGGCATGATTTCATGAGATTTTAAATTCAACAAAGCATCTGGATTCTCACTTCTTAATGTGTACTTCATGGTCTGTAGTCTGGTTTGTGCATGTCCAAACTGCAGACATGCACATATGAAAAAAAGCACAGGTTTTTGTGAACACAGGTTATTGTGTGTTCATGCTGAAGAAACCGGGTTATTGGGCAAAAAACTACTACCTTCTCAAAAATGATTTATGCCACTACCCCGATTACTGAAACCTGTTTTCCGCATTTACATGACACCAGAGAAATCAGCTAATCGAGCATTCCCCATTTATTGACGTGAATGTAAGCGCACTCTGTGACAGACTCTGTGACTGCGACGTCAACCTCTCTATTTGAATCTGATATCAATTCATCATTTTCTTCAGTGGCGTCTTTGGTGTACTCCTCACTCAAGGCTATAGATAATCTAAAATCTTATTATTGGGGCCAGCCATCCTATTTACAAGCAACATAAAGACCAATAATAGAGTAGAAATTAAATTAGCATAATTCCTGGACTATAGGGCAGCACAGAGAGTTACAGACAAATATGTCTTCCTTTAGAAGACCTTTTGTCGATTTCTAAACGGAAAATTGTCAAACCTACAAAACAATCACAGCAACAAAAACAAATCCACATCTTTTTCAAAATGTTTTCAAAAGAAAAAGCTTTACCTACCTTTCTTGTAGCTCATTGGCCGCTGCCTGACTAGTTTCCTTGTAAACCAGTTCCTCAGGCTTAAAACAAAAAAAATATATTTAAAGAAATTAGTTTTTAAGTGTATACTTTAATTCAGAAAAGCATTCCAATACTGGTGTTGTCTAGATCAAATGGTTCATGAAGATAAATCCAGGACAGTGGTTGAAGACTACCTGAACACTGGAGATCCCGGGATGAGGAAACGTTCGGGAGAAGAATGGTTTCCAGAGGTTTTGTTTTGAGACATCAAAACTCATCCTGACCGGTGTTGCATAAGGCTGGATGTTAAACCACACCTAAAACAAATAAAGTATTTATAACAAACAAATATTATAGCGCAATTAAATACCTGGACATAATATGCATTAGAGCCTCCAGTTGCACTCTACTGTTTGTGAATCTTCCCATATTTTTTAAAGGGTTTTGTCCTTAATTCTCTCCAGGGTATGGTTATCCCTATTGATTGTATACTTTTCCACAAGATCTTTTCTTTTCATTCACTTCTCTATTTATGTGCTTGAACACAAAGCTCTGTGAACAACCAGCCTCTTTTGAAAAATCTGTTTGTGTCTTTCCCTCCTTGTGTAAGGTGTCAATGGCACCTTGAAGCTCTTCCATGATTGTGTAGCCGACACAACAAGACTGAGAGACCATTCAAGGTCTTGGCAAGTGTTTTGTCTTCAATATTCAACCTTTTCCCAAAATTCAAATTTTCTGAGATTTTCAGTTGTCAGTTGTAGCCAAGAAGAAGGGCAATCAACCTTTACATATTTTTTTTAATTCATATGATACTCAGAATTCATAGAATTCTGAATTGAATAAGGGTCCTATTGCAAATTTTGTATAATTCACCAGCTTTATGGTTATTTTATAGATATCAATCAATCCAAATGTTTTTTTTTTATAAATCCCTTTTTTTGAAGTTGCTTCAAAGCAGCTTCCCAAAGACCTAAGAACTACAATTTACTGTTATGTATGTATGAGAAAAGTGTTAATTAAACTGACTAATAGTTACTAAAATCATATACATTTTGCGGTGGAATAAAGCAACCGAAACACACATTTGCAGAGAAAAGATGAAAGATCAAGTTAGTTTTCATTTTTGGTTGTAAAATGACAACAATAACATACATTAAGGATAAATTTGTGCCTGATCTTCCCAAGAGTACTTAGAGTCTATGAAACAAGAGGCTTGCAGCTGGCCGCAACACTAAGCCAGTATGACATGCTCAAAATATAACTTCAGGTGGACTCTACACATAGTGTAATGATTTAATAAAAGTTTTACAGGCACTGACACCAGGAGGACCCTGAATATTCAGCGTTTTAAATTATTGGATCTAGTTTTGTTTTAAAAATCCTACTTTAATTCATACAAATTGTACATTTATAGCATCCCAATAAAATAATAATTGTTATAAAAGATAGACTAAAACAAAGTATTTAAAATAACAAATCTCTTAACAAGAAGACATTTTATGAGTGACTGATTGTGAACTCTTACGTTGTCTGCGTTGATAAGACATCCGATGGTCTGCAGAGGACAGAAGACATCGTACTGTGTGTAGCTCTGAGCTGTGCTGGGGTTCCAGATCAGATAACGGTTATGCTCAAATGTCAGGACATAAGCTGTAGGGCCCTACAATTAACAAACATTACAATATTACTGTTAATGAAACAAGCTCATCAGCAAGATCCGGACAAACTATCTGTCCATCTGTCTATATATATATATATATATATATATATATATATATATATATATATATTATCTGCCTCAAAGTTTGATGTGTTGTTGACGAGTTCAACTGTTAATTGAGTTACTGTTGCATTTCTATCACCTCGAATAAGACTGGCCATTCTTCTCTGACCTTTGAGGCATTTGCAGCCACAGAACTGCTACTTGCTGGAAATTACGGCTTTTTCTTGCCCTTCTGTGTTAATCCTAGAGATGGTTGTGCTTGAAAATCCCAGGCGATCAGCCATTTCTGAAATACTCAGAGCAGCACGCCAGGCCCCAACAACCATGTTCAAATCACTTAAATCATCTTTCTTCCCTATCTTGATGCTTGGTTTGAACTGCTGCAGATTGTCTTGAACATGTCTACATGCCTAAATACATTGGGGTGCTGCCATCTAATTGGCGGAGTAAGATTTGACACACATCCTCAAAAACTTTACAAAGCAGAAGACAGAACCTACAAGGTGAGGCTGATTTGGTTGTATGGTATAAACCCAATGGAGCAATTCCACACATCGAAACCTAAAGTAGCGACTGAACGAGGCAGTGTGTTGACTTTAAAACATCAAGCGACCAAACTAAGTGCATGAAGTTGTGCGTCTTGTTTCATAAATGGTTCTGATGATCTCAGGCATGAGTGTGAAGGCATCAACCCCAGCCTTCATAGTCGGTGCCTTGAGAATGTACATATTCACTCTCTTTTCACATCTTCCAAAAGAAGACATCAATGATTCTTTAGTTTTTTTGTATAAATATCCAATATCCAATTCGGCAAAACAATGTACATTTGAAACAAATTGTGATTAATCGTAGTCAATGGTTTTAGTTGATAGCTAGTCTTAATATAGTTATTGCTTTATATCAAACATTTTTCTCTTGAATTTTCACATTTGTCCTGATGAATCTGATTTTGCTACACTGTCTACTAAAGCTAAATAAACAAACCAGGTCGATTTTGTTGTTTAAAAGTGACATCCCCCATGTAATTAGTCCTCTATAAATTTTACAAGATGATGGCAACAGTTTATGAGAAATAGCGAGTGCTTTACGACCTCACCTCAGGAAGGGCGGTGCCTATGATAAGCCACACCCTTTTCCCCATCGACAAGAAGTAGTTACAGAGCAGCACAGCATGCTCTTCCTCATCACCAGCCAGCAGTGTCATGAATTGCTAGAAGGGTTGTTCGGGTAAATATTAGCATGAACAAAATTAAATATCAGCTAATGGAAATAGAACATGGAAAGAAACTCACATCACATGTGCTCCATAGATCACAAACACCTGCAAATGAAATGCTGTCTGGAAGAGAGGGAATGAGAGAAACGTATCTTGCCACCAGTTCCTAAGAAGAGAAAAAGAGAAGATGAACCCATTTCTACAGTAATTTAATCAGGAACAGACAAAAAATTTGTCATCAAAAATAGTTTAATCAATGACAGAATGCGGCTGAAACTGTGTGTGTTTAGCACACGTTTTAATGATAACTATTTAGATCTGTACTTTACCAAGACTGTATCATAAAGATAAATACTGGGACGCAGAAATAAAGCCTATAATATGTTTCAAGCCTATAGAAAATTGATGTATCTTTAAGTATTTGCACATTTTCTGAATGTACTTTCTTGCAGTAGTTTTAAAGATAAAATATACATTTCTTTTATGAGTAAATATATTGAATTTCACACCCTTTTAGTGGGGCAGAAGGACTGTACACTATTATTGCACACACAAGAATGGTTATTAAACATTTAGGTATTGCAGTGTGCCATCATGATTTGATAAACTTATTTTTATTTTCAAATCTTTGCAGATTTAGTCATCCAATGCCTTGATTTGAACAAGATTTGCACACAAAGCCATGAATACAATGGTACTAATAATAGGTATTAAGTTCGGTATAAGTTCTTGGCTTCCTTCTTTTCTGCAAATCATTTGAATTTTGCTACATCCTTAAGTTTAATGCTTAACAAAAAAGTGAGAGTGAGCGAGAGAGCAAAAAGAGAAAGAGGAAGAGAGAGTGAGCAAGAGAGACACAGAGAGAGAGCTAGTGAGAGAGAAAGCAAGAGAGAGAGAGAGAAGGAGAAAGTTGAGAGAAAATGAATAAAGTTGAAATAACAAATTAAAGTTGATATTTCCAGTGCGGCAGGAAGGGAATCCGCTGCGTAAAACATATGCCAGAGAGTTGGCGGTTCAGTCCACTGTGGCGACCCCGAAAGGAAAGAAAGCCGAAATAAAGATGGATGGATGGATGGATGGATGATATTTCCAGTTGAAAAAAATTATACACCTATCTAAAAATCTAGAGCCCTACTAAATTTGATTTATAGGAAGAAAAAAATGTTTCTAGGTTACTATTTGACTAGTTTTAATATTCTTCAAAATTACCCTCAAATCACAGAACCAAAAAGGGTTTAGAAGAAGTAAAGTGAAGAGATAAGAGTTTTAGGGGTTCTCTGTGAAAGTTTGAATTGAAATTAAAATGGTATTTCATTGGCTGCTCTCTGACCATGATCTCCTGAGGGCTACTGGGATTGCTCTCCTGTAGCTGCTGTGGAGGGTTGAGAGGGCGAATGAAGCGAGTGACGAACAGCGTTTTTCCATTAATGTCGATGACTGTGGTGAGGCAGGGCCGATCTGGAAATCGACGACTGGCCTCTTTCTCAAAGATCTCACTCGCTATCAGCAAACGCTCCGACTCCTGGGAATCAAACTGAAAGGGAGATAACGACAGTCAGAGACAGCTCACCCAAACATCTGAGTAATGGCCATAAACTCTCCATAAACTCATTGAAAGTTGGTTTAAATTTATTTTTTCTATTCAAACTAATAGTTGAATGTTGTGATAAACAGTCTAACTGTGGGCAAGAGGAATACAAATAAATACTAAGCTAAATGCTTCACAATAAGTAAATGGAACTTAAAGGGTCACAAGCCAGTTTTTAAAATATATAAACATGTTGTTGGGTTAATTTAATTAATTCATCATAATTTCAGGTATTAATTACTTCATTATTATTTTCTACAATAATAGAAAATAACTAACTATTTTATATTCATAATAAAACTGTAATAATCCATTTTGACGACCTGTGAAAACTACACTCAGGCACTGGGAGGGAGCCAATCAGAATCTATTCATGGGAGTTCCTTCCGGGACAGTTATATCTTTGAGAATATATGCGTGAAGAGAATAAATAGTGCCATCTTTAAGCCTAGTCTGTGAGAGGAGAGAAAGGAGATGACCCCGGTTGAAAGATCAACTCTGCAACATGTATTATCCACAAATGCCTAAGTAAAGAATATATTTAAATTGGTATTTAAAACTCTAAAATGTATACCATACATTTCAGGCTACACCTGAATACAAGTTTCATCAAAATGTTGTTCATAAGAAAGAAAAACCCGTCTATAATTCGCATGCATCTAGGCTGTTACATGAGATGCTTACACTAAAAAATCAGGACCAAAATTGTGGAAAAATATATCAGCAACTTAAACATTACAAGTCCATCTCCAGTGATCTAGATTTGTCTTTGTCCACAGTGTCCTGGGGTTACAATCTTCTTGATAAAGTACATGGCCATTGACAAAAAATATGACATTTAAATATTAATCATTAAAACGCTAATCATAAAACGCTATACTATCATGCGTTTTAATCAACTTTATGGGATTAGCTAATGATTAGCTAACTTTACAACATTGGAATTTGTCAACAGCGCATTACATTATCAAGTAGTCGGCATGTACAGTTAATAAGGGTTAAAGCTCTGAAATGTTTTTAAAAAGACGTTCTAGCACAGTTACAGAAACTTAAAGACAATCTTCTCATCGAAGTTATTTGAGTGCTGTTAATCAATAAATGTCCTCAAAAAGTGCTTTTGGAGGCTTCGTGCTTCTCAGGTGCATGATGGAAGCTTTCGCAATCGCTTGAGAGCACTTTCTTTCAGACTGGTAACGTCTCGTCTATTCTGTTTCCGAGAACTGTCGACCCCCCCCACAAATCCCCTGCAGTTTTAGGTTTATAAAGTAACTTCTGATCCGTTTCAGAGACGCTTACGTAGTTACGTTACCAGATTCATGTGATAGATGTCTCTCACTTCGCCCACAAACTGTGCAGCATGGAGTGGATCTGCCTAACCCTCTGTAGGGCCCAGTGTTAGAAAGCTTGTTTTGCTACTCAAAGTAACGTATTGAGAAGAATCGGCTCATTAGCATCGTTTTTCTGCAATCATCTTCTTCCATCTCCTTATTTTCATCCTCTATTTTATTCATGTCCCACCCAAGGTGTGAAGACCCGTGCTAAGTCAGGGGAGGGTTTGTGACCCTTTAAGATACTATAAATACAGTTCACTGAGGGTTACAATTTGGAGTCTGTAAGTTGCTCTAAAAAGCCACTTCATGTTACATTGTGTAACATAATTTTTTTTATTTAATCTAAATTACAGCATATAGCATCCTTTACATTTGCTAATCCCATTAATGTGTATTGCTTAATGATTTGAAAACCCTTACATGATATTAATATGATATTCCATGTGCTAAAATTTAACATTTTACAGACTCCACATTTTTACACAGTAGGGCAACGTAAACAGGTATTAATTAAACACATTAATCTATCTTTTTATAAAGATCTCCACTAAACAAAAAAGTTTTTGAAGAAAGTTCTGGTTTGGTTGAAAGACAAATTTAAACTCCTATGATTAGATTTTATTTATGCCAGGATTTACCTTTAGGACAGTAGTCTCAAAAAAAAAGTTTCGCTCCAACCTTAACTGAGCACACCTTATTTCACTTAATGAAGGTCTTCTTGGCTTATTTGAAGCTACGGATGTGACTTTTTTGCTTTTTTTAACTGATACCAGAACATTCCTCATAAAAAACTTTTTCTGGGATATCAGACACAAAATCAGTTACCTTCACTTCTTTCATCTAATAAAAGCAGTAACAAAGAAAAATAAATGTTGGTGAAAAAATATTCATTTTCATTTAAATGATTAATAAACAACAGTGTGAAGACTTGCAAAAAATAAAGCACAAATTACTCAGGGTTTCTGCAGCTTTCATACGGTCAAATTTAAGACTTTTTAAGACCGGTAAGAATCAAATTTGAAGCCGATAGCATAACATTAAAAACACATACTAAACGGTTTTCCCTTATAAACAGTATGCTTCAAAAAAAATGTTTAACACTAACCATAACTTTTATGTTATGAGCATTTACTACGGTTTTCTCAAACTCTGGCAACTCTAACCATGCCTTTACAACATTTACATTTTTACATACATTTTTTTTTTTTGCATTTAGAAGCATTTTCTCAATCTCTGCCAATCCCAATCAAAAACACATATAAAACAAGCTTTACATGGAGATTTCAACTATCTAAGACCTAAAAAGTGAATTTAAGATTGTTCAAAACCTACAATTTGTGTTTTTACATTTTAGACTTTTTAAGGCTATGCAATCAGAAACCCTGATTACTGATTGAAAAGCTAATTTTCATAGCCTTCTGAGAGAGAGAGTTAGATTTTTTGAGACTGAAGAAACAGAGAGGTCAAATTATCAGAGAACAACTGAAATGTTCAGCCGATCAGCATCAAGTACACTAAAACACACACACACACACACACACACACAAAAAAAACACAGACATGATTTATTTCCGAACCATCAAATTAATGACGTGAGGCAGCAGTACCTTCTCTCTGATTGTATCTCCAGGGACCAGAGGGGGCTCGATGGTGATGAAGAGGCTGAGGAAGGTTCCCTCGCTCAGGCTGCGGTGAGTATCATACACGCCCTCTGGGCCCAGACTGCGCTCCTTAATGTAGCCCAGTAGCACTGGAGGGGTGCTCACCTTAAAAGTACCATCAATCTGAAAAGACAAACATTATAAATCAAACCACCAATCAATTCTTAAGTCAGACTATCAGAGCAAAACAGCTTTTTGGGGACAGTCTGACAATCTGACATCATCAATTGCTGTTTCCTCAAAAGACAGTGTTGCATGCGGTGAAAGTCAGGATGTGTATGTGCAGAATGTGTTGATGCTCTTGCCCTGGACTGCAGGTAGATGGTGCTGAAGGGAATCTTGATGGAGCCCAGCCAATGTCTCTCGATCCGTGTGTGAATGGTGTTTCCTCTCTCTCGCTCGTCCTGAAGACAAACACAAGTTTAGCTCAGCATCATATTGAACATTGCAGTGATGTGTGTGTGTGTGTGCATGCGTGCGTGTGTGTTTAATGTTTCTGAGTCTGACCTCTGTTACATCATGGAGAAGCTCATCGAAAAGACTAATGAAGAGCTCGTCTCGCACACCCTGCAGGCTGCTGGAGCTGTAGTCTCCATTTGGGGCACTAGGAATAACACGAGACAAAACCATTTAATATAAAAACTTGCTATGAGTACACTACATAAAAAAATACCCTTTTTTTGAGAGAGAGAGATAAATGGAGAGAGAAAAGGGGGGAGAGGGAGAGAGAGTGAGAGGGACGGAGATTGGGGGGGATCGACAATAAAGAAATAAATGTTGGAGACAAATAAGAAAAAATGAGGTCTGGAAGACTATTGGAAGACAGTGAATGAGAAAGTTCTGGAAGGAATTGTTTTGTCTTTCTATTATTTTCATCCTACAACATTGGATTGACAACTTTGGTAAACATTGTAAACCAGCTATTTTAAATTTGTATAATAATGATTAATATTATTGTGTAATATTAGTTTAAATTGATTGATGTCACTAACAAACTTAGCTCTGACCTGAATGGCAGGATGACCTCCTCATTCCAGCAGGGGTTTGGGCCTTCAGCTGTGGATGTCTGAAGTACAGAGCGCTGGAACGACACCTCCACAAACGGCCTGACCTGAGGCTACGGCAGAACATATATATGAACGTGCAAATCAGAGTTTGAGGCCTGCAAAGAATCTCAACCGGTACCTGTGTGAAGGGCCACTCTGCTCCCTGCTGCTGTGTTTGAGCTGAGAATGACTCTGTGAAGGACCGACCCGACCTTGCAGAAACTGGGGGCTTGCTAAGAATAAAACAAAGACACAAAGAAGACTGTTTGTGGAAATTTTTTTTTTAAATAATTGAGTAGACAGTCTATGAAAGATCGTTTCTGCAGGTTTCATCAGATGAAATGTAAATCTTTTTAAAACAGTTAGGAATCAAAATTAAGAACTACATCGTAACATCAAAAATAAATGGAAAACTTTTTTGCATAGTGAACATTATGCATCTAATACATTGTTTGAAACCTTAATGATCACTTTTATATTTTGGAGCGTTTATGAGCATTTTCTCTAACTTTGGCAACCCTAATCATCATTTAAAAATTTTACAAATTTAACAATCCCTTTTAAGATTTTTAGCATTTATGAGTGTCCAAGCGTTTTCTCAAACTCTGGCACCGCTACCAATCATTTTTACTTTTTTGAGCATATATGGGCCTTTTATCAAACTATGGCACCGCTAAATCTAATTTTTATGTTTTTTTTTTTGGACAATTTAGCATAGAGCATTTTCTAAATCTATCATAAAACTAAATCTCAAAAAAATGAAAACAAAAAATTAGCTTTACATGGACATCAGAAAAATAAGACTTATGAAAAATTTCTAAAATTTGCCTAAAATTTGGGGTTTAATATTTTTTGTCTTGCTTTAAAAACACTTTTTTTACGACCCAGTGGAAACCCTGTTGAATTACCCTGTAATTAATTTAATTTAATTTAATTGAACTGGGACACAGACTCTAATTCAAGACTGCTGTTGCTTTTGCTGCGACTGAACCCATGAAAGTAAACATTTTTGTAAATTTAGTACATTTTGTGTCCTCTTGTCTTTGGCCGATGATAAGTTTTTTTATTTATCCAGGCCTGCTGCTGAGTAATATAGTAACAGGTATGTACCAGTTAGAGAACCACTGAACTAGATTAAAATGCAATGCAGCATCACAAATAATAATCTAAGGCTAGGTTCAGACTGGAGCACTAAGTGACCCAAATCCAATTTTTTTTGGCCATACGGTAGGTAAACTGTATCTGATGTTTCATGACAGTCTAAAATCTGACAGACTAAGCTCAAATACGATCCAGTCACTTTCATATGTGGTCCTAAACACGCTATATATACAATTTTTTTCCGATATGAACTAAGGCTGAACAGCTAGGTCACAGTTTTTAACTTTACCATCACTGAATCGGGACTGACGTCACATTTCGTGGGAGCTGAAAACAGTCTATAGAAGAAAAGAGAAGTAATAGAACTAACAAAAATTGCTTCTTTGCCTTGTTCTTAATATGATTTGTTTTAAATGATAGTGGCTTCAATCAAAAACAAACAGAAATAAAGCCACACAATCTCCTCGAATCACATTCTCGTCCACATTTACATTCGTTTTAATCAACGCTATTTCCTGCACATACGCACCTCGCTGGCTGAGATTGTGTCCAAACAAAGGAAGGATAAAAGTCTCATATTGTGTGTAATGTGAATGAGCACACAAAAACAAATCCAATTTCCTAAAAAAATGGAATTGAGCTTAACACCTGCAGTCTGAACAAAGCATAAATTATAGCACTATCTTTCAAACAAACAAAATATCATGAACCGAGTGATGGTGGTGACATTATAACCAGCACGCCACAGCAGTGTGGTTGAATTCACAGACTCACCCGGAAGCATACGGTCTACGGACTGGGATGTCGTATCCTCGGATGACATTGATGAGAAGTTTCACGTCGCCGTCAGAGAGGTTTTGGGCTGTCACCTTCTTCCTCTCCTTCCTGCGAGGCTTTAGAGGCCGTTTGGCTTCTGCCAGCTTAAACAGGTTCAAGCCCAGTACCCTTAAAATGTGAGAGGACATCCAGTAATGAACCAAAGCTATGATTAGTGGGCAAGAGGACAACGCCGCACACATTGGGACATTTTTTTGTTTGCATTTATCAATGAAATGTTTTTTGATATACAAAAAGAATATTTTGGACTGGAAACAAACAGGGCTCTCTAACAACAAAAACCCTTGAGTGATCTGCATTTTAAGTCAATAGAAAGATGCAATACTGAATCTATAAGGAGAGAGTGGAGTGAGGTTCTGTGGTGTGGATAACAACAATAATATGAAATTCATGTTCAACGACTGCAGAAGTTCAAATATTTGACCGTTCATAAATTTGCAGTCGAGCCAACCAATCAGAAACCTTGAGCAGTGACTGGTATAGTTTAGAAGGCACAATAACAATGTATAGCACAATAACAACAGCTGGATTTTGCATGCGGAAAAGGGTTGATTAACGCAGTTTCCAGACACTCTAAGATACTGGAATTTTCAGAGCATTATTCATTCACACCATATTCACACTCTGGTGGTGATAAGCTACCTTTGTAGCCATCAGCTGACATGGGGCAGTCTGACAGGACGTGACTGCCATTTAATGCCACCGGCTCATAACCGAACACACCCCACCAGGCACACACATCCATACAGGGCATTACGAGTGACTTAGCTTGTCCAAGGCCACCACCACAGAATAGCCCTTATGGGTATCTAACCAGCAACTTTAATTTAGTAAAACTAAATACACCACTGCACCACTTTTTTTTCACTATTATGGCAGGGGGCTGTGCATGTTCATTCAGGTACCCTTTCTTTTGTCGCAACAATGTGGTAAATGTCAACAATAAACAGTGCATTTAATATCCTTTATTTTTCTCCAAAGGCGTCAGTGCATTTTAGAATCCAGTGACCTTATGTTTGATCGCTGTTCACTCTAAATGCAAAATCAGAATGTTTTATAATGACTTTAGTACTCCATGAAGCCACACAGCTCAATGGATCATAGTGGTATCACTGGGGCGCCTCAAGAAGGAATACATAACGCACAGATGTTTTGACATACAATGTGTCAACATGTGCGGTCGCATGATAGTAGACATGCAGCATAACAGTTAACTTTATTCTTAAATGGCACCTACAGAGAGACAAACGTAAGCACTGGAAACAGTCAAGTGTTGTTCGAGCTTTCACAAATCTCACGAAGGCCGAAATCATCACTGAACCGTGAAGTACCGGTGCCAGCAACGGCACGCGAGCGAGAATGGCGAGCGGGAATCAAGTGTGTTTGATGCTGCAATCGCACAACTGTTTTATTCAGACAAATATGAAAAAGGATTTCATTTATGAAAGAGTAATTCATTGAAAAATTTGTTTGAATTGGAACTTGTTGATATTTGAAGTCCATAAATTATTATTTTAAGAAAGGTTCAATATCCGTGCTTTATATTTATTGCATTAGTACTTACTGCACAGCTTGCAGACGTTGTTTTAACTTTTAAAAAACCATCCCAGACTTTAAATTTGCTTTTCGACATGACAATTTTTCGACTTTCCTCGTCCGCTGGGTTAACGTGTGGCTTGTTGTGACTTCGTAATTTCCTGTGGATTTTTTCCCAGACTGACCGACTAATGAAATTGTCAGTTGAACAAGCCTGTTCTAGTCGACTATCAACTAATCGACTCAAAAGAGGGCAGCCCTAGTTGAAATAGATATAAAAGATATAAAGTTTTTAAGATAAAATGGTGGGAAAATATCTCTTCACAACTTGTCCACTAGTGACTCGGTGGATGGAGCCCAGGGAACTACTTTTTAAGTGTTGCTTGACAATAACTATCTCTATAGATGCTACGTGATAATATTACATGACATCACATCAGATAGTAGAGTGACCCTAACTAGTATTTGATTTTGAACCAGGAAAGGTCATGCTAACAATGAGTTTCACTTTTCTTTCAGGGTTGCACAAAACAAAGTTTGGGTCGACAATGTTGGAATAACATAAGGGAATACATTTAGACAAAAACAATCATTAGATTTTAGTGTGTGATCTCCACATTACCACCCACACAGACAAACACAAAGCAGTTAAAGATTGGACTCCTCTAACACACTTTTACTGACTACCTGATGAGGGTCTGAGGAAAGGAAGACAAGGATAAATGATGGTAAAAACAACAAACAAAAGACTGAAAAGAGTACTGAAAATTCCTGTCAACCTACCCAGCACCTGGACCACTGAATAAACAAACAGAGAAAAAAAAGAAAAGAGGAATAAATAAAATTCACACCGATTTCTCCTGTCCAAAGATAAGTCAATAAAAAACACATTACAAATAAACAAACAAAAATTAAAATGCCATACAAAGAAATAAACTAAAGCAAAATAACCAAGTACATGTACAAACAATTAAAATGGGGAAGAAATAATTTAATAAACAAATTCGAACAAATGCATTCTCCAAATAAACAGAAAACAAAAATAAATAAATAAAACAAATAAAAGCACACATAAAAACTCATGATAGACTATGGTCTCAAAACATCAATTACACAAAAACTGCCATAAAAAGTATATGTAATAAATTGTTCTAATTATAATTCAGCCAAAACAGTGCAAACAAAGCTAGATTTTGTCAGAGGTTTATGTAAGCAATTTAAAAAAATCTTTTACCAAGTATATGTCATTTGTATGCATTGTTTGCATAATAAGCTACTCATAAATGCACCACAATAAAAACTAAAAACAGTTTATGAAAAGTTATAATGTATGCTTCTGTTTGGATATAACCTGCAATAACAGCTGACAAAACCTGGCATCATTTACCCAATGCTGGGAACTTCTTCCTCTAAAATGACATCGGACAGGACAAAATGATGCTTGGCTATGAGGAACCGATTGATGACCGACTCTCGCACCTGAGACAAACAGAGAATCAGATTTAGTACATTTGCAGACAGTTCAAATGTGAGAAATTATGGTCCCAGAGTCTGAGGAATACCAGAGAGGAACAAAATGTGTGTTTGACGTTTCCACAGTCAGTGATGTGGAAGACTTGTCTGTGTTCATTGTCTTTTATCAAGGCCACAATCAACGTAGTGGTCTAGCAGCAAATTTTAGAGCACCTCAAGCTTCCTGCTACTGACATGTTTTTTGGAGATTATTTTATTTTCCAGAAGAATTTGGCAACTGCCCACAAAGGATTAAACTTAACTTGACTGGCTTGCTAACACCCCTGACGTAAATCCCATTGAAAATCTACGGGCTTTTGTCGAGAGGGCGATTATGGTACAGAGAACCTGAAATTAAGCTTAAAACCATTAAGCTTCACACTTTGGTCGCTTCCAAAACCCAAGTCCTCCTTCGGACAGCTCGTCCGGTATGCCTTTACGCAAGCCAAATCTGTTTGCGCATAAGGTTTACTTTATTCATGTGCGCAAACATGAAACACACTTTACAGAAGACTCCCAAGATTTTGGTAGTTATGAGAAACAGCCAAATTTTGTGAAATACCGGATTATCTTTTGTTCTTTAATCATTAAAATGTAAATAAGTGAAATGTGAATGTGTGTAGTGAACTAATTAAATTTCTAGTATCACTTTTTGAACTGAATTACTGAAAAGAAATGGACACTCCCTTGTTATTATCATTTTTGTCATATACCTACAGAATATCATTGTTTAATGTTATTCATTTAATTATACTCATTTAAAAATAAACCGTTGTTTTAAAATCATTACTCTCATGTGCACCATGTGACTTTGCGTCAGTTTACGAATGGAGATGGAGATGTCGGACTCGACTGAAGCTAGTTTCTGTTTTTCAAAGTGGAAATATTCCCACTGCGTCACTTTTGTGAAACAAGCCAACATCTCAGTCTTATGTAAGTTATGTCCTGGAGAGAGAAAACTGTCAGACGCTGTTAATAGCACAAGTAGTTTGCTGAAGCACTTGACACAGCAGCACAGACAAACGCTTCTGTGTGACCCGCGACATCTTCTGCTAAGCTGGGAAAACTTGCGTTCATGTCGTCAGTCCAGGGAGTGTCTGAAGGTGAGCTTAAAAAATGTTTTTTTTAGCCTAAACAGTCATGTGCTTACTCCCAGAAGGAACATATTGTCTTGTGAACGATTTGAGAAACTTACGGAAATGAGGTACAACCACTAAAACCAAGACAAGGCAGCTAAGTAAGTACAAAAAATGTTTTCCGACAACATGAGTGCATACAGTATACATAAAATATAGGGTTCATTGGTTTGAAGAAGTTTAAGAGAAATGCTGTTTGCTAAGAAATTTTATACATGAAAACCTTTAGTTAAGTTAAGCATATTATTTGATATGTTGTTAGTTATGTAAAGTTATGTTGCAGAATTACTTTTTTGGTGTGTTGCTTACATAAAATAATGTATGTTTCTTACTGATAAAAGTAATTATTAAAGAATGTTTTATGCAGTTTAATTTACAAATATAATTCTTTATCTATATAATATTTATACCTTTATAAAGATAATTAAGAGGTGTTAAAAAGCTAAATTATTTCATGTTTGACTCGGATGTTTTTTTTTTAGCTATTTAATGTAATTGAATTTCTCAATTTAGTTAAAATTCTTATTGAGTAATTAAGACTTAATTTGAAGACACAGTCTCTAGAAAGTATTTTACATACAACTTTAATCAAGTAATTAGTAATTAATTCCTTTTTAAAGTAGCTTACCCAACAATATCTGTATCGTATTTCTTAAGATATAAAATTAAGAGAAAATTCACTTACTCTCTGAAGATATTTGGCTACGAGGGCTCGATGTGCATCTATGTGCTCTTTAGTGTCGATGATTTGGCTCTCCTTTAGTCTGTTCTCATAGTCCTAATAGGTCCCACAAACACAAATAATACATTTTACACAGGGCCATGGACACTAAAAATAAGATTTTTAGCGATGAATCTTTGAATTTAGCATTGCAATTCTAATTGTATTTGTAAAAATGCAATACATTAGCATAACTAACTAATAAGTAAGCATGAATTCATGTAAATTAATGTTAAAAAATTTACTTTCTTTTAACCAACAGTCTTTAAAATATCCTCAGGTGGAAAGATTTTTACAAATATCCACATCTCACCTGGAAGAGTTTTTGGGAGATCTCCCTATCGGTGGACGGGATGCCCTTGAGCTGTCTGAACTCAGGCACATCCTGACTGCGCAGTCTGAGGAGGCGGAAGCGACGAGAGCGATGTATATCCTCCTCGCTCAGGAAGTTAAACTCTTCTTGGAGCTGCTCCAGGCGAAAGAACTCAGGGACAACAGCTTCTCCACTGCTTACAACCTGGACAAGGGAGGAGGTACAGAGAAAAGAAAGAAAAGGAAGAAAAGAAGAAAAAGAGGACAACAATTAGAAATTTTGGTTGTTTGATCAGAGTCAGAAAATATCACCGACATCACTCCTGTTTTCAGAAGAAGCTCTTCTATGTCTGTTAAATTTCCTGAAATAATAGACCGTGTTTGCACTGCTCTCTAATTGTTTGGTACCATCGCAAAACAATTCCTCTCCCAAGCAATGTCCTGCAGCACAATGATCCCCCACTCAGAGTTCTCGGCACTTTGAACGTGCACACAAGCGTATTTAGGTATATCAAAATGTATATTATTAAAAAAAAACACCAGTATTCGGTATGAAAAGACACCGCCGACCCTTGTTAATCTTTTGCTCATCTCTGAAATGAACCCAAGTATAACTTCTCTCAAACATACCGAGAGTAGCTGCATGATGGAAGCATTGTTGGGGTCGTTGGGATCGAGGCGGGATTCAGCCGCCCACTTCCCCAGTTTCTTCATATCGTTTAATCCAGACGCCCCGATGCAAGCAATGGCATCCATCTGCCTGACACCACTAAAAAATAGAAACATAGGTAATGGAGAGAGAGGAGAGAGGAGACAGTTCGGCTTTCAAACGATCTCTGACCCATGAGCGCCTCCTCCGGGCTGAGAGGCTGGGGGAGCGAGGGGCACGTCGTCCTCTCCTACGGCCCAGGACACGCAGCAGGAGAGCTTCCCGGAGGTAAGGAGAGTCTGAAGGTTTGAACCATCAGCCTCCAGAGAGAAAGGGACGCCTGATACACACATGATGTGATTGTTCAATTCGGTGCAAAGTGAAGGACAGAAGAGCTTGACACAATATTGATAAAAAAAAGTCCATAACTGATTAATTAATGGTTAGTATACATTAATCGAATAACAACAAAATAAAAATCCAAGATAAAATATATTTTAAAAAACACTTGTGCTGGTCATACAATTTAAATATAATGAAAAATTAGTGTTTTAATTATTACTATTATTATTATTATAAGTTATATATGAGTATCATAAAAGAAACTCATTATAAACATACATTAATATGATAAATATATACATTAATTAAACATATACCAATATTTAAAGAGTTTATTTCTTTGAATTTTGATGATTATGACTATGATTTAGATTCTAAATGTATCAACATTAATATAAAATAAATAGCAACCTCGTATTTGCATAACAAAACTAAAGTGATTTATAGGTTTCCAGAATTTATGTGCATATTGTTACATTTTAATTCATACGAAAATATTTAAAAAAATTGTTTTGCACAATAATCACATTGTTTCTGCACAACTGAACTTGCGATTTTCAAAATAATATTTTATAAATTGTGTTTGCATATTGAAATGCACAGTATTATAGTTTATTTAGCTATTTGTCAAAACACTGCAATGAGCCTGCTTGTGGATATGCTATTGGTGCAATAAAAATGATAACAGCAGTGAAAGACAACCAACACAGTCCAAACACAAATGATCATGGATGTTTGGATTTTTTTATGAGGAAAGATCATTGAATCAGTTTCCCCACAAGTCCAAAGACATGCGGTGTTAAAGTGTGAATGTGTGTGTGAATGTTTCCCAGAGATGGGTTGCGGCTGGAAGGGCATCCGCTGCGTAAAACAAATGCCAGAGAGTTGGCGGTTCACTCCACTGTGGCGACCCCGAAAGGGAAGAAAGCCGACATGATGAATGAATGAATGAATGAATAATTGAATCGCTAATATTGGTGAAACACATTCAATTATGCTGATGGGGACATAAACCTTGAACCAGGAAAATCAGGATTTATAGTTCTCTTGTTTAATCTTATTATAGGGGTAAACCAAGAACATTCAGTTGAACTCAACATCAGACACGCTGCTGTTCATCCCGCAGCCTCGCTCAACAGTTGTAGTTGCACAAAAAGGCCACCGGGCGAAATATAATTTCAAAAATGAAATGAAGTCCTCAAGTTAATTTTTAATTTACTAAAAATGCTGCTTTATCAGCACTGTTGTCGAAATAATATGTTTGAATATTTTAAATAAAAATGTAACGTTAGTGCAAGTACATGTACATACTTCAAAGTAAAAACAAATATCAATGAAAGATGAAAATGCTTTTTTTTCCATTTGTTAGGTTTTGGTTATAATGTATTTAATACACTCTTTAGCAATATTTCTCTGATAGAGAGCTATAGAAGTTACATTTTATGGACAGCATGTGCAATCATGTCCAAATTTAGAAAATATCACATATCCTAAACAGCAAAAAAAGTATATTATTATTTATCAACTGAAAATTCTTTCTGCATCACAAGAAAAGGCTTCTTAGTATATGTAGGGCCACATAGTTTTATCAAACTAAATTACTAGCCCTGCTTTTTTGCTTCACAACACTAAAAACATAAATAAGTACTTGTTTGATAATGTTCATTAAACTGTGAACTCTCCCTTAAAAAAAGAGGTTCTAAACCTCAATGTTGACTCTCCTGGGTAAACAAAAAATAATCAGTGATGAAAAAAGAACTGCTCTCTTAGAGAAAGAAAAAGTACAAATGTAATGTCTACACAATCCCAAAGTTTTTTTCCAACTTCTAATTTGTGGCCATGTACAGTAACCAATGAACTTATTTACACGTTTTATGTAAAGCAGGAGTATTAATTGTGTTTGATAAAACTGATAGGGAACCTTTTTAAACAACCCACAGTATTTAGTAAACCTGAAAGCAGTGCTCACCACTACCAACAGCCTCGTGGTTAAAGGAGACTCTCTGGTTGCTGCTGAACTCCATCTCCTCTGACGCAGCGCTGCCCGTAAGCACAGAGGATTCTGGGACTGGCACACAAACCTCCGCCAGCTGACAAGAGGATGAGCCCACACACTCAAACACCTGCGGAACATCAGACACACGTTACATCACAACTCTTCTTTCTCTACGCTCAACCCAGGCTCACCTGGAGCTTGATGCTCTCGGGCCAGTTGACGATCTTCAGGTTGAAGATCTGACCAAAGTGAACTCTGAAATCCATGCTGAGGCTTCGACTGTCTGTTCTGGAAACTTCTTTATCGTTGTACAGGACCTTGATGAACAGGGAGCGCTTCGCTACATCCTCTCTACGAGCAAACTCGGCTCTAAACAAGAAAGAGAGGAGAGTGTCCCAGAAAATCATTATTTGATTAGGTTTAAATGTAGGAGGCCTACTGGGAGTTCTATAGGGGGCCACATGAAAAGCACTGGACCAGCTCTATACCCTCTGCAGGGTCCTCGAGGGGTCATGGGAGTTCGCCCAACCGGTCCACATGTGCTTTGTGGATTTGGAGAAGGCGTTCGACCGTGTCCCTCGTGGTGTCCTGTGGGAGGTGCTCTGGGAGTATGGGGTCCGGGGCACTCTGCTAAGGGCTGTCCGGTCCCTGTACAACCAGAGCAGGAGCTTGGTCCGCATTGCCGGCACAAAGTCAGACCTGTTCCCAGTGCGCGTTGGCCTCCGGCAGGGCTGCCCTTTATCACCAGTTCTGTTCATAGTTTTTATGGACAGAATCTCAAGGCGCAGCCGGGGGCCGGAGGGGGTCCGGTTCGGGGACCTCAGGATTTCATCGCTGCTGTTTGCGGATGATGTTGTCCTGTTGGCTTCTTCGGGCCTGGACCTGCAGCGTGCGTTGGGGCGGTTTGCAGCCGAGTGTGAAGCGGCTGGGATGAGGATCAGCACCTCCAAGTCTGAGGCCATGGTTCTCGACCGGAAAAAGGTGGCCTGCCCTCTCCAGGTCAGTGGAGTGCTCCTGCCTCAGGTGGAGGAGTTCAAGTATCTCGGGGTCCTGTTCACGAGTGAGGGGAGGATGGAGCGCGAGATCGACAGGCGGATCGGTGCAGCATCTGCAGTGATGCGGTTGCTGTATCGGTCTGTTGTGGTGAAAAGGGAGCTGAGCCGAAAGGCGAAGCTCTCGATTTACCGGTCGATCTACGTCCCTACTCTCACCTATGGTCATGAGCTCTGGGTCATGACCGAAAGGACAAGATCCCGGATACAAGCGGCCGAAATGAGCTTCCTCCGCCGGGTGGCTGGGCGCTCCCTTAGAGATAGGGTGAGAAGCTCCGTCACCCGGGGGGAGCTCGGAGTAGAGCCTCTGCTCCTCCACATCGAGAGGAGTCAGCTGAGGTGGCTTGGGCATCTGTTCCGGATGCCTCCTGGACGCCTCCCAGGGGAGGTGTTCCGGGCATGTCCCACTGGGAGGAGGCCCCGGGGAAGACCCAGGACGCGCTGGAGGGACTATGTCTCCCAGCTGGCCTGGGAACGCCTCGGGATCCCTCCCGGGGAGTTGGAAGAAGTGTCTGTGGAGAGGGAAGTCTGGGCATCCCTGCTTAGACTGCTGCCCCCGCGACCCGGCCCCGGATAAGCGGGAGAAGATGGATGGCCACATGAAAAGCCTCAACAGGGTTGGAGGGCTGGCCCTTAGTTTGACCTACAGTTTGCTGTTGAGGCCCTTGATTGTGGAATTTGCAGCCCCAACATACTTAACAAACAATCTCACTGTACATTTCAAAGCAAGTTTAAAAACCACTTATTCTATGTGGCTTTTAACCCAGCATGAGTGTTCACCAAATGTTATCTTTTTATCATCCTGGTGTTGGGAAAGCTGAAAGGTTTTTTTATCCAACATTGACAATTGCATTTCTTTTACTTTGTATCGCTCCAGTGATTCCAGTGAGCCAATATTAGAGCAGTGTGTATGTAATATTTTTTTACATTATTGATTTTGACCCCAGCATCACATTGGATAATCTTGTAACCAAATTAACAACATGAGAATGAGTTTTGCCCTACTTAAAATGTTAGATGGTATACATTTTACAACTGTATAGTATAAAATGTTGGGTTGAGAACAAGGGTCAACCTCCTGCTTTCCCTCTCGATGCGTAATAGGAACTGACTGAACTGCAGTCCCTTGCCTGGACACTTGAAGCTGACTCCAGAAGTGAGCAGGTTCTCATTCACTCCAATGTTAAAACTGGTCAGCTTTGGAGGTGAAAAAAACCCAAACCTGTTTCCACCCCTGGAAGGTTTGTTTATTCAGGCCACTAGTTTTGACCTTCATGATCACTCTGAGGTTGGTGAATAATTTTACGTTTGTTTGTTTAAGACAGGGTGTTCAAATTTTTTTTTTTACCCAAGGAGCAAATTGTACAAGACAAACCAGACCATCCATCCCCCATGGTCTCCCTCCCCCACAAGCTGCGCTCGCACAAGAAAAAAATTAGGCTCGCCGGTTTTGGCCAGCAAGATGGATTTTCTTTGGACCGAATAAGACTCTTACATGATATTAAATTATAGTCGGTAAACATAAAATGTCAAGTTCAGCCATCTACAGTAGAGCCCTTGGGGGACTGGAACTAGCCCGCAGGCCGCCATTTGGTAAACACTGGTTTAGGATATTAAAAACTTCAGCCAATCTGACACCTTTACTACAGCTATGTCCCAGCTCAATTAATACTTTTTTTGATCACTAACTAAGTCCACTCTAAGCCTTTTTTTTTACTTTGCCAGAGACCTATGGGTGACGTCACAAACACTACATCCATGTACAGTCAATGGTTGAGAGAGACCAGCATCTACCAATGTACCCATACAAACACTGTTACGTGAGAAACCTGCTTAGTTTTTTGGTGTTCGTTTTTTTAGCCATAAAAATCATGTTGTTGTTTAAAGTAAATGAGATCCAGTGTTTGCTCATGATATTCACCGTGGACACTGCTCGTTGGGTGTGACGGACCCTGAAACTGTGAGTTCTGGAATCAGAACTGGTTCTCCAGGACTTCTGCGACACCTGATGGCCTTTTCCCGCACTTGCTCTTCTAGGACCTCCATGTCTGGTTTCTCTGGAAGGACGGGTTTCTCTGGCTCATCACCCAGCTCTTCCTCACTCTCTTCCTCATCCTCTTCCTCCTCGTCCTGCTCATGCTGCCTTTTCTTTTTCTGCTTTTTCTTTAAAGCTTTCTAAGAGGAACAAAAACAAGAGTTTTTTTAATTTAACTTGTTTTATTTAGCTTGCAAAATCAAATCCAAACAGAACGGCTGCTTTAGACTTGGTCACATAGACCATATATCCTCCAGAAAATCTTTGTGACTGCTCATTTATAATAAGGACCAGAGTTGAAAAATAAAAAAAAACTTTCTGGTGAAAAATTGTTTTGCCAGTGCACATATTTGCTTAAATAACAATAGATTTAATTTAATAACAGTTTAAATCAACACTGTGAATAGTGTACTTCCTTAATTGGAATTCATTTATTTGATTACTTAATTGGTCAGGCAAGTTTTATTTTTATAAAAAATGGTGGTATAATGTTAAAATCATCAATGAAACCAAACACCACCACACAGTGAAACGACAGACATCTGGCTGCACCTGCTTTCTCTTCCAGGACTTCCACTCCTCATGAAGTCTTCTGTATTCGTTTATTTTCCTCTGATAGTCTTCCTCTGTCTCCATCCGCAGCTCACACACCTCTGCTAGGATCTCATTATCAAAGTTATCTTTGTCCAGTTCTCGCTCCACAGTCTCCCTGCAGAATTACACGCATGCATTTTTTGAGAAAAGTCAAAAACATCTGGATAAGTTCTTTAAATTTCTGTTAAGTGCTTATTTTGTTTTAATAACAAACACACTTCTAAAACTTGTATCTTTCAAATAGAAGGCCAAGTTTCTTGAAATTACCCCTAACCCATGACCTACCTCTTATCCTTGCAATGGAGCGGCAGGGATAATAATACAACAAACAGAGCTCAGATCTCCAACATAAAAATTGTATCCTCTTCCTTCCTTCTCTCTCTCTCTTACTTTTTCCTATGGTTTACTTCTTCCTTCTTCTTTCTTAACCCTTCTTCATGCTTCCTCTTCTTAGTCCTTCTTATAATTTTTTCCTTCTCCCTCATCTATCGTCCTATTCGCCAACTTTAACTTAAGTGCATGGCATGTAAAAAGGCTTACTTTCTGATGAAGAGCTTGAAAGGAGTGTTGGTGAATCTCTGAAATTCTCTCAGGGCTTTGAGCTCCTTCCACTCTCTGATGATGTTCTTCAGGATGACACGGTCTTTCTCCTGCTCCTGATCACGGAGCTGACGAGTGTGTCTGAGAGCACGAGAAGAACAAGTACAGACACATTAGTGAAGTTTTTGGAAGGGAAGAAAGAGTAAATGATCAGAGAAAAAAAACTCCAACTAACTCACCTCACTTCCTGTTTGTATTCTGCTATCCTTTGCTGGGTCACGTGGCTCAAAGCATCCCCTCTGTGTAGCTCCACTATGTCATTAATAGTGTTCCTCAAGCCATTTAACTACACACAGAAACACTTCAGATTTCAGAAGTTATGTATCTATACCCAAAAAAACTATTATTTTTGGAAACTTCACCTTATCAGTGAGGAGCTGTGTGAGGTTCTTGTGCTGTCTGGTCAGATGCTGATCATACAGTTGTGCGAGTCGGGCTCCAAGAACATGTTCACGGCTGAAGAGCGGGTGATGTGAGAAGATGAGGCCGGACACGTCTACGTCTAGCTGGTAGTCAGTCTGAGCATCGCCCATACCAGAGATATAGAGGTTCATATACTTCGACTTCAAAGCCTGAGACAGAGCAGACATTTGATGAAAATCAAATATATATCGTTTTTTTTTTGGTTTTTAAAGCTACCAAAATCTGTAAACTTTATATTTTTTGCAACTCTTAGGGTTGTTCCCTCATTGAAAACAAGCCTTGAGTTGTTTTCAGATTTATTCTGCAAGTTTCAGTAATCCTATGTTAATTTTCTGAGAGTTCAAAATGACATCATAGCCCCTCCCATTGTTATAGCTTCACCCACTGAACAATCAGATGAAATGATAAATATAATAGATATACATATAAATATAGAAATGATACATTTTGAAAGTAGTGTGATATAAATCTTTGTTCATACTGCCCAGCTCTATGATGAACTATCCAATCTGCTTTAAATGGATGCTTTCAAGGTCAACCTTATTAACTAGTAAAATCTGCCATTTGGGAGAAATTTCACAGAAACGGCAAGGGTTTAAGGCCAGTTTTGTATAAAATGCTTGCTTACAGAAGTCAACGTCCCTGTAAAGTTAATTAAATCTGTCCTGTAACATAGAAAGTCATGGAGAACGTACACGGCGAACACAGACTGCGCTTGCACAACTCACTGCATAAAAAAAGAGGCTTGCAGTCTGTGAACAGCAACTGTTTTATTGTAGTTCATTATATCTCTAACCTTCCTGTAGTGTGTTTGTAGCCCAGGGTCCAGCTCCCCCTCCAGGTGGAAGAGAGGTGGCCGGGAAGAGGATTCTCTTACAGGATCAGCCAGAGCCATTATACGACCATCATCTCCAAACCAATTCCTTCCCTGAAGAAATCACACCCATCACAGTCAAATGAGTTTACTCCCATCAATTGGACCTTCATTTACCAGTAGAAATTCAACACCTTCTAAATATCTGATTACAAAGAAAAGTAAAAAGACACATATTCTGTCATGAGAACTCAACTGCAATTCTGCCAGATTTGTGCAGTATGTTAGCCAGCTCTCATTTGGCAGATGAACAAGAATATTTTTTGTTGGGCTGATTTTGTCACAAAAAAACACACACAAAAAAATGTCAAATGTATTTAATTGGTGTCCGTCTATTTGACTGAATGGCACCTTGGTCATCATAACTGTACAAAAACATGTTTCTTTACAAATATAATTTACCTACTTTTGGTTATGGCTAAACTGGAATGATTTAATCAATTATTTTCCACACTTGAAATGCCACACCGGGAGCTCCCTAAGTATTTGTTTAAAGTGCCTCTGATTTATGATTCTCATGGGAGTTTTTTGGAAAAATCGTTATATGAAAACCCAATTTCTCTAATCACCTCTTCCTCCTTCAGAATTCGGTTTTCCAGGATGTTCTGGTTGGTCAAGCAGACAGGAGGCCTCTCTCCCACGTAGAGCCCCTCTTCCTCCAGGTAACGAGGCCGCACATTCTCCGGAAGCTTGCTGGAGGCTGGAACTGGAGAAGTTCAGAATACATTATCTGTTTTAGAAGGACTTCAAGAGGGTCCAGTAGAGCACTAACAAAGCATTGGTGTTACCTGGTCTCATGCTTGGAACAAACAGTGTCTCTCGCTCCCTCTGCAGCCGCCTGCTGTAATCCATGTACTCTGCCCTCCTCACTTCCAGAAAGTCCTGTGATAAATGGTCGATGAGGAACAAATCATCCTCATCCCCGACCAATGGTGCATCTTCATCCTAATCATAATAAATAGCAATCACGGTTAGTTTTGAGTGATCATTTTAAAACTATAAATCCTATAAGTACACCTCACTTTGGCTTCAGACTCCTCCTCTCCTTTGTGTACTCTCTCTGGTTCTCCTTCCACCTCTGCTTCTTCCTCCACTTCATCTTCTTCCCCTGTTTCATCATCTCCTTCTTCTTCTGTTTCTCTTCTCCTGGAGCGTCTCTTCTTCTTCAGCTGCTGCTCTTCAGGTTGGAAATTGAAGGTGAAGAAGTTGTAGGCCTCTTCAGTGCTGGGCAAACCAGCCTCGATCTGATCACGAAACAAACCCATCTACATCAAGATCTTACTTGCAGATCAAGACACATCAAATCTCTACTCTTTCTGATTACTATTTTACCACTAGGGACATATTTATGTCGCATATAAGCTCTCTGCTTCCTTTCTTCCACCTGCTCGTCTCATTAGTTCAAGACATGCTTTCCATCAAATGTTTTGCAGCTCAATTGCAAACAAAACTTAATCAGCTCTAAAAAATACCATCTTCCTTTTCCTAAGCAGGTTAAGCACACATTAGCTCCATTATAAAAGCAGCTTTCTTTCAAATAAGAAACATAAATGGCATGTGTCTACACTACAAAAACTGAAATCTAAGCAAAGCTGTACATTACAGTAAGAAATATGTAGTTTAGACTTATTATAGACTGGTATAGATTATTTAGCTTGTTTTAAGAAAATATGACATAAATTGCTTAAAAAAATGTGAGCAAATGTTTTTTATTTTTTTCAGTTTTTCCCCTAAAGTTGTATTATATAATGCCTAAAAAAGAAAGATACTAAAATTAAACATTAGTGCAAACGTACTTTATTCAGTGCTGTTTTTCCTATGTTACTTTACATTATTAAAAAAAAAAATCTGATTTATTTTCTTTTAGGAAATAAATTAAGCAAAAACAATTACAAATGAATGCTGTTTAATGGAACATTTTGGCAAGCATGTCTAATTTTAATTATTCGCTTTTTTCTTTTTTTAATTTAACTAATAAAATTATTAGAATTATTGTATAATACTAAATAATGGACTCTCTGACAAATAATTTAGTGCAGAACACTACCGACCGGGTCATCTCTCCAAGAACAACTCGTATCACCCTGAAACCAAAAATCCAAAAGAGGAAAATAAGACCGAAAACCAAAACGGAAACATAAATAAATCCTGAAGTATCTGGAAATCCAAAGTCCCTTTAAAGTCTCTCTGTTAGCTTTTATTTCATAAGGAAGAGGTTCCTGACCTGTTTGTCTTTGGCTGCACGTCTGGCAGCTTCTCGAAACGTCAGCCTGGCAGAGACGGATGAGTCTTCATCAGCTTGAGGATCTGCACCCAACTGGCAGAGAAGCAGATCTGAAGCCATACTAAAATATCTAAACTTCCAGTATTATTAAATCATTACAATCTCTAGAGACAGCCAAAAAAATTGGGATTTTAAGTGATTAAATTAGTATTTTTTTCAAAGTTATAAACCTAAAGTTGGAAAGACAAAAAAACAAACAAAAAAAAAACAATAAAAAGTTTTTAAAAACATGAATGATCTGACCCCAAGGCAATTTTATTGTATTTGTATTTTGTAAAACTTTCTGCTGCTCATGCGCCAGTGTTTGGAGGATCTACATACCTCTTTGTCAAACCGAGTGCGGCTCCCTCTGTCTCGCAGACTCTGCAGGCGACTGACAGGCTCCACTACGCTGTCCTGCTCCAGCAGGCTGGCAGTTTTAAACTAAGCACAGAAAACATCATGCATTACTGCATATAAATAATAAGTTGCAGAATTAGTGCAGACCATACAACTGATAAATATGTTTTATGTGAACTTTTGTATGGACTTTTTAAAGTTTACTGTATTTATACCTTTGACTGAAACAAACATTTTGTGATCTCTCACTGCTATTTCCTTTCACCAGCCATTTTTTAGATACACCTTGCTATTTATACACCTTGCTAATACTATCGATAGGGCTGCTTGAAATACCAATGTATTTAAGTCAGTGTTGCTACTTAACAACTCACACACTCTCTGACCTCTCACATTAACAAAGCATTTCCCTCTACAAAACTGTTGCACACTGGACATGTATTTCTCACAAAACCTGCATTAAACGTACTCCTTCTGTCCCCTCCACTATGATACTTTCAGCAAGTGGTCTTCACATCATTGGGATGTCAGAATGCATTGAATTGCTGACATGTGATTGGCTGACAACCAATGTGTTCCCAAACACAGGTGTACCTAATAAAGGGGCCCTTTTTATCCTCACCTTTGCATCTTTCAGTCTCGCTGTCAAACGCTGGGTAAGGCTGCCTCCTGATTGGCTGGATCCAGGCCGAGTCAGAGATGGACGTGGAGGAAGATCTAGAATCATACAGAGGATATATGTTATTGATATTTAAATCATCTTTAATATTCATAATTTCTGTCTTTCAAAATTCTAATCTAAAAAGGATTAGTCTTTTTTCCAACTTAAAGAGATACTCCATTACAACAATGTAGTTATAGACTACAGACCCCATGTCATTCCAGAGCCGCTCCTCTTCTGAACACAATTTTTGGTGGATGGATATAATCCTGGAGGCCTACAACTGCCTCATAGAAACTTGACACATATAAAGCACCATCAAACATCACCATCTTCCATTAGGGGATCAGCTACCGAATATCTTTTAAAATATACTTATAAATATTATGTATGACCTAAATCCACATTATCATCTTCTCATTGATAACTGGAACTTCTGAACACTACAACATAGAGCTCAGGTGCAAACCAAATAAAGAAGCAGATTTATACGTCATTGTTTCCTCCAGGCGAAAAAGCTGATTTAAAACCTTTTTAGTTTCTATTTAAATCGATTAATTCTTGTTGTGAGAATTTCTCAGAGATCTACCAATGTGTACAGACACAAAATAGAACCATACCTTGTCAATGTGTATAAAAATGGGCTATAAAATCACCTAGGCTAAATATACCATTTTTGTTATCCTGATTGCCACATAAACTAACTCTAGTAATGTTTAATGAAAAGGCCTCAGCCGAACGTGAAGTGGAATAGCTTGAATAAAACAATCTACTTCTTACAAAATGCCTAAATTTTCTGTTTATTGCTATTCAGCAAGGCTCAGTCATGCTGTTCATTCACTAAAAATAAAACAAAACACTAAATATATGATGAAACCTAAAAATCCATTTTCATCAAAAGACTATGACCAAACTTTAATGCTTTTAAAAATAACACTGATGAGGAAGAAAACAGAATAACAGTAAGATGAATTTAGGCCAACTTATTTGAGGCAACCTTTAAACCGTTCTCAATAATTTTTTATGCACCAGATTTTCCTTTTTTGACTTAAAATTAATATTATCTCTGCATCTACGGTTTATTATTTTTGTAACATTTGGACCAAACATGAGCTGGTTGATCGACTAAATATGTCTACGTAAAAGTAAAATAATTTACAAATAATAAATGCAATACGCAACCTAACTCACATTGTCGTTTCAATCCTCACCAAATAGTCAAGATTATAATTTCTCACAAAATCAATCTACTGAAATGAACCAAAATGTGAGAAGTCATGTAATGTTGCCTTGAACACTTAAAAAACTGGGAAGTGAAACAAAAGATTATCTCCACATCAGAGAGACTAAAGCGATCTTGTGAAGCTACCACAATAGTTTCAGACCTCTCGATAAGAATGCTGGTGTTCTTTCTCTAGGCTGTGAATCTTCTCCGGCCCCCGGAGGCTCTCTGCTCTCCTCATGACCTGCTCTTAGCTCTTCCTCATCTGCAAGGGACTCCACAGCTCTCTCTCGCAGTAACTGCAGCATTGAAGAGATCAGAAGTCACTCAGAGTAGAGTATGCCATGAGCAATGGCAGATTATGGGTTCTGGTATATTTCATATATTTAGTATTTCACAAGAAAACATGGTTTAAAGATGGAGTCAAAATATCATTATACACAACAGGAGGCTCTTTAGATGAAAATACTACAAGTATATTTTCAAACATGTGATTTTTGAGATTCCATGAAACTACACAGAGCCACAATGCAGGAGTATAACACTTAACTCAGTGTGCTCTGAAAAGCCATAGGAGCACTTTAGTACATTAATAATGATGATTCATTTTATTTTAGGTGCCTTTCGGGGCTCTCATGGTCACTGTACACTTAAAGCAAAAAATGGATAAAACAAAAATAGTAAATAAAAGAAAAAGAATTTAAATTAATGTAAAAAAAACACAAATACAAGATTGTATCAATTACTGTAGATCTGTCAAAAAGATTAACTAATCAATCCTCATAGATTAAAAGATCTAAGCAGAGAAGAAACATAAAAGACCATAAAAGGTCTAAACATTATTGATTTACACAGTATAATGCACCTATTAAGAAGAATTGAGTGTAAAAACAGTACGAATTCCTACTTTGCTCTTTTTCTTCATCCTCCTGGCTTTCACAGACTGTCTGAGTGCTTCACTCGGGTCCTCTTCTGCAGCTGCCATACTCTAATGCAACATATTAAACATCATGAATATGGCAGGAAATATAAATCAACAACCACGTAAACAAAGCTGTTTCCTCCTTAGTGGATATTTATCTATTTTATACTAGAACACATTATTATTTTTGGTTCAGCTGCCTTGGGAACATTTATAAGATGCTCTTCTGTAGTTATGGGCAGGTATTCTTCTGCTAATTGAAGCAAAGATTATGAAACCGGTAGAGGTTTTCTGAGTTTGTTCCACTAAAGCAGGGATCTTCAACTCTGGACCTGCTACACTAATGAAGGCCCTCACTGATCGTCTAAGGCTAGTTTAGTATGCATACTAGAGCAGGTTTGCAACTAAAATGTGCAGGGCTGTGGCCCTCCAGGACCGAAAATGGGGAACCCTGCACTAAAGTATAATCACACCAACTGTTATCATCAATTTATCAAGCTGTCTTTGTATGACTAATATTTGCAATTCTCCTTCCTTTTTGATACTACAGCTATAGTACTACTATTCCAAAGCGTGTTATCTGGCAAGAAATGTATTTTAACTACGCTGATGTATGGGAAAGGTCAGATATCTAGGGGGAAAGTCAGCTATGGGATCAGTGAGATTGCCTGATGGACAGAGGGGGCTCTAGTGAGCAACCCATAAACTGGAGATACTCTGTACATGCCCCTAGTGCAGTGGTCGGCAACCCGTGGCTCTTTAGTGCTGCCCTGGTGGCAAAAATGTTTGAAAAAGGAAAAAATAAAAGGAAAAAGGTAAATATATTTTTAGTTTAATATGGTTTCTATAGGAGGAGAAACATTCTTAACGTTTTTCAATGCTGTAAAAGAGTGTAGAATAAATATTTAATTTCAACATTTCTGTCAGCGAGGATTTGCGTCATCACCCGCGACACATGTTTCTATCAGCGGGGCGGGATGCCAGGTAGGTCGTAAACAAACCGCTGGCTGTATGGTGGGCCCTGGATCCCAAAGAGAAAAAGAAAAACATAACTGAGGAGAACAGAGGATTCAACGGTTCTTGGAACGAATCGTTTGCATTCAGTGCCGATGCGGAAGGATCAGCTGAATGTTTGCTCTGTATTGAGAAGTTGTATAATAACAAGAGTAACGTGGAAAGACATTTCCAGGGAAGGCATGCACGTATTTAGTAACAAAGTGGCTGTGATTTTATATACTTCTTTTCAAAAGGCTGCTGTTTTATTTTTATAAATTTATGCTGCATTTTTTCGCATTGTTTGTTCCCCAGTCAAGGGGTACGTTATGCACGTTCCATTTTGATGTTGTTTTTGGGAATCCTCAAAATAAAAATTACATCAAAAATCTGATTTCTTTATTGCATTTCTCTAATTTCATCAAAGCAATGAAACATAATTAATTAATATTGTAATGAAGTTAAACTTGAGGTGGCATCGTACAACAGAGTAGTCACATGCTGCGTCGTTCTCCACAGGATGCACTGCAGGGAAAATAAACATTTAATCATGAAGGCTCATTATGTATTTGTAGCCAACTTAGTCATTTTTATAGTAGGCTAATATAGCTAATATAGACACATAAAGCATGTGTTGACTTCATTATAAGGCTTACACAAGGCAAATAGCAGATTAAAGTATTCTGATTTTCTGAGATAATGTAAAAAGCATTCCACTATAATGGACCTACCAGATAGAAGCACAAGCTTAAGACCAATACACATCAATGCATTGGCTGCATCTTAACATAAAAGCTCTAACTCATGAATGCATGTCATCAATGCTTACCAAGCTTTACAGGTGAAGTCAATTGAATAAAGCAGTTTTAAAGAAAGAATAAACAAACCTCTAAATAAAAAATGTAACTCACAAAACATCAGTGTCTCTATTCATTTTTCTCTATACTTTCATGCCAGCTAGCATCATCTTTTGCCAAAAAACTAAATTGTAATTGGTTTACACATGCAAAAAACACACAGATAAGGTATGCAGAAGATGCATAGGTTTGTGGGGACCTTTACAGTCCTTTCAAAACAGCGTACCATACAACTCAGTTTGTAGAAAAAAAGTGCATATGAACATTATGCTTGAATTTTAAGCATGCAATAAGCAGTATGCAAGAAGTACCCAGATGACCTACTTCAAGTTATAATTTTATGATGCGACACAAGTGAACCCGAAGTGAGCTTGGGCACATATTGCTTTATAACATGGCATAAGTAATATGGCCAAAGTTAATTAAAATTACTCTTATTACTAGTAGTATGTAAATTTCTAATGGCCGTAATTTCATACATAGCATTGGTGTTAGTGCACAAGAGGAAAAAGAAATGGTGAGTATTGGACAAACCTCCACCAAAGTGCCCTCGTTCTCCTTCGACTCATCCCAGTCTGAAGGAACCAAAGCCTAAGGCAGATCAGCATACTATTATACAGTAAATAACACAATCTATGCAATCGCTCTGTGTTTTATACCAAATAGAGTGTGAAATCTAAAAACTTAGCAGATGTGGGTATGACATGCATGAGTGAATAGAACAGGAAACTATTGTGTAACTCAGTTTGTGTTTGATACATAAAAAGCACACAATGAATTTATTGATTTATTTCATTTAATTTATCAATAAATGTATTTTTCATTACAATTAAAGGTTAAGGGGTCTGCTGCTAACACCCCAGATTATGTTGGAGGTAAAGCAGGGGAACCAAATGAAACACCCTGCTATGCTTCATGAAGCAATAATAGAAATAAAGACACGTTTATTGATAAACTAATTGGTTAAGGTTGGTTTGATATACTTATATTTATATTCAGTATTCAATGTTTTAATCATGTTAATTGCAGCAAATAAGAAATACTACTGACAATTTTAGACCAAAAAATTAACATGATAAAAATACAAGCATGAGCAAAATATGAGCAAAAACAAACACATGAATCCCAAATGTTAATGTTATTCACCATGTTATACAAACCAAACGAGTCGTTAGGTTAACGTTACCTGTTTATCATCTCTGACTCCTCCAAAAGACTCCTGCATTTCTCTCTTCTTCTTCCTCATCCTCTCACCTACATTTCTAACGAGAACATGACAGGAAAACAAGTCTGTGATCAACTCACGTTTGTTAGTTTTATGTTTATAGTACAAACTGTAAGATTACCTGTTCGACGACATTTTTCTGGTCATCGAAGCATTTCAATAAAGTCAGATACCTTCACGATTCACCTCAGAATAGTAGTTTGGATATTGTATCTAGTGATACAACACAGTATAATTATTTTTATGTTTTTTGCAATAACACCAGAAAACTAACGTTAACTCTAGTTAGCCTGTTGTTGTAACTTTAAGTTAAACGGAGGATACGGTAGACACAAAATGCTAAATAGCAATTATAAAAACTTTTTAAAAAAATTATTAAAAAAGTACTCTATCCAAAGATAGCAAATCACAAATAAGCATTTTATTTTACCCTCGTGTGGAGACTGCTGCCTGGTAACGGTGGTAAATAATCTATCTCTACAACCAAACCCCGCAGTTTGTCCATCCGGTTCCTCCCATTTTTCTCTGCGCGCCTCTTCATTGGTCAGTTTTAAGTCAATCATCCAAATCTAAAGCAAACATTGGTCATTGTTTGAAAGCCTATTATATCCAGCTTGGGTTCAGTATATTCCCAACAAAACTTCTAGCAAGCACATTTCTATAAATGTTGTCAAAAATTTACAAATATGAAATGAAACCAATGGTTAAAAAGAAAGATGTATTTAATAAATGCATACCTACACCTTAATCTGTCTTTCGCTTTTATTTAACAAATTCCATCGAGATCACCAAGACCTCTTTTATTAAGGGTGACCTGGCCAAGAGGTCCGCACACACACATGTCTATAAATTGTCTTTAAATAAACTAGTTACCTAACAACTAAAATATTTAAAATGTACACATAAAGTAAATCGTGCCAAAAAATACAAAATCAGTCAAGTAGAACCCGTTACAATTAATAACTGCAGATTGGTTTCAAGCACTTGATTAGGCCTTTACATTTATCGATAGAAGGCAGATAAGGTTATTTTAGTTAATGCTGCAGTGTTGATAGTAGCAGTGCAAGAAAATGCATGTTTACCTACTTCATTCCAGGTAGTCTTCATTGTGATATACTCACCAGAGCGAAGAACATACTGGATATGAGGTCTGAACAATGGAGAAGACAAAAAATCCAACACATGGCAAAGAAGTGCCTCATAGATCAACATAATCAAGTGTATATGTCTTTGAGAACTTACAATCAGCTTTCTGATACTGTTTACAGAGATAGGTGCTTACAGTCAGTGATAAATTACACACATAGATGAATGTAAGTGTACTTGAGAAGCCCATTCTTAGATCTGGTCAAGGGCTGTTATGATATTTGCTTCAGCAGTCTATTTACCTTGTCTTTTACTGCAAGTTCAATGGAATCAGGTTTGGCTATGGGGACATAGCCAAACCTGATTCCATTGAATTTACAAAATGAACTAAATTAAAATAAAGGCAATAACGAGTGGCCCAATTCAAGCTCCAGTTTTTTTTTTTTCATTCAGACACTGAATAAATTTTTTTAAAAGAATAATAAAGTCCCACTTTATAAAAAACTAATATTGTTCATCAAGAATTGGTACAGTTTGTTAATCACAAAAGGTTCAAAGAAAGAAAAAACGAACAAAGACTGAAAACTAATCACACGAACACTAGGACATCAGACATTCATTATTCTTAACAGAAAACAAACAGATTGAAGGACTGCTTAAGCAAACGCCAAACAATCTCGGATCAGATAAAAGAAGTAAGGTATGACCACACTGGTCTAACAAAAACCTTTGCAAACTCAATGGACGGATGTACCTCTGGTAGCACCAATTACAGTTACCATGTCCTCTAACTGTAGTCTTCTGATAATGTGTCCATGTAGTCTGTATCCGCATAAAGTAAAAACCCAGAGAAGAGACTATCAGCCCGACCAGGATCAGCAAACAGTCCATTCTGATCAGTATAGAAGATTTCTAGCCACACCTCATCCTCAGGGTTGAGGAACATCACAGTTGATCCAGATGCCACATCATGATTTCCAGTGTTGGCATCGAAAGTCTTAATCCGGTAGAGTCCATTATGCACCAATCCAATAGCAAGGTGTTTGTCAGCCAGAGTGATGTCATAGGAAAAGTAGTAGACTCCTGGGTAAGCGCAAATGAATTTTCCTGTCTTTGGGTTGTAGTGGCTTCCCTCATTAAAAAGGATTTTGTTGAATTTGATTGGTGTTTTTTCACTTGGGAAGCTACTGGTCATACCTACAGAAAAAGCGGATTTGGGAACCAAACTTCCACATTTGCAAAGTCCTGGTTTTCCTTGGGGACCACGCAAGCCTTTGTTTCCCTTCAATCCAGGATTGCCTGCGGGACCAGGAGCTCCACAATCACCAGGATCACCCTCAGGCCCACGCTTTCCAGTGAAGCCTCTCTCACCCGGATCCCCAAATTTTCCTGTCAATCCAACTCGACCCCTGAGACCTAAAACAAAAATACCAGGTTTTGGTTTTTAAATATTTAACGTACATGTTTAATGTAGCTAGTATATGTTCAGGTCCCAAGTGCATACAAGAGTTAAAGAAATTCAATCACAAATGAGAGTCATTGAGATATATCGGTCTGGAACAAATTCAGGACTGCAACAAATTCTCCAATTGTCTTCAAATCTAGAAAGCATCGCAGAGTGGAAAACCTCTCCATACACTTCAAAAAATTAGTTTTAAGCAAAGCTGAAAATGCTTAAAATTAGATTGAAAATCTTGATTTTCTTATTTTTGGAAGAATTTTCTCATTTAAACCTTTTGGGTATAGATTACTTTGCTTTTTTAAAGAAAATAACACTTATATTTTCTTGAGGAGAAAAAAAATCTTATTCTGGTCATTTATGTTCTTAAATTAAGAAACTATGTGAAACAAGTTGCCGATTTTGCCACTGATCTTAAAACAAGAATCTTAAAACAAGAATTTTTGACTCAACATATTCTTATATCAAGAATCTTACTTATATTTTATTTTAAGAAATCAATATTAAATACTGGTTAAAAGCATGCATCATGGAACAAGAAAAAAAATCTTAAATCTAGTTCTAGTCTAGATCAAGTAAAGGTAAGAACATTTGATTTCTTGAAATAAGATTCAAATATTTGTGAAAAAAAATAAGAAAAAGGATCTACACCGTAAATAAATCATCAATACCCCAAATTTTAATATCCATCCAGTTGTGAACTAACTTTTATGGAAGAGATCTGTACTTCAAAAAAGCACTCTTGAAACAAGAAAAAAAAATCTCAAATATAGATAAACTCTTCCTAGATCAAGCAGAAGATTCTGCTAATGGAGTGAGCAAATTTCAGTTGGTCAAAATTCTAAAAATTCTAGCTGGTAACATAAGCTGTTTTATCTTTAAAAAAATACAAAAACTCTCAAAACAAGTCTTTCCAAGCTGTAAAAATGCATTGAAACTAGAACATTCCAACTTGTATCTAGTCACTAGTGGTCTTAAAACAAGACAATCTGTCTTAAAACTAGAATGTTTTCTTTTAATTTTATTTAGCTTATCAGAATCGAATTAAGTTGTCAGCACTGAGAGCGCAGCGGTCAGAGCGCTCACATGTGGAGCTGAAACCTCTGGTGACGGGGTTTCGAATACAGCTCTGGTCCTTTGCTGATCTTCTTCCCAGAGCTCTACTAAGTGTTCTACCGCTCTACTGTCTGAACTGTCCTATCTGAAAATGCATCAATAGGCCAAAATAATATATAATAAAATTATTTAAAATTGTAAGCTAGAATTTCTAGTTTTAAGAACCCATATTCTACTTTAAGAACTAAATTTAAGCACAAACTTTCTTAATTTAAGGTCGTATATACTTATTTAAATACTACATTTTCTAAGTTAGTCTTAAATACAAGAGAAAACGTCCTAGTTTTAAGACAGATTGTCTAGTTTTAAGACCACTAGAGACTAGATACAAGTTGAAATATTCTAGTTTCAGTGCAGTTTTACAATTTGTAAAGTCTTGTTTTGAGAGTTTTTGTCTATTTATCAGCTAGAATTTTTTTCTAATTTTAAGAAATCTTGCCAAGTCAAATTTGCTTACCCCATTGGCAGATTTTTTTGCTTGATATAGGAAGAGTTTATCTTTATTTGAGTTTTTTTTTTCTTGTTCCAAGAGTGCATTTTTTTGCAGTGTACACCTACTCTAAGAGAGCAAGTACTCTAAAAGGTTACCAAAGACCTCTGAACAACATCCAAAGATGCCTCTCTTGACTCAATTAAAGTTATTGTTCATGACTCCTCCATTAGAAAGAGAATGGGGAAAAATTTATTTCATGGAAGAGTTCAAACACAGAAATCACTGCTGATCAAAAGGAACATTAAGTTTCATCACAGTTTTTCCAGAAACATCTGAATATTGGCTAGGACATTTGAGATAATATCCAGGACTGAAGAAGAGACACAAGGTTGAAATCTTTGGAAGATTTGTGTCAAGGGGGACCAGGAGCTCCAGAATTGCCAGGATCACTCTCAGGCCCACACTTTCCAGTGAAGCCTCTCTCACCTGAACCCCCAAGTTTTGCTGTTGATCCAGCTCCTTTTGTGTATCATGTCTGATGTAAAAGTAACACTGCAATTCATACCAAAAAAGGAAATACGGGCGCTGTTGTGAGATGGTGTGTGGCTACATAAGGGGCTGCCTCATGTAATGAAACCATGAATTCTTGTGTCTATAAGACATACTAAACGTTAATGTTTGGCCATTTGTTTTTGATGTCACACTGGAGTGGACTCCACCTTGAAATGGCTGAAGAAAAACAAAACTAGGACTTTAAAGTCCAGAGTTGAATTAAACAGATTCACGGATTAAACAGAAGCTTAATCAGCTCCATCACTTTAATCAAAGAGGAGTATGTTTATCTAGTTTGATGTCTCATGGTGGTTGATGAATCATTTGCAGGTGCATTAGCACCCCTTTTGCAACAGAAACATGCATTTTTTTATTAAATGTAGTTAATAATTATAATGTTGGTAGGTTACAGATTTTACATGATAACAGATAAAAGCAAAATTCCTAGTACACAGTAAAGTCCTTAGAGTAAAATTAACTCTATCCAGACAAGGACCAAATAAACTCTAAATAGAGTAAAACAATGACACTTAAACGGAGTTAATTCGTCAATGAGGTTATCATCTAAACCATTGATTATTCACCGAAAACTTGTACGTAGTGATAAATGTTTTAATTTCCCTATTAAAAAAACATCAAAACTATTCCATTCATCACATTGTAAAAAAATAAGAGTTTAACTTATTTTTTTTATGCTTCAGATTGATGAGCTCCGTGTTAATTTAACTCTATTTAGGGTAGGACCAAATAGACTCAGAGCAGTGTCAATTTAACACTGTAGATTTTACTGTGTAGATGCTACAACCTACAGAGGAAAAACCATAAAAAATCACCTCAACCCAAGAGTGATTTGTCATGCTGTTATAGAAGTACCTCAATTGCAAATAATGTTTGTTGTTTTACAGAACCTCATATTGATTTTCTTTAACAAATACTTTGTTAATTTTTGCATAGCATTGAAATACACTCATACGCTGACTTGTTAAACCTACTTGATGACATCACCGATGTCCTTAATGGTGAGACCCACTGATTTAACACCTTACATTATGTAAAGTTCCACAAAAAAAATAAACAATGATCAACAAGAAGTTAACTGTTCAGATGTTACTTTACCTGCATCACCTTTCTCCCCTTTTTCCCCTATTCGTCCATCTCTGCCATCTCTTCCTGGTATCCCAATGTAGCCGTCCTCCCCACGGGCTCCAGGGGCACCGGGTTTTCCCGGAATTCCTGGTATGCCAGGCACACTGCAGAAATATTTAGGATGTTCTCCTTTAAACCTGGCCTCCAGAAGCTCACCAATAACATACTGAGAGAGACAAATGAATCCTACTGCTCGCCACATCCTCAGACTTGGTCCCAAAGGTGAAATAAAGGAAAGAAAATAGCTGATATGCATGCAAAAGTCAAGGAGAAGAGGATGCATGTTACAGTGCTTAATCAAATTGCAAAGTTTTTTCCACACATGTTCTCAATGGGAAAACATCTGCATGCAAGGAATCCAATATTAGATCACATAATCCTGTCTTAACAATTTCAGACATGCAGAGGCAGGTCATTACACAAACACTGTACATCGTGCACAAAAAACCTCTATGAACTCATGCAATGTTACATGAGTTTCCTTAACTAATGAGTAACTACTGTAGTATTTACCATTATCTGTTAGTAATAACTACTAGTATCTACCATTATCATTAACATTAGCTATTGAATTTACTACATAGTTATCAGGTAATTACTAGGAATCTATAAGACTATTGCAAAGTGACAAAAACAGGTAACTTTTGAATAGTTATTGGATAGTTACCACATAGTTATCAGGTAATTACTAGGAATCTTGAAGAATCACAGTGAAAAACCGAGATATTTCTGGCTCAACAGTTATCGTTTTTATGGAAAAAATCCTTCTAATTCCCTAAGAAGTTAAGACTAAAATGAATACTTCCTGGAGTAAGGGTAATTATTTAAGGATTTATTGTAGTAATTGGGAAGTTGTAAGTATATCGGAAAGGTTAATGGTAATTACTTCAGAAGTTACCGTAGGTGTAGATGCTAATTAGTTAAGGGTAACTAGTTGGTAACTACCAGTAAGTTAGTTAGGTAGAGAGTTAATGAATACTTTTGTGTTAGTTATGCAGCAGTTGCCTGTTAGTTAAATAGTAACTAACGACAAGTGTTGTAAAGTGTTTATTATTTAACTTGAGAAAATGCATCTGCAGTGATGCAGTCGCTGTATCGATCTGTTGTGGTGAAAAGGGAGCTGAGCCGAAAGGCGAAGCTCTTGATTTACCGGTCGATCTATGTCCCTACTCTCACCTATGGTCATGAGCTCTGGGTCATGACCGAAAGGACAAGATCCCGGATACAAGCGGCCGAAATGAGTTTCCTCCGTCGGGTGGCTGGGCGCTCCCTTAGAGATAGGGTGAGAAGCTCCGTCACCCGGGGGGAGCTCGGAGTAGAGCCTCTGCTCCTCCACATCGAGAGGAGTCAGCTGAGGTGGCTTGGGCATCTATTCCGGATGCCTCCTGGACGCCTCCCAGGGGAGGTGTTCCGGGCATTTCCCACTGGGAGGAGGCCCCGGGGAAGACCCAGGACGCGCTGGAGGGACTATGTCTCCCAGCTGGCCTGGGAAAGCCTCGGGATCCCCCCGGGGAGTTGGAAGAAGTGTCTGTGGAGAGGGAAGTCTGGGCATCCCTGCTTAGACTGCTGCCCCCGCGACCCGGCCCCGGATAAGCGGTTGAAGATGAGATGAGAGATTAGATGAGAAAATGCTGCCACAAACTTTTTGGTTTTCCCCATTTTTAACATCCACAAGGATAGCTTTGCTTAATTTTCCTGTAAATTTACCTCACAAATACCATCATCAGTGACTGTCCTTCACTTCCATTCATGCTAGGGTAAAGCTGAGATATGCTTAAATATTCACTGATGTCATTTTAATTAACAGGTTTGCTTAATAAAACATAATTAAATATTCATCACAAGCCTTTGCAGAGGGCCCTAAGCAATATAACAATAAAAAAAAAAAATGATGTCAGGAGTTAGCACTGTTCTAACAAGTTGAAGTTGACAAAATTTCAAAGTTTATTGGTAGATGCAGTGCAATAATAAAGACACTACTTTAATAATAGAAGCCCAGTCTGTTGGATAAGATGCATTAAAAAAGGGATAATAACAATGAAGCTGAAACACGACTTGTGTCTGAACAGAATGGGTCTTTATTCAGGAAATTAAAGAAAAGGACTGTAATCAACACCCCATTTAAATACAAAACCAGTCAAAATAAAGACCAACATGATATTCAATTTGCATATCAAAGAGCCATTCAGTAATAATTACAGTCTGAACACTTCATAAACCACTTGTGTGAATCTATACACAAACTTGATTTAGAAACTAGAACATTAACAATATTACAAAGATTTTAGGCTTAAAATCAAATGAAATCAAAACCATAATTTAGCAGTTAGCGTCATAAAATTATATAATCTTATCTTTCCACATAAAAATACAAAATAATGTTAATGACATATATTATGAAAAATTATTCCAAATCTTTTGCTACAAGTAGAGTTAAATAAAAAACAAAACAAGGAACGAACGAAAAAAGAAATAGAAATATGCATGAAAAAGTTTATCCTTTTGTTAGCAAAACACTATCCAAAATAACTACAATCATTTACATCAGTACAAAGATATCTGGATTTAAAAATAGTTGCAATGAAAAAAAGGGGTTTCATCTTTTCTGACAGTAAAAAATGACACTGTGAATCAGAAATTTGCAAAATATGCAATGAAAAAAATAAATCTGCATTAAAAAGGTATACACTGCAATTCTCACTTTTTATACAAACATTAGAAACAGTATTGCACGTCACAACACAGATTCGAGGTTAGTAAGCCTTTAAAAATGTGTTATATTCAAGTTTCTGAGTATCAGTGAGGGGAGGGCTGATACCCCTCCGTCTAACCAGGGAGTCTCAAGTGTTTTCCATGAACATAATAGAACCTTCGATGCTTCCTTCCTTCAAATTAAATACACCTCCAACTGAAACAGGAATTCAATCCATGTGTGCTAAGCTGTAATACATAAATAGATTCTTACACACGCTGATTCAAGAAACGGCCTTTTGCGTGCAAACGTAACCATAAATATGTGAACAAATCAAGTGAGAGTACACATAAAATAGAAAAATACAATATAAATCAAATAGTTATCTGTCTACAAAAATAGTCAAATAAATATGATTTCTCAAAACAACAAAACTCACACACACAAGTACGAAGTAACAGTGTTCAACACGGAAGTGGACACGGTGGTCATCACAAACAAAGAGAAATACGGCCATCTTGTTTGTTTCCTTTGCTACTTTTTCCGAGTTTACATAGAATCTAGGTCCAGCGTCAAATAAGTTATGTAAAAAATAAAGATTTTTACTTCTCCAATTTACCAAAGAGTATACAAAAATGTGAAGTGGTACAAAATAAAAGACCGCTTTGTGTCGAGGGAAAGAAGGATTGGTTCTCGAAAAGAGAGGAGAGAAATCATTAAAGGTAGTGCATCGTGTCCTCGACAAATAAATAAACACATATACGCAATAAATAAAACACACCATCCGAGTTCACCATTGACACTTGAGAGATTTAACCACAAACTCGATACCACAATGAGGGCACTGGACTCTTCACCAAACCGGAAAACACAAGGAAATAGAGTGCAAAATGAGCAAGAGACAATAGTAGGAGTACAGTTCCAAATGGCTAGCGGTTACGCTAACGTTCATTGCTTCTGCAGATTGTCCACAAAACTGATCGTACACAGATAAAAATGTCTCTGCGGCTAAAATAATGTTGCTTTTGTAAAGTCTCTCTCCTCTCTTTTCTCCATACCTGTTGTTGCCAGTAAAATTTGTCCAGAGAAATTTCTACGAAATGCGGATCTAGGCTCCGCCCACTTATATAGATTTAACCATTGGTACAATTCCTTCAAGCATTACCACAAACTACACAAATCACATGCTATACATGGAAACTCTCTTGTTCTGCGTTCAACCGGGGCTTTGATACATCTGGTTTGGCTCCGCCTTCCATCTGACAAAGATAATGCGAACATCTTTTCCACTATTTGTGAACCTAATGAGAAAAAACTAGCTATCCTATGCTCAAGCAACTATCGTAAACACACCAGGGGCTCCACACACAATTAATAAAGATGGTTATGATTCCTTAGCGAGTTAATGAGGACCACTAATGCCTAGAGCTACCAGTGTAATCCTCGCGCTGTGCTTAGCTGTTAAGTAAGAGGCTGGTATTTTTAATGGATGGGATATACAGGCTTCACTCTCACAATCAAATTCTAGTTTCAACTGGGGTTGCATTTAGGGGTGAGAGTTTTGAGACGGTGACAAGGCCTTCCATAAAAATACCACTCTTCATTTAATTAATGTTCACAAGCTATGCTAGAAAAGAGCTATAACTAAAAACTCCTTTGGTTGAGTGATAATCGTTACCAATAACACAGGACTTCTGGGAGTGGGTAGGTTTAAATGCAGAGTTAAGCCCTGCCCACACACTAGGATTCACCCATACTAAGAACAAGACAATAAGTATTTCTTCGCTTCTATAATTCACTGCAACAGGTCAGAGTTAGTGATGTTGATGCACGCTATTTGACCACAAACTGTGCTTTCACTGAGTGACTATCTTTAGCGGGTATATTGTTTAAAGGGGGATTAGGTGTCCGCTACATAATAAGGGTCCACCCAAAAAAAAAGATATTATATACGCTGCTACGGCTACAAATCTTTTGCTACATTGTCTATACATGACATTTCATATAAAACTTGCTCGTCATTTTTAACAGGGACTTTTTTTAATTGGATGGATGTTTGAATGGAGTTAAGTTCCGCCCATTTTTTTCAAAAGTGAGTTTTCTAATTTTTCATATTTTACCACAAACATTTCGTAGTGGCAAAATGGTGTTCATGCAGAGTAAAGCCCTGCCATCACACATTGGCTCCAAAAATTGAATGAGATAATAGTTTTGCTCCTGAGACAGCGATGAAATGATAATCCTTTTGTCCTTTAAAACCTCTACCACATTTATTGTTTAAAGGGGGAGTAGGTTTGGTTCACCTACAGACTAAAGCTCAGTCTATAGTTGTGCGTCAAGCCTACAAACTACCGTTGTGGAGGCTCTGCTCAAACTCATTTGTCAACAAAACCTCTAGTTCTGTGCTCCATTGCACATTGTCTATGCAGGGACCATTATTGGCGTGATAATAATGTCTCAAGCCAACCAAAACAAAATACAGATGCTCAAAAAGGACAAGTTGTATTTACCTTATCATGTACCTTAAAAATACAATTCCATACATGCATCTGTTGTTGCTGTATAAGCACTGTATTTGCACTGCTCAATATTAAATGTGGCATGATAGCAATGCTAACTTCTAGTAAGCAAAAACTCAGCACAGATAACAAAGGAAGGTAATTTACTTTATCCCCAAAGTTTGACTTCTATATCAAGAGTTTAACATGTAGCACAATCCAAGAGAGAGGCTGAAAGAATCAATAACATCGCTCGCCTCTGCAAAGACTTGATGCTAGGTTAAAAAAAATTCAAAGGTGAGCAGCAGGGTAATTCGTAGGCCTGACACACAAGTATAGATTGGCCTTAAGAGTCCATCCAAACAACAAAATGAGACAATATTACGCTCCTATGACTGCTGGGACTTTTCATTGGATAAGTTGTTGAATTGAGTTAGGCTCTGCCCTCACACTAGGTACAACCTACACAAAGAACGAGACGATAGGCACGCTGACTACACTGAAATCGCTTAATTCTTTACTATGTTGTGTACTGTACTGTTAATGCAGAGTTAAGCCCCGCCCTCACACTAGGCTCCACCTATTGAACAAGATAATAGACAGCACTGAAATGGTGAAATGCTGCTCCTGTGACAGCACTGAAATGGTAATCCTTGGCTAGAGTGAGTGAAGTTCACAAAGGATATTTTAACAGAAACTGTGCTTTCATTGAGTGACTATCTTCAATAGGTTTCATTAGGAGTACGTTTGGTTCACCTACAAACTAAGGGTCCACCCAAATAAAAAAAAGAGACAATAGGTATGCTCCTAAGATTAAAAATAGTATTGATTAAATTTTACAACAAACTTGCTAGTCATCTTTAACGTGGACTTTTTCATTGGATGGGTGGTTAAATGGAGTTAAGCTCCGCCCTCGCATTAGGCACAACCTACACAAAGAACGAGACGATAGGTACGCTGACTACACTGCAAGTCGCTTAATCCTTTTCTATGGTACTGAACATTGATCTCTTCACCAAAAATATTTGCCATTTAGTCTTTCACAGGGACTGAAATACAGAGATAAGCTTTTCCCACACATTAGGCTCCACCCATACAATGACTAAGACAATAGGCAAATCGCTGCAACTACACTGAATCAGCTCATCTTTTAAAAGAGTGAGTATTCTTTTACAAGGGATTTTACCATAAATTATCGTTTGCACTATGTTGTGGCCTGAGAGGGTTGATGCAGAGTTAAGCCCCACCCTCATACTAAGCTCCACCTATTGAATGAGATAATAGGTTTACTGCTGCAACTGCCCTGAAATGATAATCCTTTGCTAGAGGGCGTACAATAAACTTTTCTTATGTGACTATATTTAACATGGACTTTGTTGTGGGGTGAGGGGTTAAAATGCAGAGTTTTACCCTCTATACAAAGAGCGAGAAAATAGGTACACTTTGACGACAAAATGGCGTGAATTTAACGTTGTAAAGGTTATTTTGCCACTAAACTTTTGAGAATATTGTTTTAAAGGAGTTAGAGTGGGTTTAGATGGAGAGTCAAGCCCACCCACACACAAGAAGAGCAATTACATACAATTTCTACACAAATCTCTAGCAATTACATGTTTCAGAATCTCACTGGGATGACCCTCCTGTCCTGAGACTATCACAAAGAAAGGGTTCCGTTTGTTGAGAGCTTCGAAAGAGCCTTTTGAGTTGAAATCAAACTAAAACTTGTTGATACCTAGACTCACACTGCACGAAGACGAAACACGAAAACCACAGGACAGCACACCAACTCTCAACTACCCATCAAGTTACAAAATGGCAGAACGCACTACTCTAAAAACTAACGACACTTCTCCCATAGTAGGTTTGAAAAGGAATCATCACAACAACGCATGCAAAGGTTTGTACGAATAATTTTACAGTTTTTTTTTCCTTTCGTTATTAGTATTGATTATCTTATATCTAAAAGTCTGACCTTTTCACCTCATGCTACATAAACTCCTCTGTTTATATGCATTGTGTTAAGCTTGTTTTACTCATGTGCTGGAAACCTTTAAACTGCATGCAAATGATACGAACATGCATGTACGTTTTCACATTCGGCGTTTCCTTGTTTTTCGAATATGACATCGCCAGTGATGTCACAATGGTGTCACGTAGAACAACCACACTATCTATTCGTTTTATTCTATATAGCAGCAAAGCTTCTTCTATAGCTTGTGATTAAATTGCAAGAGTAGAGCAATAACAAGCTTGATTAAAATTCTGAGGTATTGTCATTTCATCTCTTTTTTTTGCCAGTGGAAAATGGAAAGTCTCAGTAAGTTATAATCCTATTTTTACTACAAGCACATTGTAGTAAATCATCAAGGGTAAAATATTCAGCAGAAAACATTTCAATTCCAAGTCGCTTGTTTTGCTACCTTTGGTTCGAGGTCCAGGGTGGGCAACAGAGATTGCGTCATCACTAGTTTTCCAGAGACAACTGCGCACTTTGCCCACTAGAGGGGATTTAGCAGCAGACGAACGCACAAAATGAACAGAAGAGACAGGCTGCCCCCCAAAGCGAAAACATTCTCCGTTCAACTTGTTTTTTTTAAATATCACATATAAAAATAATTTGAAAAAACTACAAAAAAATCTCTTTTTTTAATCTCCTTTTTAAAAAACACGAACGTACCACAAAACACTCTGATCCGAGCCTGAGATGTGCAGGGAGGGAGGAGAAAGAAGTGGTTTGGTGAGATCAACTGAGGCTTGATTCTGGCTGCTACAAAAGATAAAGATATATTATATTTTTATAGTCATATATATTCTCTATATACTGTCTGCGGTTATGTACTCTATACTGACAGCGTGGGGCCAAACTAAGCACTGATGTTTGTATTAGCATTATTTTGCCGCAGCAGAAGTGATGTTTCTGGCCTGTCTTCAGTTCCAGCGGAAGTGGATCTGACGGGGCCGGTCTGCGCCTTCTTTGACCAGCGGCTTATGGAATTCGCGTCCAGCCCTGGAGTGGATGTTCGCCCAGCAGAACTCACAGTAATACTGCAGGCAGGTCACGTTGGCGCAGAAGAAGGGTGCAAACTTTCCTCCGCAGCGTGCCCCTTGGCATTCATCGCAAAGCTGATCGTCCAGCACATACGGCTTCACCTCCACCTGCAGCAAAACAAACAGAAACACTGGTCAGTTCCTGGTTTCTGCATCATCTTTCCACTTCCTGAAGACTGGTCAGTCTACCAATCAGACCAAAAATAAAAAGACATTTGTGAGAAGAATTATAGGGTTGCCAGAGTTTAAGAAAACTTTCCTAAATCCTATAAAACATAAAAGTGACGTTTAGCTGTGTAAGTTTGAGAAAAGGCTCATATACACTCAAAAGTATATAAAAGAGTGCCTGTGAACGCTCTTAAATGCTCAAAATGTTATGATTGTTATGGTTGCCAGATATTGACATGAGACTCATTAATGCTAAAATATGCAAATATGATTGTAAGCGTTCCCAGAGATTGATAAAATGCAAATTAATGCTCAAAAACATAAAAATGACAATTGAGGTTGCCAGAAGTAAAAAAAAAAAAAAAAAAAAAAAAAAGACTGTTAGGGTTGCCAGTCTTTGAGAAAACCTTTCTAAATGCCCCGAAACATAAAAGTGACGGTTAGGGTTTCAAACAATCTAATTGAAGCATACTGTTTATAATGCAAAAGTGTTTTTGTTTTGCAAAAAATATATGTTTTTGATGTTAGGATATAGGAGTTAAATTTTAATCTTAGCTGTCTTAAAATGTCTTAAATTTGACATTATTAAACCCGCAGAAACCCTGGATTTAGACTTTGCCTTTATAAGAAATGGTATCATCCCCTAGTGTAAATCACCTTGGATAAAAAGTCTTCTAAACGCACAAGTCTAAATGTAAATGCAATTATCTTCTTCTAAAAGAGGTTAACGTTAACAGGAATACAATTTTTGCTGATCTGAAAAATGGTCTCTGTTTGGTTGATTACAAAAATTTTACAAAGTAAACTTTTGGCTTATAATTATGGTCATGTGTTTTATGTCACAAGTATCAAATTCAATTCTTGAAGAGCCAACCACTACCAAAGTTTGTTTTATTTGTCTCAAACCTTCATGAAACATCCAGTCAAGCTAAAGAGGGTATGTTTAAAAGATACAAATATGTGTGTTGAAGCACAGGTAGAACTAAACTGTGCAAGGCTGTGTACTTTGTTGGCCCTTTTCTGAGTGATGCAGTAGTGCTTTACCCTTCCAAAAAACCCTTTACTAGTGAAGTGTTACGTAAAGTGAGGTGTGATGAATGTGATGAGCGTACCCGTTTGTCAATATCTCCATGCTGAAGCTGGACAAATCGGGCGCTGATGGCAGCAATGTAGCTCTGCTGATTGGAAAAGGCCACTCGTCCCGCCCCCTTGGGGTACTTAAGCTCCGGGTCGGTGTCGATGCCTGCGTAACAGACTCCACCGTAGAGCCGGTCCATGATCATCGCCAGCTCCACTGCACAAGCACAAGAGGACATGACGTTATCGGTTCATCGAGTCCAAAATAAACTCAAACAAACTGCCGCTCACTAAAAGATGTAGATTCAATAAGAAGTGAAGGATTTATTAACCATTGCTTTGACTGTTATGTACAATATAGGTAACTAAAACAAGAATGTTTCCACTCACTTATGTAGTAAGAAGATATTTGTCTTATAATAATATAGTGACAACCTCATGATGTTGCACAGCGTAACTTTCTTGTTAAAATTTTTTGTTATTTAAACAAAAAGAAAAGCTACTAAAATTAAATATTGTGTTGCTAAAACAGCAACATTGTCTCCTAAAATCAACAGAATTGTCTTTTAAAAACAACATAGCGATCTAGTTCAAACTATATGCTATTTTCTCATGACATTGTTATATTTTGTCATTTATGCTCTTTAAGCTGTGAAGAAAGTAAAAGTGAAGCAAGCCAAACTACTATGACACGTTGAAACAACATAACACTGTTAGTATGAGAAAAAATATGACGAGAAAATTAAAAAAGGTATGTGGCCTTAATGCATTCCTATGCTATTTGACACTTTAATCAGATTTTTTGTCCATAACAGATCATTCACATCAACAGGAATTTAAAGAATCTCTCTAATGGCTGAAATAAACATATAAAAATGGACATTTTGAAGATGTCTGTGTTAGACATTTTTTACTATTAAAATGGAGCTTTAGGCATCCTCATAATGTTTTACAAACAACGTATACAGGTAGTGGTCAAATAACTTATTAAATGTATTTATTTCAGTAATTCTATTCAAAAAGTAAAACTTGTATAATGTGTTCATTCGCTACATGCACATATGATATGTTTGACATTTTAATTTCTTTTAGTTTTTATAATTATAACTGATGCAAATGAAAATCCCAAATTAAGTATTTTTTACGATTCTCTTAAGGTTTACGATTATCTTCTTCTTTTCTTTTTAAAAATTTATCTTTTATGACTTTTTTTATAGGACAATTTGAAGATAGAAATGTTGTGGAAATAGAGAGAGGAGCAGTAACGGAGTAGTCCAGTCTGACGCTGATCTGCATTTGTCAGTTTTAGAATATGTCCACTAGTTAAGTTTAATTGACAAAACAGTACTCCTATGACATTTTTAGTCTATAACCATTTTATACAAGGCTGTGTACTTGGATTGAGTACTCTCCTCATGAGTATCTTCGTCAAATGAGTGCTCACAAAAGGCTTGTAAAATCCAAAAAAATAAATAATTGCTTTAAAGAAACGCTATTCCTTAGTAGCAAGTAAAAGCTAATTGTTTATGCAATGAGCTGCAAACAAGGTTTTAGGTGTCAGAATTCACGTTAAACAAACCGCAATAATCAACAATCACAAAATGATTCATTTACGGACATTATAAAAAGTTGTGATAATATTGGCCACTAACGGTGTACATTCCCCTTTTAAACTCAACAAATAAAACTTACACACGACTATTTAATAAAAAAAAAAAAACTCAAATGTTGTCTACAGTACAGTCTACACACCACAAAAAAGATACACAATGATAAAATTGATTAATTAGATTGTTTCATTGGATGAAAGAAATTGATAGAATACTGAATGGATAAAGAAATGGATACTGGTTACCAGTTGTTAAGGACTTGTGTTTTTAACTGTGCCATATAAATGAAAGCAACACAACCCTATGTTTGTTCTTACCAGCTCTGAGGGGGCGTGGCACTCCTCCAACAAAGATGGTTTTGCGAGGGTCGAGGGGCTGAGAGCCATCCATCACAAAATCACTGTCGCTCAGGTTCCAAGGACGAATCTGGACCTGAAAACATACATAAAATCGCCAGAGTTAAACAGCATCGATAAAAAAAGAAAAACTGTCACCCGTGCACAATGGGTGTAAGAACTGAAATCTGAACAATGCTGTTGAATGGGACTTGAAAAAAAATTATTAAAGGACTAATTGGCAGGGGCCTAAAGGGAAGAAACTTGTTAGAGAAAGGGATTAAATATAAGAAATATTTAATAGATATTTAAAAAAGGATATTTTACACAGGGAAACATTTAATGCATTGACTTGAACAATGTTCAATGTTAAAAGCAATTTACTCTCATTCGCCCATCACATAAAAACGACCATTACATGGACTTGACAGTAAACTTAAGCAGGTCAGTTTGTGTCCGTGGACTCACTGGCTTGTCTTTGATGGTGGGGCTGGACACACACAGGTAGAGTTTACCGTCCTCCTCCAGACAGGCTTCGATCAGAGCCTGAACTGAACTCTCCTCCTGGAAGAGCAGGAATGCGTAACCTGCACCAAACACACACACTGTCAGTTCCTTTAAATCATCCACTCACTATCAAACTACATTCTGCAACAATACATGAATTGAACAAGTGAGTAAGTGAGTGAGTGAGAGAGAGAGAGAGACAGAGAGAGAGAAAGAAGGAGTAAATGATTGACGTAAGTAATTACTGCTTAAAGAAAAATTAACATAGGCATCTGCCGACCGATGCTTAAAGCAAAGGTAGCAGTTTGCATGCACTGAAAATTTATCAATTGAACCAACAAAAAAGTTTCTTCACAAATCATTGAAATGTAATGAATAATCCAAAGGTCAGTATAAGTCAAAAGTTTTTAGCATCACCACGTTTTCCAAACTACTCTCGTGTGGCTCTTCCTACCACGGCTATATAGGGCATGACTTTCTATTAACCAGCGTAATTTTTATTAACCATAAAAATATCTAGACAAATAGCAAACAATATTTGAAACACAATGAATCCAATCTAAACCAAATCTAAACAAAATCTAAAACCAGCTACAACATTCCAGCCCATAATTCTTGTTTAGAGAGGCTTTAGATTGATCGCATCAATCTAGGCTCAATTCTTGGACCCCTTTTGTTCAGCCTGTACATGATACTACTTGGTCAACTAATTGTTATGCTGATGACAGTCAAATCTACTTAGCCATATCTCCAAACAACTACAGCCCCGTAAACTCTCTCTCTCTAAATGCCTTGATGAGATTAGGAGCTGGATGGACACAAATTTTCTTCAGTTAAATAAAGAGAAAAACTGAAGCCATTGCTTTTGGGAACAAAGCGAAGGTTCTCAAGGTGAACGTTCACCTGAGCTTTGAGGGTATTACAACTCAAAATCAGGTTAAGAACCTCAGGGTGATTCTCAAATCTGATCTGAGCTTCATCAGGAATAACTAAATCAGCTTATTATCATCTTTGAAACATTGATAGGATTGGATGCTTTCAGTTTAGATCTAGAGAAATTAGTCCATGCTTTTATCACCAGCAGGCTTTATTATTGTAATGGCCTTTTAACTGGTCTCCCAAAAAAGACCACTAGACAGTTTCAGCTTGTTCAGATTGTGGCTGCACGGATTCTAGCCAGAACTAGAAAGTCGGAGCACATAACGGCAGTCCTTGGGTCTCTACACTGGCGGCCAGTGACATTCTAAATAGAGCTTAAAGTGCTGTTGCTCGTCTATAAGCCACTAAACAGCTCAGCACCAAAGTACATAACAGATCAGTTTACTGTGTGCAAAAAAATCATATGATTGTCCAGTCATTTCAAATTGTCTCAATTTCACAAAAGACAAAGTGCAATGCTTCATCGTTGACCTTTTGCTGTTCCAAAACCACTTTCTTGATTTCCTGTACTAAACGCTTCCATACACCACCATGATGGGTTCCATGAGGTGGATTAAATGACTCATATAATATCTCATTCCACAGTTAACAAAATATTTTTTATTAAAATGAAAACACATATTTATGAACGAGTGAGTGAGTGAGTGAGTAAACTAATTAATGAACAAACGAAACATAAAAATGGGTGAAAACCTGAAGGAACATCAACAAGTGACTCTTGTACCTTTTGGAGGGAAATAAGACTTGCTCTCAGCTTTGTGCGGCCAATCAACCACCAAGTGACCAAAACGTCGAAAACTGCTTGTGATTTCATCTGTGGAAGAGAGAGAGAAATCTTTTCTTAATTCGGAAAATCAAACACCACTTAAAGGTGTCACATTTCATCTGTTTCATCTGTCAATGTGGAAAACCTCTCATTCTCATCATCATTTCTATATCTGTGATCTCTGAGAGAGAGAGAGAGAGAGAGAGAGAGAGAGAGAGAGAGACGAGAGAGAGAGAGAGAGAGGAGAGGAGAGAGAGAGAGAGAGAGAGAAGAGAGACAGAGAGAGAGAGAGAGAGAGAGAGAGAGAGAGAGAGAGAGAGAGAGAGAGAGAGAGAGAGACAGAGAGACAGAGAGACAGAGAGACAGAGAGACAGAGAGACAGAGAGACAGAGAGACAGAGAGACAGAGAGAAGAGAGACAGAGAGACAGAGAGAGAGAGAGAGAGAGAGACAGAGAGAGCGAGAGAGCGAGACAGAGACAGAGACAGAGAGTTCTCTTTTACTGGTGTCAAAGCCTTTCTCGCCTCAGCGGTAGCCATTTTGTGTGCAGCCTCGTTCTCTGTGGAGGTTTCGAGTGTGATGTGTCTAGATGCCGTTTTTTCAGGTCACCAGGAGATGGCAGACTGTATGTTCAGGAAAAAGAATCAACGTGTACATCTGTCTACACACTAGGTTTTCTAGTTGGATCTGTTGATTACTTGAACCACAAACCAATAGTGGCAAGAAAATTGGGGGAAACAAAGCTTAGGCAGACATTTTCATTTAATTAAAAAGTAAAGACAAGGAGAAGAGTAGGAACCAGAAGATATGAGGTTTGTGTATGAAGAATTCAATTAACAAGTTTCTAAAGTTAATAGGAAAGCACCCAACAGGAATGTGTGAGGAGTGTCAGGTGAAGGAAACAATAGAGAACATAATATAATTATGTAAAGGTTTAACTTACAAAGAGAAGTAGTAAAACATGTATTCGGCCAGAGATTTTAAGAAAAGAAAACAGGAATATATTTTAGAATATTCAATAAAGATAAGGGCTAGAAATTTAAAATCAAATTCTTTATTTCATTGGTCTCTGACCAACATAAATTTTTTTTTAAATAAGGGTTCCATTTAATGAATTAATAAACCATACTCTTTAATTTCTCAGTCCATTGGCATCATCTAACATGGAGAAGAGAAGTTCTCACTAATCTACATAACATATGCAGATAACATTAGAAGCGTCACGGTGGCGCAGTGGGTAGCACAGTCATCTCACAGCAAGAAGGTTGCTGGTTCGAGCCTCGGCTGGGGCAGGTGGCATTTCTGTGTGGAGTTTGCATGTTCTCCCCGTGATCGTGTGGGTTTTCTCCGGGTGCTCCAGTTTCCCCACAAGTCCAAAGACATGAGGTATAAGTGAATTGAGTAAGAACGATTGTCCATAGAGTTAAAGTGTGAATGAGTGTGTGAATGTTTCCCAGCGATGGGTTGCGGCTGGAAGAGCTTTTGCCGCATAAAACATGTGCCAGAGGAGGTGGCAGTTCATTCCGCTGTGGCGACCCCAAAAGGGAAAAAGCCGACATGAAAATGGATGGATAACACTTGAAGCCAAAGTAAGCAGTAAATTAAAACGTGTGTACCGTCCTTCACTCCAAAAGTGGTTTAGGGTCCATTGTCTACATTCTCAGAGGTAAAATAGACTGACAACAATTTTGATTAATAGTTATATATTTTAACTGTAAATATCAAATGTTTTTTTATTAATTTTGTTTGCTCTGCAACAACACAACAAAAATGAGAAGACAAATTTTTAAAATAATTCAAAAACTACTTTTGTGGTAGACTTTATGTTTGGGCAAAAGCTATAAAAACAGTGAAGATGACTTTTAGTATACAATAAAGACTTGTTTGTGTTGGTGATGCTCTGAGAAATCCTATAGTCTGCTTTTATTTGGTACTGGTACGTATTCACAGAGGATAAATTTATGAAATTGACCTTCATCGATGTCTGGAGGCAGGCCACCCACGAACACCTTGCGGGAAAACCTCTCTATGCGCTCCCCGTTCTGATGAGGAAAGCAGTGGGGGGAGCCCAGCACTCCCTGGTTCCCATGGCCGTCGTCTAGGAGACCGTCATCAATGGGGAAGAGGGAGGAGCGTCCTGTTGAAGAGTGAATGACAGGTGAGCGAATGACAAAACTTTGTGGAACATTACTCAACATCGCTACTCAGCATTACATGTGCTTCAAATTTCAAGATAATATATAGTTTAAAAACTATTAATGAAATTGGTTTTGCTGCTGTTTTATGTGTTGATTAGTTAAAAAAATTGTATATGCTTTCTGTAATTAAAAACAAGCAAAAAGAATTATTGAATACATTTGTCCATACAATTCACAAATACACTACAGAATGAATTATCCTTAACATAAGCAGCCTACACTACACTAAAGTGTTACTTTTCAGCATTAGAAACTTTGTGCTCGATCTTAGATGTACAGGGAACTTTTAAACTGCACAAGAAGAACCTAAATTAACTTTTTAGAGAGTTTTAAAGAAAATTTTCCTTCATTTTGATGCTGCTGCATAGATGTTTCTGTGATCTCTCATGTTAGCAGTGGAGCTTTTTCTGTGCTCTGCGGTCTTATAGTTATATTGATGATGACTCTGAAATAAATCGTCCTTAGTTTATGGTACATTTTCATAGGTTATCAACAACGATAGAAAATGTGGGTAAGTCTAAGCTTTGGTTCAAACCTTAGCAACATTGTAACAATAGCCAGATTCAAGCACAATATTTCAGTTGGGTTGCTTTTAAAGCATTATTTCTAAATGTGATCCGATCAGCTAACAGCTTCATTAGTGTACCAGGCAGAAATGCATTAAGAATGACTTTAATTGTGGACGGAAACTTCAGGTGGAATGAGAAGTTAGACACATCTTCAACACTTGGGAATGTGTTGAAATTCAGGGACAACCTCCGATTTTCTCTCTCAATGTGGCTGACTCTAAAAGTGAGTAGAGTCCCATTGACAGCAATGTAAAAAATGTCCAAATTTACAGCTCAATAAATCTGTTTACATTGAACTCACAATTCTTACACATACATAACACAGAACGTATGCAATGAAACTTGTATTCGATAACTATATTATAACTAATTATTTGATAACTATAAATGGCACACATACACAATGTACACAGATGTTTGAAATAGCACCGATAGAAACCGATAAAGGAACACTGTGCTTTACCTCGTCGTCTTCCATAGCTCCTGGCTGCATGTAAAATAAAACAATAAAGAACGCCATAAAACATTCTGTTGTACATCATACTTCATGATCAACAGGACAAATATTTAGTCAGATTCTGGTTAACCATGGTACCACAATTTAACACCCACAAAGACAATAAATGGGACTCTGATCCAAGTCTTAAGCTCTTTCATGAAACAACACAACTTTTAGCAATTACCAGCTAGCATGAATGAGAAATCTAACAATAAAATTACTATGGATTTATTAAAATTTCTAGTTTAAACATAACATAAATCTAATCTTTTATCTTCAATTAAGCTAAGCTTTCATTTGCACCATGGAACAGTCAATAGAGCTCGAAACTAAGCATCAAGCGATGATTTACAGATCTAATAGCTTTCAAACATGTGTAAACTGAGTCTATTAGCTTTAACCAACCATAACTCACACATTAAAAAACACACACAAGATGAGCTGTTTTGTAGTAGTCCCTGTATAAATATGATAATGAAGAAAACTTCAAATATAACATTTTAACATTTAAAATACATAATAACATTTAATTTGCTGAGAAAGTCAAGGTCTGATTTAAACAAACTGGGTGCTGCAAAATCTATTAAAGAAACAACTTTTACTTGGCAGAAAAGGACACTTGATATTTTTTTATGTTTTTGCGAAAAGATTGATTTGAACTGAAAGTCATGTTGTTTTCCAATACATAAAAAATCAAGAGTTGATCTTTGGTGTGTTTTACTTCTGGTTAGGTCTTCAGTGAGAAATGTAATTAGAGCAGTTTCATGAAAACAGTTTCACTAAACTAATGAGCATTAATAGTGCACATATTTGTCTTCCTAATCAATTGTAAGCAGCGGCTATCAGTTTAACAGTTATTGTGTACTTTAGGAAGGTCACTCTCTTAACCAACTCAAAGTTCACTATGAAAAGTGATACCTCATGTCAAATTATGTGTAATAATGAAGAAAAAAAAGTTTTTGTATAATCTGTACAGTAATCCTTTACATAAATTTGCAACCAAAAACAATGATTTTTGTCTATGTACTATTATAGAATTCTCCCGATAGAGCCAGCTAAGAGGAAAACAGCTTCTTGTCGTTTCAAACAATCATATAAATAACATAGACTTTCAATGTTCTAAACACTTGCTTCAGTTCTATTCAGCGTTCATGACACATACATAATCTCATTACGAAGAATAATTGTAAAAAAAAACTGTGCCCAGTTCAGTTATAAAAGTAATCCAGGCTCTTGATCTTTTCAACTCAAAGTGTTTTCAGTTAATGCTATGTCTTAAACAAAAAAAGAATATTAAAATAAAAGACACTAGATACATCATGACTGCTAAAACATGAAAGTTCCTGTGATGTTTCTGTGTCTAACGTAATAGAGTGTTATTTTACTCTTCTGTTACACACAGACTAAAGTTTCATCTTTGGGTCAAAGAACCCAATGTTAACATGAAGCTCACAGAAAGAAATCCCTCTACAACAATGTGTACTGTTTTCTGTGGTTGTTTGTTTTGTAGAGAAGGCCACCTACAGTATACTTTAGAGTCATAAAATCTTCCTGATCACATGTTCATGTTGTGGCTGATACTAGCTGACAATGCTGTCAATGATATTTGATAACTATTAAATGGATGGACTAGATGTCTCTTTTGGAACTCATTTTTAAGAATAGCAGAAAAAAATTTACAATGTAAAAACACTTCCCAATCTTGAAGAATTTCATAATAAAAATTACACTCATATGTACGGTGTTCTGTAAATAGATAAATCAAACTGGTTCCTACTGACAGACAAATTTACTCCATCTAAAACAACTAGACAACACCCATTCTGAATTACTCAAATTATAAATGGATTTAAGGCATTAACATACTTTATCCAAACAAAAGATCCACACAAACAGCAACTGCTATTTTCCTCAGAAGATTTCCTCAAAATACAGATTCCAAAGCTACTCAAACATAACTCTTGAAGCTCTGAATGTTGAGGATGGACATTTGCAAAAGGTTACTGGTTTAAGTAACAATTAAATCATATTTATCTGCTTTCATTTACTGAAACCACAGTTGTTAGCATGGATGCTAAATGCTCACGCAACACACTTTTTAAACATCACTAGAAATAGCAACCAGATTCAGCCAGATACAGCTTTCTCAAGGCAATACATCTACTTGGATTTAAAGAAATTACAGTTGTTAAGTCTGAAAACAAAATCATAACAGATATATCCAGCTATGCCAACACACACAGCACAGTATTTTCACATCACTAGAATTAACCCCCAGCTCTCTGTAAAGAGCCCAAGCACACATTAGCTAGACATTTCTGGGTATGGAGTGAGCTATTATGAGAAAGAAAACAGAAGAGAAGCACAAAACTGAAGTTGACAGACATAATTACCACTGAGCATGAGTAGGCCGTCGGTGCCTGGGTGTGGGCATCCAACATGGCCTGAACATGAGAGAAGAGACAGAGAGAGAAAGAGTAGTCTGAAACATGCAGCAAAATGATAAATGCTTTCTAAACCTAGCTCTCAAACTTAGTGGAACAGAAACAGTTAATCCAACGGTACTTTCAATAGCTTTAGCTTAGCAACATGCTAACAGCAAGGATTTTCTGTAAATCCTCATTTAGTCAGTAAAACAACTAATTTGATCTGACAGTATTTTCAGATGTATTAATAAACTATGAGTTATGTTGATATCCACATTTACAGTATTATTTTTAGATAAAATAAGAAATCTTTATCTTTAAAATCATAATAGATTAAGCGAAAAAAGTGTAATTTGTCTTGTTCTGTTTTTCCTAGAGAATTTTTCTTTGTTGAGTTCTTGATGAATTGGATTGTCTGTGTTGGTATGCTAACCCTAAGCTTTTCCTCGGTCACATGACTGGTTCAAATATAAGGCGTTGAATGTAAAGCTGTGTCACATGCCATTAAACAATATGAGCTCTTTAAGGCAAAGCTGTGTATTTAGCCCACTCGATGCAGCCGATGTCATAGTTTATTCATAATATAACTTATTCATATTATATCCTATTTTGCATGCATTTGTCTGATTTATATAGCAATTCTGCACCAAGTTCTTACCTTACACTGAATAGAACAGTGGCCACGAAAACCAGTCCTAGAGGTCCAGAGCCCTTAAAATTTTTGAATAGCTATAATGTGTAGCGGTCCAGACCTCAAAGACCGGATTTGGTGATCGCTGGATTAGAACTTTCACCCAAGATCCCTGAACTTTGGCCAGTGAAATCTGACCAGTTTTTGTAAAGCAGTCTGGAGTAAAATGATTAGCGCAAACTAAAATATATTGCTTAGGCGCTGCATTTCCTCAATAAAGAAAACCTGTGAACTGCAGCCCGAACGGTTCCATTGTTGGAAGTACATAAACACGGTCCTGTAAAGAGCAGGCCTTAGAAGCCATAGCCACTCATTTAAAAAAATGGATAACCATTGTATACGACTAGCGATAGATGTGACAATCAGCAGCTGGGATCCTATGGTTTATGCTAGTCATCACAAACAAATCTCTTGCAAAACAGCTCATATTATAATGATTAAAGATTCATGATAATAACCGGACAACAGTGGATATATTTTCATTATTATAGTGGAGTTTCTCTAGCCTTGGTAGTAGTCAAGGTAGGAGGTTGGTTTAGATTGAAGGTAAGCTTCTTTGATAAGATTAGGAACATGTTTAAATAAGTTTGAAGACAACAATATTGCAGTATGACATGATAGTAAAAGAGTGACCAAAAAAAGACAGATCAGCTTGTGGATTTCAACTACACTGTACACTGTACAACGAACAGGCAATCCATCTTGTATGAGAATGTTCCAAAAACATGCGGTGAAATTGTATCAGATTATTTAAAAAATGAACAGCAAGAATGTATAACATATAAAAATGAATATAACAAGTATAAAAGAATTCAAAAGATTACATTTTTCCATCACACTCATTCCAAAGGAAATACTTATAGTCATTTTGCTAAGTTTAATTCTTTACAGGGCTCAAAGACAATTAAAAAAAATTCACACACTTTATTCATTCACTCCACATTCACACACTGGTGGTGATAAGCTACCTTGCCAGCCCTCAGCTGGTATTTTAAGAGAACATGGCTGCCATTTTACAACTACAGCCTCCTGCCCACCCCCAAACACACCCCACCAGTCACACACATCCATACAGGGCAAAGCGGGTGAAATGGCTTGTCCAAGGACACAACAGAAGAATGGATCAGGCGGAGATTGAACCGCCAACCCTCCCCTTGTATATTTACAATTCACACTTCAATTGTGTTAACAGTTGTGTAATGTGTGATTTCCAACAGTAATAGCTGTGTAGAATCTGTTGCTAAAGTACAGTAGGCACTAGAACCTTCCCACGCAGATTAATTCATGTTTGTTTGAAAATAAAGATTAGACTTTTTTACAAATCAGTGATTTACAGCCTCAAGAGACAATTTTGAGAAGTAATTTATCTTTTATGTTAAAAGGAAGTCTTTCTCCTGTCCTGTATTTGTGACGCACAGGATGGCAGTGTGTCTTGAACTAAATATATCAGGCGCACCCTCGCTCTCTCTCTCTCTCTATTTTTCTGACTCTCCTGTCACTACCGCCCCATGTGTCTGGTCCATCTGCTCCAGCAGGCTGAGCGAGAAGCTCCAGTGAGCAAGAGAGGGAGGGCAGCGCCACACCCAAATCCATAGCAGCATACTCATTTGCCTGGGACACAGCGGATGCGGAACAGGACCTCTCAGAGCCATACTTGAACCTACATTCAAATTAGCATACTATGATATTTTCATTATGATCAGAAAAAAACACTAAACTTATAAAAGGTGCATAAATATTAACAATTTATACTCCATACAAGAACTAGTGGAAAACAGACAAAAAATTATTTAGAAATGTAAGCACTAGAAGACACAAAATGAATTGAAGGGGTAGAATGAAACACAATCAGCAATGATGACATAATTTAGCATTGTTTAACAGATCAAAATGCTTTAATACCTAATGCATGTATATATGTATTTATGAATAAACCATATTAAAAGTATATGATGAAATGAATTATCTAGCAAATAGGAGAATCCTTATTTTGTACATTTTAGAGAATATAAAAAACATACACGTATAAAATCTGGTGACCAACATGGACGAAGTGTTCGTGAGGTCATCCATAGGTTTCTGGCAAAATCAAAGGAAGCTAAAAAGGGGTGTAGCTAGTGCTCGAAAACGATTCCTCAGAGGCGGGACATGGCCGTAGTGAAGGCATCTGATTGGCCAAAGGTTTAATTTTTATATATTTTAAACCAACAAATGTAAAAATAATTCACCCCCCTTAGAATGTTCATGAAGATCAAATCTAGCGATCGACAAATCTAATAGCCAGAGGTCCTTTCTCTCCCTTCATATTCACAAGAAGACGACAGGCATCTCCATCTTCAGCTAGTTGAAGGACATGCTTCACACACATTTTGCGTTTTCTTTAAACAAACATTCTTTAAGATGAATCCTGATGAAGATGAAACTGTCATTCTAAACACAAGTCAGTGGTTGGAGACCGGAGACTGAGTGCATCTGTTCATTTCTCTGAGCTAGAGTTGAAGTAGCTAAAACAAAGGCACCACGAACCAATACAACCTTGTCGTGATTATATTATAATAGCTCCTATTAAATAGCTACACATTTATTTTTAGTTCTGACAGGATCTAGCATGAGTGTGTTTTGGAAAATTCCCATACTGTCCCTTCAAGGATTTCATAAAATTAGCCCAGTATCGCAAGTGTTTTTTTGGCGAACGTAAGAGAAGCATACTGAGCAAGCTGTCCGAGGAGTGGTCCGGGGCCAGGAAGTGTCCCGGACCAGTGATCCCTACTGACAGAGATTGAGCTGCGTGTAGGGTGGTGGTGACAATCGTCAAATGGGAAGTGGGACATATGCTGCTTATATCCTAAAACTGTGTAGAGTTAAATGAAAAAAGCTGAGACTAGATGGCTAATAATATCTTACGCACCTTACCCTCCCCCCCCCCCATACACATGCATCGCCACACACGCGCTCCTGCACAAATAGCTTATTTATACCATTTAACAATTAATTTACCAATTGCACAAGTTTGATAAAGAACACAAAAATCTGACAAAAATCAGCAAAGAAAAATGCTGATTGGAACCAAATGCAGGACATGATGCATGGACGTTAGAAATGTAATCTCAAACCCTTGTAGATCAGATTTAGCAAAGCAATAAAATATAAATCACAAAAAAAAGACCATGATTTTTAAGACAGACCTCAGTTGAACCAGGCAGAGCTTTCGAGGACTCTTTCCCTGTGGAGCTCGGCAGATGCTCTGTTGAAGTGTGTTCACGCATGGCTGCAGCGTTGAGCTGATTAAATTTAGTTCTTAGCACTTGCTTCATGATTTTTTGTTCCTGTTTTTGACGTTTTACTCTTTTTTAATGAGCTGGTTTAACTTGCTTGCACCTCAACCCATTAAACATTGTTGCTGTAACCTAAATATCACTTTTTCTTCTTTGGTCTGTTATTACTTGTTTTATTTAAGTGAAGTTTCTGCCAAGACTAATTTATATCCTTTTGACTCTTCTTTCTTTGTGTACAATGTTGTATAATTTAAAAAATGTTAACATTTAGGATAATTTTCACAATCTCCGATAACCCTTACAATCACTTAAATGTCACTTAAATGTCACTTTTATGTTTTGGGGGATTTTCTTTTTACATTGTTTAGCATTAAAGAGCTTTTCCTCAATCTCTGGCAACCCCATGCAACAGCAAAAATATACATTTTGTTTAATAAAAAAGTATATTTTACAAATTATTTAAGACCTAGAACAGAAAATTATATTAATAGTTTGTTAATTATTTCATGAAACAAGATGGCAAAACACATTAAATAGCAGCTAGAGGGTCAATAAATACAAAAATGTAAATCTCAAACTTTTGTAAACTATTAGGAAATATATTTTCATAATTTGAAACAATGAACTTGATCTCTTGAGATGGTATTATTTCATTACAAAAAGTGTTCATAATCTACTTTAAGTTGCCTCTTGATTGTTATAGTTGTGTATACTGATAAAAAATTCCTTTATTAATTCCTGTTGTCTGGTCATCCTTCATCAGCAGCATGTAGCACTTTAAAAAGGAAGCTTTGCTCAGTAACAGATTATTTTCTTTATTAGGTTAAATACTCGAGGGCATTTCTCAGCTTGAAAAGCCCAATGCTGATCGATTGGAATTAACTTATATTTTCATTAAGTAAAGCGGAAAATAAATCATTGTCAAAATATCCAGGAACTAACAAGGGGATTGAAGGGTTTGTAACTAAGCAGCTGAACTGTGCAACTGTGCTTTGCCCCCTAATCTGTAAAACACGGCTATTTTTCCATCACAAAGCAGGCGCATACTTTTTGGGTTTAGTATAAGTAGGTAAATAGAAACTCAGCAGTACACATAATTAAGGCCCCACTTTTAAACCAGTTGTATGACTTGGATTCTGAATACTTGTACTTATTATATAATAATAAGGTTCACTCCCTCAAAAAATGTGCTTTTCTTAATTATATCCCACTTTAAACATCGTCTGCACAATTTATTGATTGATGTAATAAAATAAAAGTTTATTTGCTTGAGTTTTTGACAGTCTACTTTTAAACAAGTCTACTTCAAAAAAAAAAAAAAAAAAAAAACCTGAATCAAATTTCTGAAATTATGCTCCATCACAAAAGCAGACATATACATATCTAGACTCTACCACTCCTACAGTCTTTGCTGTTGTCATAACAACTGATTTTAGATCATCTGATACTCGGTAGCTACTTCTAGTCCATGTATTTGCCGTGTCAGCTTCAGATATGGTCAACGGCTCTAGAAGTCTGGACATTGTTGCAAATCTTGAACCCGAATTTTTGCCGCTCCTAATCTTAATTGCACTTTTTATTTTTTATTTAAAATGAGTTTATATGTCAGTGAACACAAACAAGTGTAATTGCTTTAAAGGGCCCCTGTTATGGATTGTTGATAAATACCTAATGCAGTGTGTAACTGAAAAACATCCAGTTTTAATTTTAATTGAGAAAGTGCGGTGTGTATTAAGTTATCGTGCTTAGAAAGAAAGAATCAACTCGTAATAAAAGTTCTTAATTTGTCCATGAGGAGGTCCTTGAAAACCAGAAGATGCTCTTCCAGCAGGGTCAGAAGGAGAGAAAGTCTCATGGTCGGGAATTGTTGCAGCATAAACCAGGGTCTGTTAAAAGAGCTATTCATCTAAAGCACTCGACATGATTCGGTTAAAGCTGTAAGACTCAGTTTGGAACTGCTTTGATCAATTTAGAACAATCAATCTGAATAACCTGAATACTGAAAATATATATTTTTAGCATTAACAATTCTAGGACATCAGGAATGTGTGTTCATCATATAGATTGTATCATGTATCAATCTCCTTTATAAAGCACATCAGAAAACTGACAAGAAATTTAAAACAATACAAAACTACATATATCATAGTCTAAATTCACAGATATTTACCAGTAAATGATATATTTTTCCCATATATTTAACAGTAAATGTCAGAAACACATGTTTAAGTCTTGTTAAAAAACAGAAGAGGGGAGGGCAGTGTGTGCAGACGGAAAAAATCTAGCGTTTTAAGCTTTAGTTTAGACTCTGATAAACTGTCTCTGAGTATAACAGCTTAATTTGAGAGCCTTTCTTCAGTGTTGGATGGGAGAGGTTGTTCAGATGCCGGTGAGCTGCTCCTGCTCTTTGTGAAGAGCCCAAACGATGACGTCAAAGTCAAGAAGAAGAAGAAGTCACTAGATTTGAACCTAGTTGCTAGATTAGAAAAAAGTCACTAAAATGGCTGAAAAGTTAGCTTTCTTCTTATTTATGAGTGCCGTGCAAAAAAAAGTATCACTGTAGTTTTGCCACGTCATCACATGACATCTGTTAATCACTTTCCCCCCTTTTTTTATTTAGTCTCTGATCAAAACGCAATAAAAATAGACAAACAAGCATCGCTGTAAATAAAAATAAAACAAGGAGAAAACCTAGATAAAATTAGATATTAGATAAAGTTTTTATGAAAGTAATTATTGACTTTGAATGACAGGTCAAACAGATGTTCGTTCAAACCTACGAGCCCCGTGCGGCTTGCTCTGCCACAAATTAAGCCATCCATTATTATAATTTTTTAAATTTATTCTATAAAAAAGCCAAAATCTTCTAAATGACGTTTGGCTTAAATCACTGCACACATCGCTTCAAGGTGGTATAATGTACTTCCAGAGCATAATTTACAACCTTATACGAGAAAAGAGGCAGCAACTGACCTGTTTAACCCCCTCAAGACCCTAAAATCTGAACAAAACGAAGATCTACTGAAGCATAACCAGTATATGCTGATTTTCTCCACACAATCTTTTTTAAGGCTGCGCACAGGAAGTGCTCTTACTCTTCATGGGGTCTTGCTCGGCCCTCATGATGTCAATCAAAGAACTTTCCAGCGAGTGCATGTTCAAGCTGTCGTACATCCTGGAGCGGTCCTGAAAAGCAACACAGACACACGCAGGTCAGCAAAACAGTTTTTTACAATTCTGTGTTGACTGTTACATTTTAGATTTGTAATATTTTTCTACAATTATTTACTAACTACTGTATTTGCTATTTTATTTAGAAATGTCAAGATTATTTTAAATTAGTAAAACTCCACAAACTCTGAATCTGTAACTTTTTTTAGTCTAAAATTTCACAAATAGACTTTAGCTGTTGAAACTATACAAACAGCTGTAATGATGAAATTGTTTCATAAGATCAAGAGAAATCAAGAAAGTGTGTGAGTTTGTCAGAATAATCCTGAAATAGATCAGCTGACTGAATTCTGGGTCATGCTCTTTATCCAAACTCTCTGGGTTGTAGTTTGTAGACTTACAATTAGCCCAATGATCCTAGAACAAATACATCTAGCTCCATTCCTGGAGGGCCATGCTTATGTCCAGTTTTTCAGCAGCTGTACTGAAACACAGCCATTAACGTGTCCACTTTTTTGGGCCTGTGTTAACACACAGCTGAAACAGTATAAGGTTCTGGCCCTTGAGGAGTTAAGTAAATAAATTGTCGATGGTTTCTGTTGTTTTTTAAAAGGCAGAAGGCATTTCATAAAAACCCATGTGTGAGTGGACTTGAATGAAACTGGAGCATGTACGAGCGAGTACGTCACTGGTTTTTCTCTCCACCTGCATGCTGAGAATATCCCTTTTTCCGTCAAGCACATGTTTACTAAAGAGGGCACCTCAGCACCCAATCACGACACTGCACCTGTCTGACAACATGCCATAGATACCTAAGGCATCACCACAGAATGACGAAGAGGGAAAGTGAAAATAAACACGGGGATCAGCCGTCATACTGGCCCTGCTGGATGCCATAGATGCACAAATATACAAGCACTGTTCAACAGTGTGCCTTTCAATCTCCAATGATGCCATTTTTAAACAATGGGTAAAAGGTTATATGATTGGATAAATTACACTTATGTTAGTTACATCATTATTTTTGTACATTTATTAGGCTTTTATTAGGTGTGATTGAGACATGCCAAACAACGTAAATGTACACCTTAACCGTTCAGAGTCAAAAGCATTTATGCCACAGTAGTAATTTATGCCTGCTTTTGTTTTCAAATGTATATTTTATCAAAAAACATAATTTTTCCATGTCTGGTGCCATTCTTTACTGGGCAACCTCGGCTGAATTGTTGTGTAATTGTTGTGTATACATTTGTGAGTTGTTTTAAAACAACTTTGTAGCAAGTAATTATCTACATACTAATGAGTGTTTCTGTCTCTTATCACCCGGACATATCAGCTTGCAACTCATGACTGCTTTCCCACTGAAGCAGGTATGAGCCTGGTTAGTACCTGGATGGGAGAACTCAATGGAAAACCAGCTTGCTAGTGAGGCCACCAGGGGGTCATACTTTTTATGAGACGTTAAACCGAGGTTTTAACTCTCTGTAGTCATTAAAACATGGACGCTGCACACTAATGGTGGATTCTGAGACAGTCCTCTCAAGATGTAAATGTGCTATATAAATGTAAGGAATTTTAATAATAATAATTATTCTCAGCCTAATTTTTTTACGCTACTCCCCAACCAGGCTTACAGAGCTAGCAGATCGAAGGAAGTGAGATTTATCCAAAATAGCTGATAGTTGTTTTTGGTAACCTTAGTGTTCATCTTATTTTGAAGAAAAATTAAACCCATGAATAACCCAAACTCTTCAGAGCATCTCTGGATCGAGCTCTGGCTCTGGAGGTTTAAAACAGAGAAGCAGCTGATACAGGCCTACACAACTCTTGCCCATGCTGTTATTTTTTTTATAATAATGCTAATATACTCTATTATATATATATATATATATAGAAAGAACTGTGAGACTTCAACTGAAAGAGTGTGTATTCCAGTTTGGACCAGTCTGAGGATTCGCAAACTTTTTCCAGTTTCACCCAAATGGTAAATACTGCTCAAAGTGCTCCAAACACAGTTATATATCTATATATTTTCAAACTATAAAATTTGAATATTTACACCAGTTAAAACCGAATTGAAGTTCAAGATACAGACGTTTAAAGATAATTAATTAACTCAAGCATTTTAATTTGGGCTTGTGATTTGGATGCAAACTCAAGCATGTCAACAAGCATTTCCATGTGCATATAAACATTTCAGTGCAGACTAAATTGTGAATGAGGAGCTATACAATTAAGGATTCACAAACTGGTGTTAAAATGTTGCCAATTTATGATTCTGCTTTAATAAAAGCTGTCGATTAGCTTAATATGTTTATAGCAAATCGTACTTTTCTATTGCAAGAATAAAGCTATTTCATATACTAATTCCAATAGGTATTTTCCTTTCAGCGCTAAGAAACTGTTCCTGTCAAAAACAGAAATTGAATGTTTGTGTTTGCGTAGAATATATAATTAAGAGCATTCTCTAGAAAGCACACAGGAGTGTCAATGTCATCACACACAGATGCTTTTCATTGGCCCTGTCACATTCATCTGCTTGCATGGCTCAAGCCGCTTTAGAAACTCGGAGCTTATTTGATTCCTGCTCTGTTTTCAGCATTCAGCTCTATTCAGAACACAGCTTACAGACAGAGCCAGGCTGCACAAAGCTAAATATAGCTTCCGCAAAACACTGCCGGAAATAGAGTCTGAAAAGCTCCTCAGTCCTTCAGTCAAGAATACCAGACCGAATACAGACTCCCATTATTATAATAGGTTCATTAAATGTTACTCATGAGAGAAATGTCTAACGTTTCAAGAAAGAAAAATATATATATATATATTTAACAATTTCAATATTTCAAAACCCCCACAATGCTACGCAACGTCTGAAAGTCATTTTCTCCATGCATACTCACAGGTGTTTCCCATAATTCAAACTAGAATTTTTCAATGTCAACTAACTCTCACTTTTCAGTCTCTTCAGTCTCTGACCCAGTATTCTCTCTTCAGTTTATTAACCAACACTATCACTTCAGTCTGTGACTCTTCATGCCCATTTCAGTTTGCGTCACAGCACTCTCACTTCAGTTTATTAACCAGCACTCTTCTTTCAGTTTGTGACCCAACGTTCAAGGTTCAGAGTGTGACCCAGCACCCACACTTCAATTTATTACATAACACTTTCCCTTCAACCTGTGACCCATCACCCTGACTTCTGTTTAGTACCCAGCACTATTTATTCAGTATGTGACCCAGCGCTCTAGCTTCAGATTGTGACTTAGCACCCTAAACTGTGTTTGTGACCTAGCACCTACACTTCTGTTTATTACCAAGCACTCGTGATTCAGTATGTAACCCAGCAAACTGTGACCCGGCAATCTAGTTTCAGCCTGTGACCCAACAACCTCAATTCAGTTTGTGACCCAGCACCCTCACTTCAGTTTGTTACCCAGCACTCTTGATTTATTATGAGGCCTAGCACTCTAGCTTTGATTTGTGACCCAGCACCCTCACTTCAGTTTGTTACCCAGCACTCTTGATTTATTATGAGGCCTAGCACTCTAGCTTGATTTGTGACCCAGCACCCTCACTTCAGTTTGTTACCCAGCACTCTTGATTTATTATGAGGCCCCAGCACTCTAGCTTTGATTTGTGACCCAGCACCCTCACTTCAGTTTGTTACCCAGCACTCTTGATTTATTATGAGGCCTAGCACTCTAGCTTTGATTTGTGACCCAGCACCCTCACTTCAGTTTGTTACCCAGCACTCTTGATTTATTATGAGGCCCAGCACTCTAGCTTTGATTTGTGACCCAGCACCCTCACTTCAGTTTGTTACCCAGCACTCTTGATTTATTATGAGGCCCAGCACTCTAGCTTTGATTTGTGACCCAGCACCCTCACTTCAGTTTGTTACCCAGCACTCTTGATTTATTATGAGACCCAGCACTCTAGCTTTGATTTGTGACCCAGCACCCTCACTTCAGTTTGTTACCCAGCACTCTTGATTCATTATGAGGCCCAGCACTCTAGCTTTGATTTGTGACCCAGCACCCTCACTTCAGTTTGTTACCCTCTAGCTATGCTCTATGTGTTAAAATTGGATTGTAAGCAGGCTGGGCTGGAATTAGGAAATTGTGTTTACTAACACTTATCAAATTACTACATAGTTTTAGCAGCAATACCTCTTGCTTCAGAGTTGATTACCAATATAATAAAAAAGCACTTGCTAAATCAAGCAAACTTATTCATCCTTGTTAAATATGGATCCATTTTCAGTTCTTCAGTCTCTCTCTGTCATGTTTCTTTTTTCAGCTGCACATGACACGTGTGAGGTCTTTCACACAAGGCTATCAAGAAAAATAGAGGAGCGGTGTTTAGAATGTTAGGAATTCCATACTGTTTATGCCGATGAACAATACAGCAGATACTGGGAGAGTTAGACCTGTTTCCTGAGAGCCTGATGAAGGCCAGAACTCAGCTTTCAGTTCAGTTTAAAGAATTATCTGTGACGTACCAAACACTGATCCTGTTCCACACGAGGGACATACCAACCAAAAGCCATAACCTCAATCCTTCCACCACACAAGTATTACTAACCCTAGCTATTAATGATGACAGAAAGGAATTGTAAACATGTCCAAACAAAACGAGTTAATTCAGTTGCTAATCTTAAACTGAACTTATATAAGTCAAGCTCTAGTATGATTTTGTGTCTAAACAATTTTGACAAGTTTATTTGCGAATGTAAGGAAGTTCGGCTTTCTATGATTTCTAATAGACACGGTTGTCAAAACAAACCTTTATATTACTACCAATCACTCAAAATTGTATATTTCTTAGGCGAAAATGTGGCATGCTTGGTGTGCAAGTTTGAATTATTTTTCTTTTTTGCTCTGCACCCTGTCGCTCTTTTCTGTTTCTTAGTCACTTCGCAATCCATGTTTATTTAATTTTTTTAGTTTGTTTGGTTTTTACTTATCCCCTATTGAGTCAACAAGTGACTCAATACTTGTTTTTCTTTTATTTGTTTACCTCTTAAACATTTGTGTGACAACATATGATATAAAAACACACTTAAATTGGCACACATTGTTTATATTTGTTTTAAACAAACTGTAAGCTCTCTCGCTCTCTCTCTGTCTCATATGTCCATCAACAATGTCAAAAAAATAATACTCATCAGTTTTTAGAACATTATTTTGGAACTAGTATATTTTCACATGAAATATCATATGACATACATTGCCTTAATGATGCAAAATGGTTGTAGGTATGGCAAGTGTAAACTGCTGAAACGAAACCCAAAGTCAGCCAGGATGTCTTTGCGTTCACAAAAATATCATTAATATCACACCACAAATACACACAGCAAAATAGTGAAAGCAACTAAAATTCTATTTAGAGTCTATTTGGTCTGTCTCTGGATAGAGTACAAAAACACTTACATTTTGTTAAAATATCTAAACAAACAACCAATGTTTTACTGAAAACTTTGGAATAAATATTTATATTTTGCCATACAAAGCTCACAGGGTGATTTTTGAGTGGTTTCTATCCAATTCGTTTTCAATGTAACTCTATATAGAAAAGGACAAAAGAAACTCTCCAAAATTTACAGTATGCACCTGTGCATCTAATGTACTCAGATGAGTCTAGTAAAGCTCGTTTTTGGAACCTTTGAATCTCTTGTTCGTTCATATTTACAGGCTGAGCCACTTAAGGAGCATTTGAGGGGTGGAAACCAACTAGGTGTGAAAACACCCAGACACTTGCTAGAAAGAGTTGTAAACCATCATTTTGATGATCGTTTTGCTTTTAGGTGAAAGAGGAGAGGTTATGTTATGAGTGAAATCCAAACTGCTACACCTTTAAAAAGAGAGAAGTCAAACAGTTCCACCCTTCACTTAATTCACACTCCACAACAATAGAGCCCTGTCCACACATCCCTGGTTAATTTAAAGACTTTTTTTTTCTTCTTGCTGTGCGTCCCCACATACATGGAGCAATGTCTCAGCTTAATCGTGGTAAAGTGCTGTTTTTTGGAAAATTTATTTTTTTTTGCGATTCCGTGTAGATAGCAAAACCCCAATTTAATTAAGAATTTAAGAATTAAAATTTTAAGCAAGGCTTTAAAAAAATCCAAGGCTCTATTTTTTGTCCAGATGTTCTACATAACAAACCAGTGACTTGTACTTGCTGAGCTGTCTGAGGAAGGGCACTGGAGCCGTGGAGTGACCCGGAACATCCCCCAATGAGAACTGATAGGTGAAAGGTGACAGTAGTGTTTTCTTTTTGTTGCCTTAAGCGTCACAATGGGCAAAAAGGCAGAGGTTGTTTATGTAATAGTAAGATGAAGATGATTGTTAATAGCTGGGACCTATTGCCAACTATATAATGCTCCTGCCAAAAGAAATTTAATGAAATTGTATTCCCAGAATTCCATTTATAGCTGAATTTCGATGCTGTATTTTTTTCTAATCTATTTTCGCTTTGCATCATGAACAATGAGGACAAAAATTTAGTTTAATGTATTTTTATTTTCACAATTCATCACTCAATCATTCTGTGATTTTGGCCCAATGTTGATATCTTGTAGCCTTTGTCGGCTTGTTGCGCGGATTTTGAATAGCCTAGCTCAGTGGTTACCATGATTTATGTCAATGCATAGGATACAGAGTAAGCATTGTACAGCTTCGACACTACAGTCCTAGTTAGTTTTCCCTATTGATCATTAATGCACGTTAGTATGCTTCGTCAGTCAACCAGTCAACATTTAAGGCCAATCAACATTCGTGCGTTAAACCTACGAATTGCCCTTTGTAGAAGGCTTATGAAGGCTGTGCATTCACACAACGCCGCATTGATCCCTGCCTTCTCCACGTCTCTGAAATTGCCTAACTTTGTATTAAGACTTCTGATTGCTCTCTGACGTGGCTCTTTCTTGGCTTGCGCTTCATGTTAAAGACTAGATCTTTGATGATAAAGTAAGTAATCTTTTTTGTTACCCGAGTTGTGTTTTGACAAACTAAAAGTTAGCATTGCAAGTAATATTAATCAGTGTTTCTACAGCAGCAGTGGATGAATGTATGGAGTGATATTTGTATGATATAAGACAAGGTAAATAAAACCTGTCCTTTGTTGACATCTGTGTTGTGTTTTGGTTAGCTAGTAGTTAGCATTTTTATCATGCCAATATTGATCAGTGCATAGACAGAGCTCAATGGAGTGCAAAACTATAGATGCTTTTGTTGACAAATGAGAGTCTTGGCAGAGGTTGAAAACAGAGCCTGGAAGAAAAGCTAAAAACAGCGCCTCAGGTGTGAAATTGCACTCAAGGTGCCACAGGATGGTGAATGAGGCAGACAGAGTGTTTCTACACACGTCTCTGTGATTGAGATGGAAATCAGGTTTCAGCTCATCTCCACAACAATGCAGCAACAGCACACAGTAGCTTTCTCTCACTCTCTCACCTCCGTTCAGCTCTCATTCATTTGTCTTCTCACGTTCAGCTTAAAAGAGACAGACTCTTTTAAATTTGAAATTTCAAATTTACCCTGTTTTCAAACTAAATGCATGTTTGTGACTGTTAACTCTTGGTTTGCACTGAAGTGTAATATCAGGCTATCAATGATTCAGTTTATTAAAATAAAAAATGTTTTTTTTACTTCAGGTCTTTGAATTGTTACAAATTATTTAAACTACAAGGCAATAAAACAGACAATTAAAAAATGTTTGATTTATATAATTTCAAACTGAAAATGGTTCTACCTGCAAGGGAAGCAGTGTGTTGCTGTTGTTGTCCGTTCGAAACATGTTCTCTTCAATCCAAGATTTGGGCCCCATTGACCCACTGGAGCGAGGAAATTTAGGTGGAGCGATGACGTTGCTGGAGAAAGGCTTCTTCATGGGTGAGATCTGGTTGATGGAACCTGGCATTGCCATGCCGACACCACGACGGTGGTCTCTGCCCCAGGACATGCCTCCAGAGGTCCAGCCGCCACCTTGGTGGCTACCCCATGGAGACTGCTTCAGCATCGGCTGTTGAGAGATGGGATTTAGAATCAGTGAGAGGTGAACATAATGTACCTGGGTACATCTGGTTAGACATTTTGGAAATTGACTCTATTGTTAGTTGTGCTAATACATAATTGCTAACAATATGCACAATTTTCTAATTTTGCCATGCTTTACAATTTACTCAATAATTATTTTACAAAAAAGATGCAAGTTAGTCTTGGTTAGATCAAATTTATTTTCAGTTTTTTTTTAAACAACACCCTAAATATAATTAAAATCTGAGTAAATGTAAGTACAAACATCAAAATCATTACTCTGTCTGGGGTTTCCAGTGATGAAACCATACGAGAAGCGAAATTTCATTTGAAATTTGAAATGCAAAATGTCAACGTAATATGCAATACAGTACTAAATTATGTAAAACCAAAAAGCCTTTCTGTATTTAAATGAGCATTTTTCTCATTAGATGTGTGTCCAGTGTGATGCAAAATTACAATGAAAATTAAAATATGTAATCTGTAATATGTAATTAATATGTAATCTACAGTTTGTCAACAATTTAGTTTTGTCAACAACTTTATTTTTAGAATGTAAATTGCTTAAAATTATTTAAACATTTCAAAATTAATTTTAAAATGCATTACCCAAATTTAATGACTTCATGTACATGCAAAAATAGTAACGAAATGACCATTAAAATGTTTGTTTGGAATGTTTGTTTTGGGACACCGTCTCTTTATGTCTCGAATTGGTCCTCCTCACTCGATTGGATTGTAGGCTAGTAAGATACGCAGGCCACGTGTGGACATGAGTTTTTCTTACCCCGTTGTGTCACACAAAATGGCCCTTAAAACGAAAATGTAAAGAGTATGGCAAACCGTCAATTTTAACCCAATTCTAAGTTAATCGACGAATTATTAGCTTCCAAACTAGTTTCCACAATAACTTCAGTTTTACTTTATTGCTAGTTTTCATTCCTTTAATGTGTGAGCAGAGCAGCACACATAAAGATAATAACAGCAGCCTTGGTAAATGAAAATCTCCCTTTTGTTACCAACAACTAATTTGCTCTTAAAAAGATGGTATCTTGCTGTAAAATGATGAATTTATTTTGGGTTCCTTGATTGATGACCACTTTCGCGTAACACAAAAAAATGTGTTTGAAAAATAAATAGACACTTTTAAATCTAACTACACAGTCAAATTGTTTAATTGGTCCTACTCTGGAACTTTAAGGCTGAGTTTAAGACACTGAGCCATACAGATGCATCAAGTTAAACTCCCCGTATTTATTTATTGTTCTGGAAATTAGTTGTGAGGGTTTTCAAAGTGAAATACAAACATTTATTGCATAGTACAAGTTTCTGTGAAGAATTGTAAGTTTGATTATATGTGATTAATACGATTTATATGGCGAGCTATAAATCATAGATACTTTGAACTCTATTCAGAGTATATTTCGTCACACTCTGAATATGGTTTATTTTACTCTAAAGATATTACTGTGTGGTTTGAAAAGGAACTCCGGCAGATCTTGAAAACTGGGCAAAGGAAATGATCAGAAAAGGTGGCTAAAACCCTGATGGAGAAAGAAAACCAGATAATCATTAGAATTAAAAGCCAAAAAACACTCTGAATGATCATAGGTGTCAATAAAGAAATCATCAATATCTATCAATAGCAAATACTAAATCTATTTTAATCTGTTGTGAGATAACATCTCTTGGACCATTTCAACTATATCTGTGCACAAACCAGATATTCATTTGATTGAATGATTTCTACATTGAGAGATCTAGCGTCACAGGTGCGTTCAAAGTAATGTCTTGAGTTTCAAACTAATTAATTCAACCAAAATACTGATGTTTTTGGTTGTACCATTTACTTAACTGACCGGAGAAAAGCAAGAAAAGTCTGAAAAGTCCTGTGGAAGTCCAAAAATGTTCAAACAAATGTTAATATCTGATGAAGAAGCATTTATAAATAGCAAAACATAAAAAAACAAGTTGGTGAAATACCATCACGTACATAACTACAAGGTGAAATACCAGAAAGAACAGTGAGATAACACAGAAACAATTTTACATCTTGATAAACGATTACTCAAAAACCACTGTAACACTTTTAGTTTTACTTTAACACTTATTTAGCAAAAACACTTATTTAACACTTATTTGTAAAAAAAAAAAAAGTAAATAAAACTACATATGGGCGACATAAATGTGCGGCTACAATTCAAGTTGAGTAAAGTGTAATAAATGTATCTGTGTGAAACAGTGATTTAAAGCTTTGCATCTAGTAGTCCACATATGAACACAGCAGCGCTAGCACACAATAGCGCAAGATCAAATCATACTCATTTCCAGGCATTAAAGAAAGAGGAAAAACAAAGTGGATTTCTTCCTCAGCCTGTGGTGTCATGGGATGACACGTTCCACTCGTCTCGTTCATGTCTGAGAGAGGGTGCACATACAATCTGGTGGAGTGATTCAGGGATAGTGGGAGATAATTAGACTTGATGGCGTCTAGACATTGCCGAGCTCTATGTAGCAAGAAGGAAACCACAAACTGATGGCCTCGCTGCTAGAATGAGCTTTTTGTAATCAATCCATCTTTTCCAAGGGTGCGACTGTAATTGCATTTATAACTTGCACAAAGGGATGCTTTTCACTTGTGCTTATTTTCAACAGTCTTTTTTGTATTCCTCCAAAATAGTTTTTCATTGTCGATGAGCTGAGTGAAAATGCAAACATTATGTATATCGCTACCCTAAAACCATTAACACCCATAGCACATGTTGTGGTGCTTTGCAAATATATGCACTTCACACTCGTTTGCTTTGACAAAAGAAGAAAATTTCTTGATGCTTGCTAAAACCATTCAAAGGGGATTAACTTAACTGTAAAATAACTATTTGGAAATTGTGCATTTTGGCATTAATGGGAATGGATAGTGGAACCAGAGAGGAAAAGAACTGGGATAGAGGGATGAAACTTAGGAAAAAACTCAGGATTTGAACTGCGCCTGACCACTATCCCACCAAGCAAGAGCAGAATACATTTATTAGTTTAATAACAATTGATTATAAATTTGTACACTAAGTTATTCAATAATACATTAATGGAATTCAAAGTGAAAAAAAAAAAATATAATTATGTTATTTAGGTACATAGTCAAATAAAGACAATGAAGTAAAATCGTTACAAATCACCAGAATTGCAGCCATTGTACCCTGCTACTTTAATAAATAGGTATAATTATAATTTAATAAACTGTGACTTTTCATTTTCATGTGTAGACGTCCTCATTTGAGATCAAAATGCAGCAAGTTTATTATAAGTTTATTTGCGAACACACAAAATGTGGAGGGTAGTAAAAAAATAATGCTTGAACTGCCAAAAAAGCTATTAAACAAACAATCCAGATACAAAGACACAAACAGCAAAAAATCAATTTAGAACACTAGAGTGAAGCATACTAGTATTGCTTACTCTGAAGCATATTCTAACCTTTGTTTCTTTGCGTTAATAAATGTTAGCAGCTAGGGTTGGGCGATAAATTGATTTTATAATTTGATTAACTAGAATGTGTTGTTTACATCGAAAATAAAAATCGTAAATTGAATATGTAGATGCTCGTACCACTCCTTTCTGAGCAGGGAATATTTCAAATACACAAACTCAATAAGGAAAAGAGCAGGAAACCGTGAAAAAAAATCCATAGTTTCATCTGTATTTTGCCAGTGGTTTGGTTTTGCGACAGCAAACAAACAACAAAGCATCTCAAACAGAAACATTGTGTCTAATGGGAGAAATTTTGAGCCATTTCGCATGAAAAACACGCGCAATAAACAATAACCTACAGTTGTATAATCACAAACTGCACTCGCTGTGATAATTCATAGTACGATCGAACCTGTCCATACATGAAGAAGCTGTTGAGATCAGGTATTGGACCCCAGGTTTGTGCTAAATTTGTGTATCATTCGTTGATTTGATTTAAAAATTTCAAACGAAATCAAAAAAAGGAAAAACAATAGTTTTTTTTTTTTTTTTTGATTCTGTGATCAAAATGAAAAATGCAACAAAAAATGCATCATGAGCTTGCGTCACTTTTTGTTTTCTGATTCATCTTTTGGGAAATCACTAAATCAAATGTGGCAAGAACAAATTCAATCAAAAATTGATGGAACAAATCGTTTTTCCTTTTTAAATTGATAATCAAATTAACGAATGATATACACATTTACATGGATTGTGCTAACAAGCCAAAAAAAATTTCTGAAAACATTGATTTTTCAACAAGGATTTTTTTAATGTAATATCGCCCAGCCCTACAATCAGTTCGATCCTTCTGTGATTCTAATGGCTTGAGTCTTTAATAAACCAGCTGCATTGGGAACTTCCATTTCCTCAGTGAGAACCATAAAAATGTGAAATGTTATTGGTCTGTATCAACCTTAAACTGTATTTAAAATTCTTGCCTATATTGTACGGCACATGCGGAAATGGATTTATAGGTTCTAACCTTTAATACGTTAAAAAATCACTCATTCTTGAAAAAAACAGCACTGGTTTTAAAACAGACAAAACGAGTAGAACTAGAAATGCTCTTTTATAGTATGTATGATCACCTTTTCAAAAAACACTCTGTTTCCTCTCATATCTTCAATAAGTTTAGTCACTGCGCGTCTCTTATTGGACGGGTGGATGATAAGTAACATTGCATCAAATGGCTGTCTACGTTATCATAGCAGTTTCACCCACAGGTTGTGCAGGAGAGGAAGTGAGGAAAAATAAATGGCCAGGGTAAACTGCTGTGTTTGAAAGAGCTAAATGTGTTTACTGTGAGATTACACCTTAAAGCACCACATGACGTTGAAAAAAAAATACTGGTGGCCACATGCTACGTAATTAAATCTTTTTAAACCAGGGGTCTCAAATTCAATTCCTGGAGGGCCCTGCAGGTTTTCGTTCCAACCCCGTTTCAGGAGACACACCAGTAGCTCCAAACAAACCCAGAGGAACTTAAGTAGTGGAATCAGGTGTGTTTAGTTAGGGTTCAGCAAAACTGTACAGTGCTGTGACCCTCCAGCAGTTGAGTTTGAGACCGCTGTTTTAAACGGTTAAATCAGATGGCAAACATCAAGGATTAATGTTAACAATACATTTTCCTGTTAGTAACCATGACCTCTTTGATTGACAGGCCGAGGGCTGCGAGGGTTAGAGTTTTTCTCAGCATGCTGCAGTTTATGAGCTAGAGGATTTCACTTGTGCCCTAGAGGTCAAACCGTCTCGGGAATGTCACGCGAACACCCCAGAGCCAAATTAAGACCACTCATGCTTCAGCGGTTTGTGTTTGCTTTCAACAAACACCATCAGACGATGAGCTGCTTAACAAACACATTTAAAGGATACTAGACCCAGAGCGTAACAATGCTGTCAGGGAGTCATCCTCATCATGTTGTTCATACGCTTCAGTCTTTGAATACTTAAAATGAAAGTTGACGGATTTTGACTCCTTAACCCCAACATAATATTCAGTTACAGTAAAGTGCAAAATTTCAGGCCATTAAAAAGCTTTGAAATCGGTGTCTGGGAAAGATCTTGTTGATCCGCTAGAACTACTTTGTGTCTTGTTGCTGTGCTCAATGTTGTCATGACTAGAAATTGCCTCTCAACCTCACCTTGTTAGCAGAGATTGTTTGGCTATTCCTCCAGTGTTAAGCTTTGTTTCTGTATCAGTTCATGACTGACATTGTTGATCATGAGCACCTGTTTGGTATAACTGGTTCTTCGTAGCCCTGACTATAATCCTACTTTAATGTAAGTGTACCTATTAGAATTGATGCTGGTTTGAAGCCAAAAGATACTCTCATCAAATATAGTATTTTATTTCCCTTTGCATTTTGTAAACTGACAAAATTGTATAATCATTATTCGTATTTCTGAAACTATTCTTTGTTTATAGAATTTTTTACGTCTGCCGAAAGGATTTGCGTACTACTGTATATACTATTTGTAACACTATAGAAACTATTGTTGAGGTTTACTTGACATCATTGGAGACTCCGTTCTCACTTACAAACAGCAGTTCCTTAAAAAAATAATGTTCCTTAACTGTCATCAGACAAGAATCTTTACTGTAGTATGAATACAGGTATCAATGTCTTGTGACAACCTGTTTGTAACCGCTGTGATTTCAGATGTACTACTAGAATCAATCCGTTTTATACTATATAGAACTCTGTTTCTTTAGTGTCCAGGATTGTTTTAATCCCAGATGTGTAGCTCTTATTCTACCACACACTCCAAAACTGAAGTCTTTGAGCTTACTTAAAAACCTGTTTGTATGCAGGATAAAACTAAACATGTTATCTTATATTTATAGAAAACTGTCCAAATTTTAGCGAAGATCTAAGGTTAGCGGTTCTCCAATAGGGCAATCCCTTTCCCAGAGCACTAGATAGACAGTTTTTGGCTGTAAGAACACAATGAATCTCGAAACCTGGATTTCAGACTATGGTCGCCTTTGGGTCATACCTGTCCCAAGACCGTGTCATTAATGTGTGACACAAGTCTCCCGTGTTGCATTCAAAACAAGAACACCTCTGCCAGACCCGAACCGATAACTCGCAGTTGATTGGTCGAGTCTTCTGTCAATCAAACTACTGAGGAAGTGACAGGGAAAGTAAATATGGCACAATACAATGCTACTCCAGTTATTAAGTTCATGTGGCAAAGTAATTCATTCCATTTCAGTAATTATAACCTTGTTTTTTTGTGAAAACTACAGAAATATGTCAAGGAGTGCTTGCTTGAGCGTTTGTCATGACGGACAGAAATGTCATCCAATCAGCGCCAAGTTGTTTGGTTGTCAAATGTACAGTCCATTTTTATTTTGGCCGAAATTTCATGTTTTCTGAATTGTTCGAATTCGTCTGAAATGTTATTTTGTTTTTTGATTTGCAATTGTGTTTTTTTTAACTTGCTTGTTTTGCTTTCATAATTGTGAACTGTTTTGCAGACTGCCATGACCATTATCAATCATGGCAAGCGACAAGACACACCGTTTCAGAATTACAAAATGTTTATTTAGTTATAATAAGGTAATTGGGGAATATCCTAAAGAATACCATTCACTTAAAGTTGACCACATCTAATCTGATTTATGAGTAAAGAATAAAAGAGAACACTGTTTCATTTTATACTGACAAGTTGTTTTAACGTTGTCTAAGCATAGTCCAAATGATATTGTTAAGCTTTTAGAATTTACTTTTTATTAAATTCTTTGGTAAATGTGAGTCGAATACTGGTAAAAGATATTGATTTTCAAGCATGCGTACCATTAATCATTAGTACAGAAAAGCATGTGTCTAATCTAGCAAAGTAATTTGTTGTTAGCGCTAGCATAGTTTTCCACAAACACTACAGTTCTAAATGCAAGTTTTCTTTTAATGCCAATATTTTCAGTCCTATTAGTACTTAATATTAGTACATAATATCTTAGTGTCTCTTGAAACACAATGTAAATTTCTGATTACTTTTGGCTCAATTCTTACAAACTGCACTTTTAAATAAACCTCTATTAACATTTTTTTTTGTAATTGGTTAAATCGACTCTTTCAGCTCTACTAACAATCATAACACGCAGTGTCTGCATTGTTTGAGTCTGCAGGTCTGCTGTTCTTTGCTGTTTTTACCCTTTTATTAAAACATGCTAGAAATCTCGGAAAAGTCAACCTTGCATAGTGTAGCCCCTTTAAATTAAAATCCGAATGAGAAAAAACAATCCTTGATCAGTTGCTACAATCAGTTCTTGATGAGGTACATTCATAGTCATTGTATTAATTTTTTTTACTTCTTTGAAAGTCGTCTCATGCAGAAGTATTGTACAAGAACCATGGTATCAAACAACATACCACTTACCTCAAACATACACAGAAAAACTCCCGGTGTTAAATGAACACTACTAGTGTTGACATGTGGACCACATTAAGTTTTGCGGTCGGGTCCAAAATACATGAATTGGCAAAGTAAAATATTGAGATAATATACGAGTAAAAACATCTAAACTCAACCACATTTAATGCTACACAAAATTCCCATTCTAGTTAAATACATTGACTCATTTTAATTCAACTCAAACAGCCTTAGATTTAACACCGAGGCATTGCTTAAGCGTGTTCACTCTAGCAGTGTTCATTTAACACTGCTTTTCCTGTATACCGGACATTTAAAGAGACGTACAATGGAAAAAAACACATTTTTGAGTGGAGATGATATTTAAGTAATTTCAACACATGAGTCATCGTTTTTTTAAGTATGGGGTGTGGAATGGACTTGAGTGGGCCATGTCAAAATTAAGGTGTGGATATGTTACAAATCATCATCCTGAAGATACCACTGACTCATTATAGCTGATGTCATAATGGTAAGATGTAAATTTCAATTTGATTTATTGCAATAGAGGCAACAGCGCAAACCCCTACACCACTGTGCTGCTCTATTCTGAATGTTATTAACACTAAAACAAGAGTGCAGTAAGGAATGGATCGATGACGCACTGACAGACGTCACAAACTCACGGCTGATCGCTGCATTATGACGTAACAGTCGTTTCGAGGTCGTGATTACGTCATTAACTCACAATGCAGAAATATAATATATTTTTTATGTTTTGAACGCATATGAGGAGTTGCTCACCTGGTGGTGATGGTTGTAGTTGTTCCTCTGCTGCAGGAAGGTTCCCGGTTGATGGCCGATCTGCGGGCTTACCGGGGACCGGCGGCTCTGTGGTGGAGGAACGTTGATCTGCGGAGAGAAGGGGCTGCCGAACCCCTGCACCGGGCACGGACTCCCCGAGAAACTCTGGAAGAAGCCTCCGGGGTTGATGGAGGAATGGAGGCCCGGGTAGAAGCCGTTGTCAGGCTCGCTGTTAGGCATCTGGTTCATCGCGTTAACGGGCGGGGGAGGCGAGCTCGTCTGCACGGACCACGGCGTGCCGAAGGTGGGCAGCGTCGGGGAAACCGAGCCGCTCCCAGTGCTCTGCATCTCGGGGAAAGCGGCGGCGAGCGCGGTGGTAGTGGCGCCGCTGTTGATGTGGTGGGCGCTGGGAGTTTCCATTTGGATTCTCACCAGGGACGGTGGCGCATCGGTGTCTGGGCCCGTGCAGGAGGAGGAGGAGGAGGAGGCGGAGGAGGAGTGCGGAGGCTCAGCTTGCTGATAATGATGTGCGTTCCGGTCGCGCTGAAGGTCACCGGCGGAAAAACGGCTCTGTTCGCTGGACGGTGAGACTGTCAACCCCGCAGGCTCATCCTGCATGATGCGCGGGGGGAACGGGAAGATAGGGCACACCGGGGGCGCGCTGCTGGAGAAGGCGGTGAACGGGAGGCCGCTGCTAATGTTCACCGTCTGCAACAAGCCGAAGCCCAAATCACCCATTTAACGGCGCAGCGAGCCCTCGGCGTTCGCGTTTCAGGCCCGGTGTAGAACAATAACCGAGCCGCCGCGTCCCGTAACTTCCCGAAACCTACTCGGAGCGAGAGAGGAGGAGCTTTCGGTCGAGTCGGTCGTCTTTTATGACAGTGTGAATATTATTCACGGTTTTTGTTGCCGTTATTGGCGTCCGTCCGACCGACCGCGAAGCCTCCTCTTCGCGTTACCGGCTGATCCGCTGCTGCGGCAGTCAGAGGATTAAAACTCCTGCATGCGCGTCACCGCTGCGTCACAGTACGTGCGCGTCGCCGCCCCATCACCGCCGCAGAAAGAACCGCAATGTGCGCGTCGTTCATTAATTATTCAGGAGGTGCAGAGAGAGAAGGCGAAGAGTTCTCGGGGCTCAACTACCCCGGTACCGGTACCGGTACCGGCAGCTGTCCCCTCTCCAGTCCAGTCGAGTGTGTTCGATCCTCGTCACTTCTGGCCGTTATAATCTGTTAATGCCCTGTGTGTGCTAACCCCGCTGTAACCAGAGAGAGATATGAGCCTACCTACTGATCTTCTCATTTACAACTTAACAAACTCCAAAAAGATATACTGAAAACAGATATACATTAGCCACATCTTTTCTCAATTCTAAACACATAAAATACGGAAAGCTGACATTTTAAAGCGATGTTCTGTAAAGTGACAGGTACAACCTGTAATTACAATATAAAGAACCATTAGGTTTTTTTAAGGGGTGTTTTCGTCAAAGGTCAACATGTCAATTTTATGCATCCATGTTAAAAGAATGATATCAAATGCTTAAAGGTGTCATATTATGCCCTTTTTAAATGTATGATAAATATTGCCCTAACCCTAACCCCTCTCTGAAACACCTTTAATGGTTGAGCTTCGGAAAATGAGCCATGTACCCCGTTCCTCCCACTGCCATGCTTCCACCATGCTGAGTTGTGCTTGTTGGCACACAAAAAATCCCCCATTTTCGATGAATACATTCATCTTTTGGATAGCCAAAATACTTTTTTTTTTGCCCAGGACATACAAAAGCGTATTTATTTGCGGTTCTGTTACACACCCAGGTAAGTCAGCGCATTGTGTTCTTCATTGAGATGAGCTGAATTAGTTTTTCATCTGATTGGATACGTTGAGCTCCAAGAAAAAGAAAAGAGGATCACACAAACATGCCTTAGCCAATCTGAATTTGATTTGAGCCATGTTTTTGAGGAGTGAACAATAAAAAAATAAATGCAAGCAATGTCTAAGATCTCCTAAAGGGGGTACCATCAGATAAAAACCAACTGTCCACCAAGTGATCAGCCAGATTCCAAAATCTAAGCTGTCTATAAACCTAAAACACTCCCACTCTATCAAAATATTTCAGAAGACATGATGAACAGGACAATTGTACCATTTCAAAGGTATGAAACATGGGTTCATGTATGGCCAAATCTTCTGCGAGATACTCTGTGCCTCTGTAAAAGCATTAAATGTGACAATTCCAGCATGCCAATGACCCAAAACACACATTAAAGGCAACATAGGTAATCTCAAAATCTCATTCAAGAGGGACAATGAGTATTTGCAGGCATGGAGCAATCACAGGTAGCATCTGACATCCGTGTGTTTGCCAACAAGAATAACCCACCAAGTTCTTGTGAACATGCAGTTTACACTTATGTCACTCGTATAGGGCCAAATTGGTGCAATTTATTTCAAATCCATTTTGTCACACTGTTGAATGACACTCTGATGGATCAATTCTATTTTAAACGATAAAATGTTTAAAATCAGGGGGGAGTGAAAATATTTATTTTCCCTCATGTGAGTACATTTTGAATTCAGTTTCATTTAAAAGAGTCGGGACCTTGATTCAGATCTGAATCTGAAAGACTCCAGGGTTTTCAGATTAGTATTCCAATAATAAAGCATTAATATTATTTCCAATGAATTTCCAATAATAACATATTAATAGAATGTTAGGGTTAAGAAGAGCTTTTTTTTATACGTGTACTATTTCTTTTTTGCAGTGCTGAGCACAACACATGGCATCGTTTCAGGCAGGCCCTTACCCACAAGCCAAAATGATGCACAGAATGTAGTAGGTAGCAAGGCTTGTTATTGAAAGGTCAGCATCTCGATTCCCAATAGCAGTAGAAGGTGTGCATGGGGGGATGGGGTAGCATGAACTCATTCACCTCTGAACTCTCTTTTGGCCCCAGAGAGCCCTGCTGCTCGTCTGAGAGACACATACTCCTAATCACACTCACTCTGATCAGTGAATTTAGAGCCTTGCATATAACAGTTATTTTTATTTTTAAATTTGCCTTTCAGACTTGTGCTAAATAGTGTAATGGAAATATTGATACTCATAAGACAAGATTTATGAACACAATCGCAAACTGCAATTTATTATGTATTCCAAACATGAATTAAGCTCATACCTTGATATATTATTGAAGCATGTGATCATATTGCAAGCATCATGGAGAGAGAAAGGGAGAGGGAAGAAGAAAGAGAGGAGAGAGAGAGAAAGAAAGAAAGAAATAAAGAAGAAAGAAATTAGCAGCTCTACTCTGAGCAGATTTGGGAGCCAAAAGACACGAAACGGGGCCTCCCTTGTGATTCCTTTCAGTTTAAATCCCGCCCCTCTACATCACTTCCTGTGCCACCCCAAGTAAACATAAGCACAAACAAACTCAATCTTATTGGATAATTAATTACAATGATTAAATATTCTATAAGAATAGAAATAAAATAAATGCTCACTTAAAGGTAATGGATTTTGTGTTTTGAATGTCTCAAAACCTGATACTGCAGATCTCAAGTTGTTTACTTACATTCAGTTATTTTTTTTTAAATTTGTGCTAAACTCAGCACACGTGTTCATATACACCATATTTAGTTTTATATTTTATAGGTGTATATATAGTATAGGTGTAATGGTTCCCTTTAGTTGTGCATTTTGGTTTAGTTAACTGTTAGTTTTTTAATTTATTTTTTTGTCACAGTTGTAACATTATTCCAGTGATTTAATTTCTCAAGATGCAGGTTCTACTCACTGTATATAATGCCAAAAATGTCACGAAAGACTAAAAAAATGTACTTTACCATTGGTCCAGGTTCAAAATAAATCTTCACCAGACAACTTTTCAGTAACAGAGATGACTGTATACATGTTGAAAAAAAAAGTCAATCTTTTATGACATTTCAAGAACTATAAGTGTTTTAAAGACGTTTTCAATTAGAACCAGAAAGAGCAAATGTGTCCACAAGTAGATTTTTTTAATGCATGATATAGATTTAGTTGGCCTCAGTTAAATAAGGAGACTGTGTTTAGTGTGTGGTTTCTGAAAGTATTCCTGAGCTCATCTAGTAATGCCAGAATCGTAGATGAGGTGTTTGCTGACCTCCCTTTCCAACGAGCCTCATTATTTAGTTCTTTTTTTTACAGCTGTGTGTTCATGAGGGAAGATGTGAGAAGTGCATCCTCTCCATGCACACTGCTGCTGGATGCTAAAAATATCTGATTAAAAAGGATGCGGCTGTCAGGGAGATTAATTCCCTATGCATGTTTAAATAGCCCTCTAACGATGTGACATTATTCGGGTCTTTGGTGCATCTTTTCAAGGATCTGTGCTGTCTGACAGTTGCAGGTGCTGCTAATGTGTATGTGCTCTTTTTGTAGGATTGATCAATATTGAAAGCATTTGCATGGCTGATTGAAATGCCCAGTCCAAGAACAAATCATTTCAGAATAAATCTATTCTATATAAATATCTTGAGTCCACATTGATTGTTTATTTTTTCATGATGATTATTCCTCTATAAGATGATCAGATCTTCTTCTCATGAGATGAGAATGACAGTTACATGTAGTGCAAGTAAAAAATAAGGCGAGTGGATGTCAAGGACGGGCTTCTGCTTGGGGTTCCGTGTGCTGCATGCTGTGAAGATTGCACCTTCTTCACAAGGGCTGCATTTGAAGCACTTCCAAAAATGAAGTCATAAACTCGGAAGTTTTTTATAAACTGCAGGATTCTGTGGAAATATGACAAACGCACTCTGGATATATTTTCAGTTTATGGTGTGTCAAAGGTGAGCTCAAAGGTTTTTCTTAATTTATTGTGCTTACAACACGTTTTTTTATTATTATTTCCATTTTTCTCTTTGGCCTGTGATGTGCTAACTTGTTTCTTTGAACTTCATTTTTTTTTGTCTTTTTCTTTTCCTTTTTGTCTTTATTTTTTCATTTTAAAAATAGACAAAAAAAAAAACCATGAGGAAACAGCGGAGACATGAGGAAATTGAGGTGATTGTAGCCAATAACAGACATTTAAAGAAGGAAAATCACATTCAAGAGCAAACATGACAGATAACTTGTTGTTTAAAACGAGATTGTGTTGCTTTTAAATGGTTACTTAAAAAAATGTGTAAAAAAAGAGTGATTACTGTTTTTAAGCGCACAACTGTTTGTTTTTAACAAATGTTCCTTAACTCAACAAACTAGTCTATGGTTTTGTAAAAAAAAATTATCATGCATTACATATTTAAAATTTGCTACAATCATCCACTCCAGTGCACAAGAACATCATTATAAAACTAAACTTAAACAGCTTGGCGAAAATGAGTGATCATTTCCTTCCGTTTGAAGTAAAACTGACCAGTAGCTCACCACACAAGATAGTTAAGATGATATTCCTCACTCAAGAGGTTACAGTATGTGGCTGACAGTGTTTAATAGGGCCACAGATGGATGAGATATGGGACACAGATTTATTCTGGTGCACTGAGATGAAGATATCCAGCAGACACTGAATACAATCTAATTTACTGATTACCACCATATAGATTTCTACCCAGAGCCAAACACCAGCTGTCTTTCTGCGTAAGCCAGTGTTTCTGTGTGTTGCAGAAGAGTAGCTAACATAGAAGAACAGACAAACAAACCGATTAGTATTCCAATAACAAAATTAGCTATTTTAGCCCCAGCTTGAGCTGCTGTAAAGGTCTAAAGCCGATATGTTGTACAATTAAAGGTATCCCTAAAGTCAATTGTTGCGTTTTAAATAACAGTACTGCACTGCAATGATTGCACTTACAATTATACAGTTTTCCAGTTACAATTTCTTGTCTGATTTCAAGCAGGACTTGACTTTTTTGAACAATTAAACCGAGCAAAGTGGATTTCTAGAGCAAATAGAACCCTGTTTCCAGAGGTACATTTCAATGTGTGGCTCTTTAAACTGTTATGCATTGTTTACACTGAAAAGCAGAAATGCGAGAACGTCAGATGTTTTACATGTTATATAGATAAATGAGATGGGCAGACTAGCTGCAAAGATGTTGATTTGTTGATGTCTTGTTGTTCTAGAGAAAGCAGATAAAGTTTTGTTTTGTGCCCTCTGGAAAATTCAGAAGTTGAAAAGTCTCAAGGTTTGGCAGAAACCTGCTTCCCCAAACCATCAGCTTGCTCTAGACTAGTAACTCTTTGTTCAGAGTGAGGTAAACGCAGAAAAAAGTGGAAAAACCTAAAGTTGCTGGATACTTGCGTAAACTGTATGGACACTTGCACAGTAGCTGTTTACAAACACAAGACCCAAATGGAATCTGGTGAATTTCTACTCAAATTGGGGATGTAATAACACTCTGTTAGCTTCAGCCACTAAGCTAGAATTGTACTGTAGAGGAGGTGCTTATTTTTGTAGTTGAGGTGTGCTGGAAGAAGTGGATGCTACTGAGACTGAAGCCCTCTTCTATGCTCCCGTCTGTTTTGATGTGCAGTCTAAGCAGTCACCTCTGTTTGGTACCAGCAGTTCGCCTGCTTTTTATTTTTTCTCTCGAGGTGTTCAATATTTGGTCCTGAAGCCACTCCTTGGGTATCTTGACAAATTGGGCCATTGTTCAGCTGAAAGATTGTTGTTCTTGTTGCTAATGTTCAAGAATGCTCTGCAGTGAAAAAAACATCCCCACAGCATGATGTTTCCACCCTCGTATTTCGATTTTGGGATTCAAAAAGCCAGGTGATAAGCAATGCCTGGTTTCCTCCCAATATGGTACTAATTCCTTGTATATTCACAAGAAAGACACTAGATTGCTTCTAAAAGAAGCAATGGCAAGATTTCTCTATTAGACCTGCCTCAAGTGGTCAGTCAGGGCATTACAATTCTAGTCAGTTCCTATTGCGCATCAAGAGGGAAAGTGAGGGGTTGCCTTTTGGTTTTATTCTAACCTTCAATGCAAAATGTATATTGTGATAGAACTTTCTTGATACTTTATTACAAAAACTTGTATGCTCCAACTTGCAATGATGAAAGCTACTTGAAACGAGTCTTATTTTCACCGATTTGCCAAAAATCTGTTAATTTCATATTATAATTCACCTACATTTGAAGCCTATATCTTCCAAAATATCCAGCTATCGATTAGAATTTAGTGTCTGTGAGTCTGCTTTCTGTGGCATTTTGTATTCTACAATGTGCTGTATCAATAAATCTGATTTGATTTGACAAAGCTTGTAAAAGGTAATCAATGACAGAAAGAAAATTTAACCATCTGATAACTGCAAACATGACACAGTGTGTTCCCCTGAGGCAAAGCACTCATCCTGCTCATCTCTTGTATCCTCTTGAGATCTTTATTTTATGTCCCTGTTCTCTTCAGCTGCTGTGTCCATAAACAGCCCCCTCCCCCAGCTCTCTCTCGCTCTTCTGTGGTCCATATGGAGCAGTTCTGCCAGTGTAAGGGCAGGTGGGGTGGCCCAGGACGGTGCTTAGCAATCATTGTCTTTGATTAGTTTGTGTGTGATTTCTGGGTGAGGTTGACTTTGTTTCAGTGGTGTGTTTGATAGGGGGGTAGGGTGCTTATAATGGGGCAGGCTGCCAGCTGCTGTCTTCTTCTCAATCTATAGCTTCCTTCTTAAACAGGATGGGGGCTGTGAGTGTGTCAGCTGCTACAGAACTGAAAGTGACACCTCAATCGGATGATTAGCCAATACTGAAGTTGTTCTCAAAATCCCAGAGTGTAAATGCTACACAGGCGCTAATAGGCTTGGGAGGGATTGAATGCCAGCTTCTTCCAGGTCATACTTTTTATTTTGCTTTTTAAAAAGGATCAAATTTCTTCTATTCTGTTCCGTGTTATTTGATGTCCAAAATAACAAATTATGTTTTAGTCAAAGTTTAAAAAGTATTTGTTGTTAGCATGTAGCTATGCTAAAACACAACACTTTTGCGCCCTATTATTGATTTGAAAAGACTTCAAATGTTGCATGTAACTAAGCTTAAAACACAGCACTTTTTAGGCCCTGTTACTGTTTTGAAAAGATTTTGATTAACACGTAGCTAGGCTAAAAACACAGTAGCTGTAGGCCACATTTGTGTTTAGATGTTTTAGGTAGCTTCGGGTAAAGAGAAGCTTAAGTTATTATCTTGAGCAACTAAAACTAGCTTAAAACTGCTCAAAACAGCTGTTATCAGCCAGAAGTATTCTTCAAACAACCAGATCCTAATAAGCAAAAAAAAAAAAAAAAAAAAAAAAAAACGTTCTGTAATACCAGATCAGCTTTTGGCCACGAATAGACCATCTAAACAAGTTCTTGACCAACCGCTTAAACAAATCTCACATACTGGCTAGCGTAATGGAAGTCTTTACGAATTCGGTGCAGGTTAATTGCATTAGTTATTACTGAAAATGTGTAATAAATAAAATATCAATAATTATATCAGCGTCACGGTGGCGCAGTGGGTAGCACGGTCGTCTCACAGCAAGAAGGTTGCTGGTTCTAGGCTCGGCTGGGGCAGGTGGCATTTCTGTGTGGAGTTTGCATGTTCTCCCCGTGATCGCGTGGGTTTTCTCCAAGTGCTCCAAAGACATGCGGAATAAGTGAATTGAATAAGAACGATTGCCCATAGTGTTAAAGTGTGAATGTGTGTGTGAATGTTTCCCAGCGATGGGTTGCGGCAGGGAAGGGCATCCGCTGCGTAAAACATATGCCAGAGAGTTGGCGGTTCATTCCGCTGTGGCGACCCCGAAAGGGAATAAAGCCGACATGAAGATGAATGAATGAATGAATAATTATATCATAAAGTAATAAATATATGTTCATATCGATAAATGGGATAATTAAAAAAGTACATGAAATGTAAAGAGTTACTTTGAGTTTTTTGCAAGAGAATCACTACATAGAAATAAAAAAGATGACAACTAGAGACATACACAAGCAAACAACTATATGTGTCATTTAGAAATATCTTTAAATATATTGGCTTTAAAAAGCTGGCTAATAACAGGAACTAAAATGAGAAACCATATCACACCAGATTTAGCTTCCTTGCACTGGTTCCTGGTATGCTTCAGTGTTGATTTAACTGTTTATTTTTAAGGCTTAAATGTACTGCTCATTCAGATATACTGAGCATGTAATGAATGAAATACCTGTTACTAACTGCAAAAAACATTTTTTGACCTTTATTGTTTATACCGAAATGTTTAAGGTTGATACCAAATGTTATTTTTTAAGTATAAAGATTTTTTTGTACCTTTATATACATTGTGTAGAAAACTGGCAAACTGCTGTGCAATGTTCTCCTTTTACAAGCACATGTAAAAAATACATACTCTGAATGTACTTTACTCTAATTTTAACCAACATCTTCGCAAAATACAGATTCTCTTTATTTTACAGTCATTCATTTGTAGATATTAGTTCAAAATCTTTTTTATGCTAATTGTCCAAATGCCAAAAATGCTAAATATTTGCCAATAATTAAAGATCTTTTGAGCCAGCTCACGTTTAACTAAATAACAACAATTCACCAACTAACTTTGCTTTTACCAATATTTTCACAGCAAGCCTACAAAATGACTATACAATCAAATTTCATGAAAGCATGAACTTAACTGGTCTTAGCAAATTTCAGTTTAAACGATCCCTTAACTGTACTCTCGCTGTAATTTAGCCAGGCCGTCCCATGGTGAAGGGGGAACCCTGGGTGTCAGTTGGTGCTACTGGTGTGGATCTATATTTAAATGGTGAGGGTATGTTCTATAGACAGGATATTTTCAGCTTTCTGAGAAGAACACATGCAGAGTCAAAACATTAAATGAAATACAAAGACTCATGTTACTCCTCTGTTTATGATGTGAGGATTTACAGGAAACATAGGCTGTCCAGCTGTCTTACATTATTTAATTTCATGTATAATGATAGCGTCATTTAATTTTTGTTATTATTTGCTATAAAGCCCATGAAGCAAAACATTGAGGTTAAGAACATATGAGAGTACAGTTATGTTATCGACTCCTTCCCTTTGTTTAACGACATCCCAGTCAGCAAAAACAAATAAATAAATAAATAAATAAATAAATAGTCCAAGCTTGGCATTTGTCAAGCACATCTGCCAATTATCTGGAAGTATGTGGGCCGAGTCTGGCAGAGGTGGTGCTGTTTTCTTTTTTGTGTAAAAAAGAAATGTTGCGTCAGATATCACTTGTAGGCTTGCACAAACATAAAAAAAATTCTTCATGGACCAAGCTAATAAAAGAGCCGTATTTAAAATGCATTTACATTATTTTAAACACATTCAGCTATTCATGTTAACCCCCATGTAAAGGCATGTCTAACACTCTGACAAAATAAAGTTTTATGTATTTAACATGATATCTGGCCAAGTTTGGGTAATTTGGCTGAGACTTGGGCCAGACAAGGACCATCTGTGGGTCTCATATGTCTGGAATCAAGACTTGTTCCATACTTGTACCGTATTTCATTGCGGTACTTGAGTAAAGCAAAAGCTGAACCAAAGTCGAGCCCAGTTATATTTTGTGAGTTATACTTCCATAATAGTTCATATTGGAGACATGCAACCCAATTAATATCTATGAAATTGTAGTATTCCAAAAACTGCAAAGACAATTGTCATCCTTGAATAAATTTCTTCCTGAACCGAACACAAAGATCAAAAATAAATTATTATTTACATTGTACAGAACAATAACGTTTTGGTAAGAAAATTTAACAGTTTTAAAAATGTAAAAAGATGCTTTAAAATACAGCACAATACTTTATGATATATATTTTACATTTACAGTATAACTTTTGTACAGTATAGTTTTCCGACAACCCTTTGGATGCTAGTCTTTGGATGCTAATCAATCACATGGTGAATTGGCTTGGATGTTTCATATTGTCAAATTCTCAAAAGTGGAAGCATCAAATAGTAATCAAGATTTTTTACAGAAAAAGCCAAATTCCAACGTCTCAAGAAAATGACTTAAAATAAATCATCATCAATGTACCCGTCTCAAGCTAAAAACTTATGGATAAAAATTAATAACATTTTAAAATGATGTGTAAAAATTGTCATTATCACTAGTGAATGTGATTTATGCCAAATTTTACAGTTCTTACCTTGAACAATTACCTTAAAGTATTAAACAACCTGTTTTGTGTTTTTGTCTATAACTGAGGCAAACTCTTCTTTGATAGCTAAGTGTAAAAAATGTTACTGCCAAACGCTCTATGTGCCAATTGGTACATTTTTTTTACCAAAATATATCACCACTAGGAGGCACACTATTTGGAGTTTTAACATTTAACCCTACAAACTGTAAAATCAAGAAAAAGATGACATTTTTACTACATAATATGATGAAACTTTAAAGGTGAATGCAATTTTTTTACTTATAAGGGCCTAATCTCCCCCATAGAATGCTAAACTAGAACATTTCCAGAAACATCTGCATCAAGTGTTCTTATTGGGCCAAAACAAAAATATTGACTCACTGTTTAGTGTTCAATATTAACAGAAAATGATAAATGAAAATAATAAATCCAGTTTTGTGATCCTTTGTTAATAAAGGGTAAAAAAAAACCTTGACATTAAAAACATTTTTAAAAATTCCAGTATAATTCTGTTAAAAATTCCTATATATTACAAATTATGTTTAAAACAGAAAACTACATTGTTCTGTTGATTTTTACATGATTATATTATAATCTTAAATTTAAATCCCCACAAAAATCCCTTAAAAACAACACAACATATTAAAATCTGTCCATTTTATTGTAAGCTTTTATAAATAAACTGTTCTATTTTTAGCAGCAGTTTTGCATTCATCTTTAAACGTTGAACCTATTCAGTAATACATGATTTTACCACATTCAACAAAATTTTTTTATATGAATAGTCCTAGATTCGTTGTTTAAATTTGTAGGTGTTGGTGCATATTGGAACTATACAAAACAAAAAGGAAGTAATGTCCAAGTGTGACGGACGAGTGTCTAAATGTAATAGATGTAACCAATCCTTCACCTAAATTGTCTATTAATTAGCCCTTTAATTATGTTTCTGTGTGTGTGTGTGACCTCAGAGCTGCAGCTGGAGGTCAGAGGTCAAAGGGGGGACAGGTGTCTGCAGCTCCAGGTGCATTCTGGGTTTAAGGCAGGTGCAGAGGGTGTATGTGCCTCTATTAAATAAGCACACATCATGAGGAATAAACACGCACACAATACTGAGTAAACAGCAAAATCGTCCCTCTGTCCCTCAGATCACTACAAACAAAGGTAATACTCTAAAAGCAGGACATCTGTTTCCGTTTATGACCTGTTTGTCCCAACAATGGCTGGATTGATCTCGTGCATGGCTGCGTGATTTTTGATTCGTCAGCTGTCCATCATTCTGAGTGTTGGATGCAGCTGGAAGAAAACAGTTCCTGACTTGCTCCACCAAACAATCAGTGGTTTGGTTACATTTATATCAGACGTGTGTCCAGCCATCTTATTTACTATATTGGGGAGTCTTAAGCAAATTCAGGATCTGGAGACCACTACTTTACACTATTGCGTAAGATTCATTTTACAGAATAAAGTGGTATATATATAATTGTCAATAAGGAAACCTGATACAATACATCACCATTAGTTTTTCTTCTGATCAAAAAGTGTAAAACATAATAGTATCTTCAGAAGTGTTTAGGATATATTAGCTATAAGAAGAGGCTCTTAACTTGAGTAAGAATCTGCCATTCACTCTCTATTACAAATCAATACAATTTAGGTTGTGATGAACTTGACATGATGGTAACATTACACAAATCAATAATGGCGTAAATCAATGTGAATTGTAATTTAACATCATGAATTCCTAATAAGTCTTATATTTATGTTGCTTACAAACAATAAACAATTGTTAAAGACAATCTGAAAAAGACATTATACCCACATTGTATACTGGTTAAAAGTAGACTAACATGAATGAATGTCTATGATTAAAAAAAATTTATTAAAAGAAAGCAACAAGTTTTAATAATCCTTATGGTTGACTAATTCATTCCTGGTGGATTGTTTGTTGAGAAACTTATGTTGAATAGATATTGAAATTTTTTTTTGGGGGGTGGGGGGGGCATTTTAGTATTGCTCCTTCATCAAAATCATGTCACATGCATGCAATTTTATTTTCATGAGAGCTCAAAATTACTCCATTGCTGTAGCCATGGCGATTGGCTGTAGTACCGCCCACTAACCAATCAGATGAACTGCTAATGCAGCTCATTTCAAAGAAGTTCAGAGTTCAAACCACTGTGGGTATTTTGGCACTTTAATTTTAATTCACAAATTGGTCTTGATTCTATGAAAACAACATGTCATCTGTGTTAAGGATGATATAAAATGGCAGACCCAAGGTCTGTGAGAGTTAATATGGGACACTTGTTTTTCAACTTAAGGTGTCCTTTGAACATTGCGCGATATGACTCTGCATGAATCTGTATTTCATGTGCCATCCATCTCATGATATCTCTGCAAAAATCCCACGAGTTTTAACGACCACCGGGTTACAGTTTGGAAGAGTCTTGTTCAGTAACCACCACGGCTGCCGTTCAAAGATCTTATGCTAACTACAGAAGTAAAGAGATTGAAAGTCATAGTCTGTATTTATTGAATTTATTTTCAAAGTTTATTTTACATTGCGGTGCAAAAACAACAACATAAGTGCTCTGTGCTGACCAAAAGTTGAATATATTTGTCAGAAATGAGAGGATTCGACTGTGTGCTAACAATCAAGTACAGCAAGGGGCTTGGTGGAAGCACGGCAGTGGGAGGAACAGGATATACACAGTTTGATTGATAGAACACAACTATTTGAGGTGATTCAAAAACATTGCTTACTAAATACTGTATTTTGAAGGTCGTTAAGGGTGCAGTGATAGTCTAGCGGGGTCAAATATTATTATAAATAAATCTTTACGGGCATCTTTATGTGTAAATTCTTTTTTTAAATACACATTTTTTTTTACTTTCTTCACCCTGACACAAATGTCAATAATTTACAGAATTTGCTAGATACATTGTACTCAACCTTTTTTGTATATAATTTTATTTGCTTGTACTTGTATTAATTGTATTGAACCCATAAGTACCAATGATCACACAGTGGTCACCAGTCATAAAAGTTTTCTAGAACTGACCTTATTTATTTCATTCTTTTTTCTTTTTATGTTTTAGCATTTATGTTTAAAGCATTTCCATTCTGGAGAATAAAGTTGGGCTCGTATGGATTAACTTTGTAGCAACAATTAAAAATGTATGCATTACTTCAAGTTGATTTTTTGCCAAATTTTTGAGGGAGGATACCATTGTGTTGAGTGTTCATTGGGGACGGCGTCGAGTAGAATTCAGAAGTAAATCAACAGAAAGTGAAAAGCTTCTTTTTAATTGTTCTTTCTGAAGAAGCTTTTCTCAAGCTTTACCCCATAATTGTGGAACACTATAAATAACTAAAGAGCTAAACAGTGTGTGTTTGAGCACAGGCGGAGGAAGCTGTCACTGCTTCTCAATAATGAATCTAGAAACTCAAGCTTCAGATGGTGAATTATACATCAGCACACACAACATACACACCGAGACTGATATACTAGCTTTCTACAGGCAGAGAGGAACTGGGCGTGTGACAGGAAAAGCGTTCTTCATAATTAATATGTGATATTAGTTTGAAAGAGATGAGAATACAGCTGCATTAATATAAGTCAGTCACTATCCATTAATTAATCAAAAGAAATAATGCCCCTTTCCTGGTGATGACACCCTGACCTAGTTTCTATTTGATCTGAATTTGACAACTTACATTTTGCGGTTTGAATTTGATCAAATATGAATTTGATCGAATATCAAATTTGTTGTTCAAACTTTTTTCATCTTGAACACTCGAAACCGGCAGAAAAATACTTCTTTAAATATTAAAGATGTAAATAAAAAAAGAAAAATAGAAACTTTCGCCAAAAAACACATATCCAATTTGGTCAGAAATTACACATATTTGCCTTAAATACCATTTTCCTGGAGTTGTTTTCTTTGTCTTACTTATTCATACAGTTGAAATGATGCCAGTGGTTCATCATTTTTCTTTTTTCGAGGTTAAATGCATTGGATGTCACTGAAGTTCTCGACTGGTTCCTCTCTGAAGTGAACTGAGAGTGTTTCGAATCTGGTTGGCAGACCCCAAGAGAGAACCACGATGCTGTGGGAATGGGTGTTAGTGAGGCCAACAGGGGGTACTCACCCTATGGTGTCTGTGCGGATTAGTGCCCCAGAGCAGTGACAGAGAAATGGTCTCTGCGGGTATTAGTGCCCCAGAGGAAAAGGGAAATGGTCTCTGCGGGTATTAGTGCCCCAGAGGAAAAGGAAAACGGTCTCTGCGGAAATAGTGCCCCAGAGCAGTGAGAGGAATACTGTACCTTAAAGGGACGTTATCCTTCAGATGAGACGTTAAACCGAGATCCTGACTCTTCATGGTCTTCAAAATGCCAGGATGTTTTATCGAATAGAAAAGTTACCCATGGCATTTCTGAGGTGCCCTCTCATATTCATCCCTGTGTTTTAATTGGCTCTAGTCCTCTGATTAGCTCACCATGTATCCTACCCACTATTAGCTGGTCAGGGTTCTGGTCCAGAATGGCAAGGATCACATCATCCTGGTGGATTCTGCACACTGGCAGTGGATTCAAAGACAGCCCACTCAAGATGCAAAGTGCTTTAAGATGTAATTAATAATTATAAGTCAAAGGCAAGTGGAAAAATCACACTATGGCCTAGAGTCTGAAAAACAAACTGCTATAGTAAGTGGACAAAAGTATATCAACTTAAAAAAAAAACAAAAAAAACAAAAACAATACAAGGAGTAACAGTGGATAAATCATTTATTTCATTCACAATTGTTTAGGCAAAAATGCTAATTCACAACTATTACTAATAACCAGTTTACTTTCATTTCCTCTGAAAAAATGTCGAGAACCAAAAATGTAAAAAAAAAAAAAAAAAGAGTCGTAATAACTAGATCTGTAGATCATTACACACACACATGCACACACAAAGAATTTGATTCAAGATGTATACAAATATAAAACAAATGTTACATGCTCTTACTAAGTGCGATGTCGTTTACAGCAAACGATTATTACAGTCTTTGACTAGTACTAATAACGATCTTAATGTAGTTAAAGCATATCAGTAAAGATCTTCTCAAGTGGCACTTTGAGAAGGTCCTAGAGAGCCACAGTCCTGCAACTTTTAATTGTGATGCTGGTTGGCAAAACGAAAGAGACAAAAAAAAGAGTCTCTTTAATTAGTGATGTCAGGTGTGTTTTATGTTGGTTGAAGCTACTCAATGTTCAGGCCTATGACTCTCCATGACTGAGTGCCAAGTTGATTAAAACAGACAAGCTTTTACAAAAGAGTCTTTATTGAAGAGTTAATTTCTGTAAAATACAGTCGTTTTCCCCTTTCCCTGTAGCTCACGCAGAGAGGACGAGGATGTTATGAGGGAGATGAAGATGATGGCATGTTCGATGATTCTGCATGAGTCTGTTTTTGGGATGTTTCTGGAAATGTAAGCTTCTCAAACTCTGTGAATTTGAGTGTCAGGTACTGTGCGATCTCAGAGGGGTCAGTGTAGACTGCTGGAGGAACCTAGAGACCAGACGTTAATGAGGTGACGAAGCAGCATAACCCTGATAATAACATGGGCACAAACACTCACGTGTAGGTCTTTCATGCTGCTCTCTCGTGTGCTGAACTCACGGAGTATGTGATCATTCCCTGCCTGTTCCAATAGACACCAAAAACGAGGAAGATTCAGACATTCAGTACTGTTCAAAACTTTTAGTCTGAAATATTTCTACAAAGAATGTAAAAAAAATGCAAGAGCTTATAGTTTTTGATGAACAAAATGTAGTGAATGAACAAAACACCAAAATCAAATCAATATTTAGTGTGACCAACATTTGCCTTCAAGAAAAAACCTTTGTATAAACGTTCACAGTTTTTGAAGAAACATCTTAGTGATCTTACCAAGATCTTCTGTTGATGTTGTTTTTCACTTAAGAGGGCCATTCCTTTCCAGTTTAACTACTTAATTTCATTTAATTTCAATTTCAATAGAGTTTGTGTTTCTTTCACCAACGGAACGCAAACTTTTAAGGAATAATTTCAGCTTACTACATGAGATATTGTTATCTACAATCTAGTGCGGGTTTACAAGATTTTGTCTCCCTCTACTGGTGAAAACAGTGGTGTCTAGCAGTTACTTCTTTGGAGTTGTCCCAAATGGACCACTCCGGACTTTTGGACTTCACTCGAGTCGAGAATCTGGTGACGTCATGAAGGCCAGACGCTAGAGGCCCTTGATTCAAGTCCACTGAGGTTGTATTTTGAGTGAGAAGTAGAAAAAGCTCCACTGCGATTCAACTTGGATAAATACATTGCCTCCTTTGAATTCAAAACGGTTTTTGCAAAAAGGCTTGATTTCAGCAGAAACAGTTGCTGTTGTTGTTTATTCGTTGTTAATTAACTTATAACTCTTAAAAGAATTGGGCTAAATGTTGCTCTACGTTTGTGTTTTGATATAAACTCTGTTTAGGATTGTATAACCACATGTTGGCCACATTACTATTTAAATAGTTAAATAATATATCGCCAAATAATTTCTCTAGTAAAAATTCACGAGTCACTTTAGGTCTTTCTTCCATCATATCACAGAAGTTTTATGTATTATTTAGGAATATAAGTATTTATCATAGTGTAACTCTCACTTTATATTTTGTGCTTACAATGCATGCATTTTTGATTAATTTAAATGAATTATCACTATTTGATAATTCAGTTATTTCCATTAAGGCTTTTATTTTGAAGTCACTCTTATCTCGAAGTTCTGAGTTGGTATTTAAGGGGAAGTTCATGCTTGGAGGGAACTACATACAGTACTACCAAATTGAATTGGATCAAATTAAATAACAAGCATGGCTCACGAATTAAACAACTCCCGTTTGTTTGTGTTATGCCTTCTAGAGGATTTATATTACATTGCGGGATTGATTTGTGCTTTTTGATAGAGGTGTGAGTGAGTTTCGTGCCTCATGGTAAATCCGTGTGTCATTGATGCGAATCAGAACTCCGTCCACCCGAAGAAAAAACCTCAGTAACAGAAAGAAACTGCTTGGCATCACTCTCTAAAACACACACAGAAAATAAAACAGAGTTTGATCATCACACTGATGATTCTGACACAGACTAATGAGACTACTAAAGCACACTCACAATCTTGGCGCTGATGGTGGAGACTCCATGATCGTGAAGCTCATCTTCAAACAACAGGACCTCCTGGAAGAAGCCGATCTGCTCTCGAACCTTCAGCTTCTCCAGGTCGATCCGCTCTGGAGTCACAGAGACCTGAGAGAACACAGAAGCACAACCTGATTATCTACGGGAAGTCAAACTCACATTTTATTTTGGTCAAAAAGAACTTGGATACAAATACAGCAGCAATCAAGGACTCAAAGCTATCTGACTCAACTGTGCTATGAATGCAAACGCTTCTTATTTATGAGACAACTTCAAACTAGAACTGTGTGCCTAGAATCCAGGTCAAATCTCAGAAATTATTTATTAAGAGATTTGTTGCCGTTTTAAAGAATTTTGAGCTGAAATTATTTTAACATGTGTTAATCATACTTAAAGGATGAGAAATGGTCAACCCCCTGGTACTTACAACCCATTTTTACAACCCCTCTTGGGGAGAGTTGTTGATTACGTTCTTCCACCAGAAAAGTCTCAAACTAATCTAAGCCCACTTGGAAAAGAAGTAAGCAAGTAAGTAAGCATGGTTGCCTTGCAGCAGGGTCTGGTTTTTAAAGTTAGAGAAGGAAACAATTAAACGATTGTAAAAGATCAACTGATGCAACCGGATATACAATTTAACATGCTAGAGATTCAGCTTGAGTGGAACTAGCCTTTTGAATCGGTATGAATTAGCCATTAATTTCTAGATGAACTGTTTGTGGAGTCGTTGATCGAGAATCGAGAGACTTGCATCTGGTGAGCACCATCACATATCACACATGTGCGAGCGCAACAGAGACCCTGAAGAATACAAGAGCTGAAGACTGAAAAAAAAACACTGAAGTTTTTTATGTTTTGTTTTTGTTGCTTTTGCCAAAAATACTCAGTGTGACAATGTGGTCTTTTTGCAAATTGATAAGAACAAAAGATTAAATGGAAACTGTCAGAAGATTTCATATTCAACAGATATTTTACAAAATAAGCTCACTCTAACAATTAATTGTATCGCTTTTGAATCCAATCTATTTTAATCGAATCTGTCTATAACAAATGGACATATTTTTAAAATCGGAACCTGTGTATCTAGATGCAAATCAAATCACAGACACAGCAATAGGTGCTTCTGGCTGCTGGGCTGATGATGGCTTTTCAATGAAATTTTATTTGACTTCTAAAAGCTTTACTGATTTTTTTAAAATTTTTTACAAATCTATGAATTGTAATAAAAAGGCATATCAACGTAATTATTCCATTATCGTCATTGCTGACAAAAACAACACTGCAACAGTTTAAATGTTCATTTTATCTTGGAAAAAAGAAATGTGTTTATTAATTTTCAATGTTAAAGAGACTCACTTTCTGTGTTCAGTTAAATAATGCAATCTCTTTGCCATTTTGGCAAAAAAAAAAAAACAATTGTTCAATTGTTTTCTCATTTGCTGAAGTGCTTTTGAACTATTGTTTTGCAAGGTTCCCTCTATTGTTTATAGAGGTTTATTTCTGTGGTGAGTGTTTGGAGTCTGCGTGTGCTCACCTTCATCTGGTTAGTATCTCCCAGCAATGTACCCCTGTAGTCGGTGGTGTAGGTCCAGTCATATCGCTTCACCTGCTCCGAAGAGAGCTCCGCTTCCGGTCTGAACACACACATACACTGCTTTAACACTTTTATCCTACATACATGGTTTTAAGAGAGCTCGTACACTCCGTAGTCAGAAACCCAAACCTGCTCTCTCTCCACTCCTCTGCACAAGCCACCTTCACACACTCCCGCAGGTTGTTCACGCACTTCAGAGCATCGACTGCATTAAACTCGATTCCAAAACCATCGATGTGCTGAATGCGCAACACATTATCTCCAAACAACATCTCAGGGAGGGCTGGCATCTTCATCTCTTCTGCTAGCCTGAGAAAGAGCAGAAGGGAGTTTTACTGCAACTTGTCTGAAGAGGAGACGCTGAAGCCAATCAGCAGATGAGGAAGTGATATGCAAAGAAAACTATTGCAGCTCTATTTTAAATACTTTAAATAATTAAAAGTAGCGGTAAAAGTATATTTCTAATCAAAATGAAATTAAATGCACTTATCCTGCACCTCAGAACTAAGAGCATGAAGCTGTTTTGGAACAACTAAATGTGAAAATGTTTTTTTTTTTTATTATTGAATTACGTTTACATCTTTAGAAAAGGAACCTCTTGCAAAGGTGTTTGAAAGTGAGAGCCAGTGAGTGAATAACATGTTTCTTCTATTCTGTAGCATTATATTTGTACATTTGTTGCATTCTGTGTGATGTGTTTACTTTGGCACTTGCATTAATCCTTAACTTCTGCACTTTTTGTGTTCAGTCTTTGACTTTATTCAATATGAAAGATTACGAAAGTGCAGCATTTAGGACAAGTTTTGGCTAGTCTAGAAAATAATCATAGTAGGCAGAGCACTATAAACCACCTATTTGAACCTCCCTTAAATAACCATTAACAATACTCAATCACTTGTTGATCCCTTGACCTGTTCACTCACACAACTCCATCATCCCTCATTTACCTCTCGATGTCTTTGCTTTTCATGATGTGAGTCTTCACTGCAGTGATCGTCCATGGACCAAAGCTGAAGCTCTGATTACTGCTCCGAAAGCCATGAGAAACAGACATCCTGGGAAAGAGAATGAGAACAGTTTAGAGAATAACAGAAAATGTTGTGAACAAGAAGCTATGAAGTGATGGATACACTTTTTGAAAGCAAGTGTTGATGCTTAAACCCTCAAAACCATCAAGTCCGTGGATTCACAATTGGATAACTCCTATTGAAGTCTGTTTTCGTACTCGGGGGAACTCGCACCGACTGGCATTTTTTTTAATCAAATTTCTAACAAATATATAGTTATAGATTCCATGAAAGAGCATGAAACAATAAACAACACTAATAAAATAACCTTTCGGTACCGATAGACAAGATTGAAGATGTAAATTACAAAATTAAACCTCTACTCAAATAAGTAAGACGTAAGTCTTATAACAAAAAAACATGATTTACATGCTAAACAATCCACCATAGATCAAATTAATAAGAAAAATATGCCATTTTAATTAAACCCTGTATGAAACGTTATAAGTAAGTCTCATTCTTCAGCTTGTTTACACTGACATCGACTACATTGCATCGCTGTCAAACGACTTATATAGTCATGAAAAATGCGTTTAATTTACCCGCATAAACAAAACTAAATGTCCACGCGTTCATGTTTAACTAAATGTAAAACTGTTAATTTAACAGCTTAGATCACAACTCACTCACTCTCACCGCGTCTCCTTTTCCATGTAGAAACCGAGTACAGCTTATTTTTTCCGCCGATGTGAAACAATTGCAACGCTTATGGTTCCGGAGTTCTAACTGCGTTCCAACAAATCACCAAAACAGTTCTTCGCAACATCATACACTTGTTTTTTTGTCGCATGATATTCTATACTTTTAATTGTATCATGTGATATGTGAGAGTAAGCTTAAATGCACTAAAAGGGAACCTTTTATGTTACACTGGGTGTAATGCTGGGCAGGCGATCTATGCCCTGTGACTAATACATATTGGAAACGTTACCATAAGAAAGTTATTTGTATATATTTATTGTTTATTTTGTTTCCAGAAAATTCCAGAAGAAGACAAAGAGAAATTTTATTGGAATAACATTTTAATCTTTAATGCCAAATTCAAATTACACAAATGCAGACATACTCAGTGATTGTTAATTGTACCTGCCGCCCCCCAACCACCCTTTTGTTTTTTATTACTCCCCCCTCTTCCTTTTTTTTATTTCTCTGCATGTTCAATCTCTTTTGCAAATTTATGTTAAATGTATAAGTAAATAATTCAAATTCTATTCTGTCTATCAAATTGGCCGCCTGCAGTTTAATTTACAAAGTCACATCATCACAACCTCACATTACATGATAAATGTGTATAATGAACTTTGCTCATATAGAAAAGTGATCAAAAACTTAGACTGAGCAGCTGCTCTGACCACGAGCATCTTTGATCAGATATAATTCATAGATTGAAAGATCTATCATTCTCTGATTGAGTAACATTAAAGTAAAAAAACAATAAAGATGTAAAGCTGCTGGAAGAAAATGACCAAATATTATCCAATAAAATCCAAGAGAATTATGTTCAGTAGAAGAACTAATGTTACTAAAAGTATTGTTACCAAGAGAATATTTCTATCTAAAAATGTAAGTTTTGTCATGGAACTTTTGTTTCTGCTTTCATTTTGTGTGTAAGCATCCTCTCGACGCGTCTCCAGTCACTAAAGCTTAGTTCTGGTTGCCAGATCAGACTGAACTATGCCCTGTAAACAGTTTATGATGACGCTTAATCCTAGAAGTATTCATCATGATTAGAAAAATGCCACGATAAAACAAAACAAGAGTGTATGCATAGAAAATGCTTTTGATTGATAGGGACGTTTATGAAAATTTCAGAATATGAACACACTTCAGCTGAACGAGTAAGATAACATTAACAGTAAATGTGCATCTTAGCTGCCCAGCTTACTGTCATAAATTCACTTTCTGATTTATTAACGCAGTTTCCTCATCCTAACTGGGCAGTCACAAAATAAAGAATCCCTTATTTAATATTTGATCTGTGTGTGGTGTCCTTAAGAGAAACCCATGCCGCTTACATATACCTGGCCACAATTGATTAATATTACCAGATTAAAAAAAAATGGCATGGTAAAGGTATTTGAGATTTGTTCTCTTTGAAATCTCTCTTTCCAATGTTTACACATAGTTTGTTTAGATTCAGTGGAGTTGATTAACACATTTCATTGCGGTAACATTATTACTGAACAGATCTTCAAAATACTGAACTTAAAGGCTGTACATTATAATATTCACAAATACAGTATAATTGTAAAATGTATTATAGATGTTATTAGCCGTGGCACATTGCAGTACCGTTGAACTGGCAACCTGTCATTTTAGAGGTGGAGGAGGGCAATACTGTTTTTGCAGTACCAGTTTTACACACACTGCAACTTTATTTATGTCTTAAAAAGTATATTGAAAAATTGTCCAATAATGTAATTCCTGATAAGAGTTCATGTTTCCATTGCAATTCCCCTTAAGAAGACTGTTATATTTAGTGTTTAATGTCTAAAAAGTCTCCAACCTGGCAACAGAAACAGTGCGGGTGTGTTACGACCCCAAAATGGTGGTGGTGTCTAGGGTCGGGGTGTAACAAAAAGGTGGAGGAACAGAAATGAAAACGGGAACAACAGTACACAAACAATAACTTGACAAATCAAATGTGCTTTAATTAACAGAACTGGTGTTGCCAATGGTAAAATAAATCAAATACAAATACACACACTCCAGGGGCAGAGACTAAGGGACGCCAGGTAAAACAAAACAAACTAACTAGAAAGTGCAGACAATTCTAAGCTAACTAAATAACATACACAAAGCTAGAACTAATCTACCCTAACTAGGAAGTTACACAATAAACAAACCTGGCGCACACCGCTAAACTAGTGTGTATAACAGAAATAAGCCTACGTGCAGAATGTATGTCACGTGACATTCTAAGCTGTCTCTGAGACCCTGGAAGTCAGAAGACAACGAACGTGACACACCGAGTAGGTAACAGAAGTGAACTCAAATGGCAACATAAACGAAAGCAAACACAGGGAGCAAGGACAAACAAAACGGGCGGCAACCGAGTGGAGCCACTCTCTCCACGCCGCGTGAGCTAAGGACTCCGTAGAGCCCTTGCTGCTGTACAGGTGTCGGCGCGTTCCTTTTCAACTCCAGCTGCCGCCGCTGATTCGCAAACGAGCCGAAGTGGTCCGCCTCCTCGCTGCTGATCGGCGTCCCAACTGGCGAATCAGGGGACAGCTGGAGTCACCTGGAGGAATAAGCAGAAGCGCGCACGGGCGCGCGCACAAGCAGGCGACAGAAAATAAATGGGAAACGCTGCAAAACGGCAGGGGCCGTAACACTCCCCCCCTTAAAATCAACCTTCCAAATTAAACAACATCCTATTGGAAGGTTGAACTAAAAGAACCCGACACCCAAAGTGCGTAAAAGTGTTTAAACATAATTACAAACTTCAAAAGAATAAACACTAACAAATACGCACACAAAATAGACTTAAAACAAAGTGGTGATAAGACTGCAATCCAAAGTACTTAGAATTAAGCACGCTAGTCTTTGACAAAAAACACCACAAACACAAAACAATGGTGCTAGGACCTTCACCAAATGTGCTCAACGAAACCTCATTACAAAGGTTAGCACATAGGCCCTGAACGAAGCACCAATTAACTGAACATTAAGGGAGAAAAATAACTAAACACAAGTGAACCAAAAAGATGCTAGGACCTCAAACGAATGTGCTTCAGCAAAACCTCACTGAGGCTAGCACATAGGTCCTTAACAAAAGCACCCATAAATAATTGGTCCACACACAAAAACAAAGTGCTCAAACTAAATGAATGTCTGCTGAAAACATAGTGGCAATTCTCTCCCACACCTCAAGTCAGGAGCTGAGAACAAAGGAAATGCCACAAACAAAGCAGACAAGCTCCCAAAACACAAAATAAAGCACACTGAACCCAAAATTGCTCCACACAGACAAAACTGCACTCCACCAATTTTGGGATCATTAAGAGATATCCCGGACGAGCCCCCACTTTGTTACGACCCCAAAATTGTGGTGGTGTCTAGGGTCGGGGTGTAACAAAAAGGTGGAGGAACAGAAATGAAAATGGGAACAACAGGACACAAACAATAACTTGACAAATCAAATGTGCTTTAATTAACAGAACTGGTGTTGCCAATGGTAAAATAAATCAAATACAAATACACACACTCCAGGGGCAGAGACTAAGGGACGCCAGGTAAAACAAAACAAACTAACTAGAAAGTGCAGACAATTCTAAGCTAACTAAATAACATACACAAAGCTAGAACTAATCTACCCTAACTAGGAAGTTACACAATAAACAAACCTGGCGCACACCGCTAAACTAGTGTGTATAACAGAAATAAGCCTACGTGCAGAATGTATGTCACGTGACATTCTAAGCTGTCTCTGAGACCCTGGAAGTCAGAAGACAACGAACGTGACACACCGAGTAGGTAACAGAAGTGAACTCAAATGGCAACATAAACGAAAGCAAACACAGGGAGCAAGGACAAACAAAACGGGCGGCAACCGAGTGGAGCCACTCTCTCCACGCCGCGTGAGCTAAGGACTCCGTAGAGCCCTCGCTGCTGTACAGGTGTCGGCGCGTTCCTTTTCAACTCCAGCTGCCGCCGCTGATTCGCAAACGAGCCGAAGTGGTCCGCCTCCTCGCTGCTGATCGGCGTCCCAACTGGCGAATCAGGGGACAGCTGGAGTCACCTGGAGGAATAAGCAGAAGCGCGCACGGGCGCGCGCACAAGCAGGCGACAGAAAATAAATGGGAAACGCTGCAAAACGGCAGGGGCCGTAACAGGGTGGTAAACACAGTTAGGAGGTCGAGGTCAAAAGTCAGGCATCGTGTCAATCAGAACAGGAAGAGGAAACAGTAAACATCCCCAACTGTTTACTCAGGGCCTTGCAGTCATGGCGAAAGTGTCTGTAAGGTTAATGACTCAAAAATTGTGTGGGTGTGTGTGTGTGAGTGTGCGCGTGTGTGTGTGTGTGTGTGCGAAAATTTTTTGTACAAGTGTGTGTGAGATGGCCTGTGTGTGAGGAACTGTGTAGCGTTAGCAGAGTGAACAAAATCTCCGGACCCGAGAGAACCAACTAAACTTTCCTGAATCGAGTGAGGTTAACCTATGCGTATTGTTCCGCGTGTGAGCTTTCATTGAAGGCTTGCATTTATGAGTTAGTGAGATCAGCATCACCCTTGTCAGTAAGTCCCAGATTTGCATCCACGTCATAATAAGGTCTCAACCTATCCCTGATCATCTGAGTGTCTGCTCCTGTTGTGTGTATGAGTCCTGTTCTGGTCACAGGTTCTGTTGGAGTCAAATTCACTTTGATTTAAGCGGAGAGCAAGAAATCAACATCTCCCTCGAACGTTCACATTTACTCATAATTTACTGTCAAGGTGGAATTTAGAGCAGGGCTGTCTCACGGAGTCCCTGGAGGGGCAACCACTGGCACACTTTCACTGCAAACTGATCACCCCAATTAAAACCTGCTTGAAAGAAAAAGGTCTGTCTGTTGGTTGAAGCAAAACTGTGCACAGATTTAGTCCTCGATGATTCAGTTTAACACCCCTTAGAATTTTCTAGATGAATTCAGACAGTGTAAGATTAAATCAGAGGAACCCCACTCATGCACATTTATTCTTAGGAATGCAAATGGAACGTTTTTGACTAATAATATTGTAATTATGAAGCTATTATGGGAAGAATATATCTCAGTAGAGTAGATTTCCTAAATTGTGTGTCATTGTCAAATATTAAGCAATGAATTGGAGAAAAACAACTGATTTGGAGAATCAGGAATCTTCCGAGCATGAAGAGTAAGCCTGAGACAGATGGCCAAAGCAGTAAGTACCCGTATTAAAGGTTAAGAATGTTGTTTTTTTGAGTGAGATGTTGCAATTATAAAAGAAAAGCCCCTTCCTTAAACATGTTAGAACAATAAAGTAAGGATTTAGATCAAAGGTATCAAAAGATTTTGTTAAAAATAAGCATTCCACAGAGTGAAAGGAATTATAGAAAGCCAGAAAGTGCATATAAGATGAAATCCTTTCCTCAGATGGCTCTCTTGTTTAAGTGTCAATGTATTTTTATGTACTATAAATTGAAACATCATCATAAACGTTGAAAGTTTTTACAGCTACTTTGTCTTGAGATTGGACTTCTTGTCAACTTTGAAAGTTATTTATAGAAAAGTTACCATTTCAGGGTTATTGTATTATTATAAAATTATTAATCAAACACTAAATGCGAACTTTGAAAACTCAAAATTTAAACCTGAACACAAACCAATCACAGAGGCACAATAACCTTGGCAGAGGCTCAGACATCACTCTCAGCCATGTACAAGTTCTCCACTAGATGGTGATCTTGCACTTAAATGCTCTCTTCTGTAGCGTGTTACACCAAAACCATAAACCCACACAATTACCTCAGGAAAACAAAAGGATACTTTCGTTCACACTGTGTAAAAACAAACCAAGGTTTTTAATGGAACCAATGTTCAAAAATGAACTGAATACACACAATAAAGCACATCAGCAGCATCTACACTGAATTTATTTACAGTAGCACTTTTACAGTAGCCAAACCTCACCAAAGTAATGCACAGAGCATGCAAAAGCTCAACAACATACTTTACATATATTGATATACATGTCTTGGCACTATGTGGGATTGATCAGGAGCAGATTGACTACAACTAACCTCAGAAACAAAACAAACTGACAACCAATCAACAAGAGGTATTGAAATAGAGACCCTTCAGCTCTATTTATTATGGTGATTACAAATGTCAACACTGGATACTTGAAATTAATGATGCTAAATTAACAAGTCAGATTAAAGAAGATCGTCGTATTTCCTTCCATTCTGTGTTCCACCGCGGAAGTGTAGGATCTGCCCACACTCTTCCTACTTCAGGTATTCAACCACACAATGGTTAGTTTTTAGTGGACTCAGAAGCTTGGTGAGATATGGCATGGACTATTCAAGGAATTGAACATTAATAACAAAATCTTAAAATTGATTCTATAAATTAAATGGAAATGGGGAGAAAATGCAATGTTGCCAGATTGAGAAAAATGTGGACATACTACTAATATTCCAGGGTTGGTTTCCATCATACTGTTGATAACGGTACGGCTCTGCAAGCTTTTGGGTTTTTTCCAACACATTTTGTTCCTGTTGAACATTATTCTTTCCATAGCTGTTTGGATGAGGTTCTAAAGCAATCCATGTTGAACCAAAGTGATATTTTGTCTGACTGGCATGAAAAGCATGAGGTAACATTCTATGTATCAGATATTGGTCAATCGGTGAACTCATGGATTGACCAGAAAGAAACATAGTCCAGCGTCCGTCTTTTAAAAAAAGTTCTTAGTTTGAACATTAAAACCACTACATAAACTGTGTTCACTGCAAGACTGAGGAAATGTGTGGAAAATGTCTGGGTGGAAGTTAGAAAATATTAGCTAACCTGCATTTTCTGCTACAAATATCTGTCGATTACTAAAGTGGAACCAAATGTTGGTGGACAACAAACACAAAACAGCATTATCCAGATTTTACAACAGGAGAATTTTGTCAGCCGAAAGAACTAAAAAGGTCAGGAAACATGATCAGGATTTACTCTGGCGCTTTACTGATATTAAACTGTGATTTAAACCTAATACGATGAGCTAGAGTCAATCATTCTAGTGTTATTCACATGAGCTGACTGTTTATTTGCTGATGCGGATAAAGCAGGTCCTTCTTCTGGTGACTAACAGCCATTTATTTTACTGCACTTACTAATGTTTTCATTAAAAATAAAGACCTTCAAGCAATCGTTACTAATTCTTTTTTTTATCTTTGTCTAAGCCATGTTGCATTTACTTTCAAATCATTAATGCTGCTTAAAAGTTCCAAATGTGAGTTTTAACACCTTCCCTGGATTGTTTGTTCGATTTCAACAAATCTTTTGATCCTGTTGATCAATTAAACTGTTTTTGATTCAAAATAAAAAAACTTGTGACCAAACATTATTCAATTTTGTTGTGGTCCGGTGGATAAGAAGATCAACTTGAGATCAGAAGGTTGCCGGTTTGATCCCCAGATCCACCGAGTTGAAGGTGCAGTGAGTGATGAAACACTTGCTCTCCCATCCACAGCTGTGGTGCCCTTGAGCAAGGCACCAGTTTCCCAACTACTCCACGAACGCTGCAGCCATAGCTGCCCACTGCTCCGGGTGTGTGTTCACGGTGTGTTTGTTCACAGCTGTGTGTGTACACTGGGATGGGTTAAATGCAGAGCACAAATTTCAGGTATGGGTCACTCCATATCTGGCCAACTGTTCACTTTCACTTTCAAACTTTTGGTGTAAAGCTGTATCTCAGCAACACTTTAGTGTATTGACACCAAACCAGATGGATGTCAAGGTTACCCTTGACAGTTTTTGTACAGTACCCTCTCGTAGTCAGGAAATTTTTTAATTCCAAGAAAAATCATATCCAACTTTACGACATCTGCCATTTTGAATTTGCTCCAAAACTGCTGTGTATTGTGAACAAAATTAGCTCCCTTTACGAAAGCTGTTATTTGTATTCATCCCCTGGCAATACTCACGTACTCCTGTTAGTTTTGACATATACTCACAAACTACTTTTCATTTCCACAAAATTTGATGAAAGAAATTTCCTGAGTTACATTTACCATTTACAAAAAAATTACAAACAAATCAAACAGTTTACTATATGTTCGAATAATCATAAACTGCAAATAATGATCGAAAGGAATATATTGTCTGTCAATGTTTTATAATTTTGATATGAAAAGGATACATATCATCGCAACTATAAACTGAAATTGCCAGTATAGTTCTTACACAGCATCCCCTTCTGGCCTGGAGAAACAACTTCTGTATCTCCTGCATATTTATTTTACATGGACAACATCGATCCGTATGTGTTCTGAGGCTCATTACAAGATGAATTAACCAAGTACAATTGTTCAATATCAGCTATCGAGGACATCAGCCATTTCACAACTTATCGTAGACACCTCTGACTTTGATGTAATATCATGATTGTTTCTGAAAGTACCCTTTTACCACCTTGTGGGCAATGCCTCCGTGGGTTTGGCCCTGTACTACTGCTTGCAGTTATATTTTACTATACGTCAGTGTGGTTTTTGGCTGCAACTCTTCTATCAAGAACACATCTGGCAAGACGTCTCTGAACAGTGAATGATGGTTTTATTCAATTTTAGGAAGCTGGCAGAAAACCAGCTCTTTAATATGCTGATGACACTACAGAAGCGGATCAAAAGACTCTTCTTCCTTCGAGATGAGATCAAGCTGAGTGCCAACTGTGATGAATCTTGATCTTCAGTTATCACTTGTTCTCAACTTATATTGTTTAAAGTGTTTAAGAGATGATTTAATTCACAGAATGTCAAAGCATCTGATTGAAGGCTCATTGAGGCATAAAGTGCCATTCATCACCCAGAGCGTATGCTCTTCTTTTCTTCAATATTGATTCCTCTGGGTGAAAGCTGCTCTTCACACCTCCGCTAGATCCTCATGGATATTGTCCCACTGTAAACACACTAACAAAAGCTCAAAAGCCAAGCAAACAAACCCTACAATCCCCTGTGTGTTTCCGATCACAGCCCATTCTAGTTTGCAAATACTAGAGAAACAGAAAAGAGGATGAGAAGCAACAGAGCTCTTTTTCTCTCTAGGGAGTGAGAAACATTGACTTCCATGGAAGGATGCTAGGTAGCCTGAAAGTTCATATTCGTCCTATTTGGAAACACACATTAGCTTTCATCATTAGTCTTTTGAGACTTGCTTTGATTGCAACTCATTGAGCAAAATGCAAAAAAGGTGTATGGATGTGGTTAAAGATGACCAGTCATCAATTTTCTCAGTAGTTGAGTAGATATGTAGGAACTAAAAATGGCATCTATAAGCAAAATTTCAACTTCAAGAAATAGATGCTCTAAATTATCCACCGAGACTCTATGGGTTATTATGTCAATTGAAATGAGAGACAAAATATTTAACTTTTTCAATTTGTAGCAGTACATAACATGAATCCCCCCACCCCCCTCTTCTACGAAATCCCTTAACCCTGGAACCCAAAGGTGGTAACCCTACTCTTTGCTCAAGATTTGCAATTTGTTTGAGTGTCCTGAAAAGCAAATACTGGGAATGTTTGAGGCTGAGAGCGAAAGTGTCTGGAGATTAGAGTGGTTGAGCGGGGATGAGACGCCATGACAAACAGCAGCAGGGACTACTTGAAAAATGTCCATCCAGAGTTGTAATAAAGTTACAATAAACTATTCCTAATAAACTATTGTAATAATAGTTATCATAAATAAACTATCCATCCATCCATCTTCTTGTCGGCTTTGTCCCTTTCGGGTCTTCACAGCGGAATGAACCGCCAACTCATCTGGCATATGTTTTATGCAGCAGATGTCCTTCCAGCCGCAACCCACCACCGGGAAACATCCACAACATTCTCACTCATACACTATGGAAAATTGTGTTTACCCAAGTCACTTCTGCTGCATGTCTACCACATGAGTTGTGGGGGAAACCGGAGCATCTGGAGTAATTCCACGCAATCACGGGGACAGCATGCAAACTCCACACAGAAATGCCAACCGGCCCAGCCGAGGCTTGAACCAGCGACCTTCTTGCTGTGAGATGATCGAGCTACCCACTGTGCCACCATGACGCCCCGTTTATAAACTATCCATTTAAAAAAAAGAATGTATTTTTCCCAGTTTTTTAACATATTTTTACGTGGTAAAGTTGGACATTTGTTTAGTTTGATATCAATGCTGCTCACTTTTGGTTCCTGCCTCAAGTGGTCAATCAACAAATTACAGTAAAGTCACTTCCTGGAGGTAAAGTGGGAGGTTAATGTTTGACCACGCAGCAAACATCCCACTTTCCCCCTCGATGTTCAATAGGATGTTAATGGACTTGTAATGCCTCGCCAGACCACTGGAGGCTGTGGCCGGAAGAGAGCAGATTTTCATCAATATTCCTGTTAAAAACGGCCACCTTACAGCTGAAATATACATGCTTAAACCTGGTACCTCAAGATTTATTCTCATCTATTGATAGTTTTGTCCTTCAGGACAACTCTGATGGTGTGAAATTTTTATTATTTGCTTCTTTGGGTTGTATTAAACTTTACATTTTTGCATATTAAAAGGCTGGGTTAATCTATGACAGCCACTTACCAGGCCTTGAAGTTTCATACTCATCATTTTGTGATCCACCAAATAAGATTTTTCTTAATTTTAGTAATGCTTTGTCATTGAAGAAGAGCGCTGACTTACTCAAACTTTAATCATGACACTAAAAGAAGTCCTAGAAAATGTTACCTCATCATTTACTCAATGACATCAGGCATCCAGATCACATCTATGATTTATTACTTCAGAGGTACTGCCACTTTACTCAACCATGAAATCTAACCTCAACAATAAAAAAAATACTGAATTTCATAATAATTAAGCAAAACTAAACTTAACTGTCATTAACACCTACTAAATAAGTTTCAATTACATAACATAACTTATAAGCTAGGCGTCACGGTGGCGCAGTGGGTAGCACGGTCGTCTCACAGCAAGAAGGTCGCTGGTTCGAGGCTCGGAGTGTGGAGTGTGGAGTTTGCATGTTCTCCCCGCGTGGGTTTTCTCCGGGTGCTCCAGTTTCCCCACTTATGCGGTATAAGTGAATTGAGCAAGAACAATTACCCATAGTGTTTAAGAGTGAATGTGTGTGTGTGAATGTTTCCCAGCGATGGGTTGCGGCTGGAAGGGCATCCGCTGCGTAAAACATATGCCAGAGAGTTGGCGGTTAATTCTGCAGTGGCGACCCCGAAAGGGAATAAAGCTGACATGAAGATGAATGAATGAATGAAATTATAAGCTATAGATTTAGATTTGTTGGTTTATTTCTTTAATATATTTAAATTCTTTAAAAGGCTTGATTAACGCGGCTCACCAGCCACACACTCGAGGGATGTTTTGGGACCTGTCTCCAGACGGATGCGGGACATCGTGGCGTGCGTGCGCGCGCTTAAGTTCGAGGGAGTTGAGTAGAGTGGGCTGGTCTTCAGAGAGACACTCTTCACTGACTCTCTGGGTCTGTTCAGAGCAGAAGAGCTCGAGAAACAGCTCAGGATACTCTCCAAAGCCACCGAGGGGATCTAACTTCACAAGCGCCTTTCTCCAGTCCAACTCCATCACTGTCGTTCACAGAGCAGGAGGAACCGCGAGAGGACGACTCCATCGTTCCCTGCAAGACACTTTCACTCTGGAGGGACTTTACCCTTGAGGAAAAAGGTAAGAGCTTTTAGGACGTGTTTAAAAAACTCCTTCAAACTGGGTTCTCACAAATGCGCGTGAACTTATTGATTGCGTTACTTTAGAAAATGTTTTGGGTATCTCTTATTTTTGGAGTGGTTTGCTCCCGAGGAAAAGTTAGCGCCGTTCCGCGCAGAGCGGGGCTCTCCGCGCGCTTTGAACCTCCTGCCTGGACACGAGCGATGCGCTTTTGTGGAACTTCTGGAGGATTTCAAACAGCGCTTCCTCAAGCCCGAGCTCGCAGGCTCTTTAATGCGAGCCTGCCTGGCTCCTGGAGGAGGCGTGTGTCTGTGTGTGGTGCTCTGTGCGTCGGGAGGTTTTGGGCATTATTGTGTTGGAGACGCGGTTCCCATGCGCTCGCGTCCGCCAGACTCAATTCATCACGGCGCGTCCTCGCCCTCTCAATTGTGCGGCTGTTATTCAGGCTTTTATAGCGTTAAATGTCCCCGTCTCTCCGGAGGGAAAGGCGTTTAGGAGGGTTTTCCTGCTAAATCTTTTTGCATACAACTTATTTTTCTCTCACGTGTTGAAAGCGCCTGTATTTGGAACTTATTTCTGATGCTTTGGGAATGAACTCCACAAATGGTGAATACTTTGATAGGAGCAGTTTAGATTTAAGGTTTGGGTTTAACATTGAATCTACTGTCAAGGTTACACAGTAAAATTAAAATTGAACTTAAGTACTTTATGATGGTCCATTTTTATGTATTTGAATCAAATAGTGACAGCTAAATACAAATAGATGGACATTTCTGTCATAATAAAACCCCAACAATATGTTTTAGTGAACATTACTGGTTTGTCCAACAACACAAATTTTGTTTATTTTAAACGTAAAAAGTAATTGACAGTTTAAAACGCTTCGATTAGCCAACGCAGTACAATAGTTACATCGACTCTGTTCCGAGTTTTTGGTCCTATACTCTAAGCAGAGTTAAAGTAACACTGAGCCTCTCAGCTTGAACACCATAAACATTTTAAGTTAAACTTTGTTTTACATTATGATGAAAACATTTGTGAGATTTTTTTCTAGTGAAATTTCGATGAAAAATCAGTGTTTTTAGATGATAACCTCATTCATATTTTAACTCAGTTTGCTTGATATTTTTTACTCTGTTCAGAGTGTTTTTGGAGTTAATTTTACTCTCATGGTCTTGCTGTGCACTTGTTTTCCCCTTCCAATAATGTAAAATAAAACTGCAGGAATCAGTAAAATCCTTAAATATGTTATATACATTTCGTTTGTATCATCTACAATCACAATTTTCATCAAATTCAACAACACTTTTTGTGCATTTGGTGTAAAAAAGAACATTTCGGAAATGCTCATAATTGCGATAGCTTTGTCATATATGAATATTATTTAGCTTTCAAAAACTCTGAAACTGAAAGATTGGAAACACATTAACGCATTCTATTTGGAATTTGCAAAATTGTAATTCTGTCAAACTGGCTTTTGATATGTTTTAAGTTTGTGTTTATATAATACACCATATTTTTAAAAACATTTTTAATGAAAGACTAAATTGAGAAAATATTTTATATTCACTCCTCATTCCACACCAAAGATGACTGAACTTATTAGAACATGTATTAGAATCATTTATTGAAATACTAATACATAAAATATTGAGACAACAAAGAATATAAACATTCAATCAACATGAAACTGCTCACCTAATAAATAGGGACTGAGGGAGGTTTATAGAGGAAAAAAATCCAAGATTAAATGCTACAAAATATTTGCATCCTTGTCTGTGTTTTTATCTCTGAGAAAGTCCTCCTGAACTGCACCGAAGAGTAGCTACCTGGCAACATGTTGTGGTTTCTGCTGCGAGTGACATTTTTCTCTGAGCTGCACGGGAGACGTAATGAAAGACAGACTTCGAATCTGAATAACTGTATTTAACAGCCAGGCTGAACTGCACTGCCTCCCATCCTCTCTCTAAAGAATGAGCCAGGAACAAAAGTCTAAGAACGGGAAGGTCTGTGTTGCATACCGTATCTAAACCCTAATTTGCATTTGAAAACTTGGCCAGCGAAAGAATCCTGCCACTGTTGCAGAGGCTATTTGTGTTTCCACCAGAGTGACAGTCCAATGCAGAGATACAGTCGTCCCCACGCTGTTTGTTTGGGGTCTGACGTGACTCTGTGTCATGTGCCATGTAAGAGAACCAGGGATTTAACTGCAGTTTTTCAACTTTTTGTCACCTCCGGGTCTTTCATTTACATATCTGCATGTTCCAAAAGCTTCTGGGCTTAAATTGAGTTTGAGATGGTTCGTTAAGGAAGCTTTGTCAGTGAAAAGACTCAACCGTTTGATGGATTTTCTTCTTTTGATGGCAATCTTGGTGGCTTTTAATTGGTGCCTTCTGATTGGCTGTTTGGATGTTCTCACCAAACCTATAAAATTCAGCAAGATGCTCCATTCTCTTCCTGCAATCGGATAATATGAGGTTGATTTGTGATAGTAGGACAAGTTTTTGACAAATTTGGTTGTTTCATAAACGTTCTTCAGTAAACCAGCTTCTTAGAAAAAAAACACATCTATATGAGATACTATTTCACATAGGGTTAAGAGCTCACAGACAAATCTATCGAGGGTTTACAGCTGCACATCATATTTGTTTAGGGCTGCAGCCATCGATTATTTGGAAAATCGATTAATCACTGTAATCAATCGATTAATCGGATAAGCTCTTAGTTTTTCATCTCCTGATATTTTACATTTCAGAAAAGTAAAAAGTGAATTCAATATCAGATGTATCACATGTTCCTGCACTATATGCTGATCTTAAAGACTGCCACAAATCGCACAGTTTAAAAATATAAATATGACTATTATACACATAGTAGATATCTTACAAAATTATGCAAATCTAGGGAAAATACTAATAAAGAGTTCAAGAGAACTTTTAATTTTTTTATTATGCCAAAAAAAAAAAATAGCGTGAAGGTTCAATCATTGGATAAAGTAACTAGATTTCTGTCCTGTACACTATAAAATGATAGAATTCATTTTGATTTTGCAAAAATATTGTTTTTCAAATTTCAAAAAACTGTTGCAGCCTTATTTTTTTAAATCACTATTTGATTTGACTTAATGATGATTTACACATTGTGTGAATCAATGATGAACATTTGAAAGTCCCAAACAGTCAGCGCGAATGGAATTCCAGCGTTGCTCTTGAGAGCTGAGAGTCTGAGAGCAGGCAGTTCACTGAAATCATTCAAAATAGGCTTTTTTTTCTAATTCAAGGACAGAAAAAAATTGGGTAAGTCTTTTGTCTATTAAATTTCTATAATAAGACTTCGACATTGTTATAGAATAAGAGAAATGGAACTGAAACTTTGAATGAACTTGGTTAAAACAGGCAATATGAGCAGAATATAAAAAAACAAACACGAAATAAATCAAACAAAAATAAATGTTAGGGACTTTTTTGGTCACCATGCATGTCTGTGTGCTTCCTTCCATATGCTGAAATGGGTGGGACTCAAAAGACAAAGATCTGAACTACTTCTGACAAAGACGGCAACGAAGTGGACATCAGTCAAGGGCCCTTGCTATTCAATGCTTTGTTTGTGTGGCACTTGAAGAAAGTTGCCCCTACACCCGTAGTTCAACTGGAGATGAACATTCCAGACTACACTACTAATTTCTGAGATAATGACTTATTTGAGAATACAAACAGGGATTTCCCAGAGTGGACACTTGAAAGGGAAGACTCTGCTTTAACACTGGCTTGGTGATGGTAAACTACTCATCTGTTTTGTTCTCTAGTTCCAAATGGGATTGAAATGCATAAATATCTTCAGAGATTTCTCTTAGCAAATGCGGAGCTGGGTGCCTGCCAAAGTAAACATTCTGTGGACAGCCAAGTGTCCACTCTGAAGTGCTAGACCTCAACTCTTGAGAATGGCGTCTAACAATTAGTCATTATGCCTTTCTGCTTCACAAAAACACCAGTGCGGCTCTGGACTGGCTTAAGGAAGCTGCCAAAGTACACGTCAAGCACTGCTTTTTCAGCTCTTGGAAATCTCAACTTTTAAAGTTAAAAGGACACATTTCGGATGTTTGTTTGTAGTCCTTAAGCATTTCACAGCAGCCTTATACCACATAATCAAGGAATTGAAATACTCGTCTCTTTTGTAGATATAACTTGGTTCGTAACTAAAACAAATCTACCTCTTATGTTTATGTTTTGGTACCATAATGTTCGTCTATCAGGATGTAACCATGTCGTGTTTTTAATGTAAAGACTCCGGTTAAATTACATTTTTCTACTTTTAAAAATGAATACTCTTGCAGTTCTTGCTAATGTGCAGAAGAGTATAGTCAAGTTTGCACCTTTGTAGGGTTTACTAATGCTAGGAAATCATCCCCTGTGCTCACCATTTGCATTTAGATTAATGACGATAAGAAGATTAGACTCTGAGTTAATCTGTCTGTAGCTGGTACAAGTGTTGACTTTGCAGGTTTTGCTGGTCTATAGAACATATCTTGAAGCAACTGAAGCTTTTTTGTAACACGTATAGTGAATTGCAAAAAAAAGGTACTTAGATATATTTATATTTCAGATGAATGTATTTTGTTCTTTTTGTAAGTATTTTTAAGTAAACTTGTTTCATGATGTCATGCTAACACTTTTAACACACTTTGAAATAATTGTACTACATTACACTTTACAGAAATACATGAGACTAAAACATACTTTAAATGAAAGATTACTTACTAAAGTGTACTTATGTAATATTAGTTTTTAAATATATTTTGATATATTTTAGGTTGTATGCTCATAAATACAATTAAACTATATTTTAAAAGTGCACATTTTAGAATCAACGTGGTAACATTAAGTTTGAGTGTATTTCAAGCTGCAGTTGAGTCTAATTATTATAATGTAATTATGGAGTGAAGCTATTCATGCTCATTTAAAGCCATATATTTAAAGTATATTAAATATATTTTAAGCTGTTACACTTTAACATTTAAACATACGAAAATCACTTAAAATTGAGCTCTTCTATAACTTATTTACATATAAAATATATTTAGCATGCAAAATAGCATGCTTCAAGTTAACTATTCATGAATACACTTGTAATATGATGATCAGCATCAAGTAAATTTTTTTTACATTTAAGTACACTTAGTACTTATTTTAAGTAAAAATTTTCTATTTATTTTTCTATTTTTTTCATCAATATAATAGTTTCCTGAAAACATTTATGTGTTAAATTGTTACAAAAAAGATGACTGTGTTATTATTCTAGATAATGGGTCACATAAAACTGTGACCATCACTTAATTTTGAAAATTCATATATACATCTTCCTTGCTTTATAGCTATTTGATGCTCAAATACGAGGTTCTGTTGATTAATGTGTGTCTTTAGCAAGTCATGTCATTTCCACTATGATAATATGTGAAAAATTAATTTGCTCATTTAAAATTCAAACCCTGAATCTTATAAGTCATATAAAATACAATCATATAATACAATACAACTTTAAAAACAAGTTGACTAAAGTGCTTTATAAATAGTACAAGTTGACTAAAGTGCTTTTTGTAAATAGTACATTGTATTTATTTGTATTTAATTTTTTCTAAATTTCTTCTTTGTATTTGTATATTTATATTTTTAAATAAGCACTGGAAAAATAATTTCCTTCGGGATTAATAAAGAAATATCTTATCTTACCTTATCTTATCTTTACAATAACAAAAAACTGTCACGCAGCACAAAAAATGCTGGTGCTGCTCTGCTACATGCAAATAATTAAGAAAACTACTCAAATGATAAATATAAAAAGTAAAAGCCAACACTTCAAACTGAGTTCTGAGTCAACCAGTAGAAATGAGTCTTAAGTAAATGTTTAAAACGTGACAGGGACTTTGCCTGCCTGATGTGCAAAGGCAGATCCTTCCACAGAAATGTTTAAGTCAAATAAAAGACATACAACATGTGCTTCCAAGAACTGAGTGGGCTCTAATGTGTCACTTAAGAGCTGTTAAATAGTGTACAGTTAAAGCATGTATGGGCTTTGAGAGTGAAACAATTGTTGGTAAAGACTGATGAGAGAATTGTCTTTTATAAAAGATGTAGTTCTTATCTTTGTGTGTGCTGAATCTCCCAGTCGTTGAAAGATGCACAGATGTACCTCGAAGCTGAGAGATGCTTTATGATTGGCCAATATAACTTCAGGGTTGAGGAGTCCGCTGGCATCTACTTAGTTGACTCTCTCTTAATAGCATTTTATTTTTACCATTAACAGTTTTTTCTACTAGTGCTCATGTGGATCTGATTTTTTGTTTTGTTGTAAGAACAACTTAATTAAAAAACAAAACAAAACAGGTATTTGTTTTCAGGTCAGTAGCCTTCCAGAACCTTGTGCCCCTCTCCAGTATTACAAGACCATATTACAAAACACTTAACCACCTTACTGGTCTTTGGCTTTGTTGTGCACTAAGGTATTTGAAATTTTGGGATAAATCCATGGACTGTTTTAGCAGTTGCAGTAAATATATCTATGCAGCAAAATCCAACTTTGTCTGCATTGTATTTTCCTCGTTACTTTCCTTTTCTTTCCCTTTCCAACTCCAGCCTGACCCTGCATCAGCATGAAAGGGCCATGATGAACCCAAGGGACGAAACTCACAGTAAATGTCTGTTCAGAGGTTTCGGGAAGCGCTGACAGAAGCTGAGGGGAAAATCAACCAGTCTCCCGTTTCAGGGCACTGTGCCTCTGTTGAAACATAACCTGAAATGTTTCCCTTATCTCAGTGGAAATAAAGGCGGCTGCACATCTGGAGATATAGGAGGGTTCACAAGTGACATGCTGCTCCATAGGGTTCTTAGCAGCAGCGTGTAAACCTGCAGTCATACATGTTTAAAAAGTAAGCGAGGAAGAAGTGACACCACCACACAGGTCGGTCCTGGTAATGATGGCTCTCTGCTGCTCGAGGTCCGTGTTTCAGCAGTTTGATTGACAGGTGGTAGCTGCTCGGTTGCGCTGTGTGTTTTCCTTCTGTCAGTGGTGCTGCTTTTCACGAGTACATGTGCTACTCATCTGTGTGCATGTGTGAATGTGTTCTTTTACCCGTGCTTATCCCGTTAGTAGCTGTCTCACCTCGTTGAATTCAGTCTTAGCACTTATAGTGGAAATTCATCAGTCTTTTATTTCACTGATTGAATCAATTAATGGCAGATTGGTTTAATTACTTGATCTAAAGAGCTAATCATTCTGTCAGAGTGTATTGTTAGAATGAACTTTCAGACTCCAGGTATTTTATCGGATTTGGATAAACATATTTTGAAGGGACTGACATTTCTGTCTCTAGAGAGATAATTAGAAGAATTGTGGAGAAAAGAAACTGCAGCGTTGAATGCAACCAGAGGTTTCTGACACACCTGCCAAAGCATTCTCATAATGGATTTGTGTTACAAGGTTCTTAGGTCTGAAAATGATTATCCAGGACTGTAAATTACATAACAAGTAAACTGGTTAGATGGCTCCAGAGCATTTAAATTTGCCATCATTTTACTTGCACATGACTATTCAAACATTAAAGCTTTGTTGTGTTCAAAGGGTTGTAGCTGTTTAACATTATAAATGGTAGTCTCTGACCTTCCTCTCTCACGAAAACCACTTCAAGATCCAATTCATCACACATCTCTGCTTTTGTAATAGTTCGTAAGTGATCCTGGACCAAAACAAGTATGTTTTTCTCCCCAGAGGAAGAAGTTTGGTTAGAGAAAAGGACTTTAAAAAGAGCCAAAAATGGTTGACACGAATGTGGCTCGCTCTGCCTTCAAATTATCTTCCGCCAAATTACAATCAGACATTCTCCCTTGCTCTAATTAAACATTAGCTTTTATTTGTTCCAGATGTGCTTTGTTTTGAAGTTCAGCTTTAGAAAGAGAACCCTTTCCACTTTGTGAAACGCAACTGCATCCAAACATAATGAATTTGCCGATTTTTAAAGAGATGCGCTGTGATTCATGGCTTAAAATATGATGTGATTATGAGATTTATTTCAAAATTCTCAAATGATTGTTTCTTGTTTTTCCTTGAAGAACCCACATGTTTCACTTTCTTTATGTGTTTCTAGGGGAAAATAAGAAAAAGTCTAGTTGATCGAAACACTTGCTAATGAGGGAAACAGGACATTGATAGCAGTGATGTAAAATGTATGTGTACATTGTCTTTTAGATTATATAATTACCCACACAATTAAAATCATCAAAACAATGACAAAAAAAGAGTTAGAGCATTTTTTGGGGGGTCAATTTGAGGTGCAGTCTGAACGAAGCCATAGATTCCGAAGCATTTGTTCTGTTGCCATTTTGAACTTATTTTAAAGTAGTTGTGACTTGGCAAGTGAACTGTATCTGATTTATGAGTGCTGGGTAAAACCTGACCACCAGGAGCAAACTAGAGCGAGGACATTCAAACTCACTCAATTCACTAACAGTCACTGCAACCGCTGTAGTGGAGTGAGTCCAAAACGGCACAGAAGTGACCGAGCTCTCAAAGTCGAAAAGAGTCTTGTGTACACATAGATGCCATGCTTTCCAAACATTGTTTTAGGATGTGTGCTCAGTTCCTGTTAGCTTTAAAATGCAGAAAATGTCAATAGGTGGTAAAAAATACGTGCACCTGAGCAAATAACCTCCTGTCCACCATTGTTCTTTTGGTTGCCAAGTACTCACTTATGATTACTCTGTTCTCGTCATTTGAACACAATTGTATTTAAAAAGAAGAGAATACGTAAAAAAAAATGTCTTGTGTTGTGGTATAATTATTTAACCTTTGTAGGGTATTTCCATTTTAAAAGCAATTAAAAATCAAATTTTACTCCATAACACATTAACATATACGGCTTATCTCCAATTCAAACAATATAGAGAACATATCTTGAATTATTGCAACCAGTCCCTACTAGAAAAGGATATACACTTGTAACATTTTTATTCTTGTAAAAATCAATTTGACCCGAAGGCCACACAAGGGTTAAATAAGTTAAATATTAAATGCTTATTATTAATATGAAATCCCCTAATGCAATTTAGAAAAGAAAAACATAGACATATCTATCTGAAATGTTTCGACATCATGGCAGCTTATCGGATTGTTCAGTGACTTGTGGCCTAATGACTTGTTCATCGAAACCCCTATTTTATATGAAGTGACCAGAGCTGTTGCAAAGCTGGGGTTTTAACTCTAATATCACGGACGATAAAGTATTAAAACAAATACACCTGAAGCGGTTCTTTTTGCGGCATTTAAAGGAGGGGCTTCGTACAAACGACTCAAACAAATCAAATGGGAGTACTGAACAATTTAGTAAGCGTAAAAGCATTTTAGAAGACAACAAAAGTATTTTTTCTAATAACAATAGGAGCGTTATGCGATTTCAACAAGCGTCCATTAGGAAGGTGCAGGAGCCGCAAGCGCTGACAAGTCAGGCAACTGCTTGACACTCACGTTTGCGATACTAGACAATTATGAGCGAAACGATTTCGTGAAATGAAGTTAATCATTCAATTAACGTAGGTTCGGGAGGAGCTTGGCTGATAATTGACCATCTAATCATGATTCCTCCTACCAATTATTTACAGATTAGAAGGCACAACCCACGAAAGGACACCTACCTTTGTGCAAGCTATCCCTCCTGGGGGAAAGGGGGGGGGGGGGGGGGCATTCTCCTGGTCCTGGACTCCCCACTCGGACAGCTCGCCTAGCACGCTCTTTACTGCTCGCTACTCGCTACTCAATACTTGCAATTATTGCACACTAGACAATCATGAGCAGAGAGAACTTATGAAAAAAAAAATCTAACAATCACAGTGGTTTGACACATTGTGAAAAAATACACAATGCATTCCTTTTGTTTTTACTGGCTACATTGGTGTTTTTACTGGTGTACATTTGTGATTGTGTTCTCAGAAAGATATTGATGCTGCATGCAGCAGCTGCAATGGTGTGTAAAGGCCTTTAGTGCTTAAGCTACTGCGTTGGCCTTGAAGCAACCTCAATGTAGTATAAATCCTGCTTGCCATTGCTAGTGTCCCACAAGCAGCCCAGATATTGTGCAGTCATTGATGGAGAATAATACTGGAAGATTACGGTAACCTTACATCAAAGGGCATTTATTTATTAGGGATTAATTTCAAACAACAATAAATACGAATCTCTATTTATTCTATAAAACCAGATACAGCTAATCTGAATAGAATTTGTCTATGTGCAGCAGCTATTGTAAACTTTTCATCCTCTTAGTAATGCAGAGCAAACAGATTATGAGAAACTGTTGTAGACAGATCAAATAATTAATTTCCTAAACTTTTTTTTAATCAAGCTGGAAGTTCTTCTCATAGACACGAATGGCAACTTTTTGAAGGACTTTTAGTTCCCCTCAACAAGCAAATTTGTATGTATAGTGTCCAAATATCACACCGACTTGACATTGTCCCAGATGTTTCACTTTAAAACATTCCGTTTAATCTACATCTGTAATTAAGTCTGAGCATTAGAAGGTGAAGGAGTTCAGGAGACAGCAGTATAAACTTCTTGTAGGAGACAGAGAAGAGGAAGCGCAACGCATAAGAAAAGCAGTTCTTTATGTGCAAATGCAGTTAAGAAGATTTCCTGAAAAGCTCCAAGTGTAAAGAAGGGGGAGTGAGAATGAGCACCGTTAAAAAGAAAAGCAAGAGGAAGGAACGTAAAAGAGAAAAAAACAATGGATGAAAGCAGAAGAGGAGAAAAAGAGCACATTCTGAATCTGGCAAGTAAAGAGAGAGTGAAGGAGGTCAAGAAAAGAGGGAATAAATGCGGCAGGAGGGGAGGGATTCCTGGAGAGGGGTCGTTAAGAGGACAAGCACTTGTTCGCTGGTAATGACAGCAGAGTATCCCTCTAATCTGCCATCATTAGCCTGATTATATCTGGGGGGATTGGGATTTGCCTTCAGTTCCAATCGATAGCTTCAAATCAATAGAAAGAGGATATCATGTGAGCCTCACAAAGCCAAACTCAGGCTTAGCTGTTGCACAAGATGAACTGAGATCTACCACACACTGTTTCTGTCTTTGGAGGTCACATTTTGCAAATGGAATAGATTAAGTTGTTTTACTTTTGGTCTTTAGAGAATACATTTTCTAATGTGTGCTCAGTTTGTTTTAAATAAACATGGTCTACACTTGGTGCTCATAAATCTAATTTACTTAGTCTTTTCACTTTTACCAAAAAATTTGGACTCTATTTCTATAGCACATTTTACAAACAGAAAATTTTCCAAAGCGCTGCAAAAACTGTATTTAAAAGAGATTGAAATGAACTCTTAAAACATATGGAAAAGGATTAAAAAGGAATAAAACACGATAAAACAAACCAAAACTAAAATAGACACACTAATAAAAGGACTACAAGGGCAAAAGAGTAAAAATGGGTTTTAAGACGAGACTTAAAATATTCTACTGTAAGAGCCATTTAACAAGGGAAGGCAGTGCATTCCACAGATCAGTAACATTTAGAGACATTATTATCAGCAATAGAATTTTATTAGCTTTTATCTATTGTTGGCTATTAATGTTAACCCCTGAGTTTATATTCGGACTGCCCTAACCCTGTCAGAACTCTGTTTAGAGAGTAAATCATCAGAATGTACAGATTATTTATTTTCTAAACTTCCACAATAGTTTCACATATGGTTAAAGTTTCCTAAAGTTGACAAAGACTGACATAAGTAACTGATTATCAAAATTGTGTTAAGATACATCAACATGTGATTAGACTGGTATACCTCACCTCACATGGAAAACTCACACGGTTAACATATTCAACACCTCAATGATTGGCTAATAACATTGACTACAGAGGATGCAACAGTTATGCTTAATTAATTATATACAACTAATAAGATAAACAAGTGCAACCTACCTGTCCCTCACTTGCTCCATGAACATAGCTGTTGCATTGAGATGTAGGACATCACTCAACAGAACAGCAAACTTCCATGATTCGCCAAAAGCATAGCACTGAGAGCTATTTCATCCACAAACACATATATTAACCATTCAGGAATTCACTCTTACTTATAATTACCTAGTATCGCAATTGTGGTTGGCGAGCAACGGAGAATCGCACTAGGCGAGCTGTCCGTGTGGTAATCCGGGGACGTTGAGCGACCTGGGCCTGAGAATACACCCCCTTTGATTTCCGACTATTATCGTACTTTGAAAAGGTGAAGGTTGTCTTACGCGAAGTGAGACGAGGTGAAACATGCATGATGAGTGTGGAAGGAGTGAAAGGAGGGATAGCTTGCACATTTGAGATATTAGCGCTTGGTCATGTCTTTAATACTGTAGATGATGATGTAGGTAGGTGGGACCATATGATTGATTGTCAATTATCAGCCAAACTCCTCCCGAACTTGTGTTAATCATATGATTAACCTCATTTGATGGCCAAATAACCAGCAGCCCCTTCATTTAAATAAGACAGAACATGCTGGAATAGAGAATCAGTCTTGGAAGACACCACAAAAGCTGTTTTTAAAAGTTACCCATACATGGATCTGCATTAGGCATCGGTAGCCTGTATTATGGATGACCAAAAGTTTCAGTCAATGCTGAAGTACCTAACCAACAACTTCATACACTCTATTTAGAAAAAATGTCAGCCAAATCTAATGGAGATCGCAGGAGTCAAACTTGATCCTAGAGGGCTACACCTCTGAACAGTTGAGCTGTAGTCTTAATGAAATGAACTTGATGCAGTTACTCAACTCCCTCAAATAACTTGCTTCAAAACTAAAGCTCTGTGTGTCTGTTGGAACACAGTTGGAATGAAACTGCACAGCTGTGGCTCTTTAGGCATTTAGTTTGACACCCGCGTTCAAGGACAATGGCTTTATAGGAAAACTTAAGGACATTTGAAGACCATAAAGAGCTACGATTAGTTTTAAAAAACCTTCCTTCAAGACGGCCTTCCTTTAAGTTGCTAAACTTCCTTTAGTTAAGTCAGCAACAAAAGGTTGATCACTTTGGTGTGAGCCTAAAAGCAAGATTGATGGCCACATTAAGGGTTAAAATAGCTTTTATGACCGTGCTACTCCCAGTACTATGCTAATGCAACTAGATGCTGCTTTGACAAACTATAGGAAAAAAGCATATACGCTATTTTTTTGTGCAAAGATGACAAGGTTGGCTAAACATCTTTGTAGCTAAAATCCGTTTTCACATGTTTAGTTGATTTGTTACGTCTGTGTAATATGCAAAAATATTTTTCTAAATAATATTTAGATGTTTTATCATTTGTTACAGAATGTACTATTAAACTGACATGACTTGCAGGGTTGGGTAGAATGTCTAATCATTTCAGTGAGACAAAACATGCTGCTTGAAGTATTCAAGATGCAGACAAGAACCCTTAGTGATGTTGTTTTACAAATTTAAAAGTGGCGCATCAATCATTTTAAAATGATTTCATTTTAGACTTAAAAGATATACATTTTAAATAGTGAACAAACAAATCATATAAACTGTAATTTATTATAGATAAACATAGATTATCATGGGACCTATTATTAAATATTTCGGGACTTCTAGAAATAAAAGTCAGAGAGAAAAAACATTAGCATGAATGAAAAAGTTGTACAGTTGTCAGTTTGTTTTAGTTTTCTAATCCTTTTCATCCAAGACAGGGAAATGAAGACGTATTAAGAGGGATGTTTTGCAAGAATTATGAAGACTAGCTAAGACGTCAGAATCCTATTGTTTTCCATTGAGTCATTTTATGTTGGCGATGAGATAAATATAGCATGCAGAAGAAGCTGCATGTAGAGCTTCTGGAGCACCAAAATAAGCACTTAGCAAACAGAGGATGGGAAATCTACTCTAACTTGAAAATCATTAACAGTACAATAGTAAGATTTGAACCTGCAACAGTTCAAATACCTTTTTTTTTTACCCCTGTGCCAAAAGATATAGTTTATGGCAAATTCAATTACTGTTTTAATCTATAGTGTTGCTAAAATTGACAATATCTTACATTTGGCACATTGCGAAAATAAAAACACACTTATTTAGAGATACAAGGACAGGTTTGAGTTAATAAAAGCATTTTAGAACTTTTAAAACAACCGTAGAGTGACAATTTTAATGTTTAAACATTTAAATGATCATTTGGGCTTTATGAAACAACTGTATGAAGCCAATTTAAATAGAAGATTTGCAATTGTAAAATGACCAATAGATTATTTCAAAGTAATAAATAAAAATATGTAATTCACTTACAATTGCATTTTAAAGCTACACTTGTTCTCTGAGTTTTATTAAATAAAAACCTGTATTTATAGTGTTAAAAAAGGTAATCACATGATATCGAAAATTCATTTTCATTTAAATTAAGTCATTCAGTTTTCCAGAATTTGCATTTTAGACTCTTCACATCATCTTTAGATGCTAGGTGTACATTTTAAAGAGCACCACAGTATTACGTGGGTCACATTGTGTTCTCGTAAGAACTATTTTCCTCTTAATCCAACTGTAATGGCAGACCCTTACTAAATATGCTGCATTTTCAATAAAAGCAGCAGCAATTTTCTTTCAGACACTTGCTTTTCTTTTGTAATTCTAAGTAATTATCTAATTAAAATGTAATAGATGAAATATAGCAGCTCTGTGGTAACTAGAGATTTTTCTTTGAGAATGAATCAGAAAAGATTGTTGATGAAGGCAATCTGTGAATAGTAAGCAGGTGTTTAACTCCAACCAGACATGGCTATTTTAGTGCTGTGCCCCTGGACACTTCATAGGCATTCAGACGCTGATTAGTGGGGGATTGTTTGTGTGTGTTCAGAGCAGATGTGTACATCACGGAGTGTCTCTGTGAGCCTGGATGTTCTCAAGAGTTGTTTACGTGCAGTATCAACCACTGCATAACCATCCTAAACCCCAGCTGGGCCTCTTCTAAAGTTTAAAAAAAGCTTTTGCACTTCAAAGATGAACTGTGAAGACTTTAATTTACATTCATCGAAAATATGAGGGAGTTTGGTTTGTTTGGAACGCTCTGATGGTGCAAACCAATCCAATAGCTAAACGTTTGGAGGAGTTTGTTGAAAGGCCCTTCAACCGAGTTTTCAAATTGGAATCGGATGGTTTAAAGGTGCAGTATGCAATGTTTCAACATTTTTTAGGGATATTGGTCGGAGTTTTACCCCTAAGTATTCACAACATGCTATTGCTCGAGGGGGGTTTGTTTTGTGGATTTAATATGTCAACAGGTTGTCCATGGTCACATAAAACACCTTTAATTATTTTAAATAGACTTGTTTAGATAGACTAAAACAGTAGATTTAGGATAAATTTGCTGGTCGCGTGACTTTTAGATAATGTTTCAGCTAAATGAGGAGAAATAATAAAACTAATAAATTTTAAAATACTAAACTGATAGAACAAAAGGCGAACCAGCCTAAAATAAAATAGACTTGTAAATCAATTGTCTTCATCTACATCATGTTTGTTTCTTTTGAATACATTTAAAAGGAGATACTATTGTGCAACATAACTCTAGAAAGCTTTCTCTCTCGAAAATGTAATAGGAAGGGACTGATGCTGCAGTTAGCCCTCCGGCTACTCCCATTGACAGCGATGTTAAAAAAAACTTGTTTACACACCTGCGTCCTTTAGGTTTTTCAATACAATTCCTTAAATTGATCTTCATGACAACTCTAGGGTAGAATTTACATTCAAATGTTACAAATTGTTCATAATCAATTTTGAATACATTTCCCAGCGATGGGTTGCGGCTGGAAGGGCATCCGCTGGGTAAAACATATGCCAAAGAGTTGGCGGTTCATTCCGCTGTGGCGACCCCGAAAGGGAAGAAAGCCGACATGAAGATGAATGAATGAATTTTGAATACATTTAATACAGATATGATATAGTGTGCTTTAATCAGGGGGCAAAGCAACATCCAGCTTTCTCTGAAAGTGTGTAATAGGAAGTTGATAATTAAGGACGGGCTACTCGAGTAACAGCCACTGACCAGTGCTGAGATTTCGTTCTCATCATATTACAATTTATAGGTAGTGACCCTTTGACAAGGATATTTATAATTCTCCTTTTACGCTAAAATGAAATGAGAGACATCCCCTCACTACATTTATATCATATGCAGTCAATGACTTTACTTTTGAAAATCCAACAATATATTTTAAAAGTCAACTGGTTCCATCATTTTATAAAATCATGGTTTCACTCAATTTCTGAAACCAAAAGAGTGACGTACTGTACGTAGCAAAATGTAGGACATGACCAAGTAGATGTTAGTTCATGGCTGACATGTTCCTCGTAGAATGGAGTTCAACTCTGCTCATTTTCTTCTCTGATCATCCCCTCAAAGGCTGTTAATCCTTCCTTCTCAGTGGCTTCTTCTCCAACTGCCCTCCACTGTCAGTTTTAAGATCACAGCAAATCTCTTTGATAAATCTTTTACCTGATTGATTCCCCCTTTCATGTATGTACTTTAGTTTAGGTGTTTACATGATTTTTTTGTGTTTTATATATTGTAACTGTTTTTATTTGCTCAGCTAAAGCTGTGTAAAATGTATTATAGAGAGTTACATTGAAATTCACTCTCTCTCTCTCTCTTTCTTTCTTTCTGAAGGATGTCGTGGAAGTGTGGATGCTTTGGCTTGGTGCTACTGGTCTTTGGGGTGATGGGGCAGAAGTTGCCGACGCGCGATGAAGGCCTCTTCCAGATGCAGATCAGGGATAAAGCTCAGTATCCCGACTCCTCCGTCATCCCAGATGGTGCTGAAGTCAGCGGATATCTCTTCAGGGACACGCCCAAAAGGTGGGATCTTACATTACATTTAGCAGAAAAGCCTAGAATTTAGTTACGTTAAAATTCAAATTTGCATTAAAAAATTTAGGCTCTACAAAAAAAGGCTCTACAGACACTTAAATTGCACAGCCTCAAAATGCAGCATAATATGGAACTAGGCATGGCCTAGCCCTAGTTGAGGTCTGGTGGATAAGGAGAGCGACTTGAGACCCTGACAATAAAGCATGGTGATGTGCTAGCAACTCGTCAAAATATTTGGAACTTTTTCATGGCGCTCAGAGAACCAAAATGATTATGTTTTTTATGATCAACAGAAAACCACGAGAGATTGTTGCGCTAACTTTTTTGTGGAATTGATTTCAGGAGCAGTGGAACATTTGGCCAATCAGTCCCAGTTTTTTCCGGTTTAATTTGCCTACTCTCTAGGATATAAATAGCCAAAGCTCCTCTGCCCATTTGACACTGGAAAGCAAAAATCAACCTTTTTACCTCTTCATTTCTCATGGGTCTTGGCCCCGGATCGCCTTCTTGGACCCAGGGGCTCCTCAGTGGACAGCTCGCCCAGTACAATTCATAACGCTCGCCAGTTACACGTGTGATACCGGGCTAATTCTATGTAAGTGAACTCATGAATGTGGACTACTTTAGTTTTCGCATGTGATCATGATGTAACCAGTCTCCTCAAAGAAACCCTCAGCTGTCCTAACTCCAAGATAACGAAATGCCCAGTTCAGAACATCACCTTTAGAACCTTCTTGTGACATCAGAACCCACTGCTATCGTCTATAAGATTAAGTTCCTGTCAGTTCAACTTTAGTGATACATTCTCGTTGTTTTCTGATGATTGCATTATGTCATTTATGTTAGAGAGCTGGAAGTAGAAATATGGAATCGATTACAGCCATGATCCATTAGATGTCCTGCATTATGAATGAGTGCTGAGAACAAGTGTGTAATGGAAGAATATCAACCTTGTTCACCACTTTCCTCAAACTTTACCACATGCAAAGTCTTAGCAAAAGGCTAGAGGGTGAAATTTACAGAGGATCATGGATTAATTCATCACAGCATACAGACAGATGGTCACGATGCTTTGCTATCAATTATTTGATTTTTTTCCTGGCAACAATTGATCACTTTGATTTCCACGCCAGTTGTTTTGTTGAAGCTGTGACCTGCTAAACAATTGAAATGTTCTCGAATGCTCCAGATTAGCTTGAATATGGCATATATCTAGCATCGTCATGCTTTGAAGGAGTGAAATTATGTACATTATGTAACAATTGTATTATACTATGTTGTGCTATTATGTAATACATCTGCAAATTAAAATCCTAATATCAAAGTTAAAGAAAGCCATGGGTTTATGTGGCCTATGGGGCAGGATCAATATCACCACCGTGTGTGTCTGTAGCTATATAGTTACATCTCAGCGACATCTAGATGAACGTAAGGCAAGGCCAGGCAAGTTTATTTGTATAGCACATTGTGCACACAGTGTAATTCAAAGTGCTTTTCATTGGAAACAAGGAATAAAAAGAAAGTACATTTAATAAAATCAAGCATAAAACAAGTCATATAAAAGTATAATGATTAAAAACTGAAAATTAAGATATAGATTAAGATAGTGAATTGCACAGATAAAATAGTTGTTCGGACTTTAATGCTCAGTCGACAAAAGCGTAACTAAACAGGTGAGTCTTTAGTCTGGATTTAAACGTGACTAAAGAGTTGGCACCCTTGATCTCCTCTGGAAGTTGGTTCCATCTGTGGACCGCATGGTTACTAAAGGAGTATTTACCCTGTTTGGAATTTACCAGTGTTAGATCTAATTTATTTGACCCAAGGGATCTCAGTTCCCTGTTTGGTGTGTATTCACTGAGCATGCCTAGTAGGTATTTAGGTGCTAAGTCATGTTTGTCAAACATACTGCTTCTTGTAAAACCCTTCTACATCATGTACATCAACTATCTGAACTTTTTACATTAACATTTTATGACAATTAGCAGTTTTAATGGGGTTCGATCACAGGTTTACTCTCAAATGTGCACGAATCCAGAATGTGCGTTCACTATAAATGCAAAGTTTGTCATTAGAAGTGATTAAAATGTGTAAACTATGCAAGTTAGGACATTTCTGTAAGGCTTTTGGTTAATCTTTGAAAATGGAGTATATAAGGCTAAAGAAAAAGTAGCCTTATATACTTATTTGTATATATTATTTGTTTGTTTGAAGAACCTTCAGTTGAGATTTGTCTGGGGATGGAAGTAGATGTAATATGGATTACAATTGTTATTAAATCAGCCTACTTTGCCCCTGCTTTGCAGAGGAAAGGTTTCTAGCTGTAGGTTTCTGTACATACTGAAAGGTGAGAGGTAGCACATAAGGCTAAAACACTACATTTAAGCAGAAACATTATTTCAGGGCTGTAACTGTTCGAATAGGATGCTTACGTTACTGAATTCTGCTGTCAGAGCTTGAATTAAATGGTATTTTTAACCTCTTCAGACTTTAATTATGTTCCAGTTTAAAAAAAATGCTAAATTAAATTTTCACTGTTTTTTAGGCTTCCAAAAACCAGATAAAAGTATAAACATTAATAAATGTTTAGCAAATGGTTGTGTGCAACCATACCAGAAACATTGTGCATTTTTGTTCTAGGTGTATTAATTTATTCTTATTTTTACATTATTATTATTATTACTATTATTATTATTATTATTATTATCTTTATTCTATAGATCTTACATCTATAGATATACAACTTTTTTAACATTATAATTTTACTTTTGTTTTGGATTTTTTGTTAAGAACATATTGTGCATTGCTATTATTTATTTAAAATTCAACTTTTAGGGCCCAGATCTGAGAGAAGTCCCTCAGCAGAGCCGCCAGATTTAGATTTATTAAATTTTTTATAGTTTGGAGAGTTTGATTGGTGCAATGCCTTCAGTAACATGCTTTTACACTCACTGTATATTAACATATTTAAAAAAATCCTTACTAGCTTGCTGGTTTAAATTTTCACTCAAGCAATCAACTAATCAATCAATCAACCAATCAATCAATCAAGCAAGCAAGCAAGCAATCAATCAAGCAAGCAATCAATTAAATTTATTTAAATAACTCTTTTTTAGCAGTTGCTTCAAAGCAGCCTTGTGTGGATTAAGAGTTAAATAGGAATTACTACAGAGTACTCTGTAGGGTAGAATTAGAACTACCATATAATGCTACCTTTTACCAAACGTTTGTATGTTTTTAAATGGTCAGTTGACAAGTTTTTACATATTTGTCTGTGTCCTCACACTTTCAACTTGACTTCTGGACTTTCAGGAATCTACTCAGATGAAATCACTGGCCGCTTATCCTCTCTTCTATATCAAAATCCCAAGAATACTGAACGTCTATGCTATTTAGCAACCTCAGCTCAATTTAACACTTCTTTCCTCAGTTCAGTCTTGTTCAGTCTCCCTCACAGAGCTCTCTGCTTGTGCCTCAACTTGTTCTTAAGAAGTTGTGCATTTTGGATTTTCTTGGACTGTTCACCTGTTCAATAAATGTACGTTTTGTCATTTATGCTCTCCTATTCCTTGTCACTGACATTGATTTAACATAATTTCATGAGTGCACACTCCAGAAATTAGCCATAGATATGCAAGCAGACTCGGCAGACCTATTGTACTTGGCGAGCTGGCTGCTCTTGGATCTTAATTGTGAAACTGGAGCCTGGAGAGCCCCACATTAAAAGTTGTAGAGAAGGGGAGGTGGAGTGTTGCAGATTGAACATCTGGGGGATACAGTAGACCGATTGCTTGAGGTTAATTTAGTGCCCATGACAATTATCATTCATGAAGCACTGAAACTAGCCTAATGGCATCATTTTGATTAACAAAAAAGTTGCAGAATTAATGATGGCTATCTATCTGGGCTATATATCTGCTTTATTGTCAGACAATATCTGCTTTATTGTCAAAAGCATGCTAGTGCAGTAGCATCGTTGTGCTAATATGCTAACAAAGTTTGGAGAACGGCGTTGAAACACCAAAACTAATAATGGGAATATGGTTCCAAAATTGTAGCTGATTGTGAACGGCCAGTCAGTTCTAATTTAACTTTGTGGTGCACATTTGTATACATCTCATCAACATTTAAAGGCGGAAGATGGCTTCAATCAGGCAGCTAAATTAACCTCACCGTTACGAACTGTATCACTACAATTAGAGTCTTACGCTCTGTTATACTAATTTTAGAAGTACATGATTTGCTGCTTGCATTCAGATGTGATTTTATGCTGACAAGATAAACATATGACTGCTAACAGATTGCTGGTTTTCAGAGTCATCAAAGTCAAATTACAAACAACAAGAGCACATCTGTTTTAAAACAAACATTGAGTCAAAGTTGATTTCCTATGTTGTGCTGTTGTGCAGTCATTTTCTGGTGGTCTGTGGAACTCATTGGACTCATCTGGATCTTTCAGGTACTATTTTGTGGTGGAAGAAGACAACACTCCTCTGTTGGTTACGGTGACACCGTGTGATGCTCCTCTTGAATGGAGTTTGATGTTGCAGGATCTCCCAGAAGACCGCAGCGGAGAAGGATCAGGTATCTCAATTAAAGCTCTCCATTAAAGTTGCAGCTATGCAGTAATTTAAACCATGTTTTCCATATCAATGCACTGTGAAGAAATAGATGATCCAATCTGTGGAAAAAGAGAATTTCCACCAGATATCATTCCGTATAGTTTAAGGATTAGCTCTTTGCATTTATTTATTATGGGAAGAAACCGATTTTGATCACAAAAGGGAAGACACAAGAGGCAATCACCCTCTGTTCCTCTGGAACCAAATGAGGAGGTGATTGAAACAGTTCGAACTGAGATTTGCACGATGAGATTACTCCTCTGCATGCTTATTTATTGCAATAACCCTCTTCTGTGTAACTTTGTTGCAGTGATGCTACTTGAACGTATATGTAGCTCAGGGGTAGTGATGTGTCTTCATAAAAATACAGAATCTTCAAAATGACTCATGAAAGTAACAAATGCTTTTGTAGAGTGAATCATTTTCTTTGGTGCATATTAATTACTCTGTAATATATAATAATCAGTAGACACAGATGAGAGTTCATTTACCCAGATTGGAGTATTCTGCTCTATTTTTGAGGCTTTGTCATAACGGTTTGCAAGTAGATCAGATTTTATTTCTCGATATGAGCGATGAACGAATCATTGAAAAGAATCATTCTTTTAAATGAAAAAGAGTCAACAGAATGCAAAAACAAAATGAACACCACTTCCTATCACTGCTCATGCGACAACAGCCACACGCCCGACTGCTTTATCTCTGTAGGCTTCGTTGAACAACTCTTGATGATCGGACACCAGCAATACGAGCTTCTAAACATTCACATTCTCCTCTTTGATGATTTCTTCCTTAGCTCTTCATCATATTGTTATTGTCTCAGTTTATATACTATGTGTAAGCTTTAGTTGTACTCAAAAAAAGATGTATTATGCTAAGTGCAGATAATGTTTTTAGCCCAATTTAAAGCCTAAACCATTTCCAGATTTTCCACTTGGTCTCAGCATCAGTAAGCTCATGCACTTTAAAAAAGTTTTAGAAAACCCTAAAAAGCATTATAAAGATCATGTCACACCAACATTTAATCTAAAATGTACTAAAATGAGGATGAGGATCGTAGTATAGAGTCTTATGGAATATAACGTTTTGAGATTAACTAATTGTTCTTTGCGCAGCTACTTTCAGCATCAATTAGCTTACTTCATCATGTGGCTAGTTGTTAACTGCCTACAAGGTCAGGCTTCATTTTAGTTAACCAAAACACTGTTTCTATTTGGAATTTGTTTTGAAGAGTCTCCAAGGCTTGCTTTCCATCAAACACCCGGATTTCTCCCACAATTCTCATAAACTATAAGTAACCCTAAAGAGAGAATGTTGTGACCAGTGCATATCTTCAAAGACAATGTTTTATTTGTAGTTTCAGTCAGCTGCTTTCCCTCTTTATTTCCTACCCATTCAGGATTGCTACTTTAGGATACTTTTCCTAATGCTCCCATACACGCCACCGTTCTATTTTCCATCTGGACAGTATCCTGAAAAAGAAAACCATAAAGTTCCACAAACTGGCCTTGCATTTTATTCCAGACATGTGGAGAATTGTAGTGGTTTTCCCTCAAACGTTTGGACTGTAATTCAATGGGTTGGAAGCTGTTGTGGCACTTATGTATTTACTTGTTTGGCTCACATAAAGACGTGATTGAGACGACAAGTTTCTCTGATCATCTCTGAATTTTGTAATGAGATCCAGGTCCGGGGTTTTCTGCCTAATGAAACCCAGAGACTTCACTTATATTTAACCCTAATATTGCCTTTTTAGTAGTTATTTAAACATTTAAAGCAGCATTTAATGATTGCTATAACGTCTGAAATCACGACTTGGTGATGAGTGGCATATCGTGAATTATATTTGTAATTTCCTTACTAAGCATTTGAGAGTTTAACCATTTAAATCTGTAATAAATCTTACTTATTTTCTTTAATCCACAACACCAATGTGGATTTTCACACAATAAAATCTTGCTCATTTTACTGCCTATTTTAAAAAAGGAGAACTCTATTGCATAAACATTTTCTATACTACATGTTACATAAATAGTGCAATGGAAATTATATATTTATTTTACCCTGTCTTTTATCATATTTACACTTTTTACATGTTTGTAGAACATATCCACAGGGAGTCAAGCTTTGAGTTCAACTGATGTTCAGCCAGTTCTCTGGTTGACAAACATAATATTAGGTTTTCTCACCCAGCTGAATTGAGAGGGCTTGGAAACCAACTCCGGTATTAGCAACTCCACAAGGCGTCTCTGTTTAGCATAGAGCTCCAGAGGAAAGCAAATAGAAAATCTTTCTCTGAAGTGATGGGTTGTTTAGAAATAAAACACAGCTAGCAACGGACGAGTGTTAACTGCCTTTGAGAGCAGGTACTCTAGCTCTCAATGACGCACTAAACAGCACTCTTTCTGTAAAGAAGGAAATCGCTGCTTCTTTTCCAGTGGTGTTAATGGGTATGTAGGGAGGAAGTGGAAAGTAAACATCTGCAGTAGATGAGAGGATTTGTTTTGCTGAGGGAGCTGCATCATTACTGTTTGTCGAAGCTAACATTAGACATCCTTCTCATTGATGTTTAAAGAGTGCTTCAATGTGTTCATCCATTTCTTCGATAATGCATGCCTTGTGTTTGTGCGTGGTTTAAACAGTTCATCATTCACATTGTGCATCTCCCAACACCATCCCGAAAAGAGTGGGCCCTGTTTTTTAATCTCTGAGGTTATCTCTTCATTTATTGGGTTCTAATGTTGTCTTTTTCTGTATTACAGGTGAGCCTGAACCTCTGGAAGAGCAGAAACAGCACGTCACGGTGAACGAAGGAACTGAACTGTTTACCTACAGAGGAAACGATGTTGAGTCTTTCATCTCCACCAGTTCCCCTTCAGGCATGTACCAGCTGGAAATCATCTCCACAGAAAAAGACAGCAACTTCAAGATTTATTCCACCACAACTCCAGAGTCTGATCATCCTTACCCGGAGCTGCCATATGATCCCAGGGTTGATGTTACCGCATTAGGTCGCACTACAGTCACACTCGCCTGGAAACCCACTCCCACTGGCTCAGTAATGGGCCAGCCCATCCAATACTGTGTGGTTATTAACAAAGAGCACAACTTCAAGAGCTTGTGTGCAGCAGAAGCCAAAATGAACTTGGATGATGGGTTCATGATTGCTCCAAAACCCGGTCGGGATTTCAGCCCCTTTGACTTTGCTCATTTCGGTTTTGTCCCATCTGAGAATGACTTTAATAAAGATCGCTCCCTCTACACCAACAGAGCCCTAAACACCAAGATGAGTCGCTCATATATCCCCAAGCCCAGAGTGGCAGACATACAGAAAATCTGCATAGGAAACAAGAACATTTTCACCGTAACAGACCTGAAACCAGACACACAATATTACTTTGATGTATTCGCTATGAACACGGGAACCAACATGAGTACGGCATATGTGGGTACTTTCGCACGGACCAAAGAAGAACCCAAACAGAAGACTTTGGAACTCAAAGATGGCAAAGTAACAGATGTCTTTGTTAAGAGGAAAGGGAGCAAATTCCTTCGTTTTGCACCAGTGTCCTCTCATCAGCGCGTCACCCTTTTTGTCCATGCCTGTCTGGATGCAGTGCAAGTTCAGGTGCGGCGCGATGGGAAGCTGGTCCTCTCTCAAAATGTGGAAGGCGTTCGGCAGTTCCAGCTCAGAGGAAAGCCCAAAGCCAAGTACTTGATTCGTGTCCGTGGGTCCCGCAAAGGTGCATCTACCTTAAAAGTCCTAGCAAGCACACGTGATGGAGGCAAGCAACCTTTCCCTGCATTACCTGAAGACACCCGGATTAAAGCTTTCGATAAATTGCGCACCTGCTCCTCTGTGACCATAGCTTGGCTTGGCACACAGGAGCGCAACAAGTACTGTGTTTACAAACGTGAAGTTTCTGAAAGTTATAGCGAAGAGCATCGACGCAGAGAGCAGAATCAGTGCTCCGGACCCGAGAGTCGTCGCAAGTCAGAGAAAGTGCTATGCAAGTACTTCTACAGCGCCAACCTGCAAAAGGCTGTCACCACAGAGATCATAACTGGCCTTGAGGCTGGAAAAAGCTACCTCCTGGATGTATACGTTGTCGGACACAGTGGTCACTCAGTCAAGTACCAGAGCAAACTGGTGAAAACAAGGAAGTACTGTTAAAAACAAGGACTCAGCACAGACTCTGCACAAAAGTAAATATATTATATATAATGAGAAAAAGAGGTTTATTTAACTCGAAGTGATATTCTACTAAGGAGAGTTTTGCAGACTGACTACTTGCGCACAATGCTAAAGCCAATGCTGCATTTGTCGCAGTTACCAAACTGTCTGTAGAGTGAGATATCAACCTTTGTATTTATGTTTACATTGTTGAGTTGAGTCTGGCGCTCTCAGGCGACCTTAGCCACCTGATGTTTTAGTCTCAGGGGGTGCCATTGCTGATTCTATGCCAAGAGTCCCTGTGCTGCATCCTCAACGCCAAGGAACTGGTATTCTGGAGAACATCCGTTCTCTTTTAGCCACTGCATGCACCATTTGTCAGCCTCATGCCTGTGTTTCTTCGTTTTGTTTTTACACAAGCCATCATGGAAGTGGCACCATGACTTGATCTCTACGTGCTGCCGCCCTCTGTTAAAACATGGTTTAGAATACTTTTTAAGTTATTTCATTCTTTAATGTTTTATTTTTTTAACTGTAATTTTTTTGTTGCGCAAACAATTATTAGTGAAGCTTTCGTGTTTTCAATCTGTATCAGACTCAGTGATGTTAAAGCATTTCCCACTGTCAGTTTGTGTGTAATATCACTGTGTGAATCTGGTATGTGTAAATGTGTCTTACCTTTGTGTCACATGTACAGACCTTCTCTGTCAATACTCTTGTACATAAACACTAAATATAATAATTGTAATCCAATCTGATGAGTTGTTCTCTGTTAGGATGACATATCAGCAGTACAACACATCAAATGAGTGAGTAAAATTTGATGTAAAGGATCATCTATACCCATTTATGATATGTTCAGTGTTAACAAAATGAAAATGTATGCGTTTGATAGGTAAAATAAAAACTAGTACCAGATAGAAGTAAATACAATTCCCTACCAGTGTTAGATTGGGAAGATAAGGAGAAATACTTGGCCATTCAATCACTTTCACTCTTTTCTATTTCAAAAGTATAAAAGTCATTTTGGATCTGCATTTTGGATCATTGCCGTGTCGGAAAAATCCGCAATGACCAAGTGCAAGGAGTGATGGAGGGATTTTCTCCTTCAGTATAGAGCAGTACGTTGTTGAGTTCATGATTCTATCAATTAAAGGCAGCTCCCCAACACCAGCAGCCCCACATAATGACACTTCCACCATCATGTTTCATTCTAGGCATCATGCATTTGTCTTTGATCTAGGCGAGCTGTCTGGATTGCAAGACTTAACCGCTATGGTGAGATTGGCGAAAGCTTTTTAGTTACTAAAATCCAGACTGACTAATATTCTGACATATTGAAAAGTTGTTGCACTGGTTTGTGAAATGAAATGGAATGGCTTTTTCCACTAATGAAGTTTGTATTTATATTTTGCTCCTTCTCATATATATATATATATATATATATATATATATATATATATATATATATATATATATATATATATATATATATATATATATATATATGTACACACACTCCATTTAACTTGTTGAATTTTCTGCTCTGCAATGTTCCTATTGGCTACAGTTGTTTCTGATGGTCATCGACACACACTCACAGTAAGATGATGAGTTCTAACTAAACACGCCTCATAAAATAAGGAAGTAATCAAATGCATTAAATATGCGTTAAATATGTGCGGAGTAACAGCTCTTTAGGAACTATAAAAACAGAAAGATGTTGTTAGAAGAGGGAGAATTATGAGAGGTACAGTATTCATCCAGAAAAAAACAGCAAATGGGAAAATAGAGAATATTATTTGGCATCAACGTTTTTAGGTTTACAAGCTGAACCTTCTTCTATCATCTGAATTTTGGAGGTGTCTGTCTGAACAAATATTTTTGGAAGCCAATAACTCTTATGAACAGAGATGTTGAACTAGCATTCACTCATTAAACAACCAATACTTACTTGGTTATATTTGGACAATACACACTTGGTGAAGGTGTTTTGCAGATCCTATTAAAAGCCTCTGGTAATTGAGATCTACAGAAGTTATCATAAAAAGATAAAAAAAACTTGAAAAGGTAATTTTTTTTACTGATTTGGTACATATTTAGCTAAATGCTTAAGTTAAAGTTTCTTCTCAGTGACTCAACTAAGGTACCAGGAGGGTTACCAACACAAAGAAATCCACATGCTGTAAGTGTATATAAGTTATGTTTTAGATGTGCCCAATTTTAATTTTAATGCTAGTTAATAGTAATAACATTTACACCAATTGCTTATTGGTCACTCCAGATTAATGTAAATAAAGTTGTCATGGTTTTCCCTTTGGTATTACAGTGGAATCTTGTAAAAGAACCAAAATGCATATGCATGCTAAAATGGTCCTAGAATGTCGAGACACCAATTGACTCTTGTGTGAATCCTTGCTTATTGGCAAAGTGATCATCTTCTGCAGCTTTTATACTGGTCACATAGAGATCATCGAGAGACAAAGAAGGAGCTAGGAAAGGCTCAATACAACAGATCGGCTTTAATTTGACAGGTATTTATTAGGGGAGTTGCCACCATATTTTCAAACCAAACATAAAGAAAAAAATACAATTGAACACACTAAACACTACAGAAGACAAAAAATGGTCTTAGAAGCATAGTAAACGAAATAGTTACATTTAAACTCAAAGTACTGTAAGTACTCACTGCACCACGTCCCACAGGAACCTGGATTTCCCTTAAGGTCTCCCACCCAGGAATTGACTAGGCTCATATTTGCCTTACTTCAGTGGGGAACCCACTTAGTAGCATGGCACTAAGACTCTTGGAGGGTCAGACAAAATACATCTATTGACAACTTCACTTTCTTGAGTCAGGCACAACTTCAACTTCTTTCACTCCTCTATTGACTGTTACGCACAAACATCTAATTTGATTAGGTTCCTGCCAAAACTAACCAGATGATACCACTACTTGTGTGAAAATTCATAAACAGAGAAAGAGTTACTTAGTTCTATATTCAGTAAAAAAAAAACTAAGCATCCTTATATTAACACCAAGTGATAAAGAGTTCAGGACGATAAGCGAAAACGTTTGGATATAATGCAGGTGAATGCAGGTTTTTCGTGAAGCTCTATGCTTTACCTATGAAACTATATCTTTTATTCATGGGTTGAGGGATATCAAGTCAAGCAAATGATGTAACATGTTTTTTCACTTTACTTATGTATTCATTAATATATATTTTTTCTTTAATTAAGTATCTCCATGCATTCGGGTACAGAGGGAGAACCACTTGGTAAGTGCTCTTTCAGCAAGATCAACTTTGAGTTGAAGCTTCACTTGTCGCTTACACGTGGACAATGCTTGCAAGCATGAACAGAAAGATTATGCAGCATTCACTTTGGTTTTCTAGTCTGCGTTCGAGATGTTGTACCAATCAGCGTCGTTCAGTGGTTAGCCTTTTCCAAGTGTGGGATTGAACGGACTCCCCTGAGCGGAGCACTCATAGTCGATCATCAACATACATCAACTGACCGACCGAAGGGGAACATTTCAACATGACTCGAGAACATCTCAAAGGCTATTAAAATTAATATACATATGCACTGACTATGCAGAAGATTTTATGAGTTCCCTCTTGTTCATAATTGGCTAGTTCATTGAAATACAAAACCTCTATATAACTCTTAAAAGTTTAATCAATCACCAACCGATGGATTGAAAGTCCCCTATTTATATAATTCTACAATAGTGTGGAAAAACAAGATTGTCATTAATGATTTGACATCGTTTTCCCAGCGATGGGTTGCGGCTGGAAGGGCATCCGCCACGTAAAACATATGACAGAGAGTTGGCGGTTCATTCCGCTGTGGCGACCCCGAAAGGGAAGAAAGCCGACATGAAGATGGATGGATGGATGGATGGATGGATTTGCCATCATCACAATACCAGTGAGCAATCCCAATAATCCCTATAAGAAGTTCCTCTAGATGATGCATTGGATTGCAATATAGTGCTTCATGAATAATTAGTTTTAAATCCCTGATGTGATCTCAGGAACCAACAAAGAACCTTTGAGAACCATGGAAATCCAACTTAAGACCCATAATTATACCTTTGCCAAGGTTTCGATTAACCCAATCGTCATTGAAAAGGTATTACTTATAAAGGTTTTTACAATGTAAGAAAGCCTTGGTTTAGAAACCTAAAAATGTAGAAAAGGTTTTTGTACACCCTCATAAAGGGTGGTCTGGTGTCTGAGTTGTCCCTCATCAGATGTCTGTTGTTAATGGAAGCAATTTTCTCACGCTTTATCTTCAGTGTAATCTTTCTGTCTCTTAGGACTATATTTATACCCACCCTCTCAAACTCTCTCTATCAACGCTTCCCATCCTGGTGGCTCTCGACAACCAGCAGGGACTTGAAAATGAAAACACAGTTCAGAAGCATTGCAGAGAAACAGAAAAAATTCATTGTTATGTCGACAGCCCAACGATTGCTTTAGTGATCGGGACAATTCGGGTTTGAAGAGATCAGGTTTTTGGAACAATTTGTAAAATATGGTTAAGTAACAGCAGAAAAAAATGAATAAAACTGATTAAGACTGCCAAAGAGAGGTTTGCTGTCAAAATATGTTTTAATGAAATAGAGACTACAACTGAAATAGAGACTACAAGAATGAATGGTCTTTGAATTTAATGAATGAGCTGTATCCTCTATTTGAATTTGTAACTTTTGTAACATCAACACAGATTACATTTAGAATGACACTTTTCAAAAGATTCTAGCTTGAGCATAATGGTTTCATCCCAAATAATCAATGATAAATTGATTTAAGAAATGTATAAATGAACTATAAATAGAAAAAAGAAACTATAAATGTTTCAAGTTTGTATTTATAGTTGTCACACCCAGCACCTGCACCGACACCCCTCATGATCCATCTGCACCTATCCAATCCCGACCACCATCACCTGAGTACTAATCACCCGCACCTGTGTCCTTCAATCACACCACCACTATATATACTCACCCAGTTCACTCCGTCCTTGTCCCGGATCAAGGTTACTAGAGACTCACCACTCCTGAACCTTCACCTGTATAGTCTGTCTGAGCCTGCCTGTCCATTCCTGAAAGAGAGAGAGCATCTTAAGGGAAGTGATTGAACTGTTTACTGTTTACTACTCTTGTGTCTGAACTGACCCGTGCTTACGGAGTCGCCTGTCTGCGGAATACTATTAAACTGTGTTTCATAACCACCTGTAAATAAACTTCACTTACCTGCATCTCCCTCGTCTTCTCCCTTTGTGTGAGCATAACAATAGCATTAATTTTAAGTTAGATATGAACACAGTATGTTATGTTTAAATAATCATTGTGATGTTTTTAACCAACCCATTTGAAATTGGATTGAATTGAAATTTGATACTGAAATGACAAGTTTCATAAGAGGGCTTTGATCCATTTTCAAAACAAACTAGGAGTTTCTGGGTTTGAGGAAGGCATGTCTCTCCATAGTGAGGATTCAACGTAAAACAGACAAGAGCGTTACACTTTTGTTTGCATGTCAGCAAAATAGATTTAAATTTCCTGTTTTGAAGTCTTAAAAAAGCCCCTAAACAAACAAATTTAGATATAGATTTAGTTTAGTGATGGAAATACACTCTGGCATTCACATAATTTCCCCCTGGTATATATTTCCACAATACTCATCATCAACTACAAGCCAAGCACGCTCACATCTCATGCTTTACGCCTGTGTTACATAACCCATGTGACGAGTTTTCCTTCATGACTACAATTTAATTTTTGGGGTAGAGTAACTTTCAACAGTGTTTTGTTGCATTTTAAGTGGCAAAAACTGTGAGAGCAATCTCTGTGTGGCCGTTTCTCTTCGAGGCTCTAATCTCCCCCATTCGACCCCCAGGAAGCCACTGACCCTTGATTTCAGTGTGCCTACTGTGAGGACTGAGAGGGCGGAGAGCAGTGACAATTAGGTCTTGGTGACCCTTGGCCTGACCCTAAACACAGACAGACACACACTCTTGAGAATCAACCTTTTCTCTCTCACTTGCTGTCACTGATCTCACTCCGAACTGAAACACCAACAAACAAGTCTGATCTTCATAACCAAAACCTGGAACAAATGTGTTTGAAGTTCAATTTGGTTAAAACATTTGTAATTAGGTGCTCTGATTACTGAGTACTGTGGCCCTTATCTGTAATTGTTGCTCATCATGTAACCCATTCAAGTACAGCCATGGAGGAGAAAGTCTGTTCATAGACATGAACTGCAGTGTAGATGGTCGTGTTGTAGTTGGTTGAAAGGCAACTGTGGATAATTTCCTCACCCCATCTTCAGCTTTGACTGATGATTTGGCCACAAATGCCTAAATAGATCCATAGTGATCCATTTAACATTATAGATGTCCCAGTTCAACCTCTTTAAAAATAAACATTTGACACATAGGGCTGTGTTTTAGCAACACAGAGATGCAGAGAGGAATTTCGTTCAAGTTGTCTTCTCCGGATTGTGAATAACATTGCCTCAGTGCTGTTGTAGGCCTAACTACAACAGTGCTGAATTAATGTTCAGCTCACTATTTTCTTGATGGTTTTGTCCACAGACAAACATGTAATCATATTTTCATTGACATCTGGAACATTTTATAGATGTTTTTTTGTGTTTATAGTGTTAACCACTCAAGGACATACAGGTCTGCTAGTCAATTTATCAGCATTTAACAGTACCCAGGCTCTGGATCTCCACAGTTATGAATTATTTTTTAATGTTTGATAGTTTAGTGATTAATGACAGCCACTAAATACTCAGTGGCTGGGAAGCTAGCTCCAGTGCATTTGAGCTGAAGTTGTAGACAATTTGTAGACTTCCTAAAATTGAACTTTAATCAATGGCCCAATTAACATTAGCACCATTGAATTTCAAATGAGATTCTGACACAGAGTACTGTTATACTCAATGAACTTCATTCTCTGTTGTCAGGGTTGTCATTTTACCATGTTATGCTTTGCTTTATTTCCTCTCCCTGTAAATTTCCCTCTCAGTTCAGCTCATTTGGATCAGGAGAACCCAATTATGCTCTTGTGCTCTGGTCCTGTCTGATTGGACTCACCTGTTCCTCATCTCCTCCTGCTGCTATTTAAAGCACTGTCAGCTACTGCTTTGTGTGAGTTATTTTATTTGTCACGCTGGTGTGCCAGTCAAGTCTGTCTGTGGAAAATATATTAGTGTGCTCTGCCTAGTCTTGAGCTTATCTGCTCTTTTATTTCAGATTATTTTTGAGTTCTGGTTTCTCCTACAAGAGTTCTGGATCCCGGTGGGAGCCCCTTCCTTTCTCTAAGTCTAGCTTCTTTTGTTTGATTTTTTTGGCCCTCGTGCCAGTTTTTTCTGTTTGATACCTTGGTTGCCTTTCAATAAAGACTATCAAGTAAGAAAGATCACCTTTGCTTCTGAGTCCAACTCATTCGCCGTGACATCTGTGTACCTGCTAAAACAGATACTATATTACAAACCGGTAATGTTTAGATTGGGGAGAACCATTTGAACCTGGTGTGACTGTTGCAATCTGACCTCCTCTCACATGCGTCAACAACAAAGCTCAGATGGAACTCCAGTTTTTTGCACACAATGTCAGCTGCAGCACACCTTCCAAAAGAAAAGTAGGATGGACTTAGAAAAACCTGGTACACTGTGTGACTATTGACCAGAAGAGAGCCAAACACATCCAGGCGACAGCTTACACAAGACTATTAGACAAATGTCTAGGAACCTGATCTACTATAGTGTATATTTTAACTTAAGATATCAATTACTTTTTTCCACAGGAATCCTCCAATTACATTTAGGGAGATCATTTTACATTTTGGCAAATATTACACCAAGTAACAAGGGTTGTCACTTAGCCTTGGAACATGGTTAAATCAACCATTGAGAACTCATTAAGGGAAATTCTTAAGGACCAGGTTTTTGCCCTTAAATGCCAAAAACAGAGTGCGGTGCATCTGTCATTTAACTATACTCTCGGAGATCTTTGATAATTGATTTTGGTTTAATTTTTTTTACTTAGCAGGTAACAAAAACAAAACCCCATATCCACATTCATGCTCCATTTACTATAACTGATTGAGTTACTACTGTTTATACAACATTACCCCTGTTACCTTGACCATCAACTTTAGAAAAAACAATGTTGAGATGAAACAGAGACCACACAGACAGATGTGAAGCTATTGTTCATACAAAGGTGCATTAGCTCAGTTTGGAAACCTGATGTATGTACAACATGTCAATATAGTCATGATGTTAATGTAATACTGTTAGTGGTTGAACCTAAAGTGAGGCCATTTTAACAGGATGTTGCCACTTTGCAAGTAGGCACCACAAAGGTCTTGCATAGATTTTGTTTTCAGTATTAAACTAGAGCAGACAAGGCTATCAGATGAAAATGTCCAGCTTTTTACAGTCCACTAAACCTGAGTGACTAAACCACACTTCCTATGAATATTCATATTATCCTTTATGAAGTTGTGCTTAGTTCAAAAATAGTATGTTAGTTAGATGGGTGCCATATGTGATCAGTTATTACCACTGTTACATCTTAGCTAAAAGGCTGCTGATTCAGTCTCAAATTTCAAATTAATCGAAATGCACTTGAAGCCTTGCACAATGCCCAAAGTTTTAATTGTGGAAGTCAATTTCCTTACCTGATAGTGTTTTTAATTTGGTGTTTTTGACAACCGAATTTAGCTGAATGGGTAAAATATAATCGATCTAACCATATGATAACATCACATTTTTGTTAAAAAAAATCTAAAATTATTTTGCCAAATGTACCAATTGCTCACTCATTAAAATTGTGGTAACATTTATGAGCTTTATATTTCATATTTTCATATTTACAAATACACATTGAGATTGCAGTGTGGTGGTAAATTACCATCTGGTTGACTGGTAAATGAATCCTAATTTTGTTTCCTATTAGTCAAGCTTGTAATGTAATGACATGATTGTCCTGTTATTAACGTTACTTGTAATAACATAGTCATTGTTTTCAATGTTAATAATTTGATCATTTTAACGGGATGTGACTGTTTGCAGGTTACAGCAAATCGTTGCAATGTTTTGATTTCCCAAGACAGCTAAAAAAATGTAGCTCAAGGCAACAAACTTTCCACCAATCAGATGCCGAAAAGTCGATCCGCTGTTGAATCTAATATGGAGTTTCTGAAACTTTTCACCAATCAGAGCGCAGAGCCGCTGTTCAAGCTCGACCAGGAGCCAATCAGACAACTCATCGCTCTCTCTTACTGTCAGAAACATGGGGGATCAGGCTGGACTAAGATTTATAAACACAGAGAGGAGAAACCAACAAAACAAAACTTTCTAACGTGTTTGTGAGGGCGTTTAATCGAGTTTCCTGGTGAAGGTGTTTTACTGAAGCGATGAGAATGCTGGGTATGTACGTCCCGGACAGATTCGTGCTCAAGTCCTCCAAAGTACAGGACGGGATGGGGCTCTACACGGCCAGAGGAGTGAAGAAGGTTCGTGAGTGCGAAAAAAACGCTTACTAGTACACGCAACGAAGTTATTTTTTAACTAGCAAACCTTTATTAAGTCTCTGTGTTGGTGTCACATTCCTAATCGTGTCTATTCGTGTGCCTACGTGGGCTGCCACGTCCCATACAAATAATCACCATGGTGACCGTCATTTCCGCTCGATTTTCAAGATCTCAACTTCCGTTTGACTCTGTAATTAAAATAAAAGTAACTACTAAAGTAGGCATTTAATGATAGAAACACAGTACTTTTGAACAAAAGTTAAAATATACTGACATAAATAAACAAACGCAAATGTATATAACAAATAATATGTCAGAATTTTGCCAATTTAGTTTGAATTAATCATTCAAATAATTTTTCACATGTTCTTGGTTCATATTATTACCATCAGAAGGTTTTCTCATTTACTCTTTAAAGATCATTATTTTTTTTTATTTAGCTGTCTGTTTCTCACACACCCCTGTGTTTTTCTCTCAGGGTGAGAAGTTCGGTCCATTTGCAGGTGAAAGGAGGATGCTGGGTGAACTGGACGACAGCATGGACCCTCGCCTCATGTGGGAGGTGTGTGAAACATACATAATTCATAACTCACACGCTAAGATTATTCTCTGTGCTGATACAAAGCTGTTTAACATCTCATTAAACACTGGATTACACTATATGCTAGATTGGAGTTCTTCTGTTTTATTGATAACAGACAACTCATCATATATTATGTATATAAAGTGATTCTTCAAGCTACAAAATCAATCCGTTCTGGAATAGCCTTCATATGCTGAATCTTTCGTATGTAAGTTTTAGATGTACTAAAACTAAACTAAAAGTTAAAAATAACATGTAAAACCAGAGAAAAATAAACTAGGATTCTTCAATACTTAAAACTACACATTATAAATCTAATAAATAATAATAAAACAATGAAAACAGAATATAGTTAATGAAAAATAATAACCCTTACCTTTCGAGTGAAGGAGGTAGTAAGGAAGGAGGACGGATGGTAGCGGAGGAGAGCCACGACCATAAAAATACACGTTGCCAAAAAAAGTAACACATAAATATTCACGAATTTAAGACACCAACACGAAACTGAAAGCATGCATGAACAAGTGGAGAGGTCTTCTGGGAAAATGTAATGGGGCGTCAGCTGACCAATAGGAGGGCAGTATACTACGCATTAACACACAGAATCAGGCTGGAATTGACCAATAGGAGAGCAGAACATTTGGTGGAGTGTTGAATGCGGTCACATGATGCCCAGTGTTGTTTTACTCCTGAATTTCAAATATCGAATATGTGCGTTTTTCATATCTAGCTTGTTGCCAGAACAGGTAGGTGCAGCCCAGAGACAAGATAAAACCAGCAGGATGCTAGATTAGGTAGGTTGCAGTTTAGGGACGAGAGCAAGATGCTGGAACAGGTAGGTTCTCCCCAGAGACGAGAGAGATTGGGTAGCATAATGGGTAGTTGCATCCGAGTGATGAAATGGAGCCAGCCAGATGCTGGAACAGGAAGGTGCTACCCTCAGGTAAGATGAATTGGGTGGGATACATGAATTATTAGTTGCATTCCATTGATGAAAGAACAAGTGGCAGGAATAAGAAACTACAGCCCAGGGGTGAGACAGATTGGGTGGGATTCTGGAATGTGTAGGTACAGTCCAGTAACAAAACAGAACCAGGGGAATGGTGGAACGGTAAGCTGCAACCCAGGGATGAGATGGAGTCCACCAGATTCTGGAACAGGTAGGTGATGAGGCAGAATGTGTGGGGTGTCAGAACAGTTAGGCAGGTAGAGTGTGTCTCCTATTAGTAGAACGTGAATATAAACAATGACGTACACAAACTTCACAAACAGTGAACACAGGTTAGACAGTTAAGTTATAGTGTAAGGCAGGATTCAGAGAGAAAACTGTTACAAAACATAGTAATAACCCAAATGCAGGTGAAGTGAAACTTAAAAAGTGAATGCTGGGAATTGAAGTGCTGATTGAAGTTTGAAGCTGATATCTTCTGCTGTGTTTAATTAAGGGTTTCCGATGGGTCATAAAAAGTCTAAAATTTAAAGACTAATTGATTTTTTAGGTCTTAAATAATTTTTCACAGATCTTATTGTTCTGATGTCCATGTAAAGTTAATATGATCTGTGTTTTTTGTTGTTGCTTGGGGTTGCAAGAGATTGAGAAAATGCTTATAACGGCTACAAAAATGTTAAAGCGATGGTTAGGGTTACCAGGTATTAACGTAAGTCTCATAAATGTTAAAATATTTAAATGTGATTGTAAAAGTTGCTGCGGCTGGAAGGGCATCCGCCATGTAAAACATATGCCAGAGAGTTGGTGGTTCATTCCGCTGTGGCGACCCCGAAAGGGAATAAAGCCGACATGAAGATGAATGAATGAATGAATGTAAAAGTTGCTAGAGATTAACAAATTAAATAAAAACAATGGTTAGGGGTGCCAGAGTTTATAAATGTTCATAAACATGATGATAGGGTTTCAAAACAATGCATTTGAAACATGCTGTTTATCATGCAAAAGGTCTTAATTTTAACATTAAGAGAACCTTAAATGGCAGAAACCCTGCTATTTTTGCAATCTTGATTAGTCCTAATTAGACTTATTCTCATTGAGCAGATCGTTTTTGTTTTAGTGATTTCAAATGTGAGAAATTGTATACATCTTAAGAGCAACTTTAACAATTTGCAAATGCACACTGTGTAATATTAAAGTTTGTCCCAATTAAAGGAAAAATATTTAAAAGAAAGTTGCTTTAATTTTGAACTTTTCTCAATTTCTCAGTTAATTGTTCATTTTTATTTCAGATTAACTCTTTAAATGAACTGGAAAACCCTATCAACACTAGAACAATTTTTAATAATGTTTCATAAAGCAAAATAAATTTTTTCCTTGAGAAAAGGTGGTTTTTAACCATCACTGTTTTTGTTCATCAGACAAAGCAACAACAGCAAATCCATATTGTTTTTTGAATTGTCTGTGTTGTATGTCATAATTTCTCATCTTCAGACAATGTTAAAATGAGATGGGACTAAACTCACAGACTTCCTGACTTCATATCTTTTATTCAGATACATTTTCCCAAAAATGAAGTGTTTTATTTTAGGCTGCAATTATAGTTTAATTGCAGTGTATCAAGTAAAGTTAGCCACATTAGAGCTGTGATTTATGAGACTGGCTACGCTGATGACACCATTCCACTCAAAGTACAATGAGCCTAACTCTGAAATAACATACTTGTGCATATAATTATTATAAATCATCATCCTAGCAGTCAGGATTTCACTTGCCACCCTTTGATGTGATGCAATCAAGTTCAAGGAATTTACCTAGATTAGTCTGAATTAGCACTCTCAATTCAAGGTGAGAGACTATCTCAAAATAATAATTTGTTTCCAAAAACATTGGGTGAATACTGCTGAAATCATTCCAACGAAACGTTTCTTCTCTACAATTATACAAAAGGTAAAATTAAAGCTAAAGTAAATTCGAAGTCATCAAGAATACTAATTATTTATATAATATATTTATATTTATAAGATCACAAGATGTTTATATTTATGTATTTGGTAGATGTTTTTATCCAAAGTACCTCACATTGCATCAGTTTTTGTTCTTATGTGCAATCCAGTCTAAAATGCTTTGCTAGTGCTATGATCTACCAAGACAGTCACAAGAAAATACTTTTTTTTTTATTTTTAAAGTTTTCCCATTTTCATATTAGGCCAAATGTATTAAGAGTGGCCCCACATTAAGCACCTGTTCACATCCAGTTCACATTTTTTATCTCTGAAGAGACTAAAGCCAGAGACAAAATAGTATTTCAACGTATTGCCTCAATACTGAGACATGGCACCTAATTACTTCAGGGAATTAGGCAAATAACCAAGATGTTCCCTTTCAAGATGTTGTCTAAAATATTTTCTTGAAAACCTTCTATGGGGACTGGAGCAGGAAATGGAAAACGCCATTGTTTTATACCATTCCATGTCAGCACTAGGGCTATCACTTGATTGGTTGGCTACACCTATAAGTTTCCTCATGCGCTTATGGTCTCTACATATTGAAGAGGAAGTGGCCTTTATGTTTGTGATTGTGTGAAAGATATAAACTTACCGGGAGTTCCGGTAGTAGCGAGTGATATATTTATTTTCGTTCTGTCATGGATTCCTGGATCCACTAGTTCCCATAGACTATTGTGGTAACAATTTCGCTCCCTGAAAAATGACGCTATACAAAACAACATGGGATTGGTTAGTTTTCATGACAGTCAATTGGCTTCATGGGTGGGTCTTGACAAAAAAAGCTGCCAAAACCACCAGAACTTCTGTGAAGGTCTCCTTATGTGAGACAACAAATGTAATGCAGATGAAGTTTTACTCTTGTGTTGCCATTTTTTTGGCCAACATATACTGCAGGAAAAGCAGGAACTTGAACAAAGGCTTCTTTCTCGAGTCTTGTGCCAAAGTGATGCATGATCTCCAGTGTCAGCTGGAAAATAACACCTAAGAACAAACATTGTGCACACATCTTCCAAAAAGCCTGAGCACTGTTTTTCTCCTGCTTTTTCGACCACTCAGAGCCATGGTGAAAGCTGGCTCTGGAACTAGGTTACAGAGACAGTGAATTGTGTCACAGTTTTGTAGATGTCAGGCTACAAGGTTTCCTGAATGAATTCCCATCATGTTCCGTTCAGAGTTAACCTACACCTGTAAGAGAGATGCTCCTGTGTAAGCAAGAGCAATGACCTCAGCTTTGTTTGGATACATCCTCTCACTTTTTCTCCCCTCAAAGGTAAAAAAGAGCACACACAAAACTGGATGTGTTTGGAAAAAATTGGGCCCAAAATGAAACGTTGGGAACCTTGGACATGCATTCAGCCTGTTGGAGCCTTCTGATTCTCTACCCTTGTATAGATCAGTGGGTCCAGGAGAACTGCCTTAAGACACAAAAAGAAAAGATTGTCAATATTTAGAGCTTTAAGAGGATATGACTCTTGCCTTCTGGGTATAAAGTCTCAGCCTTTATGGTACTTACCAAAACAAAGATTGGTTGTGTCTGTCAAGTGACCTGCACTTCATCTGTTGTAGATTCACAGAGATCTTCACAAAATAGAATTTTAAGGTCAAAGGAGATAATCTTCGCACCAATCTTTCCTAAATGAAGGTCAAAGCAATTCTAATTAGGTATACTTAAAAGGATTACTATACCTAAAGCTCTTGCGGTATCGACTGGTTGGGGAGGTCTGATGTGTAGTTCTTAATATGATTTAATAACTGTATGTAATTGTGAGTGAATAACTGAATTGTTGCTCCTCGACAGGTCAGAGGGAACAAAGGGAATGTGCTGTATGTCCTGGATGCTAGCAACCCCCGTCATGCTAACTGGCTCCGCTTGGTTCACCAGGCCCCTTCACAGGAACAGAAGAACCTGGCTGCAATTCAGGTAGGGAAACATTTTACTGGCTTTTACATTGTATGTCTGCCTTGAATTGATTTGGATTAGGTTAACTTTGATAAAAAATGAATTAGTTTTATTCCAGGCTAGTAATTGCAATGCATGCGAAATTGATGCACATAGTTTATGTTTACATCACTAAAAATTGAAGATGTATTTGAATGTTATGTGTTTTATTGAGATTAAATTAGTATTGGGTGGTTTCCATTTTTCTGGTTAGTTTGAATTCATATAACAAGACAATTTAATTTTGGTCTTAAACCTATGAACCACATTTTCAAAATACTTTTATTTGATGCATTGACTCTTCGCCTAAATTTAAGTGCTGTTGTTACTGGCTATTTTTATCTTAGCTCACATTTTCCTTTAATCAGTGCTCTCAAAACAGTATTTAACTGTCAACTAGATATAGTGACATTAAAAACCCACATACAAATCTAGTAGTCTAAGTCTCAGACTAAATATCTGATGTGTTTGGTACAGACAATTTGAAACACTTATAAAATTAAGAAGAGTCATGGTTTGATAGATTAAACTTATCGGGATTTCCGGTAGTAGCAAGTGACGATTTATTTTTGTTCTGCATTGGATTCTTGGATTCGTTAGCGACCTGAGACTACTGTTGTATTCTGATAACATTTTCTCTCCCTCAAATAAGACGCTATCTGAAATGACACGGAATTGGTTAATCGTCATGACAGTCAAACGGCTTCATGACCAAAAAAAGCTGCCAAAACACCCTTGAGTGGGATATGAAGAGCAGCTGGATGGTGCCCAAAGCACACTCTCACGCTGATCTCATAACAGAAAACCATGATGAAGAGCAGAGGATGAAATCGCAAAAGAGGAGAGTCTTGTCTTGTTGGTGTCCACCATAAAGAGTTGTTCGACAATCCCCATAAATATTATTAAACAGCCGTGCTTGTGGCTGTTGTTCACTGAGTAGTGATGGGAAGTTTCGTTTATTTTCGGGTTTCATTCTTTTGACTCTGGTTCATTTAAAAGAATGATTCATTTGATTCATTTATATGATTCGTATAGAAAAAATAGAACCTGACCTACTTGCAAACTGATATGACCCTAAGAAATAGCAAAATACTTCAATCTGAGCAAATAAACTCGCTCACCTGTCGTCTGACTATTAACAATGTAATCCAAAAGCATCCATCCATCCATCTTCATCTGCTTATTCGAGGCAAGATCACAGGGGCAGCATTCTAAACAAGGATGCCCAGACCTCCCTCACTGAAGACACTTCCTCCAGCTCTAACAGGGGGATACCGAGGCGTTCCCAGGCCAATCTGGAGACATAATCTCTCCATCAAGTTCTGGGTCTTCCCCGGACCTCCACTCCAAGCTCTTCACGAGTGATGGAGCTCCACACCCTATCTCTAAGTGAGCGCCCCACCACCCTGCAGAGGAAACTCATTTACTTTTTTAATAAGGACACAGTTTTTCACGGCATGCTTGAGGGCTCTCAAACTTTTACAGACTACAGAGTGATTGAGATGAAATATGGTTTAGATGTTTTGTCTACTTGTGTTGATGTGGGTTGGCAGAGCCAGAGATCTGAAAACACCAAAGTAAGAGGAGATAAGACATGTGTGCCCTACCTTAAAACACAGACACAAACACAAGCTTACAATAAAGATTTATAAAAGTTAGGCCAACCAATTTACTACTTTTAAAACTGTAAAATTTGTGCCATGTTTTAAATTTTTGTTCCCACAAACGTAATGTTTTTAACAGGCGGAAAGAATATAATAGCACAATAATATTATTTTTTTGTTTTATAAGAAAAAGTGTCGGCTATTAGGTTAAATCTAACATCAAGCTGGACAATCAGAAGAGAAGGCTCCAAACACTCAATGCCTGATGCACTTGGGCGGCTTTCAATCTCAGTGACACAAGTGTTCTGTCACACGCATCTCTCACGCAATGAATGTGATTGAGTTCATTTGAATTGAGTTATGAGTTCTTTTTAAAAAGAGTTGTTTGGAAGAATTTTGTCAACAATAGCTTATTAACCCCAACTTATACATTCTTCCCCAAACACCCACCTCAACGTACCCTTTCTCAAAGCCCATGTCAGTCTGTTAAAGGACAGTGTAACAGGATATTAAAGGGTTAACCGTATGCACAAGGGTGTTCCCAAATGTTAATAAACCTGAGGAAACACAGACAATGTTTTCAGGCTAAATTCATACGTTGATGTTACTGGGCATTTGAGAATTGGCCAAAAAGAGTAAAAAAGGCTTCGTTTTAAATGTTTGGAGAGGGTCTCAGAAGACTTGTCAGTGAAAATATGATTGATTAATCAAGGGTGGGATCTCCTTGAGTTTCAAGTAAAATAGATATGAAACAGAAAGGTTCATGCAGAACATACCCCTGAGTTTAACTCGCAGGGTGTGGACAAAAACAGTGAGTCAACGCACACCTGGAGCTCATTGTTATACATGATATCACAAGCTTACATATGATCAGCAATATCATTTTTTATCTTTCGCAAGCCTATATGTAAAGATCCAAGCGTTCTTGAACAGTATGATATAGAGAAATATAATAAGAGTTTTGCTTAAAAAATTGTATTTTCAAAGATTACACAAACTCATCCTAGACGGTGTTAGTTTGAAATTTTCAAATGTAATATTGCTGTTTATCCACATATAAAATGAAAAATGTTTCAAGTCAAAGTAAACATGTTATCTAAAAAAAGTGCTGTACAGGTTTATGGCTTGAATTATATCTCCATCCTCTGGGCCGGCATGCTCTTGACATCATTTCTGTCATTTTTAAGACGTGCAAACCGTTTGAGATTTCACGCCTGCAGTTGAAATTAAATATGTTTAATGTGCAAATAAGTTGGTCATTCTGAATCAAAACCTACTCCTACTTCCTTCTCAAACTTAAATAAATATAACGAATGCAACACAATTGCTTGAAATGAAAGAAAATTAAATTGTTCGATATTGTGTCAGAAATAATAGATCAAATAGAACTAGAAATAAAAAATGTACACTAAAATAAAACATGCTACCATATGCAACTATATTTTTTGTCCAGGGTTGTGCAGATTAAAACAACAGTTTAATGTCTAAAGTGTATTGAAAAAGGGTTACCTTTTTTTACTACAAACTAAATAATTAGTCAGTAATTGGTGAATCCCAGCTGTGTTTTGAGTATAGCGTATGAGTCAGTGTGTGTGAGAAAGACGATTTGATGGTGATTAGAGACAATCAGGAGCCCAGGGTCTGTGTTTCCTCAGACGCGACATGTTTCTTCTCTGTGTCTGTGGATCAGTTCCACACCCGTTCCTGGATTTAACATAATGCACAGCAGCACTACCTCATTCTGAACAAGCAGTCAGGAAGTGAAGCTATGATCAAGCCATTACATAGGGTCTGGAGTGTTTGACCTCTGACCTTGATCAGGAAGCTCTGCTGATCTCCTGTCAGTGTGTGATTGCATCTCTGGTCAGCCTCAGCGCACACCCTTGGAACGGTTAGACCCATGTCTGTGTTACAAGGAGTTAAAATGGGGTCATATTTAAGTTTAAAGTTTAAATAGTTTGAAAGGAGAGATATAGAGATAGTGATAGCTGCCTTAAATTGCAAGAACTAAAACCATTACCAACACCAACTCTTCTTTGAAAATTAGTTGCTAGTTATTGTAGTTGTTAAGCTTTTAAATGTCATGTTTTAAATAGCATTAAAAACCATTAAGTATTTAATGAATAATTCAATATTGATGATTATTGTTGATATATGATTTCACAATAAGACGATATAGAGAGGTCGATAGAGAGTTCGATAACTGCCTGACCAGCATTCTAATGGCACACGGGATTGTTTTTCTGTGTTTATATTAACTACAGAGTCATGTTAGGTAACACATGCTAACTATTCATACTCAGAGATTAAAAATAAATTGCTGTACTGTTATTTTTTTGCAAAAAAAAAAGCTATATTCTGTCCGTTTGCCATATTCCCGCATCCAAACACATGTTAGATGATGTGGTCTTCTTGAAGACAAATAAGAAGGTCAGAATATGCAAAACCCGGCAAGTCTTGCTTCTGATTGGTTTAACTCATTGACTGACATCTTTTTTAACCTATGGAGACACACGCTCACACTAACGGTGAAGAGAAATTTGCAGAGTGAGGCTCAAAGTTTGTGTGTAGGTTTATCACATCAGCTCTTTCCCTTGAACTCAGATACAGCTCTTTCACATCATGAAGATGCAAGAAACAAAACATATAAACAAAACTTTACAATTTACCTGTTGTGCCTGTTTGCAAAATAGTCTGAAGTAAAATGAAAATAGCCCTTTCATCATGTCTTCAAAAATGATATATTAATCATTCCTTACCGAAACAGGATTTGAAGGTCCTGACCACACAAATGCAATTATTTTTCGGCAAAACGGGGTATTTTTGAAAATGTCAATAAAGTAGAAGTTTATTTTAAATCCTGGGAACAACTTTTTTGGGAAATAGGTGGAGCTTAATAAAGACTGGGGATAAAGTTTTATCAAAGACACCATCATCATCTTTGTTTTTAGCAACTTTGTGCAGTTTTTGTAGGGAAGAACCTGTTTACAAGTCAAAAAATGAATCAATTCTAACTGGTCAATATTACATTACTCTTCATTACTCTTCCCTGGTTCCCCATCACTGCTTGTGTTGAGTTCAAATTACTGATGCTTGCTTACAAAACCATCACCAGATCAACCCCTGTCTACCTCCATAAGCTCATACACTCCTACATGCCTTCCAGAAACCTGTGCTCAGAGAAGGTTCCACCTCTGAAAAGCAGAACCTTCTCTCTCACTGTTCCTGGCTGGTGGAGCCAACTCCTGACCCAGTCACGAAAGTATTAACACAAAGCTTTCAAAAATCAACTGAAAACTATTTTCTTCAATGTATACTCATGATAAAAGAAATAATACATTTTTTAACAAATTGCATATTGTCTCTCCTCTACTTTGAAAAAAAAAAAAACATCTTCCAAATGCGTAAAATACAAATGTAAATGCATTTTAATTTCAGGTTTGAGGAGTCAGTTGCCATTGTATAACATTGTATTGTTTTTTTAACCAGTAAAATGAAGAAAAACTGCACCATATGCAACAGAAACAGAACAGTCAGATTTATTTTGCTTCTCCTGAGTCACACACACAATCATTGGAATTCCTACATCTGTGATCAACTACATTGATTGTCCCACAGCCCTGATCATCTCCGATAGTGAACTATCTCTTGATCCCAGATCATTACCTGCACAGCGATCATCCAGAGTGTCTTTTGAGAGCTTGACGGTGTCTTGGTTGCTCATGAGTGGTCAAATAGCTAAATAGCTCTAACGGAAACAGGAAGTTACAGGCTGGTAAACATGTACAATATTTGTGGCAGTGTGATTCCCAATTGTTTAAATTCCCATTACAAATGATGTTACTTATTCATTAAGCTTCCTTCTAATTTAACCCTAGTTAGCAGTAATCTAAGCTTAAGAATTTAAATCGTTTTTCTCTTTTCAGGATGGGGAGAATATCTTTTATCTAGCCATTGATGACATTGAAACAGACAATGAGCTTTTGATTGGCTATCTGGACAGTGACATGGAGTATTCGGAGGAGGAATCGGAGGAAGAGCAGGATATCAAAGATGAAGAGGAGAACAGTAAAGACAGCAAACACCTTAACTCTGATGCTGGTGTGTAAATACTTGAGAGTGGTGCTAGGTGAGAGTGGCACGGCAATAATTTCAATGTCTATTTCTCATTGTTCAGCCGTGCTGATCAAGCAGGAGGATCATCCATGCCTGCTGTGTGAAAGCAGTTTTCCCAGCGAAGATGTGCTAGCTGAGCACCTGCAGAGCTTGCACCAAAGAGCCAGTCTCCAGGAGCATCAGGGCTTCCAGTGTCGCAACTGCAGGAAAGAGTTCCCAGTGAAGCAGGCCCTGCAGCGCCAGTCAGTACTCCTCACACGAAAACACACATTCAAATACATATTTAAGCTGTCAATCAATTAAAACATGAATAAATTACATGGCCCCCCAAATTTACGTTGAATTAATTTGATGTATTTTAGATGAATACAAAAAACCTTTGAATAGTTTTGGATAGGACTTTACTGTTCTTAAACGGTTTACTGTGTGTGAGCGTGTCTGTCTGTCTGTCTGTCTGTAGTATTCTTCACTGTACAGAGAGTTCAGATGCATCTGCAGACCCTTTGAAAACCGTGCTGGAAAACCATTCCTCCTTTTGCTCAGAGTCCAGGTACTAAACCTCTCCAACAGTTCATTGTGGCTGTAATTTATTTGAACATAACCAAAAATAGTTTGAATAGTCATTGAAAATCTCAGTTTGATATTTAGATTTAAAGGTACATTCAGCTGCTAACTAAGTTGTTAACAATATCTTAAGCAGTCGTCTAAAATCGATCCTGTCTCAATAATTTTCTTTACATATTATTACATTTTTTCCTGAAAAATCAGTCCAGTTATTTTCGCAAGATGAATAAGATATAATAATTAAATATTAAATTGATCGCGAACGGCTTTTTAAAATTAATTTTGAATGGATTATAATTTGTATTATTATTTGTATTTAAATACATTTATTTATGGCATACTTGGTTTATCTATTTATAAAAAAATGTATTGCTGTTTTAATTATTTAAATCAATATTTATTTTATCTTTATCAGCCTTTTATCTTTTATCTTTTATGTTTATACCATAAAAACTATTTTTTATGGAATCTAATCAATGACAATTTTTTCATAGATTTTTTTTATTTTGAATATTTTGTTTGACTTTTTTATGTATATTGTCAGTGTCTTCTCAAACAATGACAAACAACATATCAGTTATACCACAAGTCTAGTATTTACTCCAGAGTAATTACTCACAAGGGAAATTTTATAATGCGAATACAAGAATAAAATGTGTTTGCATAGAAGACCATGCTTATATTCAATTATTTAATGTTTTAATTATGAATAGGGGTCAATCCAAATGGAGCCTGAGCACCATTTCACTTTTGAGCGTGAAAGGTTTATTCTGGGCTCTCATGAACAAGCAGAAGATTATCATGCTCACAGGAAAGTCCTATTTTCTTTTGGGGGGGCTTAGTAATAAATAATTATAAATAAAAAATGTAAAATATTAGATTATATAACTATTGAATAGAGATACAATTTAGGGTTCCTTTAAAAAGCAAAAAGTAAACACCTAATATCTCACAAAAATACCACGCCTCTAAAGGATTCTTTTGTGGTTGTATTCAAGAAGATCTATTGCATTTATTCTAATCGGGTCTTTGTTTTGTTCCCCTAGTTTTGAGCAGAATAAGGAGGTATGCAGAGATGCCCGCTTTGTCTGTAGAGCCGATAGCTGTGGAAAAAGATTCAAGAGCAAAGACGCTCTCAAGAAACACAGAAGTACCGTTCATACAGGTGCACCTCACACACAAGCACACACACACACAAACACACGCACACACACACACACACGGACAACAGAGTGAGGCGGGTGTGAAATTAGCTGTCTGTAATGAGAGTTTAATTAGCTCAACTGCTTCATTAATCTCTTCCTTTCTTCATCCGCTCAGTCCGTTAGATAAAGTTTAAACACTCCCACGGTCTCCATGCTCATCTTTTCAGCAGTAATGCAGGCTGGAGAGAAAATGACCCAGAGATGATAAATGGCTCTTAAGGTTTTTCTTGTCAATCCTGTTCTCACTTTGCAGGAGAAAAGTAGTGCTAAAGTTTGATGCTGTGATGCCTCAACGTTTGACGTGCTGTATGCTGTTTATATAAATAATGTTAGTCATGTAAGTTAAGTTAAGTAAACTTGACCCTGATATCCCTCCACTCATGAATAGACGAGACAAGGATGAATCCAGCCTCCAATCGTTCAGTAAAAAAATCAGAGACATTTAAAAGAGATCCGGAACCAACATTAGGCAATAACGGACTTTCTACAGTGTTTACAGTGCACTCACTTAATACACAAAAAGCACATCTTGGTGCATCATTCACATTTTTAGAATAACTGTAGTTTATACATGGATTCCTAAATGCACTGTGAAAGTGTTAAAGCTATTCAAATTTTACAGACATGTTTGGATAGCGCAATCTGTGGACATCAGCTTCTTTAGCAATAACCTTTTTTAACTGACCCAACATACGGAGGGCTGGAGCTCCTTTGTTTTTTTGTTTCAAGAGACACACCAGCCGCTTCAAATACTTTTTCAAATAAAAAGTGGAACTTAATTAGTGACATCAGGTGTGTTTAGTTAAGGTTGGAGAGAAACCATGCAGGGCTGCAGCCCTCAAGGAATTTTAGACTACTGGCTTAAAGGATTAATTTTTGTCTATTTCCTTATAAATTTGTAATGCGCAACCTTTAAACTATGTTCATAAATACGTTTGTAGATTGTATTGGTGTTTTAAGGCTTCAGTTGTTCCAGGAGCTGATTGATGTTAAAGGCTTTGTTGATGTTTATTGTGAACTAATGCAGTCTCCATTAGCATCTCTCCGTCAGGATGTGATATACGATGCTGTGTGTGTTTGTGTGTAGGGGGTGCTCGCAGGAAGTTAGTTTGTACCATCTGTAATAAGAAGTGCTCATCCTCACTCAACCTGCAGGAGCACCGCAAGGTCAGATCATCCTTCTATTAATGTCTTCTCATCATTATTACTTTCAGTTTAATGTCATGCTATGCATATTCTCTTTCTTCTGCTTTCTACTGTGTGTAGTCACTGGATAGAAGTTTTAATTTTTTGAGAAATAAGCAAAATTTCATTTGTATATATTCTATTTATGTTCCTATATATTCTATAAAATAAAATGTAAAATCTAAACCTCTTTTTATTTAATAAAAACACCACTCTGCTCAACTTAAGGAAAGGTGTGCTCAACTGCTGCAAAAGTTTATTATATAACGAATAAGAATATTGTATATTGTTAAATACAAGACTTTACTCAGCTGTTTTAATCATTTAAATAGTGGCAACCCACAACAAATGAAAACCATTTGCGCCTTCACAAACTGTCAGAAAAGATCAGGAACATGGGAACAATAATACTGGTAAGTAACACAGGTTAGAGTAAATGTTAAACTCAGAGACATTCAGCGATTCAGTGTGTGCAACCCAGAAGTCATTGGTGATCAGACGAGTTTTTTTTGTCTTCTGGGAAATGGAGTGCATGCCGTGATTGGTTGAGATGCTGATTTAATCTAGGGCCTGATTTAAACTAAACATTTTTACTCAACTAAATAAAAAATGTATAACAAACAACAAAGACAACAAAAATTTCAAATCAGATGTAACAAACAAGTAGTTGTTGGTTTAGTAATGATAAGTAAACAATTTTAAATAAAATGTCAAAAATGTTTGGTTTGTTGTTAGTGGTGTAGAGAGTTCCCATGCGTGACCATGCTTTCTTCATAAAATGTCTAAAGCTTAAAAGCCCAATTTTTAGGCCTTAAATGATCTTAAATTCACTGTTGTAGACATTAAATCCTTTTTCACAGGTCTTATTTTTCTGATGTCTATGTAAAGCTCATCTAATATGTGTAAATTTTTGCTTGAGGTTGCCAGAGATTGACAAAATGTACCTAAATCCTTAAGAAACATAAAAGTCATGGTTAAAATGATGCCTGTAGCTATTGATTGATTTGATTGATTAATCATATAAGCTATTTACATATTTCCATTTCCTAATACCTTTTATATATAACTCATACAGGCAAGTAAAAGTGCTTAGAATTCCATAAAAAATCTATTGAATTTAATTATTTCCCCTAACCCCAGTCCAGTCTTTTTGAAGTTCACAAAAATTCTTAAATCAGTTTTACTTGACTAATCTACAGTTTGCTTATGTTTAGTTTGTTTGTGCATCTTTGTTCCAGTCCACTAAATCTTTCTGGCAACATGCTTAGTTACAGCACTCTGTTAACAATCAGCTTCTTTAGTAATTCATGTTTGTGACTTACCCTCCTTGTGAACAGTGTCAGTGATGCTCTTCCGGACTACTTTCCTATCAGCTGATTTGTATCTCTCATTTTAGTTTCTTTGTTGGAAACTGGAACAAATGCTCTCTGCTCTTGTGTGTGGTTTATCTCTCTCCATCTTTCAGTCAGAGGTTCATGGCTTTGTCTTGAAACGTTGTAAGCTTTTCCACTGCTGTGTTCAGAGTGCTTCTGTTTCACAAGCTCATCTCCACAGCCCTTGTGAAATTTAAGAGTCAGCGAGAGCAGACTGTTGGCGTCAGGCTCCCTTCTCCAAAAACTGAACTCTATCAGACAGATAGCTTCATCATCATTGTCGTCTTCAAAGTAGCAGATGAAGGTTTCTTTACTTCCTCATTTTCTTCGAAGATTCATGCTTTTGAGTGCGTGGGTGAATGTTTGAAAATACAGAGCACATTTTAAGCTTCCTCTCCAGCGAACCACAGAACACTTGGCAGGAGGACCAGAGAGTGACAAATGAAGAGATTGTGATTTTCTGAGTGAAATAAGGGGTGAAGAACCACAATACAGGGTTCATAGTCTTACGAATGGAAACAGGGTAAAAAAAAAACATATGGATGAAATTAAGTTCGCTTTTTAAAGTTATTTGAGCAAAAAACAAACAAGCAAGTCATTTAAAGAAGGCACAGATGAAACAGTTTTAAATAGAGGACGTACATTTCTGTTGTCTATCCCTCTAGTCCAAACTAAAGGATTAGATTTTTTTCTTCTGGTAAATGCAGTTAAAAAATACTATAATGCATGCATAAATTTCCTTGAAGTGAAAGTGAAATACTCTAGTCAAAGTTGGAATACTTCTTGTGTACAATAGGGTGTGATGTGGAATTAGTTGATACAATGCACAGACACTAGCACTCAGAGAAATTGTAGAATGCTGGAGGATAAAGAATCATGTATTTGAGGTCGGAAAAGCAAAGTTTGCTGTGTTCTGATCTGATATGCCAAATAATCAAACCTCTAATGCATGCAACTGTATATGTCTCAAAGAATGGGTTTTGTGTGCAAACACAGGCAAAAACTTCCACTATCTTACTGACATCGTGCATTCTTCATTTCATGAGTTCGTTCTTGCTCAGAATTGCCTAGTATTGCAAGCGTGGTTGGCGAACAATGGAGAATCATACTAGGTGAGCTGTCCGTGTGTTAGTCCGGGACCGTTGAGCGACATGGGCCTAGAGAATATTGATTTCCAACTATTACCATAGTATAACAAGGTGAAGACTGTCTTGCACAAAGTGAGACGAGGTGAAACATGCATGGTGAGTGGGGAAGGGGTGGAAGGAGGGATAGCTTGCACGATGTTGATGTTAGCTCTTTGGTCATGTCTTATATACTGGTTAGATTGTCAGTTATCAGCCAAGCTCCTCCCAAACTTGTCCATGTACACAGTAAAATTTATGTTTTATTATTTATGTTTTCTAGATTACCTTATCATAATCTTTTGAAAAATAAAAAAAGTTTTTTTTTAAGTAAATCATGTTTTCTTTAAATATTGGCACATTGGGAATTTTGGGGCAAGCATCACGGTGGCGCAGTGGGTAGCACAGTCGTCTCACACCAAGAAGGTCGCTGGCTCAAGCCTCGGCTGGGTCGGTTGGCATTTCTGTGTGGAGTTTGCATGTTCTCCCCGTGATCGCGTGGGTTTTCTCCGGGTGCTCCAGTTTCCCCCACAAGTCCAAAGACATGCGGAATAAGTGAATTGAGTAAGAATGATTGTCCATAATGCTAAAGTGTGAATGAGTGTGTGAATGTTTCCCAGCGATGGGTTGCGGCTGGAAGGGCATCCGCCGCATAAAACATGTGCCAGAGGAGGTGGCGGTTCATTCCGCTGTGGTGACCCCGAAAGGGAAAAAACCGACATGAAAATGGATGGATGGAATTTTGGGCAGAGGAAGTATAGAAGTATGTGTTACCGTTGAGTAACAGAATTGCCTTATAGCCCCCCAAACCACCCTTTTGGTGAATTAGTCCACAGTCCAACACGTACTAATTCACAGAAAAAAAAAATTTGGGATTTAGGTCTGGTGGATAAGGTGAAGTTGAAGGTTGAAGAATTCCATTTCTCTCCCTAACTAATATTTATATAGTTCTTGGCTTTATAATTTGATATATATTTTTTTCTTATATTATTCTGACCTGCATCAGCACTTATGACATGAAATCTAACATATACCACAGTATATGCAACTTACAATATTTATCGTTGTACGTTTCATAAGCAAATCTAATGTTACTACTATATGGCATAATACATAATATTATGCATATGCATAATACATAATACAACATAATAAATATGTACTTATGTCATGAAATTGTATCCTAAAATATTCATTTTCTAAATATTGTAACTGTTATTAATGAAAAGAAATTTTCATTTTTGAGACTCTCTTTTTGAAAAGAATCCTGTTCTTCCATTGCGCAATGCATGCTGGGAAATTCTTCTCAAGCCCTCAGTGTTTAAGTGCTATACATCCTTTCACTAAAGCATTCCCCCTTAGTCCAAACAAGAATTTGGATATCACTGCGCCAAAAGGGTTAGGGGTAAGGGATAGGACCAAGGGAGAAGTGCAACTCCGCTTTACTCACCCTTCTTCAACAACCACAAATGTGGTGCCCGGTTCCCAACTGCTCCTTTGGGTGTACTGTATACATTGGGTTGGGTTAAATGCAAAAAACAATAACTCAAAGTATGGGTCACTCCATGTCTGGCCGACTTGTCATTTTCACTCTACACAAAAACAATTAGAGTACACTGATAGACACCCTTGAAGAGTGTACTCTAACACAAACACGACACAAAAGCACTGGAACTGGCAGAACCTTTACAAGAAATTACATGGACTGACGGAAACTACAGCTTGGAATATGTCTTAGTTTTTCCAGTTACCTCATGTTTTATTAAGCATTAGTGGCACAAATAAACAAATGAGTACAGTGGTTAAAGTCAGGTACTGACCCTGTTTGCTGGGTTGGTTCTCTTGCCTCATTTTCAGTTCAGATCAATGTTGCAATGTTTATTATTTTTGTATTCTGTTCCAATTTTATTATATATGATTGTGTTTATCCCTTATACATGCGTTAGTTCACTCACTCGCTTGTTGTCCTCTATAATCTCCATCAAACTTCTCTGGACTTGTTTATCATCCGATAATCCAATCACTTGTGTCATCCTCCCAATTAAAAGACTCACTTCCCAGAATTCCATCTCCAGCAACTGATGTGCTCCGACCATTGCTTCCTGATACCCCTTTTGTTAATCCTCCAACTTCTCCTCATCTCCAGCATAGATCATTACCTTCACCACTAACCTTGGATCCCATGTTGTCTTCTTCATCGTTTTTATCTTCATCGTTATCCCGTCTTGTCACTGGACTCCTCCACAGGCACGGCAGCACTCCTCTGTTGATGTCCCGTTGCTGATACTTGCTTAAACTCTTTCGAGGCCTCCGTCACATCTGTTTAAGGGAAGTTATTGTTTTGAACGTTATCTGTTATTTTGTAATAAATGTTCACAAGTCACCGCTTGACTCCTGTGTGTTTTTTGACAGGAATTAAGCAAACTAATGTATGTAACGGATTTTGTCTGATTAAAAGTGCAGCTTTTTCTTAATTATTTTATACCTTAAAATCTACTTTTAGCTATACAGATCTCATAGACAGATTTCTAGATTCCTATTGCAGTAAAATAAGGAAGCCTGACAATACCACATTGAGCATACATTTTTAGCAAATTTCTTTGTCTTTAGGTCCACGAGGTGTTTGACTGCACAGACTGCGATAAAAAGTTCATCTCCTCAAACCAGCTGAAGCGTCACATGATCACACACTCTGGTAAACTCAAGCAGCTTACAGTGATGTCTATAGGAAACAATGGTTTAATGAGAGATGCTCTTGTGTGAGTGCAGAGAAGAGGCCATACACCTGTGATATCTGCAGCCGCAGTTTCAAACGTCTGGATCAAGCCACAGCTCATAAGATCATCCACAGTGAGGACAAACCGTATAAGTGTAAGCTGTGTTGGAAGGAGTTTGCACATCGCAATGTCTACAAGAATCATAAAAAGGTATGTTTGTATTATTCGGTTTATGTACTCGAGTATGTAAGGGCTCAAATGTTTTTATTAATAAAGTGAAAAATCAGAAGAAGTGTTATTTTAGCATGTTAGACTTTCTTTTTGAGTGATTTATAACTACAGTCGACACAGGTTCAAGGAAATGCTAAGTGAGAATAATGGACATACACAAGATAAAAGCAGTGCCAGAGATTTTATTCCATGCACAGTACTAGAAACCCCCATAATTCACGAAAGGAGTTTGCAAATTTGATTTTTGGATATCAAGGAAGGCCTAAATCTGTTGTATATTTGGTTGCCTATTTTAAATCCAGCTGAGAGGCAAAGTTAGACAGATGGTTGGAGACACTGATCGATTGATCCGACAGATTTCTGCACAAATAAACTTCTGGCTTCTTATCTGTATGGGGATCTGATGCCCAATCAGCCACTGTGGAGCCTCATCAAAACTCTGAGTGTGACCCTGACCTGCGCTGACCCTATATGACTCCTGACCTTTACACCCTGCTGATAACACGAAGCTCAAAGCCCACACAGCAGCTCTCAGGAGACACTGTGTGAAACCGAGGACGGAGCAGTCAGATCTTGACAGATAATAAGACATTTGCTAATTCCAAGGAAAAGTTTAGCCAAATTTAAAACATTAGCGTTGTTTACTCAACCTAGAATGATTCCAAAGAAAACATTCAGATTGTTTTAAAATCTCATAGCCAAGGAGGAAAACCACTCAACCTTTTTCATGTCTGAAGAATGTTTTTGTTAGCTCTGTTGTCCGGATTTCCACCAGTCTCACCAGTAGAAGCAGTTTTGATTGAGGAGTTAGGAACTTTGGTCATGTTTGTGTGGTTTTTCACTCATGGTGATACTTTTCATCAACCATAACTAGAGTTGAGTTTTCTCTCTTTTTATGCCAGACTCATTCGGAGGAGAGGCCGTTCCAGTGCGAGGAGTGCAAGGCTTTGTTCCGGACCCCATTCTCCTTACAGCGCCACCAGCTCATCCACAACAGTGAGTGTGTGGGGTTTTATAGAGATGGACAATATCACTTTTTAAAGGTCCGATCTGATACCGACATTTTGAATGCTGGTATCTCGTATCAGTCCAATCAAGCAATTTTTTTACTACAAATAAAGAATCTTTTCAAAAAGTATTTTAAATGGTATAAGCATTCTAAAATAATTTCACTTGCTTCATTTTGCAAATGTCCCAACCGATCTTTATTTGTGCCATCAATCCTTTTGTTTTCAAAAATATGCTGTACTGAAAAGTTGTTGGCATGTACACTGGCATTTATTAATGGGATTTGTAAATGATTTACTTTGATTGGCTGAAAACACAGGAGACCCATGCAAAAGTCCAAAAATAGACGAATAATTGAAACATATAAACACTAGAGTTAACACTACTGAATTGGCTTACCTGCATGTTAAGAGAGAGGTGAATCATGTTGTTTATTCATTACATATATCATTACATGTATTCTACATAATACTGTCAATGTTGTTTATCCTAAACGTGCAGTACAAGAATATATATCATTATAATCAAAATAATGGCTTATTGTTAATATGTAATGCATAATATTATTTATAATAGTAATTAATTACACAGAACAATTAGAAATTTATGATGAATTTTGCCTATTCACTATAAACTCAGATCAAAAAATTTTGAAAACATAAAAAAAAACATATTTTGTTTCAAACAGTCAAAACGATTTCATGTGGCCATTGAAACCACGATGTTTTTGCTATATAGATGTCCATGTGCGGCTGATCATGCAGGTTGTATGGATTGTGTACTAACTATTCCCATTTCTGTAACAAACAAAAAAGAATGACAAATAAGAAAAGTGTTTTTGTGAAATATATAGAGAATGTAACATGATCAATCAATCAATCAAAATGTTGTATATAGTTTTTTTAGCAGTTCAAAGCAGCTTCACAAAGGCCTAGTGTGGATCTTGAGTCAGATAGAAATTCCTATTGTATAATTATGTAGGGTAGAAATAGAACTAGTTTATAAGTATTAGGAACCTGTTGATTTAAACTGACCTGTAATCTGTTATGTAATATAAATCCCCAGTTTAAACAAATTTTGTGGATAAATAAGGACAATTATGTTTTGTTGGTGTGGGAAAAATAAACACGGAGTAGAAAACCCACATACAAATGCAGAGAAAAGAACTCTCTCATAGAAGAACCCTTCATGACATCACAAGGGTTGGTGCTGACGGGCTGGTGCTAATCACCTCCCCAGAATAAAGCCTATTTAAACTTAAAATCCACCAACAACTGAAAAACAAACAAAAAAACAAATCATGGTTTGAACAGTGGAACACAGACAACAAATAGGTGATTATTATCACATGTTATGTCATGTCTTTACTCAAACATATATTATCAAATAATCATAATATTTGATAATTAGGGTTTCTGTGGTTACTTCGTTTCAAATGTGAATGGGATTATGCCCCTTTATTTAGTTAAAAATGTCATATAAAATACTATGACAAAGACAGAAATTCAAACTGCATTAAATCAAACATCTATAACTTTGTTCAGAGTTGGTGCCCTTCACCCCAACACTGCATCTCCACCTCACATTAACTTCAAGGTAAAGATATCTGATCGATTAAAAAACAGATTCACAACCCTTGATATAGTTAGTTTTACAAAATGTGACACTATCACAAATAAAGCAATCTGAGAGAATTTTGCTATTCAAGGACATTTACAGATAAGCATTCTTGGCTGGATTTTAAACAATGTAAAGGGAGCCACACATTTCAGGATTAACAAATCGAGTTCTTACTAGGTATTTGCCAAACATGTAAACGTTATCATTTTCACTTTTATGACTGAGTTGCACATTTTGGGGAGCTGATTGTTTCTCATTGGGCCCCCCAAACCTTAGGCTCATAAAGCCAAGGGCCCTCTGTGCTGCTCTGCCCAGGCTAGACCGATCAGGCTCAGATTATTGAGCTGCTGGAATTTCCTGCTGTCCTCCCTGGAGGCAAACACTCACATTCACATGCACACTCCTACACATGTACGTTCAGTCTGATGCACTTGGAGGCAAGCAAATAGATATCAACATAACTGCAATGCTAAAGAGGATAACAATGAACACTGCTAAAGAGGATTGCAGCTATTTTTTTTACAGTTGTTGTTACAAATATTATAAAACAGCAGCTCTCAAAAAATGTTTTTCAAGAAAATAAGCAGAAACTCAAATCCCCTCTCAGTAGTTGTCGAGCTACAGTCCCCACTTTTAGTAGTAATATAGTTTGTATGTATGCGTGTGTGTGTGTGTGCGTGCGTGCGTGTGCGTGCGTGTGCGTGCGTGTGTGTGTGTGCGTGTGTGTGTGTGCGTGATCACTTATGGCTCACTGTGAGATGATCTGATCCATCTGTGTCAACATTTGCCTATGAAATAAGCTGTTTTGGGGTATCTATTAAACACATATTATCGTTTTAGAAAGCCTGAGAGGCTCAATGGGGGGAGTGCTACACAAACACAGTCTGCATGTGTCTATGGTATTTTGTGTTTGTAAGTCTCCATCTGGGTCTTTAGGAGGACTATCTTTAACACTTTATAAAAGTTAAATATTTGCTTTGCCAGAGCTGCTACTCAGCAGTTGGTTGCTTTTGTTGCAGTTGGTCTTGTGCATGACCCATGATCCATGGTCACGAACCAGTATTATCCAGAGACTAGGGGGTCATAGGCTTTTTTAGTATGTGGCTCTAATCATTCACTATTATTTACTTAATTAAATATTTTTTGAGTCTTTCAATTAAAATATTAATGTTATTATAAACACGCCAATACAAGTAAACCATGGTAAAACACTGTTGTTTGTTAATTTTGTAAGATATCGACATCGATTTGCAAACTTGAGCTGTTTAGCTAATTGAGGCAGTATTTTGAGAGAAAAAAATATTGAAGCATGTTTTTAAACTGTTTCAAAAACAGAATATTTGATTTTAACTGACTAAATAGTAAACTCAATGGCAAAGTGCAAAACCCTCTTTCTCTCGTTGTTGTCAATTTATAATTTTATAAGCTATAAGTTTATAAATGTGACATGATAGTGAATCCATGTGCTATTTGTTAAAAAAAAATCCATTATTCATTTTTAAAAACAAAATTGAAAAAATAAAAAAAAACTATTTTTTTATTATTAACTTTTTTTGATTCCGGGTACAATTAAAAAACATGCAAAAACAAACAACGAGTGTGCCATGCATTTTGGTTATGAATTTTTCTTTTGGGGACGCTTAGCATGACCCGGAAGTTCAATGACGATCAAAAAAGAAATGTCGTCACTCTCTTTGGGCCACAGAACAAAATGTAGTTGTCCATTACTAAAACTTAATTTCAACCATAAAGAATTGACTGTATTAAACCGGTTTAAGCTCCTTACCCATTGCCTGCTTGGTCTCATCAGGTCTCATCGTTGGTGTGTTAAGTTAAAGTGTCCATAAAAGGAAAATTTTAAATAAAAATGCACGCTTGAAATTAGTTTTTGCATTTTTCAATTTGATCAGAAAATCAAACATTTTTTCATTTTTTATGTCCGTTTTGAAAATAAATAATGGAAAAAAAGTTTTTTTACTGTTGTTTTTAAATTGAAAATCAAATGAACCAATGGTAAATGGATTAAAGTGGTTGTTAATATGTGGATTGTGTCAGTAATGTACTTATTAAAAGCCGTATGGACAAAACCTGCAGAGTTCCACCACTGCTAGATGGAAAGATGGACACATTTTTTACTGAAGGATGTATGGATTAATGAATGGGTGAAAGCGCTGCTGTTTGGAGAGATAAGAAGAACTGTTGGGTGGTTAGATGGATTGATGATGGATTGATTGATGATGGATAAATAAATGGATTGATGATGGATTGATTGATGATGGATAAATAGATGAATTGATGATGGATTGATTGATGATGGATAAATAGATGAATTGGAAGGATAGCATCGCAGACAGGGCAATAATAATGATTAATGTAGTTTAAAACACATTTGGATAGAGTAATATGTTTGAATGAATGATTTGATAAGATGAATATATGTAGAAGAACGGTAGGGTTTGTAAAATAAAGTCCAGTCTACCCTGCTGCTAGGTGAGGTGTGCAGACAGAACTCCAATAGCAGAAGCCGCTTTTCACAGCATGCACCTGTGATTCCTGTTATTACGTACTCTTCATTGAAAGCTTTCATAAGAATAAAAGAGTTTGGTCTCCACAGAATTGTAGGTCTGTTTTCTGTCCGATAATACCCCTCTATCTTCAAAACAACAGGAAGAGGTGGGCAAGCAGAGGTTTCTAGGTCTTATAAAAAATGGAGCAATTTTAGCTCTAAGGAGGGATATTTTGTACCAAACCAAAGTTCTTCTCGTGAATGGCAGACTTACATTTAGAAGAATGGCAGTGTACGTGTTTTCTACACGATACAGTGCATATTGGGGACAGTGAAGTGATAATGGGGCACTTGAGTGTCTCAATCCTTTTCTCTTCTTTGTGTATGCGCAGGCGAGAGAACGTTTAAGTGTGACCAGTGTGATGCCACTTTCAAGCGCAAGGACACTCTCAATGTCCACATACAGGTTGTACATGATGGGCACAAGAAGTACAAGTGTGACCTCTGTGAGAAGGCTTTCGTCACTCCGTCGGTGCTGAAGAGCCACAAGAAGGTGCGTTTTCATAAACTGAGACACATTAGCAACGCTGAGCAAAGTCAGGTGATTAGAGCATGTCTGGCAACCCGGACATAAAGAGAACAGGGAGATGTTACAGATTAAAATGAGACCCTAATCAGAAGTTAGCAAAATATGGACAGAAAATGTAGTTTATTGAACAGCATGAAATGAAAAGAACCATTCCTTTAAAGTTTTGGAGGAGCTGATGCTCTGAAAGCATTGATGGAAACTAAAACAATTTTGAATTTGAGGTAGTTAGGGTGTTTTCACAGCTCTAGTTTGCTTAATTTTGTCCAAACCCTAGAGGTGTCAATATTTGATCCCGCCATCACACCATCACACGGTTCACGAAGGGGAATCATAGTTCCAAACAAGCCCTCAGCACCCTTGCTTTTCATAGGTTATAAATGGAACATTGTGGTGAATATTAAAATAATTTCCGAAGTAAGCTGTGTATTTTTACACTTCAGCTATCAAGTTTGCAATAAGAGTGGTGAATAGACTAAACACTGTTTTATCATTAGATTTTGAAAAGTAATAACAAGAGGTTTTGGGTGCATTTTTTTGCAGAATAGACATACAAAATTTGTCTGCATCCTCCATTATATACTATTCCAGCACTATCTTTAAAACATATTTATCATATTTTGTATTTATTGCCCGTTTTGTGTGCTTATATATTTGGTTACTCACCTACATAATAGATCTTCCTGATTTATTCTGCTAATATCAGTGGTGAAATTTTTTGTTTTATTTTTTTGTTTCTGATTTTAAACTTTAAGTAGCATTTTCTACATTTTAAAATCTATTACATGTAAATACTTTTACAGTTTATGAATGAAAATGAAAAATCCTCAGACAAAAATTAAGCAAAAGTGAATTAATATTTACTTCTCAGAGCTAAGTTCGATGGGTACACAACCATCTTCATCTAAAAAGTTAAATACAATTTTACTACTAAGCTCAATTTTACTACTCAGTGATCTCATAAATAACTACTGTATGATAACAAGATACTGTTAGACTAACTACTGTTAAAACTGTTATGCTATCCTGTATGGGTCGCTCAGTTGATAAATCACAAAGCTAAATGATTTAAACAGCTTTATATTTATATCGCGACTCAGGCTCCATGTAAATGAATGAGATTTAGCGCTCAGCTGAGCACTGTTTTGAAACTAATCGCGCCTTCAATACTACAACTCGAATATTCTGTCGTCTTTATTTGTATTTAGTTCGAAGCAGTTATCAAATAGTTCTATTCTATCGTATTTTTCGCTCATGTTCTCACCACAAACTAACAGCTCTAGAGTGCGTTTGTAACTGGGCTAAGACCACCTCCTCGATCAAGGTTTTGGGTGCTTTTGGTTCAGTCTAGAGTTTTGTGGCTGCTTTTTCACCTGGACAAACAAACTGCACTAAAAAGGAAAGAGAACTCTAGTGATTTGAACTGATAAAGCCAGGTGTGAAACCACCCTTAACGTTGTCCATCTTTTATAACCACAATAGACATTGTTCAGGTAGAGGGATCCTTAACACATTCAGGATGAAGCTGTTACATCCTGAGTGAGTGTAAGACTGCTGGAGGTTTCCTCTTTTATTACTGGATTGTGTGAGAGAGCATGCGCTTTAGAGAGATGTGGTTATATAAAGGATAATATGGAGTCAGCGGGTTGTTATCAAAAAATAAATCCTATAATTCTGACAGGAAGCTAATTCTAAACTTTACAACAGATACATGAGGCGTCACTAAAGCTGCATTCACTCAAGCAAAAACACTTTAAATACTAAATTCTTCTTAAATGTTTATCACAGTCGATCTCCTTTTTTGCACTTATAGAAGACATTGGAGGTTTATACTTAGAGGTCGTCAACTAAACTGCTTCTCAGCCTGCATACAAACTTGGTTCCAGGATATTTTGTTGTGAACATAAAAGTATGTGTATTTTTATTTGAAATCATTCAGATTGTTAATGTTATTTTAGTGTAATTAAAGTTTTTATCAAACACTTTAGATGCTGTCACATATCATAAAGTAGTTCAACTATTTTTTTTAAGTTGTTTAGATTTATTGCATTTTGTGAAAAAGCAATATCTGTTTTTAAAGTGCTGCTATTATGGGTTTGTAAAAACACCTCTGGTGTATGAAACATAGCTTTAGGTTTGAGGAACACTGCTGTAATTTTAAAAACTTAAAGCACTTTGAATATCAAAATATTGCCTTTAATAAGAAAGAGAGTTGCTGAAAGGAGTCCTAGTTGAAAGCAAATCTTATAGCTCGCAAGTGCGCACATCACACTGCACAACTTCTTACGTCATTCATTCATCCAGAGAAACTGACCAAAAAAACTCTGCCCCAATCATTGAGTTAATGACTGGAATTCCACAGTCGCATGAGGGAAAGCAGGGTTATGCAAGCCTTTCAATGGAATTAGCATACAGGAAGAAAAAAATGTTATAGTTTGCCTATGTCTGATTACTGTGTTGCAATTACTCTGTCAAAACCAGGCCAGATAGGTTTCATTCAGCAGATCCCTTAACTTTTACAGTTGCAACACTTAGAAGGGGATTTTTTTTATGAACAAGTCACTAAAAAATAAACTATAAATTTCAAGAAAATTCAATGAATGAAATGAACTCAAATTCTTCCAAATGGAGTTATAGCTTTTTGGAAACAAACTCTTCAAACGTTCCATTTCTGACAAAGAATAACAAAAAAGCTGCTTAAGAGTTTTATTGGCATCTTGTGGATGTCCATGAGAGCATCTGTGTGTTTTGTAGAGCGTCATTGGGAGCTTTTTAAAGGCTCCAGCAGAGAGACAGGAAGAATTAAAGTCTTCTTTATTGGAGAGAACAAAAAGTTTATATACATTTGACCTCAAGAAATTAAAGTTTACTTGTCATCTACTTTTCCTCTGTTTCTTTTTAATGGGAAAAATCCATAGCAACAAGTTTAGAGCAAGTACATGGACACAGTATTTTGACTTTGAGAAGAAGGTGAGGAAGTGGAGAGATAAGGGGCAGGAAAGGAAGTGAGAGGGAGGAAAGGAGGAGACAGATAAAGAGATGTAGAATATAACAGGAGCTGAAGATAAGGCTTGTTTACTGCTACTATAAGGTTTATTCTCTCAACGCTAACAATAGCACTTATGTAGTTGATGTGAATAAAGCCACATGCTCTGCAGATTTCGGAAGGGACTGAAAGAGAAGGGGGGCATCCTGTACCATTCAGACTCCCTGTCAGCACTTTAGAGTAACCAAGGAACCCAACATATAACTTTATTTGAGAAAAACACCCATGAACACAGTTTTGTTGTGGCAGCTAATCTGATCTAGTCTAATCTACTTGGCTAGCCTGTATTATGTTTTGTGATTTTGTTATTTTTAAATTATAGTTCTTAAATATATTTCCCACTGAAACACCTCACAACCTCCCAAGCAACCGACATCATGGCTTAAAAATATTCCACTACAACGTTTTCCACAAATTGTGTTTTTTGTTTACTATACTGGCTTACTCCATGGAAAAGGACACTCGTGGGTATGACCTCCTGCATGAAAGCATCTCTATTCAAGTCTTTATTTAACCTCCTGAGCTTCCATTCTGACACCTGAAATACATCTTACGATTCACTCAATTGTCAAACCGAAGCTAAAACCAGAGACTGAACAGAGCCTGTTTAAAAGAGCGTTTAGAAAACACTTTAGTCACGTTTAAATCCAGGCTAAAAACTCACCTGTTTAGTTATGCTTTTGTCGACTGAGCACCAACGTTTTAATGTTTTAATCAATGTTTTACTTTTTCAGTTTTAATCACTTTTTTATGCTTGATTTTATTAAATGTACTTTCTTTTTATTCTCTGTTTCCAATGTAAAGCACTTTGAATTACCCTGTGTAAGAAATGTGCTATACAAATAAACTTGCCTTGCCTAAAATGAGAGAAATGAAAGCCAAACCTGATAAATAAAAGATATTTAGCTCAGGTTCAGATTAATTAAGTAAACATTTCTTTCTTTTAGGCTCTCTCGGATTGGATCATTTTGTTACTCTGCAGTAAGTGAAGAGTAGCATAGTTCACATTGCTCTGTTTTAAATTTGCTCAGTCCAGATCACTTCTACTTTCATTGATTCGTTTTAGATTGCTTGATAACTTGTTTTTTTTTTTTTTAGATTGATCACTTGTATACACATAACACGATTTTAAATTTGCTTTGTTTGGTTCATTTCATTCATAGTTCTGCATTCAAGAATTACTGTTTTAAGATTAGTTTAGTTCACATGCAGATTCACTTAGTTTGGAGTCTGTTCACGCGTTACTTAAGAGCTACTCAGTTTGAATCATTTCTGGTTCATGTTGATTTTCATCAAACCTTCACAGATAGAGACAGTAAAGCTGTCCAAACAGTAAGCTCTCAGAGAGTTATTTGGGGTTCCTCTCTAGAAAGATTTATTTACTATGAAGATGAGACTTTCTCTTGGCTTTAGTTATCAATGTTTCTTATTTCTCACAGACTCACACAGGAGAGAAGGAAAAGATCTGCCCCTACTGTGGCCAGAAGTTTGCCAGCAATGGTACCCTGAGAGTCCATATCCGCAGCCACACGGGTAAGGTTACAAACATACAATCCCTTCAGAATCGTAGTTATAAGGCCTTCCTGGTCAAACTCTGCTGTGTTCATGCTATAGAAAAATATATTTTATAATATATATAAATATTTTATTCAGTGATAGTGGCTACAGTTCTTACGAAATTAGGATTTATGTGTATGCATTTAACTTCTTGCGATTGTTTTTCTTTAGTTCACATTCATGTTTATAGGGTTTTATTTATCATATCTTGTATAAATAACATCACTGAAACTGTGAGGTTAAATAAAATGTTCCAGGTATTTCCAGGTTAAACAAAGAAACAATTTATGCTAAAAAGAATGTTATCTGAAGAAAAAAACACACTTTATAACATAATTTTTTTAAAATTATTTTTATTGTTTCATTTCAACTGAAGATCAACTAAAAACAGAAGCCTTTCCAAAATGAACAAACATATTGAGCTGAAAAAAAAAAGATAAAAAGTAATTTCTATAAACTATAAAAACTTATAAACACCCAAGATACAAATACATAATGGATGTTTTGAGAGACTTGTTTATGCTTAATCAAAACAATGTTTTAACTGAAGAAGAGTAAAAAAAACTGTATTTGGTGGATTCACACAAACATGGTAAACTGAAATTTGTAAAAAAAAAAGAAAAAACTAAAATCCTAAAATAACATCAGTTGACTCTGACAGTTGTTTTCTGACACACATTATTTAAATATTGTTGTATTTACTTGAAGGTTTTTAGACAGAACAGCTCTCTCTCTCTCTCTCTCTCTCTCTCTCTCTCTCTCTCTCTCTCTCTCTCTCCTCTCTCTCTCTCTCTCTCTCTCTCTCTTCTCTCTCTCTCTCTCTCTTGAATCTTTGAGTGTCTTCATTAAAGAACCTTTATAGTGGAGAACACAACATTCCTTTAAGCTTCCATAACAAACAGACTACACACAAACTTACAAGCACACACTTGGACACAAACACACATTTAAAAGCATTTGTTTTTCACAAACCTATACTCCAGCATGGTCAGTGGAGCGAAGAAACAGCAAGTGTGTGTGTTTGTGTTGGAATGCCATAGACATAGCCAGTGATGCATCTTGGAGAAATAAAGAAGAACTCTTTGTAGGCGTCCTGCAGTGTGACCTCTGACCTCTACTGCCTGTAAATCTGACTTCCTTTTCCTTAAACTGGACACGTATTATTTTCACTGCTCCTCTTTCACCCTAAAATAAAGATTTATTCAGCCACAAGTGCCTCCCGAGTAGCCGTAGCTCTCTTTGGTTGGAAATAAAAATACAATGGAAGTCAATGACCACAGATTTGCAACATTCTTTAAGGGAGAAATCTGCCATTAATTTTGTTCACTGTTTGTTCAAGAACTTAGTTATAATCCTGAACTGAGAGAGGGCAGTTGCTGTGATAGACACACGAAGAGTCTTTTTAACCCTTTTAAAAAAATAAGCTACTATTTACTTTTCAGTGAGGGGAATACAATGCCAACATTTTGATATAGTGGCATTCAAGTAAGTCAAAAAAGCAGGTATGAATCAAGCTAAATTGGCCAGCTAGAGATCTGATTCTTAAGTCTGTCATAAGCTTTAGACATTTTGGTACAGGAATTTTACTTTTTAATATGTCCAAGACTAAGCCAAGTGTGTAACAGAGTATGCAATTGCGCAAATTAGATTTGCGATAATAAAATCGCCTAATAGAAACATGACAATTCTGAAAAAAAAAAAAAACTCACATTAATCAAGCACTCGAAGCAGGTGATATTTGAGTACCAAAATTGACATTTTGCTAAACTGCAATGGAAACGCTTTTTTTCTTCAAATTAAACGGGTCGGTGACTGCCTTAGGTACTGCACAGAGGGCGCCACAAAGGGTGCCATGCCTTAGTAAGACGCCGACGTCTCCTTTGACAAATGATAATGAACACTAATGCTGTGGCTGATATGTGAATAAATCTGCTGTAAATCAGTGTACTGTTCACAACCGTCGCCAGTTTGTTGAATGACTTATCATGTGAGTTGGTTTGTGTTCAATCACATAGTTTTGATTTAATGGAAACTGGGTTAAATTTTAGTTTTTTGACATTTCTCGAAACTCAATAAAGTTTTGCACAAATATGTAATGGGAATACAGCTGATGATGAAGCAATTCAGAGTTTCAACTCATCTTTCCATGTCGTTAGATGGAACTGTTTTTTGAATACTTTGAGCTGTAAGTGGATGTCAGAATATATATTTTGTTTTTGCATGTTCTTCAATTAATTGGTAAATATTTTTGGACTGACCAAATACTTAGGAGACACTTTTTTTTTACCAATCTTTTTAACGGTTTCGGCCTTGTCAATTAGTGTGCACTCAACTTTGAGTGTCTGCATTCATATGTAACCCAATGATGTGAAGGAATTGAACAATTTCATGAAAAAAAAATGTTATTGAACGAAACACTCATTCATTCATTCATCATGTCGGCTTCATGTCATCCCCTTTCGGGGTCGCCACAGCAGAATGAACCGCCAACTCTCTGGCATATGTTTTACGCAGCGGATGCCCTTCCAGCCGCAACCCATCGCTGGGAAACATTCACACACACTCATTCACACTTTAACACTATGGACAAACGTTCTTTCTCAATTCACTTATACCGCATGTCTTTGGACTTGTGGGGAAACCGGAGCACCCGGAGAAAACCCACACGATCACGGGGAGAACATGCAAACTCCACACAGAAATGCCAACCGACCCAGCCGAGGCTCGAACCAGCAACCTTCTTGCTGTGAGACGACCATGCTACCCACTGCACCACCGTGATGCTAAATGAAACATGACATACATTATTTTAAACACAGTGGGTTAGCATTGGCACACCTTGATGACATAGCTAACCTACATGGTGGAAAACCCTAAAAACCTTAGCACAGTCTGTTAACCGTGTAGTGGAAAAGCACCAAGTTCTCTTCAGAAGAATCACTCCATTCAGTTGTTTCCATGTTTGGAAAACTTCTCTTTCCTTCAATGCCACCCTCTTGGCTTTTGCTCGATTTCCTTAAAATTCATTTCCCTCTTTTACAATGGTCAATTAAGCCGATCAATCAGTTAGAATCATCTCTTTCATCCGACTTTTCAACATGCTCAATCGACTGAAAACCAGACAGTGTGGGGGTCAGACAAAAACCAGACAAGCACCTGACGAGATCGCAGCATGGTACATCAAATCTGTTGACTTTCCAAGTCCAGAGAGGAGCATAAAATTGGACAAGACTGTACTGTTTTCTGAACGAATGTCTGTTTCTTGAGAAAAGGTCAAGCTAAAAACACTGTCCAAACACATCCAAGGCCTTCAGACTGAAAGGATGTTCTGTCTGCGTGCATGCGTGTGCATTCGTTTACACGCCCTGCTTGGTTAGCGTGGTGCTGTTGGCAGGAGGAATGCTGGAGGACCCAAAGGAAACACTTGTGGAATGTGAAGAGTTGAATGACATCATGAGAAGAGCCAAGGTTTGGGAGAACTACCGTCACCCTGGTTTTACATCTCATTTGCATAAAGACTGAAAAGATGCATTGAAGACTTACAAAATGTTTTTAGTGTGACCTGATTTAAAAATCTTGTGAGGTTGGAGGGGTTTTACATGTACGCTGAAATATCAAAACTCCCCAAAAGTGAGAATTGTTAGTTGTTCTAGCTAGATGAAAAAGCTTATTCCTGTGAAATAGTATTATTTTTTGATGATTTGTTCCTTTGTCTATGGTGGTTAAATGGTATAGTGTGAGTTCAGATCAGAAAACAATTAATTAGCTTTAGAGTAGACAACGGAAGTCTATGGGAAGTCACATGTATGGTTAAACTAATTTAACGTGGTGCCCTCAATAAAACAGAGAAACAAAACTATATACCAAAGCTGATCTGCCTGCCCTCAGGAAACATCAAACCGTATTAGTCTAGTGGGCTCATCAGTGAAAGTAGCACAGGCTTGGGGTCAGTGCACATGCTATTAATGGTTGTCAATGAAACGGACTTTAACCATGATCTAAACATAGATCGTATTTACTAGAACTGGTGAAAGTCGAAAAGATTTTGTTTTGTTTCTTCTGTATTCTGTTTTCTAACAGAATGTCTTAACTTTTTACATGTTTTTTTTTTAAATATTGAGGTTTTAGCTGAATGGGCTGAGTTGTCAGCATTTATAGCGTAGCGTTCAGTCCACTGACATGTTTTGCTGATGCGTCCGGTGATGGGGGTTCGATCCTTCTCCCCTGATCTCTCTTTTAAGTGGTCCTCCTGTCTCCTCTCTGAACTCTCCTATCTAATAAATGGACCAAAAAGGCACCCTAAAAATAAAAAAGGGGTTCAATGTTTAGATTATGTTTGTCATATATGTATAGGTGCAGTATTTAAGTTTGTGGACCAAATCTGGTCCTGGAATAACATCAAAAAATAAATATGAGTAAAGATGCTCATATGAGATGATCTTATAAGGGTTGTCTGAATAACATTTGTCGAATATCAGTGATTCTCCATTATTATAATAACGATTATTGTGCATTCATTAATTTCAAAACTTCATTAGTTTTGAAAATCACACAAAAACTTATTCTATTTTAAAGTGTTAGTTAATTGTTATTTAGTAACCAAATGAATAAAACAAACAATAATCCATTTCTCTTTTTGGGCTTAAAAATTAGTGTACAGTACTATTTTAAAATGAAAAACAAAAATGTAAACCCTGCATCTTAAAACAGGAACTAATGATTATCAGTTTATCAGCTCATAATTTGCCATCCTGGTGAATATAGTTTTTCTAAAGTGTGAATAAGTTGTTAGTCACTGCTTTTTTATATGTACATTTATCTACATCATGTTTTGAGGTACCATCAACAAATCTTCAAAAATAGTAAAGTATAACAAATGGGAAAATAGCTAAAAGTTAGTTAAAAACATTTGTCGTTTTGTCATTTTTGTAGTTTACCTGCTTTTTCAATCTCTGGCAACCTCCATGACACACTTGTTTTACCCCAAACAAGCCTTCATAGTTGAGTCAATCATCAACTTTCTTCATAGTCTGCAAACATTTGAATCCTGTGAATGGTGTTGAACACATTGGTGGCAGAGTATCCTGATTATAAGCAATCCACGAAAGCACACAGGGTGGCTCTGAGAGACAAATATCACTTCAGAGATGTGCTGCACTGCATCTCTTTGTTGTTTCTGAATGCAGATCTTCTGGCTGATGGAAAAACACTTGAAGGTGATCTCAAAATTTAGCATCTGAACAGATGCACATGTGTTAGGATTTTTAATTAAGTATAAAATTCCAATTTCAGACTTGTTTGACTGAAAAGTGATAGCCAGAACATGAAACCAAAATACAAAATGTAAACATAATAATCATTTTTCATAATTCTGGACAACTATTGTCAGTGATATCAGTGCATGAAATGATCAGGAATTCTTAATCTCTCTGAGGCATTGGTTCCATTTGATCAGTATTGGTGTTAAAGCTTTAATTATGGCGCAGTGCATCTTCCCGTAACTATTTCAATAAAAGAACGTCTTCTCCAGTGACTCGTATCTGTGTGAAACTGTGTTTATGTTGGGCTCAATAATGGAAAAGCCCAAAAATGCGAGAGAAGTTGTATTGCAAAATAATCTAATATGTATCTTATTCAGGGCCACATATGAAAGCAAACTTTGTTGAAATGGATTTAAAAAAAATCTGAATTTAACAGTTTAGGTCACATATGGGTGGGTTTGTGTAACTTTGGGCTGCCCTCTGAATGTAGCCTTAGTCTCATTGAAGATACATATGGTACTCAATAATGAACATAATATTTTTACAATCCATTCTAATTCCAATCTAATGGACTGACTTTAGCTCATATCCTGGACCAAAGGTTCACCATCCACAGCATTGAATCCAATCACTAGAACACGCAGTTCTGTTTACAGGACACCAGTCTTAGTATGAGCATTTCTCAGGAAGAACTGATCCCTGGATTGGTGAGGTTCATTATATCAAATCTTTCAGAGATATTTTGAATTACTGCTATGCCATACACACAGTGTGTTCCACATTATTCGCGGTTTTAGTGGTTATTACAACTGAAAAGAATGCAATTTTAATTTCAGTCAACCCAAATGTAATTGAACGGTGATAAATATAAGTAGAATGGGTCTATTTCCAAATTTGACTACTTCAAGAATTCAAAGTAATCTGATTAGGTTGTTTTCTTTGTGCTGACGCTAATGTAGATGTTCACTGTTAAACCTAACATCTTGAATCCTAGGCCGAATAAACGGATATTTAAAGATGACTTGGTCAACAAAATTGGTAATGCCCAGAAACGCATGACATCATTGTCATGACACTCAACAAGGCCTTGTAGTTTTTTTACAGTCAGACTTTAGCATCTTTCTCTCTGATTTGGTGTTAGTATGAAAAAAACACACACATTTTCCTCATTTAGAGAGCAGTGAGGGGAGTCAAGTCAATGAAAGTGGAAAATAAAGGAGCTTCTTATAGATAACCTTATTGATTCTATTATTGGATTGTCCCAAATATGTTAGGCTAAATGTTAGGGTGATGGTTTGTTACTAAAAATTACTTCAAAAGGGGCTTTGCTCAAGTAGTGGAACTTTTTTTAACACAAGATTACGATTTGGCTTTTTGTAGATGCTCTTGATGCTACAAACCACATCTTGTGATTAATTTTTTAATGAGTTATCCTTTTGTTTCCTTCCAGTCAACTTCTTATAAATATTTTGCAAACAGAATTCAGTAAAAAACAACAACTGTGTCTTAAGCATTGATTTTTGTGGCTTACACTCCTTGTGCAGAGTTTTCTCCTATTCCGTTTTCTCAGTTAACCAGTATTTCCCATCATTGTGTAGCTTAGGGACTCAGACAGAGACCTTTTATGACCCAGGAATCCTTTCTACGGTGTTGATGTAAGGATTTTATTTTCTGTAAATCATATTTAACTATATAATATTCAAGACACATCCATCCATCCATCTTCATGTCGGCTTTCTTCCCTTTTCGGGGTCGCCACAGCAGAATGAACTGCCAATTCTCTGGCATATGTTTTTATGTGGCGGATGCCTTTCCAGCCGCAACCCATCGCTGGGAAACATTCACACACACTCATTCACACTTTAACACTATGGACAATTTTTTTTTCTCAATTCACTTATACCGCATGTCTTTGAACTTGTGGGGAAAACCGGAGCACCCGGAGAAAACCCACGCGATCACGGGGAGAACATGCAAACTCCACACAGAAATGCCAACCGACCCAGCCGAGACTCGAACCAGCAACCTTCTTGCTGTGAGACGACCGAAACTTAGTTCCGCCCAACGTGGCTCAAACCCACGACCCTGAGATTAAGAATCTCATTCTCTACCGACTGAGCTAGCCGGGCTATTCCAGAAACAAATGAATTAAATGTGATAATCACTTTCTAAGATGAGTAAAAAGTATATACATTTTCTATAATATTCTAAGTTTATTGTCAGAAATGTACCTGTCTAATCAGCAACCCATTCCTTACAAGGATAAGTTAAATAAACCACTTCTAACAAAAGCCCTTCCATCCATCCATCTTCATGTCGGCTTTCTTCCCTTTCGGGGTCTCCACAGCGGAATGAACCGCCAACTCTCTGGCATATGTTTTACACGGCGGATGCCCTTCCAGACGCAACCCATCGCTGGGAAACTAACAAAAGCCAAATAGTTTTATTTGTCTTAAACCCATTTGATATCCATTTAACATGTAATCCTTGTTTAGACAAACTTATGGCGACTCAGGGTCAGTGTGACATATTTATGAGGATCAGATGTGGAAGTACAGCAGTATAAGATGTTATGGCACAGCTGTAGGAAGTTCTGCACATGCCTATTGTAATGCTAAAGGAAGCTAAGGCACGTAAGCATTAGGGATGTTTTCGGTGCTGGAGTTGGTGTCTTCACAGTGGTCACAATCACACACTTACAACCGCTGTGCACATCTGGAAAGTGAAACCAGTCTGTTTTCCGTATGAACAAGTGTAGATTCAAGATAGCTTTGACAAAAGTTATCCTGAGGTAGTATTTATTGATGGCTCTTTTTAGACTTTGCAAATCAAAGCATTTGTTACCAAGGCAGATACTTGTATACTTTTAGAATTGTTTTGAGTAAGTGATACATCTTTTGCAAAAATGTAGGCTAGAAAAATGGTAGCAGAGGTAAAAAAAAAAAAAGAAGCTGGACTTTTAAAACTTGTCATTTTCTCTGCTCTGACTGCATCACGATTTTTGGATGATTTTTCTACAATTTTGAACTAATGAAAGGGTCTTGGTCACAATAAACTGTCAAACAGTATTAACACAACGACATGTCAAATAATATCATTAACTTGGATGTAGTTTTTTTTCCTTTAATCTGCATGTAGAACTCACCTAAACATTGTAAACTTTGGGTTTTGTATGTTGTTTATATGTTTTGCATGTGCATGAGGTGTATGGCATATGTGTGGTCAAAGTAACGAAAAATAAAACTATACTAATCAGAACAAATTGAGTCACAGTCTAAATCTACAAAAGCATTTAAGACACAATTATTAGAAACTTAAAATTACCTGTATAAACATGTTACTCATAATGAAAGCATTACATAAAATCTAGCATGTTGCTCTGTGTGGTATCGTAAGTTCGAAACACTTTAAATAAGCTGAAAGCGACCTCTATAAACATAACAAACTTACAGCAATAAAGAAACTAAACATCCTTACCACACTAGAATAAGGAAGGTTAAATGTTTAAAAGATAGATGTAGTTGTAGCGATAAACTCTCCAGCTTGATAAGCTGGACTCATACGTGTCTGTTTTTTTTTTTTTTTTTTGATAATTCAGTTTCACTTATTCAAATGAATCGTTTAAAGCCAAATAACTCCCGAATTAAAAGGTAAACCGTAACCAACAACTCAGAACACACATCATACATTGTGATTTTTAAGTGTGTTTCAGGCATAGCATTCGTTTTGGTGGTCTGAAAACAATCACCAGGTCAAGTGTGAAGTGATCATGTGAGTCTGTGACAGATCCAACTCAATTGCTTTCACTCCCAGCCAATCAATATTGTATTACCACACCATTCCATTCTCCAGGTCCATCTCTGGTGACATCCAGGCCTTACTTCAAAGTGTGTCTTTCCGTATATAGAGGAGTTTGCATGAGTCTGGTTTGAATAGTGGAATGAGAAAGAGGAAGCCAGGATGGAGTGTGTGACGGACAGATTAATGCCTTTCGTTCTCAAGCCCAAGAGCTACAAAGATCTCCCCAAAACATCAGCACAATGCTCCACATGTGACGAGGACAACCATCTGTTCACCAGATTCACACCGGCACACACGCTCACTCGAAGGGGGTGCCAAACGGATCGATTAGCAAACAGGGGAGTCTGGGGCCACAGGGGACCACCACGGTTCAGGAGAGAGAGAGAGCAGGGACACTGGGGGTCACACAAAGACGGTTTCACATTTCAACACATGCTAAATCAGTTAGCTCGCTTTCCACACACAACTCCAGGGGCTCAGATCCATCGGATAAGTCGAGTTAATATGTGGGTTTGCACAGTTTTGGAAGAAAATTCTAAAAGATGTTGTTTGTGTAATAGTTCACACCTGCAGTGTTAGTATGAATTGTCACCAGAGCATGCTAGCATTGCTTGTCGAAAACTCTGATAATTATGCAGGTGCTATGTTGATATTACTCTTACCAATGTGTTTTCTCATACATGCACATTTAAAGCCACACCATGTAGTTGTATCTCACAGAAAATAGCTTCAGTTACATTTGTTATTACTCCGTTTTGTTGCATTTAGAGGGTAATTTCTTGCTGATTGTTAAACACAAAGCATAACTTTAACCTTGACATCTGAACTCTTGCAAAATGTTTTAGTCACTGGTGCGCTATGCTTATATGCATTTTTTAAGTCATTAGATGTTAAAGCTTAAACATGTTTCATCTTTCATTATTAGGCTGCTAATATTAAGTAGATTTTGAATACTGCGCTGCGTTTCCGCTGAGAAAATCAGTACCTTTGCGCCATCTGGCAGTCAACTATGGTAACATGGATTACTTAATACTGCCTTGTCGTACGCACAAGGACCCACGGTCGGTTTTCGTTAAGATAATCTGTATCCCCTCTGTATCTTCTGCATTTGCACTTTGAAAGATGTTGGTTTTGGTAGAAGACAGGAAAAATGTAGAATACATGTTGACATATCTGCGTTTTATTGCCTATGTCGAACACCTCTCTGCGCCTTCACAAAATGATATGGGTAAACAGTTATGCGAGTGAAAAAAAGCAGGAAGCGATCATGGCGGAAGCAGCAAGAAAAGCTAATAGGGTTAGAGTTTTTGTTCCATCGAGACAAAGAAGAAAGCGCATAAGAGTGATAAAACACAAGGCCAAACTAGAGTGAGAACTTTCTGATGTGCAATGAAAAGGAAAGATGCACCACCAGTGGAGAGCTGCTGATGTTATATTCTCAGACTTCACAGCAACAGAACATTGACTAAAGGTCTGATGTGCTTTTTTATGGCGGGGACTTTAAGAATCTAGAATTCGTGATCTGATATGTTTTGTTGAATTTGTCCACGTTTATGGGAGAAGTGAGTGTAATTGTTCCACTTAGAAACTAATTTTGAGAAAATATGATTTTTCTTGCTGTGTGGCTCCTTGATTCGATTATAGAAGATTGATGTTCTAAGCTTGTTAACACTTTTTAACTTGATGTGTTAACATTTTCACGCTCCGAAACATGACGCTATACGAAACGGCATGGGATTGGTTGTTTGTCATGTAAAATGGCCTCATGGTGGATCTTGACCAAAAAAGCAACCAAACCCTGAAGGGTTAGGCCTATGCAAGACTAGTTTTGTTACTGATGAATTACTGAACAATCAGGAATTGAGAGCCCTTATTGGGCCATTATAGGGACATGTACCTAGCAGTATGTTCTGCAGAGATGCGGTCTTTTAAAGACAACCCAAATGGCACTGGTATTATGAATTATTTTTACATTTTCACTTGTTGATGACAGCATTTTGCATTTGTTAATTCAAAGTCTACTTTGGTTAACAGCCCAAATTTGAAGGTTGGGATGTCCTCCCTGCTTGATAACACAATTCATCCATTCAATCAATCAATCAATCAATCAATTTTTATATAGCACTACTTATATAGCAATTGCTTTCAAAGCAGCTTTACAAAGTCCTCGTGAGGATCAGGTAGAGTAGATAAGAGTTCCCTCTGTGAGGGGACTCTCGCTGACTGAGGCAGGCCCTATACACCTCCCCAGCATAAATAATATACAAACTTAAAATCCATCGACGAATAGTTCGCTGAACAGGACTTGAAAAAAAAAAACAAAACAAAACAAACAAAGACAAAACATGAACTAACAAATGGAGAAACAACGGTTAGTAAACTGTAACACAGACAACAAACAAGTGATCATGATCAACTGCAGGAGGAGAGATAAAGGATGAGGATAGGTTAGAGAGGAACATTGAACCACATTGTTTTTTCAAACAGTTTGTATGTATATGGTGCTCAGACAATAGATCTGTTTAGACAAATACCAAGAGATAATTATTCGAATGCCAGATTAAACAGATATGTTTTTAATTTAGTTTTGAAATATGTGAGCGTAGCTGAGCTGCGGACAACATCCGGGAGTTTATTCCAGAGCTTCGGGGCTCTATATGAGAACGCTCTTCCACCTCTTGTGGATTTACTAACCTTCGGTACAATCAATAGTCCTGCTTCTTGGGATCGGAGAGAGCGAGCTGGAATAAATCGTGATAGGAGAATGCTCAGTTAGGGCGGAGCCGAGCCATTCAGCGCCAAGGAGCAGTATCTTATAGTCAATGTGATATTGTACAGGAATACAATGAAGAGAGCACAGACCCGGTGTAATGTGATCATATTCACCCATCCGTCCATTTACCGATCTCTTCATTGCTTCATGTTGCATTTTGTGTCTTGATATTTTTGATTGTTTTTTTTGTTTCTTGACACTGAATGGATCCATGTTTACATGTTTACCCCATAATTTTGGTCTTATAATGACCAAATTATGGCTGCATTTCCCAGCGATGGGTTGCGGCTGGAATGGCATCCGCCGCGTAAAACATATGCCAGAGAGTTGGCGGTTCATTCCGCTGTGGCGACCCCGAAAGGGAAGAAAGCCAACATGAAGATGAATGAATGAATGAATTATGGCTGCAAATTTCCTTGTTTATTACACCAGAATAAAATTAGACTATCGATCTGGCCTTTACAGTAAAATTAAAACAATTACATTTATGTCACCTCTTTAATAGGGACTCTAGTTTCTAGTTTAATTATCAATTACTATCTACTATCTATGTTTTTTTCCCCATCAAACTATTTATTATGAATGGTTAAATCAGTCCCCTTACTTAAAAGGCTGATTTAAAGCTACTGCTGAATGAAGAGCTATATAAATGCATTTTGGATGATACATTTTGGCACATTTTTATGGCAACAAAGTCAATCTCGGATTGGTTGAATTCATACCGACTGTGGGGCTATCGTGTGTACCGTTATAAAGAACAGTTTAACATTGTATTCTCAACTCTTAATCTTTGGTTAGTTTTTGCATCAACATCTGCTGAAGTGAAGTGAAATGGGATTGGTTGTTTGACAAATTGGTCAAACGGCTTCCTGTTGGAGCCTTAGCCAAACAAAGCGGCCAAACACACCAGACCTTACCTGAGGGATGACAATATTTTGTGGAAAACAGACTTCAATTATCCAGTCCCTGTATAAGAAATGTTTTGTTTTTGTTGCAGCTGTTGAAAGTATCATCACATTTTACTCATTAATCAACCTCCCCTTCCCCAATTCATTTAATAGTTTCTTCATCTGGAAGATTTAAAATGATATTAACATTATTTGTTATGTCTTATCATTGATGTATTTGTTCTTGCAAGTTTGGACTTCGTGGACTCAGTGTACCTTTCATTATTGATATATGTAGGCTAGAATATTCATCTTCAGTGCTTGGTGACAAAATTTAGCTAGATCTTTTTGCGAATACTAAACTGGAAACAATTTTGTCAGCTAAATTTCTTTAAATTGCTTTACAACATGAATTTATTTGTTATTATAGAATTGTTTATTTAGCCATTTTCAAATATTTGAATGCTGTACTCAATTTAGCTTTACTTATCTCTTATGAGAATGATACAATCACGTTTACAAACTTCACAATACCGTTTCATTTGTTTTAACATTGAATTATAATTTTATTTTAACATTGAATTATAATTTTAAGAAGTCCTAAATTATCAGACCATTAAATTTGTGAGCAGCCACTCGAAATAAAGGTTTTCTCTTATAGGCATATTTAGTTCAATTTGTATTATTAACAAACTAAAAGATAAAATCATCCAACAGTTGACAACATTCGTACTGCTTTGAAAATAAATTAATAAAATAAAATAAAATGCATAATTTTTGTTGCTGTATCTATGAGTTTTACAAGTTATATACATTCCATTTAAATTGAATAAATATGATATGCTTGCATGAATGTAACCATGAGCACTTTCATATCTTTTAAAATAAAATGATATTAGACTAGCAACCTGGAGTACTTCCAAGCTATAATTCAAATTTCTATAAATCTGTGGATGAACGTGCAAGTCTACATCCAGGAACGATCCTCCTCAGGACCATCTGCTGATGAGAGCACAGACCCTTTTTGTCCTGAAGTAATCCTAGTTTTACAGACCTGACAGATGCTCAAATCCCTGGACTCAAGCTCCGGGACTGAACCATATCTTATAGATTCATCTTCTAAAGACTTACACAGAGCCTGAGACATTCAAGCTTTACCACTTTTACCCAAATGGTTCCTTAAATGACGGACGCCATGCTGAGAAACCAGAGCACATCTGTAAAGATCATTTACTTGTTTGTCAATAGCTAGGTTTGACCTGTAAACCGATACTGACATTTGGAGAAAAGTGGCAAAAGGATGTCAAGCTGTGAAAGACCTGATAACACGTCTGCTGCGGATACAAGGTGATAAATGGCTTTGAGTTGGGCGTCTGCTAATGGGAGAATTTCAACTTAAAGTTCAACTCAGTTACATAGTTTTACATTGTTGACAATACAGTTGTGTCAAAGCAGCTTCACAGGTAGCCTAAAACAAGTCGATAAATTTGTGTTATTTATTGTTTTTTGTTAGAAAACACACATCTCTCTAGTTTGTGCTTATATATTATTGCCTAGCATCACAAGCAATTAAGCATACTAGATGAGCTGCGACCAGATTTTTAACCACTATTTTGTGCGTGACTATTTTGGAGATCGCTCTGAGTTTCTGCTGACTTGTGTGGCTCGTGCAGTGTACCTGGGTAACCAGCTCCCGACCCATGATTGTATGATCACAAGAAATTCAAACCTATTTCAAGTCCTGTTCCTTTTGAGGATATCGAACTGGTGAAGCAGCGATAAGAGCTGATTTACTGCATTATATCACTCTGGACATGCATAGGAAAAACCTTCTCAGCCATTTCCTTGTCTATACCCAGGTCTTTTTTTTTTCATTTTATATTTAATAGTTTCTGCACAGAACATTGCTCAAAATTACCTCAGTTCCGCCCTTAGCAATGCCCCCTTCTGAGTGAAAATTACCTGGCAGTCAAAACTCATTAAAACATCTGCGTAGTCTCTAGCTGCATTAGCTGTATTATTATAATACAATTAATATATAAATAATAAGTGGCTACTTTACATATTTTTGGTCTTATTACTGCTTTACTTATTATTTTGGCTCTGAATCACCACAAAGTCAGAATAGTGTCAGTTTTCAAAACCAGGTTATGTATAAAAATTTGAGCTTTAGAAGTTACTGGTTGTAATTTTATTAAAAAGTTGTAATTTCTGTGTTTAGCAAAAAAAAAAGCTAATCTCTAAGCTGGCGTTATTCTGTAATGTATGTGCCCCTATTACACTTTTTTATACTCTTGGACAGTTTATTTGCTCTCCTCAGAGACGAGCAGCATTTGAAGTGAATCTGATCGATTTGTGGGTGGAGAAGGAAATCAATGATGTAAATAATTTCCTCAAGCCATTTTGAGCTCCCAGTTATGGATATAGGGTTACACAAACATGCACAAACGACTGTAAAAAGTAAAAAAACATGCTTTATGCATGTCACAAACAAGCTTCAGGCATGTCTTTGATGAAGGAACAGCTCTAAAACAAAGTAGAATTCTTTAACAAGTCAAATTTGCATTAAGTAGGGAACCTTTAATTTGTCATTCAAACTACGGCACTGAAATAAGCATCAAGACTAAAGAGTGTAATGGAAGCATTGAAAGTGGATTGGCAGAATAAGGTCAATAGCTCTTAGCAAGATAATCAATATTGACTAAACGGGTATTTGCTGTTCAATCTAGTAAAAAGAGGCAACAGAATCAGAACAGTGTGTCCATTGCTTTTTACACTGTGTAATATGAAATATTTGGGGAAACTTATGGTTATATCAGCACCATAACAGATCATTTATAATGTCGGAAAAGCATCTCATGTTTAATGAACATCTTATAAGTGTGACCCTGAAGCAGAGCTAATTAACCTTATGCAAAAGGATTTTGTCGCTAATCTCTTCGTTTATCTAATTAGTCTACATACTCTGTTAAACCCCAACAATTGCTCCCTTTAGAGATTGCATTAGCAAGAAAGCAAATTAGAAACAGGATTGTTATGCAATCAGTACAGACTGGAACACAACTATTGGCTGTGAAGGCAGCGTCTTATTAAGTTATGTTTTGCTATTTCATGGTTCTCCATGGGGCTGGCCCAATTGCCAGCCGCATTACTTATTCCAAAGGGAGCCGTTCCACGTTCAGAAAACCCTTATTTCATTAGCCCAGAAAGGCCTGTAATGAGAATAGGAGCTTTGTTTCAAGTGCTTGGGTTTCTTTCTGCTAACAGCTGCTGATAGCTGGATCTCACCATCAGTTGAGCCTGACATTTGACGTCTTTTCCAAAACTCTAAATGATTTCTACACTGTATGCCAGATGTGCAGACGCAGTGCCAGTGAACGAGCTGTTATCTCAAGTTCCGTTTGAGTGAGGTTCTGTTTCTTCTGTGGGCCAGTGTTTTAGATGACATCATGGTTAACTTGATCTGTGTTTTTGTAGGCCTTGTCTTAAACATAAAATGGTAAATATAACATATGGTTTTCTAAGTTTTATATGCTGAGTTTTGAGAGCATTTTTGGCAGGTCAATTAAATATACACTTAAAGTTTCAGCTTGCAGTTTGTCCATTTGTTTCTTTTTTTCTTCTTTTATACATTGATGTTTTCTTCATCTTCCTCCTCCAACCTGTTTTTTGTTTGTCTGATTTGACTCAGTTTAACTTAACATGCTTTTTCCAGAAATAAGGTCCCATTAAAGCTAGCTGAGTTGAGCCAAAGTGAGAATCCTTAAAGGGCCTCTGTTATACCCTTTTAACAGGATGCAATCATATGGTTATCCTGAAATTGGCAAGTTAAGTTTTATTTCAAAAAAGAATTTTTGCTTTTGTAATTTTCAGCTTGATTGTGTGTGTACTTGGAGGCTTTTCAAAATGGTACACAATATTAACAGCTTTTAGAAACTTTAAAACATCTTAAAGAATCCAGACAACCAATTATTGGACTGTTAGTAACGATTACTGACATGTTATCCCTCTTAGAAAGGTTTTTAATGTGCTTATATTCACTACAGTTTAACAAAAGCCTATATTTTCAAACCAGCTCATGTGATTGCCCTGTGTAGTCGGCTCACTTATGCAGTTTGAACCGTAATGAAGTCCAAAAAGAATTACATCTATATTATATAAGCAGCAGACACCAATGTTAAAAGGAGGTGCTCTATGGAGAGATGTTCTACTTTCATTATTCTGAAAGATTATTTAAAGTATATAACACTGTATGATAAGACCATTTATAATTACACTTTTTTCTTTTTTTTAGAAGAGCCACACCAAATACATTTTTCTGAGATTTTTGTATTAATTGACTCCCACCAGAAAAAGTGTTTAACCAGAATATTGAAAATGCAGTTACTAGTCCAATCAGAACTGTACAGTTTGTGAAATAAGCACAATTACCAGCCATGTGATCACAAAACTGGCCATAGGATACCAGATAAGATGAAATGTGAGTACAATGTCTGGAGTGCTTGGAACGTGCATTTTAGTCTCAGCCTCAGACTTAATGCTAAAGGAACGCTAGCCAGAAGTACCAAACACCTCAAGAACCCTGAAGTTGTGGTTTGATTGTTTAAACATATCCCAATTTCCAGTAGTAGCGAGGGTCGCATTTACTTTCATTCTGCCCGGAAACAACATGGAGGCTTATGATCGAGAACTTCGAATTGATAGTATGTACTGAAAATGTTTAATTTTAAAGAATAAGTCAACATTGGATATGCTAAATGCTAAATTCTTGGAATATGCTCTTTCCGTGCCCTGAAACACGCAAACATGGGAAACAACATAAGACTGGTTGCACTAACATAAAATACAAACAGTTGAGGAAATATCAGGACTGTGGGTCCGTAAAAGAACAAAACTGGATACAACTAAGATCCTGGGGGGAAAAAACTTTAACTCAAACATAATTAACTGTACGTAAAAATGTATGTTTAACAAGGTTAACTGCTGGTGTTCAAACAATAAATGGGTAATCATGGTATTAAATGGTTGGTAATGGTAATGTTTTTTTTGTATTTGGTCACCAGAGATTTTCTGCCGGAAATTGCCAAAAAGTGCATTTTCGGTTTTACTGAAGGTTTTATCACCAAAACAACATGACTGAAACGATATATTGTGATGATGCTTACAAAAAGCACTTGTGTAAGTATGTTTTGTGAGATGTTTTTTTTTACGTATAAGTTATGTTCTTTACGTATTTAGTTCTGTTTAATGGTATTCTGATCAATCCATGGTTCTTCCCTATTCTTGTCTACTGTATTTGATTATTCAACCACTTGATGTTATCCAACTGCACCTGATATTCCTCTCCTTGTTGTGTTGTAATCCAATAACCATCATCAGAAAGTAATTCATTTCCCTGTTGTGGTGTTCTGTCACTTTCTGGATTTGAAACTTCTTTTAATTTGGACTGTAAGTTGAAGCATTATTTATTCTTCAATTTACCTTTGATTGTACCATATCTTCATGAGATGTTCTTCCTGTTCCATCTGAGAAACCTTTAACGGAAAACCATAAAGAAAGTCAGTTTTGTTCAGTGTTGTGAATAAAGTGTGAATCTTATCTGTTGTATTCCTTGTGATCCCTGACAGCTTTTCAGATCTACTCTTCATCACAACTGTACTGATTCACGTTATAAAGATCAGTAGAAAGAAAGAAAATTAACCCCCATCATAAAGTATCCAGATTGCAATGGCTGTGGAAAATCTGCAGACAGAGATCAGAGCTGAGAAAGACAAACTCCTATAAACAAACTCAATAAATCTGTGCCGTTCAGTGAAAGGGTGATGTTTTGACATCTTTTTAAACATGAATTAACAAAAGACAACCAAACGGTATCAAAATTATCAAATTCGTTTGGTTCTATTAGACTGGCACAGTCATTTTTACACAAAATTCACAGAGCAATCTCCTCATATTAAATCAATTAGCATCATTTTTCTGTCCAAATGGAAACCACCGTGTTGAGTCTCCAGTGTGTGTCTGTGTGTGAGCTCACCCTGATGGACTGTGGGTTTTCTGCAGTGCAATCTTCAGCCTGGATCGTTTTTATCTAAAGTAAAGCCACGTGTTCCTCTGGGCTCTGATTGACAGCTTGTCACTGAGCTCATAGATAGCATCTAACCAAGTCATGCCAGAGGTGCTTTGATCCAGAAGGGGTGTGGTTTAAAATCAGGCAACACCTAGTTTATGTGAATGATTGTGGAAATAAATAAAATAAAATAAAACCCAAATAAAAACAACTTCCATGTATGTTTTTCCTTTCCTGAAGAGAGAGTGTGGGATTCTACAGAACTCTAGAGTTTTCTGTTTCAGTTGTTTATGCACAGCTGTGATAAAGAAAATGTATTTTAAAAAACTCAACTCAACTTAACTTCAAATGTTACATTTTTATAGAGTTAGTTTATCAACAGATGTAAAATAGATGTGCTTTTTTCTAGCGGTCAATCAGCTACACTTTGCAATTAGCAGTACTTTTAACCCCATAAATTCTGGGGACTAAAGTACTATTACTTTAGTCCATACCGAACAAAGGTTTTAGTACCAAGATGCAAAAAAAAAAAACTTTAATTTTAAAAAGTACTTTAAAGAAACAAAATTTTGTGCAAAGCTTTCTTTAATTTCTTATTTTATGAATGCATACCAGTAATATTTTTTATCTATTGTATTATCACGAGGTTAAAACATTGTTGTTTTAACTTAAAAAATTATAGTACACTCCTATAAAATGAAAACAGCATTACATCAGTAATTTACAGGTTTTCTATGTGTAAATGAATATGAATATTCAATTGAAACCTCTTATTTAAAAAAAAAAAAATTCATTTAATTCAATAATAATTAAATAATGTGCTCTTTGTTTTCTTTAAAAGTGTGTGTTCTAAGGATTGTAGCCTCAGTCTTCCACCGCTCAGAACATTTGTGTGATGTCACAAATTGAACGAATATTTCAGATTTTCATTTATGTTTAAAAATACTTTGCAATTGGTTTGGAACAAAACCTTGTGGTTTCTCCTGAGTCTTCTTCATAAAAATAGGATCTAGTAGTTTCTTGCCAAAGGGTTATTGTGTTAAAATCCAGCAAATTATGCAATCAAATATACCCTCAACCATGTTATGTGCTTTTTAATTATACTATTTCCTTCTTTATAGAATCTCATCAATAGAAAGTAACCTATGATACTATACAGAGCCCAATCCTTGTTTTTGAGCCAGGTTTTTATTTCTAAATGAGAACTCGTTTCTTGCATTACAGGACTGATGATGTGGCAGCAAATTACAGTTTTTATAAGCTTTGCTTTCAGTGGAGCAGTGCATCTGGAGCGATTGTGATGCCGTAATGCAGTTATATCACCAATTAAAAGGTTAATTTTCCAGTAAAACATTTCCAACAATGGTGCCAAGATAGAGATCTGACTTAAACAATGACGTTACTCAAACGATTTCTCTAAAACTATCTCCAAATAGGACTGACAAACCCTTTCATAACCAGATCTGAATATCTTAGAGCCCTTTCTTAAGTGTGAGAGTCAGGTCTGTTCAAAATGACAAATTACCCACTGCTTTGAAAATTTCACATCATCTTAAAATTAGATTGTAAAGTAGATTGCTTCAAGATGTGCCATCGATAGCAAGTGTTTTGGCTATTCAGAGCTACCAAGAGTTTTAGAATCATTTGATTTAAGAAATGATGACTATTGTTTGTTTGTGTATTTTTGGATCTAGGTGAGCGACCATATCAGTGTCCCTACTGTGATAAAGCGTTCAGCAAGAATGACGGCCTGAAAATGCACATCCGCACCCACACTCTGGTGAGGATACATATTAATTATAAAGTGAGTGAGTGAGTGATTGATTGGTTTAGAGGGGTCGGTAAGTGGTTGGGTTGCTGGTTAAGGGGATTGGTGGATTTGGGTGAGCTGGTTTAGTGGCTAAGTGAGAGAGAGCCTGTGTACCTCCAGGAAAACCTAGAACTAGCTCACATGTTGACCAAACCCAGTGAATGGTGAGAGACTTATTTCAATAATTTCCAAAAAACTAGGTTGTTGGTACGATGCTTTGTCTACTTTAAAGACAAAGAATAAAGGTTTCTACACACCTATCTGAATTGAGATTCACACAAACCTTCAGATGGTTTCATTCATTCTGCCAGATGTGTGAGCATGTGTGAGCAAAATTTGGATAGGTGTGCATGGTCGTAATTGGACCAGACTAGAATTGTAGAAGCCAATGGCTTGAAAATCCCTTTATAAGGTACAAAGGTGGCAAAGCTGGCGAGGCCTTTCACCTTATTTGATTGGTCTTTCCAGACGCCTCATCACTTTTAGGGCTTTGTGGCAAAGGCATTCTAAATCTGTCCTTTTCCAACCTGTCAGTTGAATGTAAGTGTGCCAAAGTTGGTCTGGATATGACGCTTTTGGGTTCACATCACCTGATTTTAGCATTGCCCACTGGAAATCAGTGAACCCAAATGCATTTTGCCATGTAGAAAAAGGAAGCATTCAGAAGGACTTTTTTGGCTTAGTTCAGGAAGGGTAGAACGGTCTGGACTGTACAAAAAACTCCAATCCTACTTGGAGAATCAAGCTGGTGGTCAAGGAGGTAATCTGTGCAGTTGAACAAGGAAGGCAAAGTCAATTTGAAAAGAGTTGTGGGAGATTAAGGCATTTTGTCAGGGCCTGTGTCAGAAACCCCAAAGCACATCTTAATCAGTTGCAAGAGATCCCAGACATTGATGGGAAGACACTATGTCTAGTAGAAAGTGAAACTAATTTCGAATTACTTCTGATGGCACAATATAACTTTAGGGTTAATGAGGCAGCTGCCATCTATTGGATTGGCATCATCTTTACAGTGTTTTTTGAGCATTTTAGTGTATTTGTGTGAACAGAGTATGTTCAAAACCATGCTCATATGGACCTGGGTACGTCTGGAGATGGCCTAAATAACCACGTGCTAAGCAGAATCACGCAAAGACACTGTGTAATTCTCAATTCCCTTTGCCCTTCATCATCCAACTGCCAGCTTACTTCATTGTCAGGGGAAAGAGTCAAGCCACCCACACCACCAAGGGACCAAATACAGGGCAGCTAGGCAAGGTGCAGGAATGGAAGTTTTTGACAGATCCAGATGAAAAGCTGCCATAACATTCGAACAGATCCTGTGCATTGGGATTGTTTCACTCAAAGCTGGTCACTGCTGAACCGTACTCTGGGGCAATCAATGAAACACCTAAGAAGAAGGGACTCACTTTAAAATCAAGAGGATGCAACCACTGACTTGATCTTGTGATCTTGACTCAAACATGCAGACAAGAAATATAGAGGTCTAGTTCTATATAAAAGCTCATAATGCAAACTAAAACTTAATAAGCACTACATTGGTTTGATCCATGTTACTTTTCTCATTTGCTAGTGTAAGGTGAGAGAGAAAACGTTGTCTGGTTATTTTCGTTTAGAAAGTTTGTATGTAAGGAGGTCGTGTACATAAATGAAAGCGTGTGTGTTCGTGGGAAATGAATTCCAGATGGGAAACACATGAAACGATGTTCGATTGTTTATCCCAGGATCTCACGTGAGTGTGTTTTTGGATGAGACGGACAGTGTGTCTGTTCATCTGCTGTTCATCTGCATGTCTGTGTGTGTAATGGAGATGTTTGTTTAGTTTCTGTAAACATACTGATGGAAGTCTTCGCCTGAGGGATTCTTCTCTGACTCTTACTATCACAGACAAACTATCTCTCTCGCTCCTTCTTTTTCTCTCTCTCTAATCAACTTTTACATTTTTATATTTAGGTTAAGGATTATGATCTATTTTCAAGTAGAGCAAGAGTAGAAATTTACTTTATAATACTATGTTAATGTGGACCTAACATTTATGGTGCATTCAAACTGCCAATCCTATTAACTTTCAATGGATAGTGGCAACAGCAGCAAAAGTAACTATTTGGATGTGACATGCTCAAGCCTGGCGAATTGAGATATTGTTTCAAGATATTTAAACCTAAAGAAATTAGAGACAACATCTACTAGTACCAAAGTTGTGATCTTGCAGTACTTCAGTTTGCCAGCCAGTTAAAACTTAGTCATAACAAAGTTGACTGAAAATGTGAAAATCCACTTGCAAACATTTCACCAACAACTGAAAAAAAAAAAAAAAAAAGTCACTGGTAAAAATCTACACTTTGCCAAATCTATTGTTCCACACACTTAAGAATGAACATGAATATGAATGGGGCATTATAAAAATGTTCTCATGAATCTCTAGAGGTCATAATATAATATATATTTTTCCCTTACATTAAATTTGCCCTGAATTGTCACGACGATTACCTCCCAAGCTCACAGTGCTATTATCTTAGAACTAATAATCCACCGTCACCTAAAACTACTGGTCTTCTGGTTAATTTCTTTCAGGAGATTCACATTTTTCAGCTATAAAAAAAGTGTAATATAATTATAAGCTAAATGCAACCTTTGATAAAGGTTGATGAAAAAAGTTTATGAATTTTCTTTAGTAGCAGACACAAAAGTCATCAACTGTCAGAATATCTCTCTTCTGCTGAAAAAAAACTTCAATAAAGACTTTATTGTCATTGTAGTTATACAATGAAATTTTTTGGTTGCTCTTACAGGCCAGCAGCAAGTAAAACAAAAAAGGCAATTAGAATAGTAATAAACCAAGATTATAAAGAAACTTAACAGTATTTACAGTGTACTAGTAGAGTGCAAACATGATTGATTACATGATTGGTAAAACATGATTGATTGTCTCGCTCTCTCTCGCTCTCTCTCGCTCTCTCTCTCTCTCTCTCTCTCTCTCTCTCTCTCTCTCTCTCTCTCTCTCTCTCTCTTTCAGGAAAAGCCATATAAATGCAGTCAGTGCAACAAGGCCTTTAGTCAGAAGCGGGGCCTGGATGAGCACATGCGTACACATACCGGGGAGAAACCCTTCCAGTGCGATGTGAGTCACACACAACAAGACACTCATTCCCAAGAGCAGTGGTGGGCAAAGTCATCCCTGCTGGTTTTTATTTAAACCCTTTTTCAAGAGACACACCAGTAGCTTCAGAAAACTAAACCAAGAGAAGCTTCATTAGTGGAATCAGTTATGTTCGATTAAGGTTGGGCATTACTGTGCAGGGATGCACCCCTCCAGGTATAACTTTCCCCATCCCTGCTCTGAAGTAAGTGCTATAGAAGTCCTTCACTGACTAATTCAATCTTAGATAGACAAAAGAGTTAAAAAATAAACATAAAGATAACCTACTCTATTGTGTTATCTTCATGGCTATGCATCCACATTATTGAACATAAGTTCAGTAGTGCTTATGAAAACAAGAACAGTTCACATAAACCCAGTTTGTTAGGACAAATAACAGTCTACAAAACACTGTTGTCATTAATGCACTATTAAAATAAAAAATATTTTATTATGCAACTTAACTTTATAAATTACTTGCTTAAAATGGCTTGTCTTCTAAAAACATTCATGTAAAGGCAATTGGTAAGTTTTTGTTATGAATTGTTATCAATTTATTCAGTGTTCCAATAAAAACATTGGAATATCAGTTAATGTTATAAACAGTTCAAATGTCAAACTGAACAAAACCTTGCATTCGGTATTATAATATTATGTTATATTTTATTCTGTTATAATTTAATATTATGTTGTAATATGTCCTATATTGTATATACTATTGTGGGTGAACTTAAAGTAGATTTAGCCATAGCTATCATTTAAAAGATGAGATTATGAAAAAAAACTTCAAAAGAATTTCTGGTTTATTTTATAAGAACATTTGAAGGGAGACAACATTGTTATACAGCTCCTGACCAATTCTGCTCACAGCCTGGGTATTAAAAAGATGGGATATATGTTCTGCTTTTATCAGTGTTATATAACATGTGATGGGTGTGAATTGAACATCAGAGATCCACGTTTTTTGGTGTTAATGCCTTGTATGCTCTCATGTAAACCACATGCATAGTCAGAGCTGATGTGTACACATTTCAATAATCTTTGAAATGTTCTCGAGTCATGTTGAAATGTTTCATTATACATACATAATTAAAGTGAAATACATAAAACATGTTAGATCATCTAATTTCCAATATATCCTTCACTTTATGGTCTGGCTTGTTTTAAATTCAATGAACAAATTCTCGGGCCATAAATTTACAATTGAAAAATCACTTGCAAAATTATAATAGTAAGCATACCAAAAAGCAACAGGCCAATATACAAAATAATATATATATATATATATATATATATATATATATACACACAAAAAACTCAAATATAAAACAGCTAAATATTTTAATGGCAACATTCATTTTCCTTCATGTTGAGAAGTTGAACCAAGCTTTGCATCAAACAAGAGAAACAACGACAAGGACAAGCCAAAAACTCTTTTTTTCGCTATTTACACAAAACCAAGACACTGATCCTTTTAGAAGAAGCTCACCCTGCCCGTTTGTTTTTTTTCAGGACTGTTTAAACCACATATTAAAAGCTGCATTTTTTTAAGAAGTGCATTCTTATGGACAGGGCTTCAGCTTTAACTTTTCTCAAAGCTCCTTGGAGAAAGAAATTGCCTGTTTCCTCTGAGTCTTTCACTTTGTGTTTGACGTGACGCTGCCGTTATTTGCTCTGAAATCTGGCATTTCGATGACAGCTCCAGCACGGCTTCCACTGATGAGGGAAAATGATTCCAGTCTTTCTTTCATTTCTGAGGAGAGACGTGCCAGGAACCCTCTGTGCTTTACATTCATTTAATATTTATTTCTCAGAGTGTTTGAAAGAGTTTGAAGTGGTCTGTGGGGTGGTCGGGTCTGTCTTCGTTGCTTCTGTCAAAGTTAAGAACTTCGTGGAGATGTTTTAAGAATTGCCAAAATAAGGGGGACAACTTTCTGAAACTATATTAATTGGCAGAATCTGTCAAAAAAGGAATGTTTTAGATTTTTGGCTTTATGATGCATGGATGACAATTCGAACATCCAGTTCCTGATACAAATCTGACCTTACAAAATTAAGAATGTTATTTGAAAGAATCTGTTGGTGCACAATACATTTTCAAGATGCGGAAAAAAAACACATGCCCCAGTAGTACCTCGTTCCTATTTTAAAAGCTCCTACTGATTGGCTTTAAGTTAGTTTTGCTTCCACGAGGGAGGGCTTGAACACTTGAAAGAATTTCAGTCGGTTCACTTTCAACAGAATCATTTCTGAACTTGTAGCACCCACAAGCTTTCCTCAAGTGATAAAAATGTTTCTAGTAGCATTGTTAAAAGATAAAATGAAACAAGTCAAGACAAGATAAAACAAGCCTTTATTTCATGGGGAAATTTCCTTGATGCAGCGTCACGATAATACGTACAGAGCGCAATAAACTTACATTTATTATAAATGTATATACAGGTACACAAAGGAGGTAATGAGAGATATTTTTCCAAAGAGACTTTCAGTATGGGAGAGACAGTATGCAAATTAGAGAGAAGAGATTTTAGTTGCATTTTTGGCCACAAACTTACATACTGCACCTTTAACAGGATTAGAAGACATGACAGGTTTTTCATTGACAACACTCAGGACTTCACTTTTTGCTAGATGCTAAAACTATTTTCATGTTCCTAATGTTTTAGCAAAAAAACAAAACAATCAAATTTATGAACATTTGAAGAACATTTGAAGAAAGTTTGGATGTGTCGTTTTTGTTGTCTCTAGTTTATCTCTGGTTTACAATTCACCATATTTTTGGCACTTTCTTTTTCACATTAAACATAAAGCGAGACTTTCTTGAGTCACCAAAACATTTATATCCACATTGAGTGTTTGACGGTGTAAACCATATTAGGTTTCAGCACTACAAATGCAAAACACAACACTGAAGCTGCAGATAAACCAGGGTGGTGGCCCTCCAAGAACTAAGCTTGACTCTTGAGCACCATAAAAAATTTTCACAGAATACAAGGCTAGACATAAGCGTTCTTACATTCTCCTTCAGTCATGAACATCTGCTCTTCACGGCTGAGGCTGCTGAGAAGTCGCTCATCAGGCGTTAAATGTTTCTTCATGCTGTTTAAATGAGAAATGACAATCATTTTTTTGAAAGCAGCAGCTGCAGTATTTGTCTCTTCATGGAGATCAAGAATATTGAGTGTTATTGGAGAGAGGAAGTTGATTTAACATGTGAAAGGCATTTGAGAGCATGCAAGTGCATGAGGGAGCAATAATAGCACACAGTGCAGCAGTATTAGAAATGTATCAAGCTAACCGACTGTAGAAAATGGCTCCATTTTTCACTTTTCAGTTATGTGGGTGCATGTGTGTGTGTGTGTGTGTGTGTGTGCGCGTGCTCGCTCGTATGACTTCACCTTTTTCAAAATTAGCAATACACACCAAAACTCTTACTGAGTTGCCATGTTGTCAGGAATTGGTGTCTGCTAAGGCTCCACCCGCACTCATTTGTCAACAAAAGCATCTATATTTCTGCACTCCGTTGAGTGCTGTGTATGTACTGATCAATATTGGTGTGGTAGAATGCTAACTATTTCCCAGCAATGGGTTGTGGCTGGAAGGGCATCTGCTGCGTAAAACATATGCCAGAGAGTTGGCGGTTCATTCCGCTGTGGCGACCCCGAAAGGGAAGAAAGCCGACATGAAGATGAATGAATGAATTAATGCTAACTATTAAATGGTCATATATCATATAAATAAAAACTCCATATATTAATCCCCTGCTGCTGTAGAAGCACTGTCATTGAGTGCACTCAACATGGAGCGCAAGCGCTTGCTCTGCAACACGTCAACCAATCACAGAGCTCTGCGAAACCTTAATGTAAAGTTCACATTAGGGTCAGCGCAGGGTTATGTGAATGCACAGCCATCACTAAGGCTGGCCTTTAATCAGAATGAGTGAAGTTTGCAACAATATAAAATGATCATGATACTAGCACACAAGTCAACAGTAACAAGTGATTAATATTCATTCATTCATCTTCATGTCGGCTTTCTTCCCTTTCGGGGTCTCCACAGCGGAATGAACCGCCAACTCTCTGGCATATGTTTTACGCAGCGGATGCCCTTCCACCCGCAACCCATCGCTGGAAAATGATTAATATGTTAACTATAATTAGAATTATGCTAGCAAGTAATTGGGTTAGTACTAGTAGTGAAAAAGCATGAAGTAGTAAGTGATAATGAAGTGTAGCCAGTAATGAACAAGATGTTAGCATTAATTAATTAATTAGCATGATGCTAACATGAATTAACATTATGTTAATTCATAACATAATGTTGGAATAACAAGTTATAAGCATGATGCTAGCATGAATTAGCATGACCTTACCATAAATTTGCTAGGAATTAGCATGATGTTAACATTAAGAGATATATGATGATGCTGATGTCATACTCATCATATTGCAAGTGATTAATAATGTTTACATAAATTAGAATTATGTTACCATAAATTAGCTTGACGTCACATGAATTAGTAAGTGATTATCATAATGCTACTATGATGTAGCCAGAAATTACCAAGATCTTAATACAATTTAGAAATGTGCAAGCATGAATTCATTATTTAGCATGATGCTAAAAATGAATTAACATGATGATAATACTGGAATTGCAAGTTATAAGCATGATGCTATCATGAATTAGCATGATGTTAACCTGAATTTGCTAGAAATTTGCATGATGCTAACACTACTCAGCTAACACTCAGATGCTAACACATGATGTTAACCCAAATTAGGATTATGTTAGCATGAATAAGCTTGATGTTAGCCCCAAAATAGCAAGTTATAAGCCTAATGCTAAGATGACTTGGCATGGTGGTATCATGAAAGTATTTATGTCATTAGCATGATGCTAGCTTGAATTTTAGAATGAAGGTTTTAAGACCAAGAAAAATAATTACATTTATTTTATTCAGTGGTGTAGGATAACAAGCTGTCGTTCACAGATGTGATAAGTCATTTTATGGTGTTGTTTCTTCCAGGTGTGTGACCTGTCCTTCAGTCTGAAGAAGATGCTAATCCGACACAAGCTAACACACAACCCCAACCGACCCATGGCAGAGTGCTCCCTTTGCCACAAGAGATTCACCCGCAATGACTACCTCAAGGTTCATCTAGAGAACGTGCACGGAGAGACCGAGGGTTAGGCATACTACAGTATGTTCACTCCTGGCTTAAACAACACAGCTGTCAACCACCTCATTCACAGACTGTATGGATTCAGATGAGATTGAGGCTCCAAAACATTTGGTTATACATTTAAACAACACTGTTTCATTTAAGCCAGAGTTCATGTTTTACAGTGTTATAATTGTGTTAGATGGTTGATAACACTTTTGTTTTCCAATTGTCTTTGTCTTATGTGATGCAGGATCGTTCTTCTGTGAAATGTTATATAATTGTGTGTTGTTGTCTGTGGCTTCTGACAATCAGTGAATGCTTAAGCTGGTTGATAATCAGAGTTATGTTTGACATGTGTTAAAGAGTGTGTTTTATACGTTTTTAAAATCTTAAATGATAAAACTTATCTCAAATGTCTGCTTTTCCAACATCCACATTAATTATTTATCCTACCAGCAATAGTTAGAAAGTGTGCATGTCAGTTGTTCCCTGTTCTAAACCTTTTTTAGAATTATCTTGATGTCTTTAACTGATGAAGAAAAGCTTTTTCAACCAAATGCTGGCATTTGTTGTTTTATCCAATTAACTTCAGTCAAGAAATTAACTGGTATTCAGTATTGTCCTCATTTTCAGCATCTAATCAGATTTGATAAATGATTAAAATGTACTAATGTACAGAACCTCAAAAATATATAAATCATAATCAACCTTATTTTATTATGCACTAAAATAACTTCTCACAAGCAGGATTTATGACTTACAGCTTATAAAATAACCTTTATTACTTAATCAAATAAATAAGCCTTGTGATTTTTTTTTATTCACAAGTCATATGTAAAGTAAGCGCCCAAGAGTAAGATCTCCTTTAATTATAAAATGTTATGATAAAGACACAAAAACAGATAGAAATAAACTAATTTGAGTAGATGAAAGTGCTTACCGGTCTTCTGATTATTATCAGTGTAGTTTGCATGCACCAAAGAAAACGATTCACTCCATAGAAAGAGTTATTACTTACGAGTCAGATTCGTTCTTTTCACGGATGACACATCACTACACATGAGCGCCAACCAATGGTAAGGAGCATCACTGTATCAACTTATAACACTAGTTTGAGAAATGCACCCAGCAGAGAAGTCATCCGCGGATTCGTGCGAATCTCAGTTCGGATAGATGTGTAGCTGCCTTAATGTGTAGCAGACCCTCTCCCCAATTGTTCAGCAAATTCACAGCTTTGGTGCTATTTTTCTGATACCAAAAACTGTTTTTGTTTTTGGTATCAGGTTTCCACCATGTCAAACACTTTCTCACAAGATCTTGCTGCTGTCCTTAAAGATAAAAAACATTGTTAAAACTCATTAAAAAAATGTTCTGTTGTTGTTTTATCCATCCATTTTCTTGTCGGCTTTTTCGCTTTTGGGTTAACCACAGCGGAATGAACTCTACTGGCATTTGTTTTACGCAGCGGATGCCCTTCCAGCGGCCACCCAAGCTTTTGTTTTAACCACTTTCTTTTATGAATATGAAATTTACCCATTATCAAAACTATGTTAACAATGTGTTAGGAAGATTTTGTTAGTAAAATAAGATGATGTTCATTGTTATTTTTTATAAATACCCAAATATTAACCCTTCTCCAAAACAAACTCACCAAAGGACAAAAACAAAATAAATACAGTTTCAGGTTCTTCCCCACAAAATACTCTTCTTTTAACTTAATTAATTAAACCTCTACTTAATAATTTCTGCTGTTGGATAATATCCATTTATTATTTTAAATAGCATTTCTTTAACCTTTGGAAGAATTGGCCATTTAAAAAAACTTTACATAATTAGTTGTCATTTGAATTCATTCATTCATTTTCATGTCGGCTTTCTTCCCTTTCGGGGTCACACAGCGGAATGAACCCCCAACTCTCTGGCATATGTTTTACGTAGCAGATGCCCTTCCAGCCACAACCCATCGCTGGGAAACATTTGAATTTAGTTTTATCAAATTTTTGTCATAATTATAAAAAGTACGGTTTACATAGTTTACCTATGTTTCTATTGTTTAATTTATTGTCGTTTGAAAGTAAGTGTCCACATTGTAAATGTGAGAGAACAGCCGTTAACTCTGAGTGTGCCGTGGCTCTCTTTATTAGACACAATAAAGGTAAGGGAATTGCTTTACATATTTTTTTATTATTCACATCCCTAGTTATAGTTATAGTTAAATACTGAACTTCTTCTTTCATTGTAATAGACATTATTCCTGTTTCTAGACATGAAAATAAAGGAAATAATTCACATTTATTGAGGTTGAGTCATAAACCTGATGCTTTAGAGAAAATTTTAATTGTATCAAGTGCTTTCCTGAAAAAAAGCACTGAATCATCTGCAAATCGACTGATACGAAATTCATAATCTTTATATCTTTAAATTGTGTATGATTTGGTATTAAACAAGGAAACAGCTGGGTGCATAGCATAAAAAGCTTCGGTGATATAGAACAGCGCTGTCTGATTCCGCACAAAATGTTTCATTGTTTCAGGCATATCTGAATTAACCCAGAGAAAACTATATAAATCTTTATAGAACATTTCTATTACATTAATTGACTTTTTGCCAAAACCAACATTTTGTAGTGTTTAAAAAAAAAGACAGCAACCCAGTTTCATCCATCTTCATGTCGGCTTTCTTCCCTTTCGGGGTCGCCACAGTGGAATGAACCGCCAACCTCTCTGGCATATGTTTTACATGGCGGATGCCCTTCCAGCCGCAACCCATCGCTGGGAAACATTCACACACTCATTCACACTTTAACACTATGGACAATTGTTTTTTCTCAATTCACTTATACCGCATGTCTTTGAACTTGTGGGGAAACCGGAGCAAACCCACACGATCACGGGGAGAACATGCAAACTACATACAGAAATGCCAACCGACCCAGCCGAGGCTCGAACCAGCGACCTTCTTGCTTCTTGCTGTGAGACCTTCTTGCTTGCTACCCACTGCACCACCGTTACGCGCGCAACTCAGTTTCAATTTAATCAAAAGCTATGAAAAAAATCAATAAGAAGTAGGAAGGCTTCTGATTTTATTAAGGATTGATAGTCTATCATGTCAGGACTAATCTAAATTTGTTGTGGATATTTCTTGCTTTTCTAAAGGCTGATTTCCCTTCATCTACTAATTTAGAAATGCCACTTTTAGTCTATTAGCATATGCTAAAGCTAATAATATATAATCATTGCATAATAGTGTTGGATAATAATTGGTCTCCAGTTATCAATAACTGATATATCTGTATTGGGTTTGGACAATAATGTAATTAAACCAGTCTCCGTTGTGTTTGATATCCCTCCTTTCTGTATTCATTCAATTAATGCTTTATATAAACTCAACATGTTTAATGTCCTCGCAAAAAATGTATAAAACTCAAATGTTAAACCATCTAAACCAGGGGATTTAACATTTTTCATCTGTTTTAAAGCATTTTCTAGTTCTGTTATATCTAAATAGTCACCTAAACAAGGTTTGATAAAATGCTTAAATTTAAATATTTGACCAGGTGGAAAAAAAATCAGTATTAGGGATCTTTGAGACTTTTTACCATTGAAATTCTCCAACCATAAGACCTAAACCTGAAGACCCTTTTCTTGCACCAAACTAAAGCATTAAAATCTTTCAGGATGTCCAGAATACTCCAAAAACATGCTGAGCACATGCAAAAGTTCACAATTATGTTAAGCAGCAACTTAAACATTTGTTGGTCATGTAGCTAAATATGTGAAAAAAAACAAGACTTTCACTATCTCAAAGTTATGAATACTTAATTATAGAAAATGGTCTGTAGATATTGTCTGATAAAATGAATTGAAACTGTAAAAACTGTAAAAACAGTAAAGAAGCAAACTGAACAAACAGACAACTTCAATGTTTTTACTTATAGTAACATAACGTACATATACATTATTGAATATAACATACAGAGACAGAGAAAGATGGCTTCTTGGAAAATCAGAGTAGTGGTCTACAACCACTCCAGATTTCTATTCAAGTCTTTGAAAGATGCTGATCAAATCCTTGGGATGAGGTCAGCATCAGCCTGATTCAGAATCCCTGTCTGATCTCTTCCTGCGTCTGCTGTCAGAGCTTTTTCCAGTTCCAGGTCTCAGGTTGTTCGTCACCTCTTGGTGAAGCTGAAGCTGAGCTGGAGGTACCATTCAACCCGAATCAAAGAGGCCATCAGCTCTCCTCGTCTTTGGCTCATCACTGTCTGAGCTGTCAGAAGTTCTTTTTCTTTTAAATCTCTTTCTTGCACTTAACTGACTCTCACCGCTTTGATCAGAAGATGCTCGAACCTCACGGTTAATTCCAGAAGGTTCTGGCTGTTCATAGTCCCTGTATGAATCTAAACCAGACCATTCTGACCTTCTCCTTTTTGGCTCTCTGCTCTCAGACCTTTCAGTTGCCTTTCTTTTTCTTTTATCACCCCGTCTAGTCTCCGCCTGACTTTGCTCGCTGGTTGTTCTGGATCTTTCAGGACTGCTGTTGAGCGGAACAGTAGGTGAAGGTATTTCTGGATCACTGGAACTCTCATGTGTTTCTGAGCTGTTTGTCCCGGAATCAGAAGGTTCTTCATCTCTAGGTTGATTCTCAATATCAGGAACCACTGGAGGTTCCTCCACAGGTTCCTCCTGTCGGATTTTTGTAAGTACCGAAATGAAGACGCAAGCCAAAGAGTCACCGTCGCTTCCAGGTCTACAGTCCAGTAATCCGCATTCAGATCCAGCAAATCTAGAAGAGAATTGCGTTCAGGACCACAAGTCAATGGAAACCAAATCAAATCCTGCAGAGCCATTTGAACCAACTGGATAGACAGATTCAGGTTGACATCAGTGTAGTGCAGAAGAATGCGGATTTGTGGAAGATCCCTTGCGATAGTCCCGTTATTTAAACTTGCTTCAAGGACCACCTGTGGATAGAGTACACGTTTAGTAAATAGTGTAAATTTTTATACAAAAAATGACAAGTAAAACTAATTGTAGAAATGTTTACTCAGGTCAAATTCTTGTGCTTTTCTGTCAAACATATCCCCTATAGTAGCAAGCTTAAAGTTTGGCACATAAGTACAGGTCAAAATAGACTGCTTACATATGTGTATTAACGTATAAACAATGCTTTATCAATTATTACTTATTTGCTGATGCTTAATTAATGACTAGTAGGGTGAAGTTATTATAAATAGCTAAAAAACAAATATTTTTTTACAATTATTGCAACAAAACAAAACACGAATCATACTAAATAGGTTAATTTCTTTTGTGTTTTTTTAGTTGCTTTATGTTTTGAATGTGACCAAAGAACACAAGGTGAAAAAAAATGTTTTAAAGCAAAGTTTCATATTTATAAAAGAGTGTTTGTTTTCAAATCGGGTTTGTGTTTGAACGGTAGATTAGCATCGCAAAGTTTGGACTTCATTCAGTGGATTGTTACAGTGATAACGCTAATCTGGTTGTTCTGTGGATTTATGTGTTTTTTTTTTATAAATAAACAGTTTTTCCTGACTATGCCCGTCCATCTGCAGGAGATGTGTGTGAGCTCTGTTTAACACAGAACACATCTGCTCTAGATAACTATAAACATTAGTTTGAATTTGAATTGGATGTGCTTTAACACCTAAATCGACAGGGTCAGTCAGTTATTGATCTCTGTAGATGCGTTTCTTTGGCTCTGTATGTTTTAAAGCCTCGATGTGGCTATAAATGGCTTTCTCATTCATTGCAGGTGAAATTTTCTTTTTAACAGGTGAATGTGAAATGATTTTAAAGAGCCCCTGTGATGCAAAAGCCTTTATTGTGTTCAGAAATAAATGGCTTGGGAATATATGTGTGTCTAAATGTTCATATCAGGAAATGCTTTTTATCTGTATAGCACATTTCAAACGAATTGAGAATTCAAAATGCTTTACAGAAGAGAGAGTGCATCTTTAAAACAATGTATCATAAAATCTATGTTTACAAGAGGCACGTTGTTTGGTTGATATCTATCAAGGTAATCCGGAACAACCAAAACATCTAATAATACATTATTCTGCTTCAACACAGTAAGTCTTAAAACCCTTTTTAACTGTACTTTTTAAATTTTTAACAATTTAGGAGAATTTTCTCTATCTCTGGCAACCCCAACAATCAATTTTATGCTTCGCGCAATTATGGATGGTCATGAGCGATTTCTTAATCTCTGGCAACCCTAACCATCAATTTTATGATTTGACTGTATGTGAACCTTTTCTTACGTTATAGCAGTGCTAAATGTTGCGTATGTTTTTGAAGATTTACAATGGTTTTCTCAAACTTTGACAACCCTAACGATGACGTTTGAGTTTGAGAATTTATGCACGTTTTCGTTATGGCGACCCTAAACATCATCAAAAATTTATTTACATTTTTTTTTGCATTTTCTCAAAAAGCAGCAACCAAACAAGTAAAAAAAAGAATTTGAAAAAGTCATAAGCTGATTTGCAATCACAGTCCATGAGGGAAATAAGTATAGAGCAGCCTTTACCACCATCACAATGCTGCCGCATGCTTAAATTTGCAAGAGCAGCTGTTTAACCATGCTACTGGAAAGAATATCTTGTGGACAGGATGAAGCTTAAGTGGAGTTATTTTATAGGGAACAAAAAGTACAGCACTTCAAAACCTCAATCTAAGTGTGAAGTACGATGGAAGAACCATCATGGTTTGGTTTTTCATTTTCCACTCTCAGCTTGCTATCAGAAGGACATTGTTTTGTAATTTATCTCATAATTTAAGCAATTTGTCTGCAAAAAAGAATGAGATGAACTGCTTAACAACACTACAACAGACACTGCATGATGAAACAAGATACCAGATCACAAAAGCTAGCAATTCAACATCTGAAAACTCAGGAGGAGAACAGTCCTGACCCTAGTTGAATTGAGATGGTTTGGCATGAACTCAGTAGAACACTTTACACCATCCAACAAAAAAAACATTCTGGAGGTTCAATAGTTTTATGCGGAGGATAGAGGAGTGGCACAAATTCCTTCTGACCACTGAGAAAGATTTGCTGGAACCTCGTCTGAACAATGATTAACAGAGCAGAGTTTTTAAGTGCTGTATATGTAAAAGCATTGTTTCAAGTATAATTACCTACTCAAATCTGCCAAAATGAGATGGAAAGATGACCAGATGTTCCCTTTGAAGCCAACATTACATTTGGCTCTACAATATCCATAATATGCTGAGAACTGCAGTCAACCCGATGCCTCAAGATGTGGGAAACAATCACCTCAAGTGATACTCAGGCCGTTTTCCCTTTCCAAACCACTTCTGAGTGTGAACCGCTTTTCTCACACACTTTCCACATTTCATCTGATCCTCAATCACAGTTTGCTAGGCACACTGGCATGATGGAGGAAGTGTTATCTGCAGGGCTGCTAGGGTGTGTTGTGAGAATGTCCTCTCTGAGCTTTCGGAGCCCTTCTCAATTGGATACTGGAGCATCTCGCACCCTTGGATAATCTCTGAAATTTCCTTGACCTACCCAAAAGGTTCACAATGACATGGATGCAAACGTTGACTGTATTCCTCCAGGAAGCAGGAGTAGCTGTGTGTATCCACATGGGCTTAATGGAAGATCCCAGCTTGCGTCAACCCATACATCAAGTGAGATCAACAGAAACACTTTCACACAACGACCGCAGATTGGAAGGACTGCCTGCAGTTTCTTATCATTTTGTCATGAAGGATTGAAATTTAAAATGTATTGAAATTTAATTCTCATTCAATTTCAATAAGACAAAGAGTATTGTTTTTGGAAATTGCTATAAAATTAAGTTCTTATAGAGGGTGTAACTATAGAACAATAGGCAACAATAAATTCCTTATTTGTAAGTAAAAACAGATCAAAACAGATGGAAAATCAGCTGTACACCTCAAATGAAACATTTGCAGAACAAGTTTTCCAGAAGCATCTCAGTCCTGGGTGAAGCTAAACATGTTCTGAACAATAAATCACTTCTTATTCTTTATACCTCTTTGATTTATATTTTGCCACGTTTAAGACACTGTTCAGAGGATTGAGGTAATTAATTAAAAATGCTGTTTATAACCATACATAACAATACTACAGAAGCATGTCATTCATGATGGCAGTTTATATGAGCACACAAACCCATTATTCTCAAAATATACAATTCTTAATTATTGTTAATTAGGATCAAAAGAAGCGTCACGGTGGTGCAGTTGGCCACGCGGTCGTCTCACAGCAAGAAGGTCGCTGGTTCTAGGCTCGGCTGGGGCAGGTGGCATTTCTGTGTGGAGTTTGCATGTTCTCCTCGTGATCGCGTGGGTTTTCTCCGGGTTCTCCGGTTTCCCCACAAGTCCAAAGACATGCGGTATAAGTGAATTGAGTAAGAACGATTGTCCATAGTGTTAAAGAGTGAATGTGTGTATAAATGTTTCCCAGCGATGGGTTGTGGCTGGAAGGGCATCTGCTGCGTAAAACATATGCCAGAGTTGGTGGTTCATTCCGCTGTGGCGACCCCGAAAGTGAAGAAAGCCAACATGAAGATGAATGAATGAATGTTCAAAACATCTAATAACTGAAAATGAAAATATACAGAAAATGTTTTCTGAAAAAGAATGATTACTATTTAAGAACGAAGTTAAACTTAAAGATTCATAGCAAAATAACTAGTTTTTGTATTTCAATTCAGTTGTATTTCAATGAGTTACCTAAGCAACAAGCAAAACAAAGAGCTAAAACTAGTGAATATCCACACAATATTCAAATGTTTGTGTTTGGCTGATCAAGAAGAGCCATCAAACAGTGAACAATACAGTTTTTGGGGATTTCAAATCTCAAAACATCTGGAGAAATAGATTTTATTTCATCCTTACATTAAACAAACAAACAAAGTATTTACTGGTCCTCTCACGTCTGGACTACTGAAACGCTCTCCTAGTAGGACTTCCAGCAAATACGCTCAAACCTCTGCAGATGATCCAGAACTCTGCAGCTCGTCTTATCTTCAAGGAACCGAAACTAGCTCATGTTACTCCCATCTTCATCACTCTTCATTGGCTCCCCATTGTAGCTCAGGTTAAATTCAGACTTTGACGGTGTAACAAATTGCATATTGTCTCTCCCCTAATGTAAGTCGCTTTGGACAAAAGCGTCTTCCAAATGCATAAATGTAAATGTACAAATAATTATTTTTAAGCAATGCTCTTTCTGCAAAGATGCAAAAAAATGCAAAGCAATGTTCTTTCTTTCTGTTTTTAACGTGTAGATTAAAGACAAGTGAATAAAGCGTAGCGCTATAATACAATTTTTCGGAATTCGTGGAGCCCTGAAGTCACAAACCAGAATGTAGGTATGTATCTCTGTGTGGTAACTCTGGTCTCCACCCTGGCTTCAGGAATACTCTTCCACCCTCACCATACAAACCATCCTATCAGACAGGACCACTATCACCACAGCGACAGGTAGTGTGGTAGGCCTCCCTGACCCCTGGAATGTAAAGTATGGCTCCCTGAATGAAATCCGATGGTCCTGGTCTCCAAAGAAAAAAGATTGTGTTTAATTTGTGCACGGAAAGACAGGGAGCGGCACCAAGAAAGGAATTCAGGGTTAGAACCACAGCAAGCTTAAGAAAAGGAGGTCATAAATCAACGGGAGACATTCAATTAAACAAACGAGAAATGCAGGATTTGGATATCTAAGAGTTGTAAAAAAAAATACAGTAACCACTTTATTATTAGGCAAACCTGTTCCTAAATCAAAACAACTATCCTAAGAATATTTTGGCATGTAAATGTGATCAAAAGGATTTGTTTAAATAGAGATGAAAACATTGTTCATGAAACCATGGTGATTTGTGCGAGGGGTTAAGGCTGCTATAATTGAACACACTTTGCTCCCCTATTTCCAGTATATATCCCGAATTTCAAATTAGACTGCAGATGTAAGTGAGATTGGGATTCAGTCCCAAAACTTTTGTGATAACAAAATAGCCATGAAATGAAATGACCTACAAAATGGCAATCCCACACAATTCTTCAAACCTAAAGATTGAACTAAAGAACAGAAATGTTAATTCAGCAAAGAGAAGCCAAACGAGCAAGGAACAAGTTGTGATGGGTGAGAATGAGACACAAGCAAAAGGATGTTTTTAGTGTAATAGAAATAAGATACGTTTCATTAACCTTGTCTGTGTCATTGCATTTGATCTTTTTAACTTGTCGTTTTGTCGAATCACCTCACTTTCTGTACTGTTTAAAAGACTCCATCTCCCAGCACCCCTCTGTCTATCAACTGTTGTTATCTGCTGAGTGTTTTTGTTTGGACTCTCCCTCTCCTTTTTTGGCTTTCATGGCTTACCTGTTCTCAATCATCACTCTCATCAGAAGCTCTAGTTTTATCTCTATCTGCTCCTGACTATATTGAGTGAATTATGACGAATACTGTAAACAATACCTCTTAATACACTCGATGAAGTCGGGCAGATAGAGATAAAACAGCTCCAGGACTAGCTTCAGTTTTGTCATGCAATTCTACCGTGCTTCCCCATTTAAAAGTGCCACCAATTACATTCCACCAAATAAATGATATATTTTTTTTCCATAGTAATTGAATAATATGTTATTTTGAGGGGATAATTTATTTTTGAATATTATCAGATTCTCTTGGATTTATTTTGGAGAAAGTCTCAGAAAGGTCAGTTCTTCTAAAAATCAATGACTTTTAATGATAATACCTTATGCCACCGATAATTTTAGGTGTGTGATATATGCAGTATATATTATCAACATAGATAAGTGCAAACTTATTTTCTCATCTTCATCCTTTCCAGCATAATGTGGGCATTCCAAAACCAAACACTGTTCACTGTTTCAGTTTTGCCTGCTAAAGCCATTACATCAGAAAAGACGTGGAGAACACACACCACCGGTGTCCTTCATCCAAACAATTCTTAAAACACTCTCCACTGCGCTACCTCTAGCCAAAATAAACATTATTCCTGACGTTTTCTTATGGCTGTGTGATTTTATAGTGCCTCCATGTCTAGCCAAGCATTGGGAAAATTTGTGCATTTTTCTCACTTAGATTCATCTTCTCATGTCTCATAAAGAGCAGGAAGCTTGATTGCAAAGTTTTATGAACTGGGCCACTCTCAGGGAGTTGTTAGCATTTTTCATATTTCATTGTTCATGACAAGAGTTTCCAAGTAAAGTTTAGACTCTCTGACTCAAATATAACCACATTTGTCTTTTAGATAATAGAAAAAGGAATTTAAAGAGGGATTTCTCCGATAAGGATGTTGATAAGACAACCTGCATAATGTTTTATTTTATATTTTATTTCACTTTCATATTTGTAATTTATAAATATTTGGATCATTAACCTTAAACAAGCACTACTGAATACAAAGAAACATGTTGGTACATATAATGGTTTTTTAAATGCATATTTGTTATATACTAAAACAAGCAGACATATTAAAAATCACACAGCTGATTTATTTTGGGGATGAACTAGATAGAAAAAGTGTCTCAGAATTTATCATTTAATGGCTTAGCTGTAAAACTGGTTAAAGAAGTCAAAATCACAGTTTTATAGCTGACCACTGAGAATTCTGTAACTGTTTTTGGAGATGATTTTTATTGAGTGTGGCAGTCTAGCAGTGCCACAAACTTGTGCATGACACAGAATCTCCTCATTGACATCTGGACAGATTTTTTTATTTAATTATTTTATTTTTTTGTTTTTACCAGGTTGCTTGATCCAGGTGCTCGAAACTTCTTCTCTGGTAAATGTTAGTTAAAACAGAGTTTGTGCTTCCACCTGCTCAGTATAGACCCCACAGACCATTTGTTTTTGAACATGTTCGATATTCGTTAGTTCATCTATGGAGTTTGGTGGTTAGTGTATTATTTTGTGTGAAAGTGTATAGTAGTTTATATTTTAACAACACCTCGCTAGCGAGCTATACCGCTAATGAGTGTTAAAGGGCTGTTTGTCAATACTAACGGAGGGCAAAAAACAGCTGTTGTGTCAACATTGAAACTGGAGAAAATGATTTTTCTTTTCTTTCTTTCTTTCTTTACACAAATTCAACCTAATTTTTGTCTGCAAAATTAAATCACATTTAAAAGTTTATATGAGACTCCTCGGGAGCACCTGGTCTTTAATACACTGTAAAAATGTCAACAGAAATATTAGGTGATGGCTTTCTAAATTTGATAGAATATTCAGTTTTCGTGATTTTTAGAGTTTTATATGTATTTTAAAATTAGTGTTGCATTCTGGTATAGCCTGCAATGTCTCTTGCCTCAGGAGGCACCTTTATTCTCTGAATACCTGCGAGCAATCATCTTCAGTTTTCAGTTTTTTAGGGGTAAAGCTTGAATTTCTTTGCTAAAAATATCTGGTTAATGGTTGAATTACTTCAGGTCAGAGTCTAATGGCTCGGTGTAGTGGGGGTGGTTCAGTTTAGAGTTTGTTTAACCGTTAATAAATTATTCTAGATTAACTCTAAGTATCGTGAAAAGACAGAGATTTTTGCAGAAAATTTGCATTCCACAGCAATGTAAAGGAGAGTGGTAGCAAGTTTTTTTTTTTTTTGGAGCTTTCCCCTCCACTAATGATGAGTTTTCCAAATAAATCATCACCTAAATGTTCTAATCCATGACATCTCTGTAAGTGTCTTTTTTAATCAAAAATGACATCTCTCATTCAAGAGCTTCCTCTACTGTACGATGATGACCATCCACAATCTCAAGCAACTGAACATTTCTCTCATAATTGTTACATTTCTAAAATTTCCAAGGAGGAAAATTAAAACATGAGCCAAAAAATGCAAATACACTTAAATAAATAGAAACTTGGTTCAAACCTACAAACACATCTCAAGAGAGTGGAAGTGTTTAAAATGTAGACAATGTAGAAAGAGCAAACCTGCACATTATGTAAAAACATGTCGATTGGATTTGTAATAAGACTTTGGCAAAGGGAAAATTGAGACGCATCAACCCTGCGGTGTGTGGTGGAAAACCTTCAAGTCTGTCAGCATGCACATCACAGATATAACAAAGTATATTAACACTCCGCCACAAAGCTGTCTTCACATCATATACACAGATACAAGCACAGAACCTTCAGCCGTTCATACGCGGTGCTGTCCTCACCCTACCACACGGCGCTGACAGATGAACACACTGGGGATCATTTGAATTCAGTTTCCTTGAAAGAAAAGCAGTGAATATAAACAAAGGATATAAAAACTTAGTTTTTAACATCTGAATTAAAGGAAAGGACCCCTTGAGGAGTCAACGTGAACAGGACGTCAATTTTACTAGTTCTGAAGAAAAAGATGTCATATAGACATAAATGTCTATTTGAGGCTACTTGTTTGGTGGGGAACAAAATGATGGGAAGTTATCAGTCAACAAAGCCATATATAATTTTTGTTTACATTCATTTATTGTTATTGTTGGATAATTGATGATAGTTAATGATAATAATAATAATATAGATTGAATTTCCATCAAGGTTTGATTCATTTGGAAGCCATCATGTGAATTGAGTAGGTGCAGCTCCAAAATTTGAGGCAAATTGCATCCCATATTGATTTAAAACAAAATGGGCATTTTCTCAACAAATACGACACAATTTCATATTTTAAGGAATGATGACCATAACAGAAGTGAAGATTCAGGTTGTAACTGACAAAGTAGTCATTTTTATTTTTTGTTTAGACTTCATATTATTATTTCCTGATTCCATTCTTGGATTTTATTTTGAAATGTAAAATTAATGAAAAGACTTGAATTATATAAGTTGGATCAATCAAAAAGAGAAAGTTTACACTAAATGGCAAGGGGAACAAGGAAGATGACATCATGCTTTTAAGCACTTCTTTTTGTTTAGGCAGCCACCATTTCCTTAAATACTTTACACACTGTTGGGGAAATATTCCAGCAGAGAAGTTCCTCATATGTGTTTTAACACCTATCTCACCAAGTTCATCTGGGGCACACTACGCTTTCTTTTCCTTTTTGGCATGCTTCATTTGGGCACTGACTGATGTAACAACCACTTGAAAGCATGCATTAAAAGTGTGCAGAAAACTGCTCGAAGAGGTGGTTTTAGATTTATTCCAATCGAACTCCGGAACAGTTTGACTTTAACTCAAAAAGACCAAGATTCATTTCCAGTGGCACCACCCCACTGTTCAGTGTAAATTGTAATAGCATCAATTAGGATTCTTGTTGTTAAAAACAAGTAAAAAAATGTATATACTTTAGTAAAAGAAGAGGGGGAAATGTTTCTTACAACATGTGCATTTAAAGTGGCTAGGGAACCAAATGACATAATGACGCGGTCTCTGTTGTTTCATTGTTATGTCATCATTTAGCTTGCCAGTGAGGAGAGGTTCACTCTGAAGGATGAGAGCGTGACATGGTACACTTTTTTTAGTGGTGCCAGAATTATTGGAATGCAATCTTCTAGCTGTCCTGAACAAGCCAAGCTACATTTTTGTTTAGCGGACACGACATCCCTGTAAACCAAAACTAATGAACGATAAGCATAAAGGCGACTCACAAAAAATACCTGCTCTCCAATCTAGACACCTGCAGTAACAGACCTTGCCACCCCATCACAGACTAAACTGGCAGCCCCATCACTCTTTGTTGAACACTTCTTCTGCACTAGTACACAACTTCTGGAATTCCCATAGCTCAAAATTCATTACCACAGCCTTTTGTACTGTTATTTTTTTTAACAAACAACATTGCATGGAGATATTTATTGTTGCCCCATGTCTCCAAGCATGTAGGAAGCTCTGCTGCTCATCCGTGGGTAGAAGATGAAGACTTCAGTGGTGACATGTACATCCTGAAACAGTTCTTTAGGGACATTTCTTTTAGTACTCCTTCGATTTTCTCGGACACAACATCCCTGTTAACCAAAACGAACGAATGGTAAGCTAATGCATGACTGTCAATCAATATCCTGGGGTGGGGAAATTGAATTGTGACACAACAATGCGATTAGTTGAAAATAGCTTGTGATTTGCACCCCATTTAACAGCGGACTCACAAAGCAAACTGGATCTCCAATCTAGGGAGCCCTGCAAAAACTGACCATGCCACCCCATCATAGACTAAGCTGGCTGCCCCATCACTCTTTGTTGGACACTTCTTCTGCACAAGGACACAACCTTTGTATGGATTTCCTTAACAATATTCATCACGACAGCCTTTTGAATTTTTTTTTGTAAATAAACCATTTTCCTAGGAGTTATCTGTCATCATTATGTTGCCCTGTATCTCCAAGCACTTTGTAAAACGTTGCAAATTTGTTTGTTTTTGTAAAAATATTTTTTTATTTTTCTTGAACAAAATCATTCCTGATTCTAGCAAGGCAGCTCACGGGCAAACCTTGAATTTTGAGGATTTGCGGAGATTTATTCAAGGTTTGTCTGATGATAATAATGCCTTCACTTTATATAGAACTTTTCTAGATACTCAACAACACAAACATTTTTAAAGAATTATTCTTTCTCTCCACATTCATACACAGGGGGTGATGAGCGACCTTGGTAGCCACAGGACGTGGCTGCCATTATGTGCCTACGGCCTTCTGCCCACCACCAAACACCCCCCACCAGTTACACACATCTGCCAAGTTAAGCTATGAAAACTCTTTCAACAGTAAATTCTAATACCTTTTGTGGTGTGGTTGGTACCAAGGCAAAAAGTATGATATGTCAAAGACCCAAAACAGTAGGCAAGTATAATGTTTTTGCTTGTCAAGATCAATTGACCCGAACCATGAATGAAAGCACCCTTTGATTCTTCTGTATTCTCCCAGACTTTCAACCTTTATCAATTTATCATCACTTATTGACTGAAGCAATTATTGCATAACAACCTTTCCTCTGATGTATGGAATCAAGCAATACCCTCTAATGTATGTGTACATGTGTTTCAGAACAAGCAAAAACAGACACCCCTCAAATAGACACACTAAACCAGCTGGACCACACACATGGTGTTTGGCATTGGTGTTGGTGAATTCTCGGTGCTGTAATATGCCACTGCACAACACATTACTGTCAGATTGGAAACCGCAACTCATATGCGGCAGTCCCACATCATGCAAACCACAAGCACGTTCATTTTTCAATTTTTTTTGTGTCTCTCTCAAGGCTATAGGTCTTGACTAACCTAATATACACAGATGACGGATGTTAACTCTTTACCTGCTGTGGACAGCTGCCTTTGTAACCTGCATCTGCTCAAACAGGATTGCCCAGCTGATCATAGACCAGCGGAAATATCCCTCAGCTCTTCTCTTTAGCGTGTGTTGAAATATTTCAGTTGAAGCAATCATGAAGAGGAAATAATGGTTGGGGAATGTGAAGGTGCTGTTTAAAATTAAAAACCTAACCAAACCCTTGTTTAGACATTGTGTGGCAAGATCTAGTCAAGGTTTTTATTTGTATCACCATTATTTTAAATGGTTTTGAAGTTAAAATCTATTTATTTTGACTCATTTAATTACGTTGGATATACCTTCGAATATACATAATTAACAAAGGAGAATAAACGCATATAACCCCTAAAAGATGACCTAAGTAGCAGAGAATATGATTAATTGCACAATATAAAAATAGTACTCGTCAGGTACTGCCTCATATGCCCTCTCATATGTTATCATGTGATATGTTCTCTCATTTGTCATAACCCCTTATATCCCCATCTCAATCTGCAACCGTTGACTTTAATCTTCAGTACTTCCTGTAAAAGAATTTGCTCTAAAACTAGTTAGCACAATTTAAGTAACTGAACTTACCTTACAGGATTCTTTGCTACATTGTCACCCTCCAGGTCAGAAGTTTGTAGTGATCCTGAAATAGCCTGGTTACCATCTTATGGAAGACACAAGTAGATTAATCAGTTTAAGGAAAGTTTGTACTCATTTACTGTGAGAAAATAGATAACATTCGCTTACGTTGTGACAGACCTGAAACAAACGTATGAATACTGAATTATAAAATACCTAGTTTTACACTGTCAACATAGGACTCCATACCCTATTTTAATACTGCCGGATCTTTTTATGATTGATCTGCTTGTTTAATTTTTCCTTGTCCATATTTTTCAATTCATTTACCCACTGTTTTCAATTAAAACTAATTACAATGCTTTATCCCTGTTTTATATAATCAAGATTACGTTTTCTCATTGACTCAACGTACAAATTCTTCACATGTCACTTTGTTTTTTATGTAAAGATATAGTATTTGCTGATGGGTAGAATCTTACCCAAATCAGATTTCACATCCTGAAAAAAAAACACTTCTGGGAGAGGACATAAGACCTGCTGTACACCCACGGTGTGTTTCTGGTCACGTTGTTACAAGCTTAAATGTTGTTTAAGTCAAACAATTTGTGATTTGAACCTTTCAGTGTTTTTTTAGTTTCTATAACTATTATATTTAATTTGAAAACTGAAAGAAACCATCGTTAACTAAATTAATTATTCAAACATTTCCACCATAGATACATGTTATACAGGATTCTTACGGTATGCAGTGAGGATTGTGCAAAGATTTGCTTCCTAGCGTAGTTGCTGCCCTCCATATGCATGACAGGATACAATCTGAATAGTGACTAATCACAAAGAAGATAGACATAATGAAAGAGAATAAAAAAAAGAATCTTTCATGGAATCATAGTGATTCAGATGAGGCGCTACCAAAGCCACTTTACAGAATACACAGCAGTCACCAAGCTGACATCTACAGTCTCATTGCCCTCTCTGTTCATGTACACAGAGCCTCATTTAGCCTGGAGTCCTGACTCACTCCAGTTCCAGTCTATGATGTGGTCACATCAAATGCTTATGGACAGTACATATATTTCCAAAAACCATTGCTAATCACACACAACCACAAGTTCTTATGTCATTAAAGTCCTTTTTGTTTTGTTTTTTGAAGATTAATTCCCCATTACAGTGCTTGGTGTTGGAACAAATTTTGATCTTGAGTTTTTTTTTTGCGCTGCCATTAGCTGGGGCATCATCGTGGCAAAGATGATTCAATCTGGTGTTCTATCACTTTGTTTGGTGTGGCTTGGTGGAGGAAACATCTTTTGACCAAACAATGAAATTTGCAAACCCAATAACTGCTGCATCCACTTAAACAACAACTTACAAGCAGCAACTTATCAGCCTGGACTGTGCGTACGAACTTTGTTTGCTTTCCAAATTAACAGAATTTGCAGACCTCCTACTTGCTGCCACTTTTGGAATACTTGGGGTTTCTCCTCAAGTGCTTCGCACTCGGCTGTAAACGGTCAGTACCTGGTCTTGAGGAAACCAACAGGACACCACCAGGACAATCACAGGACAAAAAAAACAGCAAAAAGCAGTTTCGCTCTTTTCCTTATTTATTGATCTTTTCATTCAATCCTGCCCAATGCACTCAGAACAGAATGCAGAGAAGATAAGTTCTGAGTCACTTCTTCCAATTACTCTTTCAATATGGAAAAGAGTGGATCTTTTAATTGAATGAACCTTGAACTGATTCTTTTTAATCAGAGATCATTACAGTCATATTTGACTTGTTCAGATCTCACAGCATGATCGAGGCAGGCACATAATTGATGTTAATGGAACTACCTTATTATTATGTTTTGGAAGTGCAGGAGACAGTCTGGACTGTGCTGATAATAAGACACACCTTAGCAAGTTAATTTACGCAGATTTTAGTATCCAGACCTTCAGGGAAGGGGGTTTTGGCTGCTTTTTTTGGACTCACAAACAAAAACCAATCCCATGTTGTTTTGCATCGCATGGTTTACACACAAATAATTACTGACGTTCTAAATAGTAAGCGTACACGTTGTTTCCAGGCGAAATGAGAATAAACGTGACACTTGCTACCACCAGAATTTTCTTTGTGAAAATTACCAATCAGATGATTGATGGAATAGGAGGAGCTCACACAGAGGGAGATATGAAGCGCAAGTGTTGCGATATTTCATTTTACCATTTGAACAATCATGCTGACAAAATTTGACCATACAGTCCTTAACAGAATATTCTGTACTAACTAAATGATTAGGCTGTGTACCAAAATGCAAACTTTGAGAAACATTTGTATCAGTTCTAATACACGCAACAGGGTGCATTTCTTTGCATGAAGTAAATCTGCATTAAAAGCAATTTTGCAAAAAACATTATCAACAGAATGCAATTTCTTTATTAAAGAAAATACGATCTCATGCATTGAGTCGAGTGTCCCTAAGTTTCAGCCTTCAAAACATCATTAAAATGTGGATTTGAGTGAAGTGCAAAAGTCCAGAGGGAATGGTTCTTACATTCTTTTGGATGTTTTTAGGCCTGAATTAACAAATATCTCAAAATGTATCTCAGAGGAGGAATGAAGCCTTAAGGGGTCTGGAATGACATGAGTAAGTTATTAATTTTAAGTTATAAAGCCTACTCTCCATTCAGCTGGAAATTATGAATGTATACTTTGGTTAAAAAATATTCTTATATGTTTTTTTTATCTTTACTACCTTTTATGTGAATAACATATCTTTTGCATGTGTTCACAACCGAGAAGAGTTGGATTTTTACAAAATGTATGGTCTTCAAAGGCTGGTTGTTCCGGTAGCCTCTCAGGACCATGCTGCCTCTCGCTGGGAGGCCTGTTTCTGCCAACTGTAATTTATGTTGATGTCAAATTTTTTTTTAAACAAAATGTAACTTGAGCTCTTCTTTAAAGCTCTAGGCCTTTGTTCACACACCTGTTTGGAGTCAGAGATTGACAGAGAACAGGGCAGTTTTAATTAGAAATTTTATTTACTTTTATCATATGTCTTAATGATACCCTGAGTCTGGTGTGATCGAGGCAGATAGAGTTTCATCAGAAATATGTTGAGGAGTGAACAGAACAGACTAAGGCTTGAGAAATTATCACATTATTGAATCTCCTGACGTGTCAGACACATGTATTGTAAGGCATCTCATGACATTTAAAATAATTTTTTACCATGCACTGTATTTAAAGGAGTAGTGTCTTACATGAAGAGTGCCTCACACTAACAATTTATGGAATTAAGTTAGACATTTCATTAATTTTGAAGATTTGTTGTTTTGCTTTAACATCTGAAAGATGAATAAATGGACAGGGCTCAAGGTTAGTTGGTTAGGTCTATTGGTGATTTTATTGAGTGTCAGCTAAGTGAGAAAATGCCGTTCATTTGTTTTTGATAATGGTATGTTTCTTTTTAACAAAGTAGTTTTACTACACATAATATTTCATTTGTCTGTGTCCCCTATGTTCCTCTGTAAAGTGAGTTTCTTTAATTCAATCTTTCAGTAGAGTTTTAACTAGGCTTCCTGACATTGATTAAGCATTATTAAGGGTGAACAAATAAAGACGTTGATCTGGGGCTACATTTCAAGCAACAGTTCAAGATGAACAGTCAGTTAATATTGTCCTTAAGGATTAAGAGTACTTGTAGCACTGAGTTCTATTATTTAAAATAGTGTATAAAAGTGCAATCTTTTTATAATGGTGCATGATATGTTTTTTTTTAACTAACTGGAGCTTATGGTTGGAAATTTGAATCCTCAACTGGTTTTGCGACTTTCTCGGCATGAGCTCCTTCCTGAAGTAATGAATTCTGAAGTAATGTACATTGTCTTGACCAGGCATCCCATCATTGTAATCCATCAGAATATTTTATCTATTATATTTTATTTTTTTTATATATTCATTTAATCTCCTTTATTCTTTATGTCGAAAAAAAATGTGAGGGAGGAAATAAAACAGAAACAGGGGAAGACAGAACACAGGTGTGTCATGAAATAAAATCAGACCGGATTTCCAAGATGGAGAGTTGGAATAATGAAGTTGGAAAAATAATTCGGTGATTGACAATCACTCGGAGAGACATAAGACATCACTCAAACAGCAGCAGAGAAAATAAACCTTTCAGTCAGCACTTTATTAGGCCGTGGTTTCATGTCAGAGAACGAGGCCAGTGTTTGTTTTGCTAACTCCACTTATTTACTTTCTCAGCAGATGTGACAGATTCTGTAGCATCCCCCAGACTATTGCTTGTAAATGTGAATTCTGCAATACAGGTTAGCATAGTAAACATAATTATAAGCAACCAGAATAATTGTGACTTGCATCGACAATGTTTTACTTGCCGTTGCTTGTTTTGCCTGCAGTTCTGAAAATGTATTGGTTCGTGTGAACCAAATTATCTAAAAATGCTGGTTTAAATTTCAAGGCAGAGCTCTTATAAGAAATGTAGTGTATAATCACATGGGGGAAATCCAGAGAGCTTCTGCACATTCCTCAGGGTTGCACTGCAGGTCCAGACATTCACTCGGAGCAGAGAGACTCCTTGTTTTCTGCAGCAGGGTCAACAGGTTGAGTTATCCCAGAAGGACAGATCAAGACCATGTGGGCAGGATGAATTGGGCAATGTGTCTCGTGTTAGCATAGATGAAGGCTAACTATGTTTGAAAAGAATAGAGAACACTCATTCCCTCTTCCATTCACAATGAGAGTATTAGTTCCTTGTTTTCACAATAAGGGCGAGCAGGTTGATCTATACCAGGAATATAAATGATGGTTGTGTCGACAGGATGGACTGCACCATGTTCACCACTATTCCAAATGACGGGAATACTCGATAACTCTTACTACAACTGGGTAAAATAGACTGGAAGTACTGATTTTAGGCATCATCTGATTTTAGGCATGTAGAAATGGTCAAGACAATCTGCTGCAGTTCAAACAGCATCAGAATGGGAAAGAAATTAGATTTAAGTGCCTTTAAACATGGTGGAATGGGGGATTGGTATCTTGGTAAAAACATAACGAAAGTACTAATTACATTAAAATAACCTAATTGAAACTGGCAACGTATGTCCAGTTAGTTTGGATTAGATGTATTTGTATTTGAAAAGATTGTGTGTAGAACAAATCTAACCCATTGAGTTGATGGCGTTTCACCTTTGCTATTTAGAACTGTATCTGATTTTTCAGGATTACCAGACAATGTGTCTGTGTAAAATGTGCAACACTTCTCCAAAATTCCCTATCAGGTTGTTATTCCTCAATATTGCCTGTTTTGCATTTATTTAAATACACAGAATGGATAAATAGCTACATGGTGAACACGGGTTAGAAATAGATTAACCTTTACTGTCATAGTTTGGGCACAGGAGGAAGGAAGCAGACAGAATGTCTCAAAAGAATGTTGTAAAAGGTAGATAAGGACAAAGCACTTGGGTATAATATTAAAAAAAGAAATACAAGAAGTTCAAAGGATGTAGCTGGGTGCTGAAACACAAGTAAAAGTATGTGTATGCTGTGTATGTGGTGCCTTTTTACATAAAAAAAGGATTTGTAAAAAAGCGAATGATGGCAGCAATATGAATATTATTAGAGAAATGCAATGGAGCTCTCAAGTATGTGGCAATTTTACAATTTTGCTAGGTTGCTGGAAACATGCCATTGGAAATGTCAAGGTAAAGCAATCAGAGTGGCTATGTTTATCCTCATAGACAGCTAATAATGAGGGTAATAATGAAGGCCAAATAGGTTATCCTTTAACATTCACACACAGTGCTTTTGATGGGGACATGGTTTCATCTAACTAGGGTAAAATTGTCCCAGTCTTAAATAAAATAAAATTAATCTTGTTCATCTCAGACCTTCCCTAAAAATCAGTGGAGTTGCAAAACCGCATAAGTATTTGCAAGCGTGTTGTGTGAATGCAGGGCATGTGTTTGCCAGATGTCTCTAATGCCACAATCTCCTTCAAAGAGACAATTAGGCAACATTGTTGCTACATATAAATGAATTCACTCCAAAATGTGTGGAGGGGGATACGCAGGGAATCGTGGATGGAAAGGTTAAAAGGGCCAACAGGTGGTTACAATCTCTGCTCAGGTCTCAGTGGTGTTCAAGATGAAATGAAGGGAGGATGCCAGACAAGCTGTTTGCCCAAGCACTTGTTTGTGTGGACAAGTGCAACCACTTGTTCTTCATACACACATGCTAATAGCAAGCGCTGTTAAATGGTGCTCGTTGGATTTAATGAGACCCCATTTTCCAAATGCAACCATTAAACCAAACCCCTTGAGTGTGTGTCAAAGGAGTACTGCACTCTCCAAACAAACATCCACCAAAAATTAGCCACTAGCGGTCTGGTGTTTAAGTGTGTAGATTGGACTATGTGAATGGGATGGATAGGCCATACTGGCTTTGTTCATTGGGATCAGGTTTAATTGTGTTTGAAAATTTTAAAGCATTGCACACCCATGCGTTGAAATTCAACATTCATAGAAAGGGCAAACCACAGTTTATTTACTGGTGAAAGAGCTGCAGTGACTTGCTTTAATAAGAACTAAACTTGTAACTAGCAATTTTATTTCGCCTAAAATTGTATGTACTGCAGCTGTTTGTCTCCTTTTCTGTTTTTTTTTTTTTTTGTGTATGTAGTCATGTAATCACTTCTAAGGAATAGGTGTCAACTAATCAATGATTTTATTTATCAGTTGTGTCAATTAGCCATTAATTATTTGTGAAGAAGAACTAGATAATAATGAATAATGAAAGAATAATGATAATTACCACCAAATTCTATTGATAATTGATCATTAACCACCAAAAATACTTTTAATAAGTACTTTTTTTAAATACTACCAAGTTGCTACTAAAGAACTACAATGTGTGGTCATTATAACGTCATCAAAACGTCTTTTCCTGTAATGTTCCTTAAATCAACATTTTACAGTCTGTCGTGTCTTTTTTTGTTTAGATTTAAAGGTTAAAAATAAAGTAAAAAATGCAAATTTCACGAAACACTGTAAAATGTAAGAAGCAAAAAGAGTGTAGAACTGAAAAAAATGACTTGTTCCTCCTAAGTAGCTGTACGTAGATAAATAGTTATCAATACACATTTGAGATAAGATATTTTGCCAAATAATAAAGGATGCCTCAAATGTCAAGAAAAATATATTATATTATTATCATTATTATTCTTATTCCTTTTTATTTATTTATTTATGTTTTTTTTGTTTAATTTTTTTTTTTACCAAAAATGCAGTTACTGCCTTTTTGCTAAGTACAGGGGTTTAAAATGGCATGAACTTGCACTCTCAAGTTTTGTTTGTGTGGCCTGTGCCATTGGAAAAATCTCAACATCTCAGTGGATGATTAACTCTACATGGAACATTGAAATAGAAAGCTAAGATGTGAGCTGTGTGCAACGTGTGTTATTGCTTATTTTATGATAAGATCACATACATTTGAATGCATTTAGTGCGTTTGGAGACTCCACTGTTAATCTAAGGCCCTTTTCCAGAACCGGCCAGCTGAGATCTGTTCACCGACTCAACATGTTGAAGTTTTCTGACATAGGAAATCTTTTAATCTGATTATATTGCAGTTTCAATCTGATTAGATTATAGATCAAACTATAGATTAAGAAATGAACTCCAGTAATAACATGCTTCTGTTCCCATAGCACGGTGGGTTGTGGTGATGTATGAGGTGTGATAGGTGTGTTATTTGCTGAATTGTAGCCATGTGCTGCTTCAGACTTAACCTGTACTGTCAAACTCTGGAGAAAAATAGGTTCATACTGGAACATACATTAATCACAAACTCTGCAGAACTATCAGTTTCTAAATTCTGGACGTTTGCATTACACTTTCAAATGCAGATAACTATTGATTTGCCAGTCAATAAAGACAGAAAAAAATGAAAATGCAGTCTATGATTACTAAATCCAAATAAAATACTGAATTTCTAGTCAAGACCAATATGAAAGAAGAGCAATTACTTATAATAATTTCTTTATTTGAGAAATCAAACTCATTCTCTAGACATTAACTGCCTTGTTAATTTTTTTATCAACAAAATTTGCATCTTTATAATTAGATTTCACTTTTATTAGATGTCAAATTATATTTGTATATGTTTTCTAATTCACAAATCTGTAAGATTTGGTTGTTTAAAACACAAATAAAAATTTAAGTGTTAGATTGTTGTTTTATCTGCAGTAAAACAGATACATTTATTAAGGGCAATAGAATTTATGTTTGTTGGTGCCTACAAAAGTGATTTGAGAGTACATGCATTTTACATTACAATTACATTTATGCATTTGGCAGACGCTTTTGTCCAAAGCGACTTACATTAGGGGAGAGACAATATGCAATCTGTTACACTGTCAAAGTCTATCTCAGCTTCTCATAATAAAAATTGTATCAACTGATAAATAACCCAAAGCAGTGAGGGAGTAGTGGAAGAAGATAAAGACAGAGATTTTTTTTAATTTATTTTTTTTATAGTAGGTGTTCCCTGAAGAGAAGAGTTTTCAGGTGCTTTTTTAAAACTGTTAGTGTTGCTGGATCAGGGAGTTTGATCCACCAGCCAGGAACAGTGAAAGAGAAGGTTCTGCTGAGAGATCTTCTGCCCTTGTGGGATGGAACCACAAGCCGATGTTCCTTCTCTGAGCGCAGGCTTCTGGAGGGCATGTAGGAGCGTATGAGCTCGTGGAGGTAGACAGGGGCTGATCTGGAGATAGTTTTATATGCCAGCGTTAGCAATTTGAATTTAACCTGAGCTACAATGGGGAGCCAATGAAGAGTGATGAAGAAGGGAGTAACATGAGCTCGTTTCGGTTCCTTGAAGATAAGACGAGCTGCAGAGTTCTGGATCATCTGCAGAGGTTTGAGCGTATTTGCTGGAAGTCCTACTAGGAGAGCGTTTCAGTAGTCCAGACGTGAGAGGACCAGAGCCTGAACCAGGAGTTGAGTTGCATGCTCAGTTAAGAAGGGCCTGATCTTTCGAATGTTGTGCAGTGCAAATCTACATGCTCGAGTTGTCTTTGTGATGTGGTCTTTGAAGGACCACAAAATCACTTCAAGATTCCTGACTGAAGAAGGGGTGACTGTAGAGGATTGCAGCTGGATGGACAATCAAGTAATGTAATGGTCAAACAAGGTTGCTCTGATAGTGGGTCTGGCGTTATACATCTCCCTCTTCATAATGACAATAAATTCAGCACTCTATAAAGTTGCTCACCTCTGCTCATTTGTCATTTCATTTCTAAACATGGCAGCAACTCAATTAAGACAATATGCTGCCATCAAACATATATTCAGAATGGGGACAAAAAGTGATTTAACTGACTTTAAACATGGTGGAAAGGGAGATTGGCCTCTTAGATGTGCAGCCCACAAATCAGCCACAATTGTATGATACTATCATATCAATTAAGGCTCTTTTTAAAACACAAGGGGTTCAACCCGGTACTAGCAAGGTATACCTAATAAAGTGGCCAGTCAGTATATTTTTTTGGGGAAGCTGAAAACAACTCTCTCGCTCATTTCATCTATGTTGTATGCAATCAATTTGTAATATTTGTAAAAGTGTGTCTTTTGTTCTCCTTCTGTAGCTGCTCATTCACTCCCTTGACATCCTTTACTGCTGTCATGGGGAGCCAAGGTTGACATTTTCAAATTAAAATCAATCTCTCTGATTATGACTCTACAAATGGCCTGGGAGGTTGTGCAGTTCATGGGTTTCTCCAACTAATGAACTTCAATCTTCTCACAGATGTTCAAGTCCCTGAACGCAGACCAGGAAAAGCCTGTTGAACCCATTGAGAGTTGAGAAGCCAACAAAGCAGGTGTCAAACCAGATGAGGTCAAAGATCAGGACACATTTCGGGCTGCTGGGAGCTCATAATGTGTATCAGAGTGCTGAACCTGACTCTTGAGTTTACAGATGAGTCCATCATTGCTGACCTGTGGAGAGCAATCCTCCCATATTTGATTCTAACTCACAGGCCAACAATTTTTTAAATGTGACTTGAAAGAGTTTTGGGTAATTTGTCAGCTGCTGGGAAACAACACAACTCAAACTTTAGGTTAAACAACCCCTGAAATGTAAAGGCCTTTAACAGCGTAGGGGTTCAAAGTAATTTCTCTCCCTCGGTGCTATCCCTTTCTCCTCATATTCTGCATTGGAACTGAGAGGTTAGACATAATGTTCAACATAATAATATTTTGAGTTGAAACTAGAAGATAGATGCATAATACATGTGATGGGTGTAAACACGAGTGCATAATGATGGAAAAAGTGAGCGTACACATCCACCATGCTCCTTCAATCGAAGGGAACGTCTGACCTACCTTCTACCTTTGTTATAGTCCATGTTCCCTCTAACCTGTGCACACATGCAATCGCGCACCAGTCCCATGACACACGTGCAGTGAAAATCATGGGCGCCCACATGGTTTCACCAAGTCTGGATCAAGACTTTTTTTAAAGGACTTGAACTTGCAGGTGTTTGAATCTGACTTGGTCATTGATCTCAAACGTGCTAGACAATGCCACTTCCTGCTTCAAATAAGACATTGATGACCAGTTTGTTCAGGTTTTTTCTTCACCTCCTGATTACACGTGCTCGAGGCTCACCCGTGTTTCCCCTCACTCAGTCACAATTACAACAGTGGCATAGTAAAATGAAATTTTATTCAGAAATTTGTGGAATTGGTCCAGGTAACACAAATACAGGCAAGTTCACATAACCAGTGTGTTCTCTCACCGTGATCATGGTGGTTTATATCACACCTGTCAAGCGTGCCATTTTGGCCAGGAAACTACAGTATTTTACCCCTTGGTCCTGCTGTTGTCTCATATTAATATTTTCCCATAAATGCCCCATATTACAGTGGTATCTAAAGATACGGATGCTTCACGTTACGGAAAATTCAAGATACGAAAGGCCACGCGAAGAATATTTCCCTTTATGATATGAAAAAGGTGCACAAGAAATACATATTGGACATTTGAAATATAGGTGTAAGAAATCACTGGGCATTACGTGAACGCATTCAATGCGCTACCAAATGTTCTGCTTTCCTATTGGTCAGTTCCAGCCCTAATGCTATGTGTTCGTATTATCATGCTCTTCTATTTGTCGCTGGAGGTATCATTAGAGGGAGTCTAAAGCTCACTTGCCACACTCTGGATTTGTCATGCACTAATACAGTATTATGACAATCCCCACTAAGAAATAGTGCTAGATTTTAATGCGCCAAATATCCTGAAACAATAATCCAGATATAAAAAGAATATACACAGAATAAGAACAGGATTGTTTATCCATATTATTACACTTCACAATGTTTCTTTCATGCTCTATAGATGCATTTGCTTCAAACACCACACATTTCATCTGGAAATAATTTTTATTAAGCTACAAAACTGAGTAGTTCTACTCTAACTCTGATGTTAGACCACTGGTGCTCTGAAAAATCTCTGTAAGAAGAATTAACAGAGTAAAATTGCATGTGTGTGTGTGTGTCAATACTTTAATAATGATATGATGATTAAATATTAAAAGTTGATACTCTTATAATAATTTATGTATGAAAAAAGTAAGTAAATAAATGTTTTTTGCTGACTATGTATGTGTAACCTTTGTTGATGTTGACAGGTAATTAATATTTTTAGCGAAAGGATCTTTATGAGTTTGAGCATTGTTAATGAGTATTGTTTTATTTTGGTGCATATATTATACGTAATATATTTTGATTGATTATGTAAGAAATATAATTTCCCAGGCCTGACAGCGGGAGGCCTTATTTTTATATCCAAATCTTGATGGGTATGCTTTCAGTCGCCTTATTATTTTTTTTAATAAGAGGAGAAAAAAATGTTAAATGTCTTTAATTTAATCTCTGCTGTAGCTAGATTATTTGTAATAAACCATGTTAATTGGAAAGGTAGGATGCTGTTTGATGTTGCTCTCAGAGAACCAATGGTTTGCTCAGAAAGTTTTTGTGTTTGCTCAGATGCATGAACATTTCATAGGAACATTGGCTATGATTCATGCTTAATCACTATGCCCAAATTTAGAAGACAATAGGAACATATACAAACGTTATAAACCAAAGGAAAGGGTATTTGGGAGTGTAACTGTTGGTGGACCATGATTGATGGAAAGGGTAGTTCTCCATAGTCGCTGTTGGACAATCAACCAATGAGAGCGCTAGAATTCAGGTCATTCAGATTTAAAATAATTGACTTCAGGTGGAACAGATTTAACAGTTTCATTGGATAACGCTAGTGGATCTCTGACACTGGCTTATTTGCTTATTATTGCTCAGATAATAAAAATCTGGAGTCATATTGACAAGAATTAAAATTGGCTACATTGACAACATTTCCCTTAAATACTAGCTTTACAAACTTTACAAAAGAATCTCAGTTTGTATTTTCAATTATAGCGTTTATCCCGAGAAAGAGAAAAAACTATGAATTCCATTCAGAAGAACAATAAAGGTCTCTCTTTTTTCCATCATAATTTGTTTACTTCTCAGCTTTACCTCTAAAACATTTTCCTCAGCATGTAAACGCACTATATGTGGCAGTGAGCTGCAGCTGTAGATTGTAAAAATAAATGCAGCATGTTTTAAGAAGTGAGAGATTAGCTCTTATTTCTTTGATGTTTGACCCACTGAGCTCTGGATGTGAAACAGAGATCAGGAAAGGTGTGTGAAGTTTGTCTGAAGTGAGGCCCATTGCTGTAATATAGACAAATCATTTTCTTTCTCCTCTTAGTCTGAGAGTTTAAACAGAAATGTGCAGCCAGATGTTTTACTGTGAGTGAACCGTAGTGATAGTTTGATATAATGTACTTTTCTTACTGAGTGTTTAGAGTTTAATCGTGTCATGCCTTTGAAGGTTTTTTTTTTCTTAAGACAAAGATCATTATCATCTGATTAAAGTTTTTTTAAACACATTTTAGCTTTCTTACAATTTGACAAAGCATAAAGTCAAGCCAATTGGCAATCATTAGAAGAGAGGCTTGTTTTTTTGACATTCAATACTTAATAGTTTCCAACAAAAAAAGTTAACCGATAAGCATGTGTTAATGCATCTTTAGACTGATGCGAGATATCGTGAGTTCTCTTTGAAGAGCTGATAAAGCCTGGAATCCCAACTTCAGAAATATGAGCATGTGCAACAAATATTTGATCTTATTCTTATCTCTCAGAAGCTTTTCGTTTCAGGGTGAAGTGATTTGTTCCATATCAGATGATGAACTGAAAAGGTGAACCATGACTTCAGATCACGTCATCTGAACTTGAGGCGTGCTATCATTGATAATACAAATATATTTTGTAATTTTCAAAGACAATAGTCAAATGTTTTTATTTGCTGATCTTCCACTGCTCTTTAACTCTGATCAGCCTTTCAAATTATGAACTTAGAAAAACAAATCAGTCACTCCTACAATTAAGTAAACAATCTCGCTAACTTGATCTACCAAGTTGTCTCCAAGGCCCCCATTATAATGGTTAGGTCTTCATTCAAACAGAGAAATGTTTCTGAAAAGAAAGCAAGATTTTTAAGAATGTTGTTGAGCATATATCGAACACAAGTTCGAAACACCCTTTCTTACACAATGAAGGTTTTCTTCGATGATTAACATAATGGAGCTTTTTTTTATCACCCAGTCAATTAGTCTCTAAATCAATTGATTTGATAATTTACATTTGTTAAAAAAAAACTTGCACAAAATTAAAGCCAATCTCCAAATAGTAACAATTAAAACAGTATCTCTGGATGTAACTGTACTTCCAGAGTCGGCCACCAGAGGAGAGAGAGCATTGAAGAGCCAAAGAGGAGGTGTGGCTGCTTAATAATGATAGAGGAACAAGTTGAGGAGCAACCTCCTGCTCTCCCTGTTGATGTGCAATAGGAAGGGACTGAACTGTAGTACCTTGATAGGCCACAAGGAGAGTAAGGTCAGAAGTGGGCAGGTTCTCATTCACGTCCATGTTAAAACTTTGGAGCTGAAAAAAAGAAGTTTACACTCCTGGCGCTGCAATCTCTTTCATTCAGATTGCTAGTTTCGGTCTTCAAGAATAAACCAAACTACTTTTAAATTATTTTTAAACTTGTTTGTTCAAGATGTATTAAAAATGGAACCTTCAGCCATTAAGACATTTGTGCTACGCCTCTCTGGTCCAATTTTTGGTTACCAGAAAGTGATGCACAATCTGATTATTGATTTAACATCTGTGAAATAAAATAAAATAAGTGATTTTATATAGATTACCATGTAAGAAAACAATTGCTCTTTTGTGATAGAAACATTTGATTTTGATTCACAGAGAGGGTTTTTGTTGGTGCTAGATTATATTTCTCCCATTAAAAAAATGTATGTAGGTGAACGTGGCAATGATTTATGTGTTAAATAAAGAGTCACTCTACTGTTTGATAGGTTCTGACAGAGTGGGTGTTCCATGCAGAGCAATGAAATAGAGACATGCGTCTGGCACGCATGCTTAACTGAACATAGTTAAGGTGGTGCCATCATGAGAAATTCAGCTAAAGGAATTTACCTCACAATAAACATGGATCAAAGCATGGAACTCAACAATCCATTTTCAATATATTTGTGAGCACATAATTATAGACTGAGGTTGAATGAAGAGGTCAACAGAAAAAGTTCAAGAGCAACAACAGAAGTCAAACAACTGGATGGTACAGTATACAAATACACAGAACAAAAAAGACATTTCTCTCTTTTTGCTGGTGAATTTTATCATTCAGATGTCTCTATCGGCTTTTTGACAGCTTTTTACACACAGCAGAAACCAACAAATACAATCCATCCATATTCTTGTTGGCTTTGTCCCTTTCGGGGTCGCCAGAGCAGACTGAAACACCAACTCATCTGGCATATGTTGATGCCCTTCCAGCCACAACCCATCACTGGGAAACATCCATACACCCTCATTCGCTATGGAGAATTGTCTTCACCTTTGAACATGCGAGGGGAAACTGGAGCACTCGGACAACTCCACACAGAAATGCCAACTGACCCAGCTGAGACTCGAACCAGCGACCTTCTTGCGACCTTCTTGCGACCTTCTTGCTTCTTGCGACCTTGGTGCTTTGCTTAGGTCAAGGTAGAGCTTTCTATATTTTTAAGTGCACCAAAATTCACACCTTAAAAAGAGCATCCATCTAAACTGAGCTTTTTAAATGCATCCTGAAGCTCACATTGTTGGTATTGATGCTAAATACTAAACCATATGAAGTTAAGTGTTTACAAGTCTCCCTGGAGTCCCATTCTTTACGATCACATGCAATCTCTCTAGCGTGCTCATACGTGCAGGTGTTTGTTTAAAATTGGCTGGTTAGCTGAGAGTCTTGTTTAACCCGACTGCTTACCGTTGGTGCGTATCTCATTGCAAATGAAGAGGTGCTGAGCCTGTCAGGACTAAGGGCCCCACACACATAATTTGAAGTGGCACTTTGTCAGCAATTAGCCTAGATTTACTGTCCTTGTGCTGGTGCCCTGACAGGAATGTTCGGTGATGCCTATAACCTCCTTTCACAGAGCAAATGATATCAGCTTAAAATCAAAATAGTTCCTTTGAAATTTTGTAAAGATAAGAGGCATAAATGATGCCAGGAAAATGTCAGCATGAGGGAGGTCTCTATTTTTCAAAAGTATTTCTGAAGTATTGTTTACTTAACCACCAGGCAACGTCATTATGAGTAATCTGATGCTTTTTCCCTTTTTTCTCAAAGGATAGTGTATATGGTGCTTAAAATTTGTCATACTTAACATAGAATATTTTCTTGCTATAACACAGAGGCGGGTATCAGCCAAACTAGAATTAGATTTTTTATTATTATTTTTACAATACATTATAGTATAAAAAATTGCTGTTTAGTAAGTGCATTCTTGTGGAATACACAGTATTAAACAAACCATCATATGGTCTTTGACTTTTCTCTTTTATTTTACCTCTGCCTCCTTGTCTCATTCACTCAATGCATAGTTTAGTAATTATCAAGGTTCGATAGAAAGATGCAGAAATGTTTTAATTGTTGTGTAACAACAATTTTTTGCAATTCTCCTTTCTTTTTTAACTCAATCGTATGGCTATTTTAATGAAATTGCAGATATTGTAGTACTAATCCAAAGTGTGATAAAGTCATCTTGCAATAAATGTATTTAAACTGCATTCAAAGGAGATGTAGGGGAAAGGTCAGATATGGGCATCTGTGAGACTGTCTGATGGACAGAGGGGGCTCTAGTGAGCAACCCATGAACTTGGCATACTTTCAACATGCACCTAAAACATTAACAGCAGTTGGAGCAGAAGCAAATGAACTCAGACTGCCTCATAAGACTTATAAAAGATGAAGACACATGCAGACAGATGGGAGAAGATGCAGCATCTCGTCTTCGGTGCCTGAGGATGACCAGAACTTTGAGAGGAGAAAGGGTTTATGGTTTGAGAACCAGTAACAAACTTATTCTAAATTGGTTGAGTACTGTTTTACTTTTTCAATTATGTTTTGTAATATATTTGAAAAGCTATGACTGTATATTTATTGCCTATCACGTTTTTGATTTCAAATGTTTTAAGACTTTGAAATACAAAAACGACATAGAGAACAAACGACAAGTCTTCTGACCAAGTGTTCAGGAAAGAAAAACTCATGAGACGTAAGTACCCAAACACAGCCGGAGCATGATTTAATAAAGAAACCCAAAGGAAGGTGGCACATACATTTTGCATGTTGATTTCATTCGCAGCATGCATCTCGAGAGGGAGAGAAGATGGAGGACAGAGAGCGGAAGCAAGGAGGGCCGATTTCCTCTCGGGCCCCAGGTTTGACCCCATCCCAATACGGCGGGCATGTGATGTTAGTTCAGTGGGCGGTGCATTTCTCTCTATATCTCCACCTCGCTCGTTCGACAAACATTAACACATTTAACTTATTAATGGTAAATGTTAATATTTCTATTATAGTTATTAACCTTGATTTAATGTTTTCCATCACAAAAGTGTTAAGCAGCTACATGTTTAGGACTTCAACTATTCAACTTAATAATCTAAACTGAGAATAATATATAAAATGGTTGAATGTGAAAAAGATTAAATGATGATGAATGTTACTAGAAAATATTGTTGTAACATGGATCAATGTATAGAACATTCACTAAATGATTTTAAAGTTACTGATTTTGAGTTCAATAAGCTTGCTGATAAACTTGAACAAGGTAAACATCTTGTGTGAATGTTTCTAAATGATCATGAGCAGCTGATGAGCAATCCTTTATCATTCAAGCAATGCTGCTGCAGATTTTTAATGCATGTCACATTTTTAAATATACAATGAACCCTATGTTATTCTAGATTGACAAGGATTATCTGTCTGTTATTAGGTTCCATTAATAACTTTAACATCAAAATAATTTGTTCCTGTTGTTTAAAGCTATATAAAGATGTAAGAAATGAACCCCCAAGTAACAATAAACTAGCACGGATGTGTAAATTCTGTTCAGTACAGGTACTAATGTTTCTGAAAGTATTGGTTCAATAATAACTTCAAAAGCAATTCATTGCTTCAAATAATAACTTTCCCTCCCACAGTTTTTGTTTGTGCTTACATTTTGTATTTTGACATGCTCTATTTCATCATTCGGGTTCTTCAATCGCTCAAGCATAAATTTGGTTGCTAGGTCCCTTGCTCTTTGAAAAGTTTACAGTTATGTCTGAGGGGCACTAAACCTCAAATCTATATAAAAAATATTTATATTTATTAATTTGTGTCACATTCTCTTTGAAATCTCTCGTAACTTCTTTATTCATAGATTTATTTGATGTTGGCCAATATGATCGAGCCATTATTACACATGTGCACAAATACTGAACTTAAAGGTACACAACACTTTTTGCTGTACAAAAATACTTTAGAACTTTCATAAACAAAACATAAGCTTGATTTATAGATTAAAAACCTACTGTGTCCGTGTCACTTATTGGTGTATAGCACATTGCACACGGTAACCTACCGCCTGGGGAGAGGAGGAGTCGGAGACCCATTTACGGCATGTTTTGTTATTGTAACTATATGAAAACTGAGAATGATATGGAAGTTGCAGCTGACAAGTCATTGAGGTGTAGCAATAATGTAATTGGAATTTATATACAGCCTGACAATAAAGAACTTGATTTTTATTATCGAACATGGGAATCAGGATACATTACATAATATACTACTTGAAGAATCATGTAGTTTACCATCGTAGATTTTATTTTGGTAATACTGGTTTGTGGATAAAGATTACTGCAACAATTTTAGAAGACTAAATGTTTTTGGTACACACTGTTTATAGCTATTTCACTAGTTATTACTCTTACTCATAATTGCCAAACATTTGCAATGAAAGCGAAGTGGTGAGAAATTAAATGTGCTAGGCAAGCTGTTGGAGTGTGGCATCAGGGACCATGAGTGACTAATATCGTGATCCACAAATTTTGATGGTTGCCAGCCTGTTTTTGGCTTATATACTGGCTTAATAATAGGAGAATCTGGTTAGTGATTAATTATAAGCCATGCTCCTTTAAACCTTATGTCTTGATAAGTAATAAAAGTTTATTAATGTTCATGAGTTCTCCCTCTAGTTAGTTGCAGCTGCTCACAATCCGGACCAGGTGTTGTAAGACAATACTTTTTTATGGGCCTGAATGAAACACAAATAAAAAGGTGAGCGGAATGAACAGATGCCTCTGAGGTGTCTTTTATTGAACATAAAAATAAAGAATTTGATATAGTGAAGGATCCTCCTTACAGGCGTGTAGAGTGCTGAGGGTCACAGGGTGTGTTGAATGTAAGTTATTCCAGGAAAGACAATGGTGCCAACATAATTTTTTGCTGAGCAGATTGTGTGAAATGGAGTGACTGATGAGTCAGGGAGATGAACGGATGAGACGGAGAGATAGAGAGATCCAAAATCTCTGGTTTGGTTGAATTGGTCCAAAAAATGGGATCAAGTACATTCAAGCTACTAGTGTGTGAGAAATTTTACACCGCATGCTCGCTTATCTCGTCCAAATAAATGGAAGCATGTTAAAAAGTAGTCATTGACATGAATTCCACACCACCTATTGGTCAGAAAGCATTTTTAATTCGTCAGCTACCCTTTAATGTTACAGCTTGGCTTACTCCAAAATATTTAACATGTTAGAACAATATTGTTATTGCCAAATCATTCTACTCTCATTATGTTAAAAGGAAGAACTTTAACAGATATCCATGCATTTCCGTAAGTGATCGGAAAGCATGCGCCTCTAAACCTCTATTAAACAAACTACAAGTTAATAAAAAGTGAATCAAGCGTGCTCATTGACATTGGTGTATGTTGATGAATATTGCACCAGTGGGCAACTGCCAGTAATGATCATGTCACCAACAAGCCTCTAGTTTGAAGCTCTTAGCCTAAATCTAACAGCCATTCCTACTTTCTCAGAATGGACATGCAAATTCCCAGAGTTATACACCGTCATCTACCAACAGATGGAATTATAATAAGAAAGCTTCAAAGAATCGAGCGCATCATAAAATGATTTTGTATATCTTCACGGTCTGAATAAACTCATCCTATGGCCTGCGGATGTTGAAAGGGAAAAGGAGGCCTTCTCGTTTTTTAAAGATTAGACCTTCTCGGTCGTCTGTTAAGTTCATGAGAAATTCTGTGAAGAATTGAACGATGTATTGATGTCTTTGATGAATTATCAAGGCCCCTCGGTTCTTCCTGATCCAGTTCACCAAAAGTATTTTCTTTCAGCAGAGATTTTCTGCTGCCCAAGATGAGATGCAAACCATTATAGACATTTACCTGTAACATAGGAAGAGATGTAAGAGAAGCTTTTTTATGAAATACAAACTAGTGAATCCTGGGGTAGTCTAAACGCTACAAGAAAGCATGGAAAGCATTAGATTTTCTGAAATAATTATTTAAGACTTTTGGAAGGTTTTATGGCCAACACATGGCTTAAAGTGGGAGAAATGGGATTTTGTTTCATATTTCAAGTGAGTATTGTGTTCTCTTGTGTTTGTTTGCTTCAATGTCTGTTATTATACATAAATGCACCCTGAACACAGTCTAATTTAGTTGCAAGTTAGTGAAAAAAATGTTAAAACAGACAGTCTTGTCAGTGCTAAACATTATCTAAATAAGTGTGTCATGGAGCATACAAACTTTCCATTTTTAAATCTCATCTAATTCTTTTAAAGCTTTTGTAGGAAATTGTATCCAAATGTTAAGAATGATTGACATTAAACCAAAAGACCATTTAGGTATAACACTTTCATAACTCAAAGAGAACATTTTAGGACAACATACATTATAAAGGCTCTTCTATAATGTTATGTTTGGGTTGTGAAGGTTCAAGATATTTATCACCTTCCGAAAGCACTTGTAGGAAGGTGTGAGATCCTTCTTCAAACACAAGGACAAGACAAGCTGTGCACATTTCTCGACTTGTGCCTACATCAAGTACTGATCCTCGATTAGTTGAACTTTACTTTCACAGGTAAAACTGAGGGAGTGGCATTGTATATAGACATTTTCCATAAAAAAAATAACAACTCTAAATTCTTGTTGACATCTATCAACATACATGTTATACAAAACTGCCGTCTTTATGCCTTGCTGTTTCAGCGTGATTTCTCCCAAATGGCAGATGTTATGAGTGAGTAAATATAATTTAACCACAACTGAAATGAGAACATGGCAAGCTAAAGAAAAACTAAAAGTTGGCATTTAAAATAAATTGGAAACCATTTATTTCAAGCAGATAGAATTACTTGGGCCTTATATTTTCAGAGCATTTAAATGCTCTGCTCATGTGCTTGATTTGCATGCAGACTCTTGCTTTTTGAAAAGTTTCATAAACTCAAGACACAGTTATTTCTCGCACTAATTATTGAGAAAACTATGCCAACAGAGAGAAAAAAATCTCTTGTGATCAATGACATTGTTTAACTTTTATACTAAGTATGTTAAGTGTAGAGCGTCACGGTGGCGCAGTGGGTAGCACCGTCGTCTCAGCAAGAAGGTTGCTGGTTCTAGGCTCGGCTGGGGCAGGTGGCATTTCTGTGTGGAGTTTGCATGTTCTCCTCGTGATCGCGTGGATTTTCTCCGGGTGCTCCGGTTTTCCCTACAAGTCCAAAGACATGCGGTATAAATGAATTGAGAAAAAACAATTGTCCATAGAGTATGAGTGTGAATGAGTGTTTGTGTGAATGTTTCCCAGCAATGGGTTGTGGCTGGAAGGGCATCCGCCACGTAAAACATATGCCAGAAGAGTTAGCGGTTCATTCCGCTGTGGCGACCCCGAAAGGGAAGAAAGCCGACATGAAGATGAATGAATGTTGAGTGTGAACACTTACTAAACACTTACAATCTTGTTTATATTTCCTCCACCTATGTCTACCCTAATGTGTACACTCCTCTCTCTCTCATTCTCATCTCCCCTCTCTCTCTCTTTCTCATCTCTCTCTTCTATCTTCCCTAAAGCTCTCTCTCCTCCTTCCCTCTCTCTTTTTCTCTCTTTCTTCATCTCTGTCCCTACTGTCTCCTCTATTTCTCTCCGTATCTACACTCTATCTCTCTCCCTCTCTCTTTCCCCTATCTCCTCTCTTATTTTCTTTTTCCTCTCCATTTAATCTAGCTCTCCTTTTTCTCTCCCACTATCTCCTCTCTCTCTGTATATCATTGTTTTACAATAACATACATATGTTCCTTTTGTTTGAATAATGGTAAATAATGACTATAAGTAAAGTTCTGTGAACGCAATTTCGGGAGGAGCGATCAGATAATTAGCGAAAAATCTACAGGTGTTTCCAATCCCTCTGCTCGCTCAAGAGATAAAACCGTAACCACTCCACTTCCAATTCGACGATGAAATGCAAAATTCCCTCCGCCACCCCTGTCTCCACATCTCATGGGGGGGGTTCTCTGGCCCGGATCGCTTCTCGCCTCGAGGCCCTCCCGTGGACAGCTCGCACAGTATGCTTATCTTAATCTCGCCACATACGCTTGCATTTTCTGGGCTAATTCTATGTAAGCGAACTCGTGAAATGGGTATATCCGTTTTGTGTTGCTTTAAGGGAAAGTGACCAGTTGGCCACTTTCAGATGTCTTTATTTGACTTCTAACTTTTAAATGTCTTTATTTGAAACTTTAACGGAGAGTTTCTCTATTTGACCTCGGTGGGGGAAAAGAAGTTGGGGTTGGATGATCATGGCATTCACCCTTTTTTCAGGTTTGTCTTGTACAATTTGGCCCTTGGGTAAAAATAATTGGGGACCCCTGCCTCTGCAGGAGCAATGCACACAAACAGTCTTAATATAAAAAAATATTTATAACAGACTTAAAGTGACAAAAAAATAAAGAAGATAATGTCTGTTTTGCAGTGGTGGAGTTGGTCGTTCTGTAACCGGAAGGTTGTCAGTTCAATCCCCGCTTGGGCCATTCTGCCTTTGTGGCCCTGGACAAGCCACTTCACCCGCGTTTCCCTGTATGGATGTGTGTGACTGGTGGGGTGTGTTTGGTGGTGGGCATGAGGACGTAGGCGCAGAATGGCAGTCACGTCCTGTCAGACTGCTCCAGGGTAGCTTATCACCACCAATGTGTAGTGAAAGAATAATGCTCTGATAATTGTAAAGCGTCTTTGAGTGTCTAGAAAAGAGCAATTTAAATTGAAGGTATTATTATTATGTTCAATTCATATTTTAGTTCAAACATCATGTTATAAAATGCATATTGCATATAATTAATCTATTCTTCTGCCAGTACACATTTAGAAATAGCTACTATAGTGCCGTGGGTTGATTACAAATCATTCATTCATCATTGATCAAATGAATCAATTCATTCCTTTTCGCACATCCACAATTATATTACCACCCTTCTTCAGTCACTCACCTTGTGATGTTGGTCCATGTCGGGTTTATTTTGATGACACTTGAAGATATTGGCTTTACACAATGCCGCCCAATCAAAAACCTTGCAGGCTCTAACTGCTAGTCCGGAAAGCAGATGTGAATTTGTTGCAGCCGAGCCATGCAGGGAAAGCTCAGGGTTATGTAAATGCAGAGAAGGAACCACAGGTACCACGTAGCCTCTGTATTTTACTTAAAGATAACCTTATAATGATGTTAATCCACTCAACTTATATATTTTCCAGAGCTCAATAAGCTTTACAATGTTTAGCGCATTATTCATTGATTCCACATTTACACACCGATAAAGATGAGCTACCTTAGAAGACCTTAGCTGCCCTGGGGGGGCTGACAGGATATGGCTGCCACTCTGCCCCTACGTCCTCCTGACGACCACCAAACCCACCCCACCAGTCACACACATCCATACTGGGCAATGCGGGTGAAGTGGCTTGCCCAGGGCCACAACGAATAGTCCTAGCAGGGATCAAACTGCCAACCTTCTGGTTAGAAGACGACCAACTCCACCACTGAGCCATTTTACACACCCTTATGGGCCACAGGAAAATGCAACCAAAAATGCTAACTGATTATATTAAACAGAAATGTTCACATTCATCTCATGTCATTAATCACACATATTAAAACGTTAATCTTGACAGCATTATTAGTTCCTTTAACGCATTCAGATTCACAAACTTTTACACCAAATGCCTGAAGAGGCCTCACTATCTCTGTGTTTCTGCTCGTTATTCCAAATGACTTGTGAGCCTTGAGATACGTGGATTCTGGATGAATTATGGTCTATGTTTCTCCTGAGTGCTGGAAGAATGCTATTTTTGTGATCTGTGTCATAAATGGAGTGAATGAGCCTTGGCCCTCCTTGCAATCTGCTCCCACATCACCGTCCAAGGGGCAATAAATCAACCAGTTTAACAGCAGAATCAAAGACGATTCTTATCTTCAGCCTTGGATCCTTTGGGTTGAAAACTGGTTTTAATCAAAACAAGACATTACTGTGGTAGGTTAACAGATATACAAGCTAATGAACTTGGTCCTTCTGTACAAAAAAAATCAATGATTTGTGAAACATAGTTGTTTAAAGGTTCATTATATAAATCCGTTTATACTGTACAGTATTTGAGACACAAGGTGCATATAAGTTTGCTAAACACAAGAGCATTTTTCTGCATTAACTGCAACTATCTGTCATAGTGGTACAGATTGTAGCGGATTACTTGCGGCGCAGTTGACTACGATTGAGAGATTAGGGTTTGATGAGTGTAATTAAAAGCTTCTCCCGAAGGCAATCACACTAACAAAAACATGTTCTGTGCTTTAATTACTTCATTAATATGTTTGGATCAGAGTGCATCTGAACTTTTCAGAGAACGAGATGGATCTATTCTTTTTTTGTGTAACCCATCAAGTACAAATATTTGTTTTTAAATGTGTTTTGTGTTTAAATGTTCATGTATCATTGTGTTAAATGCTTGTATCTTCAAAAGAAATCCTCGCGAAGCAACAGATGCACATACTTAGTACTTTTGTTGAGAAGTGTAAAAAATACAACTCTGTAAGAGCCATGTATTCATTCCGAAGTAAAAATTAAGAGCTGTTGGGACGAAGTGTTGCAATGCCAAACAGGGCTTTATATTGACTCTTTCTGAAGGATGATCGGTTGGAATACCTGGCAGAGATCGAGAGATGAACTGGACTGACTCCAGGCCTTCACCTGACCCTCCACAAAAACTCTCAAAAGCCTGTCCTCCTGTGAAGCTCCTCAGCTTGACTTCAGGACTAGATTTATTGGGCCTTCCCTTTCCTGGATGGAAATTCTCACTTTCCTTGGATCAGCAAATTATAAGGATTGGCTTGTTTTGCGCTTCATAATTGGACTGAAACAATGATCAGAAAAAACACACAAAAAAAAAACTATTAAAATACAGTAGGACGTCATGAGAGGGGATTCACATAAACCAGAAAGTCTGCCACGTAACTCACAAAGAAAATATAAATATGAAGATGTAAATGTTGAGCTTCTCACTGTGAATAAATGTTGACTGAATGTCTGATGGGTTTGGGACAATTACATTCTAGATTACATTCTATTGGACCTCTCAAATCCTGGACAGAGAGCATGTCTAAATATAGACTAGCACTAAAAACTGCAAGAACTAACTACTATCACAAGTTAATAGAAACAAATCAAAATAACCCACGCCTCTTATTTGAAACAATGGCTAATTTACTAAACAGTCAAACATCGACAGATTCAAATGCAGCTATAAAATTTAGCAGCAATGATTTTATGAATTATTTCTCAAATAAAATAACCTCTATCAGATGCAAAATTACTAAAACTCATATTCAATCAAAGCAGTTTAACTCAAACCCTATAACTTTGACTCACTCACTGCAGAATTTTTCAAATATTGACCTGAAAGAACTGCTAAAAATAATCACAGCGTCTAAATCATCAACATGCTCTCTAGATCCTGTACCAACAAAATTACTGAAAGAATTGCTACAAATAGCTCAAGAACCATTTCTAAATATTATAAACTCATCTCTAACGCTAGGTTACGTTCCCAAACAGCTAAAACATGCAGTAATTAAACCACTAATCAAGAAAACGCACCTGGATCCTACTGAGTTATCCAACTATAGGTCAATCTCTAACCTTCCATTCTTGTCAAAAATATTAGAGAAAGTTGTTATAGCACAGCTCAGCTCCTTCTTACAGAAGAACAACTGTTATGAAGAACTTCAATCTGGATTCAGAACGCATCACAGCACAGAGACTGCGCTGGTTAAAATTTCAAATGATCTATTACTTGATTGGGATCAAGGAAATATCTCTCTTCTAGTTCTGCTAGATCTCAGTGCAGCCTTCGATACGATAGATCACAGGATTCTCCTCGAGAGACTAGAAAACGATGCAGGCATCCAGGGCCAGGCTCTAAGATGGTTTAACTCTTACCTCTCTGACCGGAGTCAGTTTGTTCATGTAAATGGAGACTCATCGGACACAATAGCAGTAGAGTATGGAGTTCCTCAAGGATCCGTTTTGGGACCCATCCTATTCTCAATATACATGCTGCCCCTTGGCAAAATTATTAGAAGACATGGTGTTAGTTTCCATTGCTATGCAGACGACACCCAGCTCTATATATCAGCAAAGCCTAACGACCCTTTAAAGCTAAATAAGATCTCAGAATGTGTCGCTGATATCAATGATTGGATGAATGAAAATTTTCTTATGCTAAATCCAGATAAAACAGAAATATTACTTATTGGCTCTAAAAAGCAATTACAGAATCTCTCTGCTTTAAATATGGAACTGGGGGGACACACTGTTCATTTTTCCACTACAGTTAAAAATCTTGGCGTTATTATAGATAGTGAACTGACGTTTAAGAACCATATCTCTTATGTTACTAAGACTGCTTTCTTTCACCTCAGGAATATTGCTAAAGTGCGGAACATGCTGTCTATCGTAGATGCAGAAAAATTAGTGCATGCTTTCATGACTTCCAGAATGGATTATTGTAATGCTCTGTTAGCCGGCTGTTCAGCCGCAACGCTACAAAAATTACAGTTAGTCCAGAACGCAGCAGCTAGAGTTCTCACAAGAACAAAGAAATATGATCACATTACACCGGTTTTGTGCTCTCTTCATTGGCTTCCTGTACAATATCGCATTGACTACAAGATTCTGCTCCTTGCCTTTAAGGCACTGAATGGCTTGTCTCCGGCCTACCTGAGCAGTCTCCTATCACGATATATTCCAGCTCGCTCTCTCCGATCAAAAGAAGCAGGACTATTGATTGTACCAAAGGTTAGTAAATCCACAAGAGGTGGAAGAGCGTTCTCATATAGAGCCCCGAAGCTCTGGAATAAACTACCGGATGTTGTCCGCAGCTCAACTACGCTCACAGATTTCAAAACTAAATTAAAAACATATCTGTTTAAACTGGCATTCCAATAATTATCTCTTGGTATTTGTCTAAACAGATATGGTGCCTGAGCACCATATAAATACAAACTGTTTGAAAAAAACAATGTGGTTCAATGTTCCTCTCTAACCTATCCTCATTATTTATCTCTCCTCCTGCAGCTGATGCTGATCACTTGTTGGTTGTCTATGTTACAGTTTACTAACCGTTTTCTCCATTTCTTAGTTCCTGTTTTGTCTTTGTTTGTTTTGTTTGTTTTTTGTTTTTCAGGTCCTGTCCGGCAAACCGTTCATCGATGGATTTTTAGTTTGTATGTTCTTTATGCTGGGGAGGTGATTAGCACCTGCCTCAGTCAGCGGGAGTCCCCTCTCAGAGGGAACTCCTGTCTGCTCTGCCTGATCCTCACGAGGACTTTGTGAAGCTGCTTTGAAAGCAATTGCTAAAGAAGCGCTATATAAAAACTGATTGATTGACATCATTTATTTGAAAAGCTTCCCTCTGGAAAACGGTAGTTATCAGTTTAAGAACAAACAAGCTCAAGAACAGTTTCTATTTTCAGATTTCTTTTTACGAGTTCTGTTTCTATTCATTCAGATTTTAGAGTCACTGTATTTTATGTTTTGTAGTTTTGTATACTATGATACAAATACACTTTTATACGTATATATGCTGTTTTATACTCATGTTTATATTTGCAAGCTAAAAATAACAGCATACTCTTTATTTTATTTCATTTTGTACTGTTTTTATTACTGTCTCATTGCACTGTGAGGGATTGTTTAAACTTCACTGACTTAGTAACCAGAACAGCGACAATAAAGGTAAATTTTTCCAGATTTCCTGGCAAAGCTGGGAAACTAGGTGTAGCCAGATGATGGAGGAAATAGATTTTACAAGCTATGTGGCTCCTTGTATACACTATGGAAGAGTGTTGTTCTATTCTTATAACTTGTTATTTCTCGTAAGACTGTAGCTATCGATTCTTTTGATAATCGATTAATCTACCACTAATCAATGGATTAATCGGATAATATACATCTATTTTTTATCATTTCACCTGAATGTGAAAAAAATTTAATTATATAATTAAAAAAAAATTCATTATGTTAATATTATCATTTTTTTAGTAGATAAAATTTAGATAGAATTTTCTGCACTTTATTCTCATTTAAAAAGATGGTGACAAAATCATCAAAAATTACATCGCTTATCATAAATAAATAAATAAAATGTGTGAAATGTGTTTACGGCCGTTCAGGATGCACCCAGAATTAAACTCTCCAAGCCAGAAATGGTGTGAAACAAATCTTCGAATACAAGTATTTTAATCTATAATTTTTTTTGTAATGGAATTGTTTCATTAACTGTTGCAGCCCTAATCTCTTGTCTTTTTCCTTTGATCAAGTTATTGCATATCAGTCCATTGTTGGAACAAACAATGCTGTTGCACTTGCTGTTGAGAGAAATGAACAGATATAATGAAATTCTCTGATGTAGAAGTAAGAAGTACGTGTGGCAGATTTTTAAGTTTTGCTTGAGGGAGAGAGAATCCCAGTCTCTTGGCCTGTTGAGATATTTGGATGGTTTTGCCCCCAACGGGAGACAGTGGCTGTTTTGCATTTTTGTGTAAATGTGATTTTTGAACCAAAGAAGTAAAACTTTTTCTCAGTTTTAGAGCTGTTGAATTTAAACACATTTGATGTGAACCAGGATTTCAGTTCAGAGAGAGAGACTGAGGAACCAGTGAAGCAGAAGATTTGGTGGAAATATATAAGTATCGTCAGCGAAGTAATAAAAGTTTATGCTATATTTACTAGCGGAATATTACCAAGCAGAAAAATGTAAATTATAAATTTCACGATTTCATTTTTTTTATTCATCAAAATGGAAAGGAGTTGTTAGGGAGCGGAGGATGATTGGAAACACCCGTTGAAGTTAGTTCATTATATGATCAAAAATTGTGTTCACCGAACTACACAAGACAGGCCCCAAAAAAAAAAAAAAAATCTGAAAATGTCCACCTGAAAATGTTGACACTTTAATAGATCTGTTTGTGTCTTTAAATCATTTTTAAAATATTAGCTGTAAATGAAAATATGTGAAAGCACACTAACACGATCACATAATAGTGGATAAAAAAGAATGTAACAAGCTTTTTACACACATTCTTTGACCTTTCGAAATTGACAGTCAGTTTACAATCAGCAGTAAACCTACAAGCTGTGGAATGTGGAAGGAAACCCAAAAATAGACACAGGGAGGAAAATCCACTTAGAAAGGTGTACTAGCCAAGATTAAAAAAAGAACTCTCCTTGCCGAGTTTACCCAGATTGTTTATGGCTTTATTGCTTCCCCTCACTGACAGTCAGACAATGAAGCAGCTCTACGTGTTTTCTCTGCTCGGACCCAGTGCTGGAACACCATTATTGGCTTCATTAATAGACTCTTGTTCTCGTTGAATTCAATTAGCACTGTAGCCTGAGCTGAGCAGCAGGAGGGAGACAGAGGGTCAATAAACACAAGACCCCTGCTGCTCAATTAATACAGCTCGTAGTTAAAGTTCCTCCCAAACACCAGAATGCTTTTGTAGCTTGCTTTTAGATTTTTTTTTTGTCCAAAGAATAAGCGAAAGGACTCATGGGAATGAGTGATGTTTGTGAATACTCAGATCAAGTTAAAAAAACAAACAGACTTAATTGGATGTGGGATAATTTAGTTTCTTATGGAATTATGGGACATTTGCATTTTGTTCCACCAGATTCCCATGGATGTCCGTGCTGTTTGAGAAGTACAGAAAAATAAGCAGTGTTTTGTTCTTGAGGCTTGATTGGCCGATAAACAACAATAAACAGATTCTTAAAATTTTTTAAACGCATATATAAATTATGAAATAACTTGAAACAAACTGATTTTATTTCTATTTAATTTTTATTGGTTAACCAGGAAACCAACATTTTAACTATTTGATTTTTGTTTAGTTTGTTCTATTTTAGGAAGACGTAACATTAGCTGTTTAGTAAACATTTTCCTGTATCTTGTAAATACTGGTTCTTTTAGCCCTTTCGGCTGTTTTGAATACAAGAATTCAAAAGTTCAAACGTTGCTGCTTTTGCATAGTAAAGCTTGAAAAGTGCTTTCAGAATTGCAGGAGTTCACTGTAAAAAAAAAAACAACAACCAATGAAATGTTGACTAAGTGTAAAAAGTGTGTTACCTCAATTATTTCCAAAGGCCTAATTCAGTCAATGACTTATTTTTGGTTGGCTCAATTTTTGCAAAAATTCTCTTGACTGAAATTTTTTTTTCTGTTGACTGAATTAAAAAGGTGCGTTCAGTTAACTGTTAATTGTCAACCTTAGGAAGACTTTTAAGAGTGTATAACGTTTTATATAATTTTTTTTTATTTTTGCCTACTTTTGTTTTTGAATTCGTATTTTACTTAAAAACATGTTTAGAACCCATATTTTTGGTATCAGCTTTTGCAGCAAAAGTCAAGTAGTTAATTTTGATTGTTTTTCAGCTAATTTTATGATCTAAAGTAGACCCAAAATACATAATAAACATAAAATCAGAGAAATAGATGTCTACATTTTTTTGCCACACAAAAATTTCTTTTATTTGTTTTTTGAAACTTAAAAAATAAGGCAAAAATGTAAAAACAGAATAAATTTGGTATTTTTTAACAATCTGGTTTTACTCTACAAATGTACAGTTATTACATAAAATAAATGTACATGAAATAATAATTACATAAAAATGCACAAAGGAGTTAATCTCTCCTCAGCATGCTCTTCCTAGCTGCAGCTCTCACACATTATGCAGGTAATGTAGATTTACATCAAATATTACAAACAATTATAATAACAATATTAAAAATGAATGACCCATAAAAAGATTTTAAAGGAAAGAGCAAAGGGGAAAGGGGCAGGTGCTCAAAGACTCCCTGCAATCTTCTTCTCCCTTTCTCTGCTGTGAAATCAACAAGTGGCAAAAATAAGACCAGCAAACCTGGATAAACATGACAAAATCCCGATCACAGTTCTTAGCTGCAGTAGTAAGCTCTACAGTATATCAAACGCTGATGGTTTCAATCTGAATACAGTAGAGAGCAGTAGATCAACATAGTCAAGCTGATTTTCATTTTTGGAAAGCAATCATTAAACTAAACATTTACTTTGGCACCTAAGACTGAAGTAAACCTACAACCTTCAATATCATTTTTCACAAGTCTGCAATGAGTTGTGAGTGTATTTCCATTTGTTCAGGGGTGGGCTTCATGTGATGAGAGCATGTGAGGGGATTCATGGGATCTTAATGAGAGCTGTATACATTCATCAAGAAGTGTACTACTTTATATACACAATTTTGTGTACATTAAAAAATAATACAGCATTTTAAACCTAAGAGTTGCTTTATCTCATGTGTAGTCTCAAGCAGTTTTTCCATCCCCTAAACCACTTGTGTCAAACACTCCTTTGACAGCCAAAGCACCAAACTAAACTGTTTCAACAGCTTCAATTCTGCTTTAAAATACAGTTATGTAGCTGTCAAACAACCATGAAGAACATAATTACCTCAATAACGTTTTAAGACTGGAGCCAAAATGTGCAGAGCTGCAGCCCTCCAGCAACCAGTTCATCAAATAAATAGAAGCTTCACAGTACAAAAATAATTGAGGTTTTTCATAAAATAAATAATATACTTTATTATTAGATTGACCTAGGTCAGGGATCCCAAAATCCGGTCCTGGAGGTCAAGATTAATAGCAATTCTGCTCTGGTATGCATACATCAAACAAGTGGAACTCTGATGGTTGAACCAAAATTGCGTAGGTATCCGACCCACCAGGATGGGATTCGTAGACCCCTGATCTAGTTTGACCATGTTTTTCAGAACCCCTTAAAATTTAGAACAACTAATCCAAAACCCAACTATAATATTTCTGCTTATCCATTTAGGCAATACATTGAAAACATCACTAACTCCCAACCTTTACGTATGTAGCCTTCCCATCATGACCTAGATCATCATTAAGAAGGGTGTCCAGTGTGTATCGAGAAAAAAAAGTTGTCTGAGTAAATTTTCTGTATTTCAGGAGCACCATATGACTGAAAAAGCACATTTCAAAAAGCTCATATCTTCTTGGTCATGATCCAAATCTCTTGGGTGAGAGCAGAAACCTAGCTAGACCAGAGCATCAAGAGTTTCAAATATTGTATTCTGTCTTTTAAAATTGCATTTTTAATGAATGACCTCTACAGCTGTAATCTGTCGAACTCCTTTATACCCTCCAGGTACAATCGTGGCTCAATATCCATGGTTTTACAACCTCTTGTTTCTGCATGACTTTCTATGCATAGTGCTGAACGTTATAATCTAATTCTGACTTGCACTAAATAAAAATGATACAGCGGTTGCTCATGATGAAAACCCTGAAGGCAAGCCAGGGGACCACCAGTGCTTAACATTTCACAAGCTCATGCAATCGTCATGCATGCTTGACTTCAAGAGATCTTAAAGAGCACTACTGGTTTTTAACCTTTCAATCAGATCAATTCCCAAGTAAGCCGTTTAAGTTGGAGCTTTCTTTTTTGACCATGAGGTTCTACAGTTATTTGTACCAAACAAAGATATACTAAATTGTTTCTTTTAATTAAGAAAAGTTAGAACTTGGAGAGTTGCATAATTCTTTTTAAATGAACGTCATTGTTCAAATAATTAAACACCCAAGGGTCAACTTCAATGCAGTTATTGATTAGACATGAGCATGAATAATTGTCATCATTGTAGTAATGTATAAACAACAGAGTGATACAAAAAAAGTGTAGTCAATGTCAAAAAGATATGCTTTTGTTTTATAATAATCTATAAATATTTTTTCCCCATGGTATATGTGTGTTTAAATAGGAGCTGTTTAAAAACAAAAACAATACGTTTAAGGGAAATTACTAGTTGTTTATAGCAAATGATTGAATTTATTTTGATGTTGCTCTGATTGAATGGCACCCATTCTTAGCCTCGCTTACCTTTCATACAAAAAGTGGTAGATACTATGTCTATGTTAAATAAAAATTAAATGATCTTTACACACTTATAAACAGTTCCACTTTAAGATTAGCTTAATTTACAAAAAAACATTTTTTGCGGGGGAACTTTATAAAAGAAGCTCCAAAAACTCAATTCATTTTCCAGTGACTGCATTTTCAAAATAGCCAGATTGTGCAAGACAACCGTGGCCCTGGCAACACTGTTTCTCATGAACCTTATTCGTGAAATGTCAGAAATGCATCCGCAAGTGGTTTTGAGTAGCGTTTAGCCACAGCCAAATTGAGAAGTGGAAAACCTTGGGGTTGACCCTAGAATAGAAAAAAAAAACAGAAGTTTCATCCTAGGATAAGTGACATCCACTGTCTACATTTGTGTTTCTGTTTATCTCGCTATCTCTCTGTTTGGTTCAAAAATGTTCAAAGCGTTTGAACTATTGAGCTGACGGTCAGTCACTTTGAAAGAAGGGTTCATATTACTCTCTGCAGAAACATTACAGTACTGTGTAAAAACTCACACACAATAAACCACAGAATAGTCCTCCCTATTTCTAATAATATCAGTCATAATATTTCACTAAAATGCTGAGCCCTTAGAAGTATTGCTAAATCAGAACTTCATACAGACAGTTATATATGTGCCAGTAAAGGTTATGCTCTATGGTTTAGATCTGCTCAATGGGGAATCTGAGGGATGGCTTGAGTTGCTTCTGAACTCATATGAATCACTGGGACTAAAGGGGTCAAGCTAAGGTCATGGGGCTCCTTCTTACAGGAAAGATACATTTTATCAGCACATTGTGAATTTGCCTGTGGATACATCTGCAGAAGCTCCTGAGAGATGAAGGGAGGTATAGACTGCATGGATGTTGTTTTCATAAGACATGCTTTAAAACACACCAACAAGCAGGTAGTTATATCTGATCTGATGAGGATGAGGTCAGGAAAGCAGCTAACAACTTTCAAACAGTTACTAAAACTTTTCTCTTCAAGAAACAAACACAATCTTAATAAGAAACCTTCTCTTTTCTTTCTTCTATTTTATTTTTCTCCTTCTATTGTGTTGTGGGCTATCCAAGTTATAGTAGACTTTTAGACTCCCCTAGTAAAAATAAATGAGGAGGAATAAGTAGGAAGGTAAGGGTCACAATTTACTTCATTATTACCGGTAGAATATGCCCAAAACAATGCAACACAAGTTTGACAGTACAGAATATTTGGGTACCAACCCCCTTTATATCCATGGAACTAGAAACCCTCCAATATGCCTGCTGTGGACTTTTGATTCTAGACTAGAGTAACTGAGTATGGGATTTTTATCCCCATTTTACAACTTTTAGACCTTTACTCATTCTGTGCTGTTTACGTTTTTTACTAGTTCTTTTTGAACGACTCTTTAATGTGACTCCGTAGGAAGGAATCGTGACGGAGAGGGATTCGTTCAGTGGCGCATGCGCAACATTCTTCTGGTTTTCCGAGCGTACCGTGCTCATCATTAATGACAAGAGAACGAAAGAAGCTGGAGGACTCGGGGAAAGAACGAATCTTATAGGTTTCCGGCAAATATTGTGTTGGTTAATATTAGGGAGCGTCACGTGACAGAAGGCCCCGGCGCCGGACTGAACTTGTTACCATTAGAGAGAAGAAATGTGAGGAACGAATGAGACTTTAACCTAAAAACAGATCGGCGCTGAACTGAATCAGACTAAAAGACCCAGGTAGGCTTAATTAAAATATGTTTTTTGTCTTCTAGCATTATAGTTTTGTCTTATTTATAGTGTGATTCGGGTTTGTGTACATACTAAATGCGTTAGGGAAGAAACACACAAAATTTTATTAGTATTTTACTAAAATGAATGAAATGAACGAAATGGCTCGAAAAAAGATTAGTTCGTTTTGCTGAACGGGACTCAAAGATCTGAGTCGGTGAAATGATCCGAACTTCCCATCACTACTTTTTACATTTGTTACATGGGGTTTATTCATTTGACTGTTGATATTCTGTGATTGGGGTCCTCATAAAACAACTCTACTGTCAATAGGCATACACCCAATTACAGACACACTCCAAATTTTCCCTAACTCTTTATACATCTCATCCCAATCCCTTCCCATCTACTCTACTCTCCTGTTATTCAGTCGCTTCCTCAGTAGTATGCTCCTGTGACAAACATTTAAGGACACTCAAGACTTACCTGTACAGGATCTCCATCATCTCCTTCGCCTAACTCTAGTCTTCATCTTCTGGTTTATAAGGTCATTGCGCCTCAGTTCGGGGGTCTTTGTTTCTGACCTGGTTCTGCCATCTTTGTTCTGGTGTTCCCTGACAAGATGCTGGTGTTCTCAGTGCAAACTTGCAAAAAAAAGTTTTGTAGAATTTCTATTTTGAGTTGTCTGGTTAGTTTGTGTACTTCATTCCCATTTGATTGTGCACTGCCATGGGATTGAGTGTGCCTCTCAATCATTTGTTTTGGGAAAGTGAAGCAGATTGCTTGTACTTATCTTGAAAAGGCTTGCGTTTTTATTCCATTAGATAAAATGTACAAAAATAATAATGCATTTAAAACAGTAACATGATTGTGTTCAAGTGTTTAATCACATTTTTGTTTTTATAAACATCCCTACATGATGTCAATACAAACATGCAAGTTGCTGACAGCAGTCAAAAAAGTTATCTATTATATCATTTCTCTATATGGTTGAGGTGAATTTATTCCTGCATGTGTTTTTCAGGGTCTAACTCAAGAGTTATGATCTCTACATGAAGCAGCCTTAATAACTTCCTCCCGTGAAGAATTGACCTTATGTTGAGGCCTAACTTTAACATTTCACATTCTCTCACCATGTCCTGTTTTTACTTTTTGGCTCATCCTGCTCTTAAGATCTTCCCGCTATTGTGTTTATGTCTTTCTTGACATGGTACCTTGTGGCTTCCTGCAGTCATGTAATTTCTTCCTTATTTTCTCTCAGTTACAATTCAGTCTTAAAAGGGGTCACATGTAAACATCTAAAATAATCTTCCCATTTTCCCATTTAAAACACACCATGACTGAGTTTGGGCAGCCACTGTAAATTTTAAAGAGGTTACATTTTCATGGGAACTCCCCAAATTTAACTTTAGCCTATCTTCCTGTTCTGCAATGATAGTTACTCAATATAGAGACAAAACACTCTAGGAAAGCTAAAGCTGTGAGATGCACTTACAAATGTCTCCAAAATGTGTGTCAAGAAGTATTTTAGAAAAGCGAGAAAAGCCTTGGATTATTTCTGAGCATAGTGTTCATAGTTATCTTTGATTCCTGAATTAGAACATGTCTCGGTTCAAGGATCGTGACTTTGAGAACGGTCTCGTGCAACTACTCGACCCCCTCAATGTTCTTATGATTGTTATATTGACCTGTTTCCTGGGTCTTCTCCGCATGGTCACTTTTGACTCCTGAGAGGGAAGCTTTAAAGAAATTGTTTGATTCCTTCTTCTTGTTTTTTTTTTTGTCATGAAGGACAGCACTTTGCTGCAGTGTAGTGACTACATAGGGTTAAATTACAACATAGTGAAGAACTATTATCCCCGGCCATGGATGTCATTAACATGTTAAACATTTTTATTTTGATTTATCGAGTTCAACAACGCTTGTTGGTAAGCAACCTTTCATCAAAGCAGAAAATTGCATTTGCCCCACTTACTCTGTGATATTCCCAGGTTACATTTTATTTCATGGATTTCTTTGGATCCTGTCCAGGTTCGTTTTGTCACAATTTGCTCTACAATGCTTGGGATTCACCAATTTGTTCCAATGTTTCAATCAGGGTTTTAGACAGGTAGCAGCCTCACTGGTGCAATCGTTATACGTTTTGGAGGAATGCCACCACTGGCTTGAGGGATCTGTCCTTTTATTCTGTGGTGTATGAGCGATCCTGTTTTGACTCTGAACTTAATATCCTAGCCAATGAGAAGGAATTTTATTATTTTTTATTATTTAAAGGCCCTTATTTTGTAGTTTTGTTGACTCTGGCTGCACCCAGTTTGACACTTCCAGTTTTGTAGTTTCCGATCAGACGTTACGGAATGAGGATGCTGCATCCAAGGTAGTAAATCTCGGTCTGTAGATTAAGTTTATTGAATGTGAGTTATTGTTATAGCTTTGTGGAGTTTTTGCACTCATAATTTCGTGCCCTGATGTGAATGAGTGTGCTGACCGGATCAAGGTTTTCACTCATGCATAGTGTATTTTAGAATAATCAAAGTATGAAATAATAATAATTAAATGTAACATTATTAGAATGTTACTAGAACGTTCTTTTGGAACAATACAAGCTAACATTTAGATATCCTTTAAAGAATGTTAGCGAATGTTGCGAGAACGCTCCCTTTTAATTGGGTTGGGTTTTGTTTCATGTTTGCTATAATTTTTCAGTTTTTTCCTGTTGCGGAATATTGTCTCGGACAATGAAATTGGTTCATTCTTTTAAGACTACCACTAATTCTACCACTAAATGTTATGAAGGGGTTGACAGAGCTGTATGGGAGGAAGAGGGTTAGATGAATAAATCCAAAGTGAGCATTAATCCTACAAACTCATCAGGCTAGAAGACAAGGTCAGATTTCAGCTGAGCAGCGCAGACCAGCTCACACAGGATAGAAGTGTGATGCCAAGTCTCCCGTTGCTTCTTCAGTGCCAAACACACTCTCTCTCTCCTCCCCAATCCATCAGTTTGCTCTGTGTATGGGGCTCCCACAGAGCAAGCTGCATCAGCAGTTCAGCATCTTCAATTCTTACTTTCCTCCATCCCAATCATCTTCTTAATGTTAAATGGTTCTTTAAAAAATCCAAAAAAGTTTCTAGAATGCATTTACCGTTTGTAAGAAAGTACTTTGAAGTTGACGTCATGTCCTCTACTGCTATTTCAAGTCAGTATTCTGCTCAAGCACAGGACAGCTTTTGTGTTAGAATTAAAAAGTAGAATAAAAAATTTAAATTAGCAAAAATCTTAATTGACCATTAAGACCTGCAATCTGATTATAGCATTTGAGGATTTAAAAAAAAAAAAATTTAAGATTATTTTGCTTAATCATTAAGGGTAGAAGGGTGTAGGCAGTTTTAAGGTTGCTTTATGTTCATGAAGGTTTTATGTGTAATAGATTTCTTACCGTATTGCTTTGAAATATTATTCAAAAGCAAAAGACAGAAAGGCTCATGTATGAAGCAAATATGGAATAAATTTTTATTATCATTTTAAATATACGTCCTATAGACGTTTTTACACAACAATGAAACTAAACGAATGAAAGAAAATTCAATCAAAAACAAACATTTCAGAGCTCACGGGAAACATTTTTGTTTTTAATATCAATTAATTTCATACAAAAATTGTGTTTGTTGAATTTTTAACTCTTCATAATTATTTAAATCTATTAAACATTATTATGCAATCTTAAGCCTTGAATATTTAAAAGAATTTTACTGCATATCTATATTAGCTGAAACATGTTACAAACAAATTCTAATGTAACTCCACAAATAAATACAACAGATAGGGAAATAAAGTCATTAAGAGTTAACACCTCTGGTAACAGGGTCAATGGAAAAACCTGATGTCTGCTGTTTTAGTTCCCTTACATACTTTACATCTTCACAAACCAATTCAGATAAAATGACGTGACTTCCAGATCACCCATTGGCTGGATACAAAATATAAAGATTTCCCTAAACTGCTTTTTAAAGGTTCAGAATCGACAAGCAAGAACGTAATACGTAATACTCCTGGAAGGAAACAAAAAGAGGATACAAATCTTACAGAATACACAAGTTTTCAGATCAGTCTTGTCCCTTATTATTATTTTGAGTGCATTCTATGGATCGTAACAAGATATACTGTAAAAATATTATTTTTATTTATACTAAAATTTTATTATTATAATATTGCTTCCTATGTTTCAGGAAGCTTCCTTCTCCTACAGTCTTGTAAGGTTAAAGAAAGACCTTTCAGAGAAGGAATGGCCAAACAGGTTGGAAGGGTTTTGGTCAATAACAAGTTTTACTTGTGAAGAATGATCTGCAAGTTAAGGTTATTTCTTTAGTGCAGATATTAATCATGGTTCTATCAGTACCAAAGTCATGGGTTCAAATCCAGGACAAAATATAAACCATCTTCTGAAATGAGTGTAAATTGCCTTGAACGCTTTTGTGACTCTGTTAAATTTAGAATGCACAGTATTTATTCTAATAAGACCAATTAACGTAGTCCCAAAAACCAAGGGACCTGTAAAGACATTAACTTATGAGACTGCAAGTCTTGCAGAATCATTGCGGTAATGAGCCCTGAGCTTGCTGACAAAGAACAGGGCCAGAAACCTCAAACATGAGGTCAATTCTCTTTTAATACCCTTCAGATCTGCCACAGCGGAGAGAGAAGATGAAGTTCTCTGGATTGTGATGAGCTGAGACGGCAATAGAGAGGGGATTATGAGATCAAGTCGAAGAAGAGCTAATCCTGCCTGTTATTAGCAATGATAGTGATTTGAGTGACAACACATGCAAAGTTCTGGTTCTCCACACAGTCTACTATCGCAGTTCTTAAATATTCAGAAAGACTGCCGGTTTACAGTATCGGCTGCTCGAGCAGAGGATTAAACCTAAAGAGAAGGAGCTTAGATCCTATGGGCTCCATCTTCTTGCTGTAAAGAGATCAAGCTAGTAGACCCCTAATCGGTGCCTTGGACCATAGCACTGCTTAATCACTTACAGCTCAGGAACATTTTCATAGAGAACTCTGGAAGCTAATTTGGAGATAAATGGGATGAAACCTTCCCCCAGGAAAGATTTTTCAATGGCCCATAAATGCAGGGACAATGTTTCTGAAGCAATAGATGGAAGGAAAAGATGGGGCAGGTGATGGAAACTGATGGGTGACCAAATGAATGAAGAAACACAAATTTGTTTGAATCCGATGACTTAATAAAAGTTTGTAATATCGGGTATGTGTGATTGATGCTTCTCACCTACCCTTTCTGGACTTACAAATCTCCCCAGAAAGCATTGGCTCTGTTTAACCTATCCTCATAAATCACTGTGAATTCCTTTTGAGCAATGAAGTGTGAGAAACAAGATGAGAAGCTCTGTGAAGATGACAAGGATAAGCTTTCCTCTGATCCCATCTATGCCCATTATGTTCCTCCTTACCTGTGATCTAAGACTATTCCCTTAAAAACAGTATATATTGTGCTACTTACTGAAGCCCACTTGCACATAACTGTAATCACATTTACTCTCAGTATCTGTGTGTGGGAAAGTGAAATATCCCAATTGATCTGCATCAAGATGGATGGGCCTCCTAGTATTTGGAGATGTTTTGTGAAGTTATGTCCATGAAAGGTCCTCCATTCTCCTGTTTGAAGCCAATACTCAAAGGCATACTCCAAACCTAAAAATGTTATTATTCTGCTCACTAAAACATGCATTCATCTCAGATTTACACATGTGGTGTGCATGTGTAAACCCTAGACTCTTTCTGACAGTAATGACATATAGATGATGATGTGGATTTAAGTCTTTATTTCATTTTTTTGGGGGGTCTGAAAATGGTCGCGTCAGGGCAATAGTTTTATATATAACCCACAATGGCAGATGGAAACACTTGATGTTGTTTTAAATACTATTTAAGGTATGGAAGTCGGTGGGAAATGAATGTCAATAGGCTGTCACAAGTCTCCAGGATTATATCCAAAGTGTCTCAAAAAGTGTTCAGTGAAGAATCAAAGCAATAACATGTCTGAAAAGACATGGGTAAAATTTGGGGGTTGGGTATCTTTTTAAGTCACTGAAAAGCTCCTTGCGAGTATCCTTATGTGACTCGTGCAATTACCTGGTGCCAGTATAAGTGGCGGTTGGGGAAGATTTGGATTATTTTGTTCATTGACTGTAAAAAAACAAAGTTGTCAATGTAAAAACATGAATGTGAATGAAACCTTGAAAATGGTAGGTTCTCTAGGCTGTACTTGTACTTTTAACATTATTGAACAGTGGAAATGAATGGTGATAATGTCATTATATTTTTTTTTTGGTAGTGTTGCTCAACAGAGAGGGTATTCATTACAGAGCCCAATGGGAGGAACTTAGATCTCAATCTCCCACTCCATCCAAAAAAGGTAGCTGGAACAATTAACTGACGTCAGATTCCCCCCATGTCAGAAGCACACAAACATCAGTTTGAGTTATTTTTTTTTATCATTAGTATCTAGAACCAATTGTCTTTAATAACAATTTACCATAAGCCAAATTAACTAAACCGCAAGTCAGTGGATCTTCCCCTAACGCCTTACTCAAGCGAGAGGAGGCATAAGTTCACACGCTCTGCAGTGAGTACCACTTGGCTCAATACTCCATTACAGATTACAGTCTTTAAAACATTTTTAGCAAGCCAACTTGTGATTATGAAAAAACTGATTGAGGTGGTCATTTTAGTAGTCGGCATTTTAGTCATGGGTAAAAAGTGGTGTTGAAAAGTTTCTTTGTAACTAAGATTTTTGTCGCACTTCTGACCCCAGCATGGTATTGGAGAATCATGTGATTATGGATAGATGAGGAGCTTTCCGATGGCTCAGAGACCTTTCACAGTGTTTGGACTGGAACCTTTGAAGTTGAAGAGAAAAGTAACCTAAAGTATGAGTCGAACTGTCACTTGAATTAGCCTAGCAGCCCTCAAACGAAGTCCTTAATTAAGTGATGGAAATGTTTCATCATGCCTTGTCTAAAGTGTGAGTAAATTCTGACTCAATACAAGTCCTGAGGTTTGGATTTCGAATCCAACTTCAGTCACGTTTTGCCCTTAAAACAAATCTGTGAACTGCAGGTTATCTGTAAAGCTTTGTCACATGGAGAAAAAGAGCTATGTTCGATTTTATGCAAACTCTCCTCCACTGGTTGAAACTATCACTTAATTAATTTATTGTATTTTATTGTAGTTTCTACTTTCAAAGATATTCACTCAGTCCACACCTCTACTGTCCACATTTTTATTCCATTTATAAAGCATTAAAAAAAGACAAGTGTAAAACAACATTGTTCTTTTTTTGATCACAGCTTCAGGGATGCACTGCATGGACACCCTCATTCTTTATTGCAATGTGGACTCATCATTAACAAATTTGCTTTGCGACTTCAATTAGCATAATGAGAAAGTAGAAATGTACTTCTTCTAGTGACTAAAGTTTATGAAATCTTAACAGCCACAGAGAAATAGGAGACAAATCTCTTGTGAAACCAGCAATTCACAGGGCAGGCTGCAATGGGTAATTTATCTTATATACAATTAGTTTTAAAGTGTCAAACATTTTGGTAAAAAAAAAAAAACACAGTTTAATGAAAGCTTAAATCTTACTTAAAGTATCTAAATATATTATATGTTCCCCTTCAGGGGAAAGGTTTTGTGGTTGTATTTCAATAGTTCTTTTTTAAGTTTTATTTTTAAATTCTGTAAAAATGTTATACATGATATAGCCACTTATAATTTCGAATCATGACAATATTAGGTTTTGTAATCTCATAATCTCAAACATCCATACTCCACCTTCATGCAACTTTTTGTAGCTCCTGGACTGACAGCCAAGCTGCTAATTGCTGACTGTAGCTACTTTTAGTATCCACTTTACTCTTTAGAAGTCACCTTGTCCAAAGGCCTTTGTGACCTTTATTAAATCATCTTGTCTCAATGAAAATCCAAAGTTTTGATCAGTCAGGATGAAGACATCACCTGGGAATACATTCATTTATGAAAAAAAAACCTTTTAAAGGATCATGAACTGAGAAATCAAAATGTACTTGAAAATAATGCAAATTGTGCTAATACACATAAATCTACTTCTAAAGATGTCCTTGAGGACAATCAGGAGATGGCCAGTGTCAGAATGGGAAAGATCTCATATTTAGCCATATTTAACCTACATTAAAAAAAGCACCTACCCAGCTGTCAAAAGAAAAGAGCTATGATCAGAAGGCGCCTACTAGAACATTTTTAGGACATTTCTTTTTAAAGCAAACACAGCTGCATGAAACAGGTGAGTTCAATTTAAAGTGTGTCTGAGAATGTGTGCTTGGGTGTGTTTTGAGGATTTTGATTATCCACTTATACTGTATAGTTTTGGGAAGGTTCATGAGTTGTGTCATCCAACCTTAATAGATTCAGCCGATCCACTTCTTTTGTGAGGCAGGCTTAACAACAATATTCCACATTTCAGACCAGTTTTGTCTTTATTCATGAAACTTTGGTTTTCTCGTCTTACTATGTCACATCTAAAAATCCTTTTATTTATAATTAATGGTCTCCTTTGATAAAGAGGAGGTACCTTTAAATGTAACCACTCATATCCTTTTCCAGCTATTTACAATGAAATCCGTTCCTGTGGGAAAGTCCTCTCAAGTCAAAGTAAATTTGTGTCTTGTGCAACGTGATGGAATGTGACCTGTTTCTTGGCAAGACAAAAGGAATTGTGAAACTGAAGCAGAAAAGGAAAATAAGAATATGCAATATTGGTGGAATTATTTTATATATTCAATTTCAAAGAGTTCCTAAAGCCACATGCATTCCCATTTAAGAATAAACCAAACTCTTGAAATGGGAGCAAGAAGTCAAATGAAAGTGATGGTTCAACATGCTAAACTAATTTATTTTTATTCTTAAACTACCCTAATAGAAGAGTTGGTTAACCCATAGGTAAATAAGGGATCAAAACGGAATTAAGAAAAGCTCTTTTTGAGAATGTATCTTGCATTGTAGGTGGAGGTTTTGTGGTCTGGGTCAAAGGAATTCACCCCACACCCTCTCGTCCATAAATAGTCTTTCCATACCAGTTTTATGGTCTGCTAGGAGAAATGTAACAACTCCTCTCACACAAGTGCTTTCCATGGTCACAAAACAAATAATTCGGGACCAGAAGTTCAGCAGTGGTTCTGTTTGTTGGCATGGTATTTCTATGTGAAATAACAGTGACTAACTGATGAAACTGGAACATGTTTTCGTTTTCAATAGGAGTATCCACTTACACATAAACCTGTCAATTCAAAATACATATCACTCATCAGCCTTAACTATGTCCAGATCAACAGATGAACCTCTAGAGTTTGTTAGAAAGGCCATTATTGCTGCCGCAATCTCTATTTAACTAAAAGTTTCTAAAAACTCCTCAGAGTGTCAAAAGTTTGGATGGTGCTATTGATGCATATCTGGCACATGCATTAATAATGCACATTCTTAAATTAATTGAGTTTGTTCAGATCAATGATTTAAATAGTTAATGAAATCATACTTTAATTGGCTTTTCAGAATTTCCTCCAATCAAGAGTCCTATGGGAAAATACTCAAAACAATTGACAAGCAAACAGAGCACACGATCATTGAGAGTTTTTCTGTTAAACTTCTTACATTGTGAGAATTTTTGAAAAATGCAAGATGCAGGCTTGTTTGAGTAGTCTTAAACCTTTTCAGCTCGTAATTAGTCATGATGACCTCAGGGTTAGAATGTGATCCTAGTCTTTTGGACTGCTGGAAAGACCTTTGCTCTATGGTTCTCAGAGACATATTGCACATTTCTAAGAATTTTAAATAACTTTTCAAACTAAGCGACAATCCTGTTCAAACTCTATGGGTCCCTTAATAGGAAAATAGTTTTAATTTAATTTCTGAATTGTTAGACATCTAGGTTGCAAAGTATTTTTTTTTTGGTATAGTGACTATTTTAGTATTAACATAATGATTTATTTTATATTGGAAATTACAGATTGCTTTGTTTCATATGTAAAATTTATTTTGAGACAGATCTGGTCTCGTGATTCTTTAATATTCTCATCCTTCACTTTATGAACTTTGATGTTACCAAATAATGTTTAAGGTGATAAAAGCTCTACTTAAAATCCATGTTTCTGGAGACTATATTAAAGCTAGATAAAGTGCAAAACATCTTTACTTGCAAATGTTCGAAGACTATAAACTGAATAAATGATAATGTTACCTTCTCACGTTCTACAAAAATTGCATTCTCTTTGCAGATCTGTGGTCTTAAAGAATTTGGCATAATAAGCGTGTGATCTTTGGAAGTCTGTTTAAAATATGAGTCAGGTGGGGCATTTCAAAAGAGGCTTGCACCTGTCTCCTCCTGCCCTGACCTTCATTCAGATCCCCTCTATTTGACCTCTGAAGTGTTAATCTTACTAATCCTAACCATTCCAATAAAACATCTGGCTTCATTCAAACCCCATTAGGAGTCACGGACATAAGTTGAGACTGACAGAGCCGTGTCCCTTCAACCTAACCTAGGCCATAACCTTGATACCAGCCTGAATTCTCTTCCCCGTGATGCCTTACTCAAAACTTGACCTGTTCTCAGTTGAGCTCTAGTTTAGTCTCATCATGCCTGGAGTTAAGTAAATAAGAGAGCAGATGGAGCATGTGCAATAGACTTACTCTGGTTCTGCCCAGTCCTGGATCTGTCCAGCTGATTCTGCCTAGCCCCATGTCTGTTACGCTATGTCTCTTCCCCTAATCCTAGTGAGTCCTGTTTAAGACTTGCTGGTTCTCCCAATCTTGTATTATTTATTTTGTTTTTCTGCTCTTCTATTTCCTCTCTCCCTCCATCTGACTTTGCTCCTCTATGGGAATCTGATCCGATTCTGCCTATCAGCCACCACCAGCTGTGCTTCTCCTTGCCTTTCACCAATGTCATCGCCAGATGCCGAGCTGAAAAGCAGGGTTTGCTGCAGTCTCGAATGTTCGTCACCTCAGTTTTGCATGCCAGTGAGACCAATGCTCCACCTAGGTCCATCAAGCCTGCAGAATCTTTCCAGCTTTCCAATACCTATGCTACTGCGTTATCCCTTGAACCCCTAGCTCAGCTGGCATCTGTGGCTCTGGGTGTTCCAGACAGTTGACTACCTTTAAGCTTCCATTTTTCTGGCTACACCTTGTCTTTCAATTCTTGCTGCTGGGAAGACCTACTCATGTGACTTTTCATCACCAGAGATCAACTGGTGATCTCTGAATCTCCATCTCCACAACACCACGTAAGTGCCTACAATGTTGACCTTGATGTGGTCATCACTACGGTGTGAGAATCTCCACTGTTCTTTGTTCCTGCATTCTTCCACTCCACTGTGCACCGTGCCCTGCCAACATGGATCCCTCCCGTATTGTTTTTGGTCAGCGTAAATATTTTGAAAGGTACTGGGTATTGTCAAAATTCCCTGAATATCAAGTAATTATCCCTTATACCTGTGACAAACCCCTACTTGGGACAAGTCGACACACTCCTTGACAACCCTTCCTTGTCCGTACAGTATTTTACTTGGTTTTATACTTAACTGTTTGATATGTTGTCTTTGGTTAAATGTGTGTATGTGGACCATGTGACTGTTTTTTGGTTCTTCAGTTGAATGTCTCCCGTATGTAACATTATTTCGATAAGTCTATCAAACCACTTGTTTATGGAAGTAAGCATGTACATGTCAAACAAATGCCTTTTTGCAAGCAAATATCCAATCAATAAATGATGCCCTTGGGTAAATATCCAATAATCAAGCTCTACCATTAGAGGGGAGTTGTGTTGTTTTTGTCTGGTGTTTCACTCCAGCGGAGAAGGTATCAGCAATTTGAGAAGGAGCAGTCAACTTTTTCTTTTGGGAAAATTTCAGCTTTCAAACGATTCATACCGAACCATGAGATTTGTGTATGGTTGTAGTTCTGCTTGTGGTTCTCTGTATCTCTGTATATAGTTTTCAATTAATGTTTACTCCATAACTCCCGAGTCTGTACATCCTCGAAACTATCATGACTCTTCTATCTGTCTCTTCTGACTCACTATCTGTCTCTTGAGGTAATTATATGCTTCTGCTGGCAAAGTTGATAAAACCCTAACCCTGAACTTCACATTCGAAAGACAATACTTCTTTACAAGGCGGTGATGCTATTATTGAGCTGGGGCACCAAGAGCCATACAGAGCACAGAGTGCACATTGCTGGTCCACTAGCACCATCCCCACAGAAGTCTGGTTCTCCCATGAGGTCTGCACCAGTCAGGTTCAGCCATGCTTGGTTTTAGTGTAAAACCCGTCTTTGGTTAACACTAGCAGGAAGCAGCAAGGTTTCTCTGAGTTTTAAGATTTGCAGTCCATTTTAAATACACCACATGATGTTTTTGCACAAATTAACAGCATTTTCATTGGTGACTCATTTTCAACTTGTGACCCACTAAAGCTACTTTATGTTTAAGTTGTGGGTGAAATGAAACCTTTAGAGGTAAATGCTAAGTTTAGACATAGCTATCATATTCAAAGAGATGAAATGACGAGTAGACATTTTTTACGAGCTGATTTTTTTTACATCAAAAATTTGAAGAGAATCAACATTTTGAAACAGCTCCGGACCAATTCTGCTCACACCCTGGGTAATAAAAAAGATGAGATATATGTACACTGCTGTTATCGGTGTTTTACAACATATAATGGGTATGAATTCAAAATGTGTCATCCACATATTTGGTGTTAATGCAATGTATGCTCTCACATATACAACATTTTCTGCATAGTCATACTGATGTGTGCAGACCTTCAATAACCTTTGAGATACCAACATTCTTGAGTCATGTTGAAATATGTCATAATCATTACGTAACTAGAGTGAATTAAATAAAACATGTTAGATCATTGAATTTGCCTGATATCCCTCAAAGAAACAGAATTATTCTATAACCAGTGTTTACGTCTTGGTCCCTCAACAAGCAGCATAAGCGTGCTATAACACATTTCATTTAGTTGGCAACATACCCAAACCTTTATTATATTTGCCCAACGGGTTATTTTACTCAAGGACACGCTGACATTGACTCCTCAGAGTTCATCTATGGTTCACAGATGTACTAACTGAGATCGCTATTGTGTTAAAACCACAGGAAGCGTCTCCTGAAGCCACCATCATGCTGAGAAGTAAACTTCACACCACCCCCTCCACCCCACTACTGTTTTGATAGCTCAGCTAGATGCTAACGGCTAACAACTCTAATACTTCAGGGAGAATTCATAAATAAAGCCCCATGTGCCAAATGTGATATCCGGTCTTCTCCTTTCACAAGAGAAAGGTGTGAAGAAAGGAAACATAAAAGGAAACCCCTGGAGGGCTTTCACTGTGGAAAGGGTCAGAAATTGGAGAAAATGTTACATATCTTCTATGTTTGATTGACGAAGTGATGAAATCTTAGATGAAAAATGAGTTATGATTGTTGGATTGTAAATATTGTTTGGGTGACCTTGATCTCATTCATGAGGTCACAGCTCATTTCAATTGAGAAACCTGATCATATTGTGGAAAAGTCTCAAAAGACGCCAGAGCGCAAGCAATAGTCATTAAAGTTTCAAAAATACAATAAAACCACATATGTTTGAAATTTGATCAAAAACAGAAAATAATCTCAACCAATGAAATTCTTATTTTGCAAGCAATGATCAAACTATGGTTGCGGTTTCTGTCCCAGCGCAGCAGAGACTCGGTGGCTTTCTGTTTTGGATTTTCTGAACAATTCAATAGATTTTAATACATCACCATGGCATGCTGCTCAGAAAGAGGGCCATTTGGATGATGAATACAGCCAAGGTCAGTTTTCCAGGAATCGATACTCTCATCTAGCACTGGAGGAAGGAGAATAGAGCATAATTCACAAATAGCACTTGAGAGCTGATATAAGATATTAGCGTCATATTTCCCCAGTCCTCTTTCATTTAATATCTCCAACTGAGGATCATTTATAGCGTAGAACTGAGAATTCTGAAAGGCCCAAATTAATGTTCTATTTTGAGGCTTGCTGTTCTTACATGTCTTTATCTATTATTTTGTTTATTTTATTGACTCTACTTTAGCCCTTTTTCTGCATGCCGCAAATATTTTTTCCCAAAATTAAAATGTACCATAAAGAGATTACGCTGTGAAAAACAATATAGTGTAAATCCATACTCGATATGATTACAGACTAGTCAGACATTAAGCAAAATTTACTTTGAAATATCAGTTAGATTTAATATTGTTTCTTCTCATAGGCAAAATACAGATTTAACATATTTCATTAGAAGGTCTTGCCAGTAACAAATAACGTAACTTCATTTTGCTGAAGAAATGTCTAACAAGATTTTTATGTAATTTCACGTTTGAATGTTTATTCAATAGTTTAAGAGAAATACATTTTAAGTTTACTTAGCTTTCATAAATTGTTAAAATGAAAATTATTATACAAAATATAAAAAATTCATGACAACAATAACTTAAAAGAATTTGTGTGTAAGCTAGAAATGAATGTATTTATTTAAAACTAATTTGTCTACGATGCCAGTGTTCTTCTTTTTTACTGTGTTATTTGGCTATAAAATTACATTTCTGGCTGTTAATGCCCTGCATTTCAATCAAACTCAGCAGAAGATTAAACAGGTGAACAGTTTGTTTTTCTCTTGCAAGGATTCCGAAACACAAACTGGAGTCATAAACACAAACCTAGACAATGGTATATTTTTATATGTTGTAACAAGAGACAATCTTTTGAGTATTGCGAAAAAATGCATTGAATAATCCGTTTCAGATTTTATTGATTTTAATCAAAAGTCGCAGTTATTCGACGACAGATCTCAGCTCATAGCTTGACTACAAGGACTTGACAGAGGGCTGAAAATACAGCTAGAACAAGAGGCCTTCAGAACAAAGCATTTAAACACAATAACTTACAGCATCTGCCAATAGAGAGAAAGAGAACCAGCAGACCTTGACCTTGGATTTAAATGCTGAAATACAGCGGTTGTGACAGCTTTGATATGTTACATTACAGACAAGTCTCACAATGTCATCGCTCTATCCATCTATGTTATGCATTTACCCACTTTACTATGTCTGTCACTTTCCCTCAGAACAGAAATAGCGTTGCCATTTCCTCATTGATTTGGGATCTGACCTTCCTGTAACCTGGTGTAAATCAATCTCATTCTGCTGGAAGAAGAAAAACAAGGGAGGCAAAGAGAAAGGAGTCACTTATCCATTGACGTTCACAGGAAATGTTAAGACAGTACAATGAGGTCACATGACCTTACAAGCCAGAGTCTGAACAGGTTTCCCATGAGGGAGTCTGCCTTCAAACAATGGCCAATACGTAAAAACAGAGTCAGAAAAAGATGAACACATCTTCGTAAGACAGCACTCAACTTGGATCTGTGTAATGTTAATTCGGGTAGAATGTTTAATGAAATATTGTTTTGAAAGATGGTTTTTATAAGGTACTGACATTTTACATGCCAAAATTCAACGATAATTAACTCAGTCATTGGTACAACTGGGTCTAGAGGTGAGTCTTGTAAGTGAAGCACTGAGCTTGAAAACATTACAAAAGAAATACTTCAAACTGGAATAGCTATTGATCTGCTTATTTTTACATCAAAATAAATATTAAATAATTATTTTCTCTTTCTGACAACTTTGCAGCTGTCTTGTAACGTCTCAATCATTTGTGCACTGCTGTCTGATTTGCAAAATTTTGCTTTTTCAGATTTGTAAAATAGCTTAACCAAGCAGCAACCTCTCACTCTCTGGTCTGTGATGGATTTAATAAAGTAACCAAAACTTCATATTTTCTCTTGAAGCTGCAATCAGAAGAAATATGTTGATAAATGATCCCTTGGCTGTCACTAGAATATGACCAGTGATTAATATTTTACTGTTGTGAGTATGATTGGCATCAAAATATTATATTTTTGTTGATAAATGTTGCTCTGGCTTAAGATTTCTTTTCTCCACAACAACACATGCTGCACAAGAAAATGAAAAAAGATATATAAGAGAGCACTGTTTTTTCAACACCAGCCTCTGCCAAAATCCGGCCTTAAATTGTGCCTAGTTTGTAAAATACTTCCTAATCTGAGTCAATCAGATTTAAACTCCAAGCTTGTCATGGCTCCCAGTTTAGGCTCCATTTCGTCATTTTTTTTCCATTTAGTTCTGGGCTCATCCTTTCTCTCAAAGCGGCTAAACCTGTCACATTGACGCTTAAGCTTGAGTTTGCAATTTTCAGAGATCATCTGTGCCCCAGACACCTCCCTTTTAATATTTTGGTACAATAATGCACTGTTCGGGGGTACCTAATAATATATGTTTTTTTTTTGAAAAGGCTAGTAGTCTTGTGAGTCAAAGATTTATACGCCTTTTGGTCATTTCTATTTCCATAACACTCAATGCATCTTTTCACAACCGTTGAAGCTGAATTCCTTTTTTTTTCTGCTAAGCTGAATTCACATGTGTGACGAGCATTTCAAATCCGTTACTTATGAGCAGACCAAAGGAATCTCTAAAAAACTCTTCCCGCACCTCAGCTTCCCACATTATCACAAGATGAATGATGATCATATGAAAATAATCAGCAGATTCGTTCTCTTCCTGTTTTGAAGATCAATTGATTGAAAAAGTCATTTGTCATAATTAAAACATGTAGTACAACCATGAAATACAAAAATAGTTAAAATGTGAGTACACTTGTGTTTCTCATATTAGTTAAAGTTTTCCCCAAACAAAAATCTTCTGGAACACATCAAAAAGATTAACGGTACATTTTTTAAATAGTAGTTACCCATACCTACCCAGTTATTTTGAAAACCAAGCTTTTGTGTGTTTATGAGCAGCGTTTCAGTCTAACCAGGTATTGTTGTAAATGCTCAGTTTCAAAAACGATGAATACATTGTTGTCATGTGCATATCATAATCTGAGAGTTTGTAGTGCTAAGCTTTGTTTACATCAAAAAGCAGAAAAAATTGAATAGCAGATGTTTTATATGTTAAATCAATGACAAGATCACCGGGAAAGGCAGACAGTTGAGGAGTTGAAAAATTTGAACTTTTGGCAGAACCAGCTTGCTATGAACAACTGAAGGGAGGTTTGAACAGAAGAATAGTTCTAGACATTCAACGCACTTTCATCTTGAGGGGCTGTCTCTGAATCCACCATTAGTGTGCAGCATCCAGCTGGACAATGTGATGTCAGCCAAAACACACACCACAGATTCGCTACCGGTGGACATGGGGGAGCCAATCATGAGGATTGTGTCCAATTAGAATACTAGGACAAATTTAGTGGGCAAATTTGACCAGAGAGTGGCAAGATTAATGTCTCTCCCAAAGGACAGTGTCTCATTCACTGCACTGGGGGCTAGGACAACCCCAGAGACCACAGGATGAGACCCTGCTGGTCTCAGAAGCCCCACTCCCAATAGCAACTCTCCCATCCATGTACTAACCATGCTCAAACCTGGATCTCTTCAGAGGGGAATCGTGTGTGAGTTGCAGGGTGATATGGTTGAACAAATAATGCAGTGTGTGAGCACCTGGGGCTGTATCTTAGAACACAAACCTTCAACTTTCTTTACTGTAGATATAATGATCCATCTTTGCTCACTGGACACACTCACAAGCAGCACTGGTTTTGAACAAAACCAGGTAGAACCTCAAATAATTGTAGTCTTGAAAGCAAAATACTTTTTGGTAAAAAATGGCTGAAGAGTTGCTAAGAGTCAACAGCTACCTAATGACTTTTTAAGGAGCGTTTTATTGTTTTGTTAAGAATTCATTAACAAAGTGTTCAGTAGTTTCTTATAAAAATACACAAATACTAAAAAACTAAAACTAACACCAAATAAAGTGTTATGGTTGGTCTCTAATCTAGAATCATCAAAAATGGGGGAAACAAAATAGCTTCTAGTCACTTCTGTATAAAAATAAAGAGAGAGAAACCAAGTGGTTCATTCTAGCTTATTATGGACAAATTTCAAACCAGTTATATTATAGATAATATTTCTTAGTTAATTTAAAATTTTACCAATTATTCCAGATTAATCAAACTCTTTCCAAATCTATATTTATAATAATAATAAATAATATAAAGCACCACAAAAATTCAAGCAAGGGATTTTGTTTATACAATTTAATAATTTTGTTTTCTGAGTTGACAGAATGAGTTTTAGACTAGAGGATAATTTGCATTTAAAGGGATACTCAATTTTCCACACATGAAAGCAGGGAAGCAAAAATGTCCTCTTTGCTTAAAAAAAATCCCTAACAATTGTTAATAGTAGGAAATAAAAAAAAACCTTTTGATTCAGAATTCAGAATACAGCTAAAAATATATGCAAACCGGAATAAATGTAAACACAATGAAATGTAATTATAAAACTATTGCAAACAAAAAAAGTTGCAACCATGCTCATTTGCTCTCACCTCTAATGTGGTTTTGGAAGTTGCAGCTTCAGTCCCTAATTTTTACTCCTAAAATAAAAAGTCCAAAAGCATTTAAAAACACAGAAAATACATTATTTAAAAAAATATTGCATGTGGACAAATTAGAAACAATAAAGCATCAATTTAACTTCGTGTAAGACATAAAAATAGCTTTACTTCTCATGAATTCATAATTAAGGCTGAAGAACATTGGCCTAGAATTGCAATCAGATCAGAGAAGTTTTTCAATTGGAGACTTCAAAGACATCTTGAGCATAACTGAAACATGTTGTGAAAATGGATATTACATCTTACAACGTGCTTTGCCATAAGTCCACATGGGTTTTGGACCAGACGTTAAACACTATACCAAATTATGGCCTACTTGTGTAATCCCACTCGCACACATCTGGTCTGCTGTAGTGTGGTTGCACTGGTGCTGTGTCTCGGTGGGGATCAGGCCACGTGCTGCTTCTCACTCTAGTGATGAATGACTACAGATTTGGAGAGCACTTTGGAAAAGAGAGTTGGGCTCTTTTCACATCTACTCCAAACACTATACGAACAGCAGGAGCTCACAGAAAGCCCACAATCCAGCTCCAAGTGACCTGCAAGAGACTTCAAACACAACCTTTCTCCGGTGTCTACGTCTGCCTCATGTTTTCAGCACTATCGTGTAGTTGTCAGCGGTGTTTAAACAGAGGTTCCAGTGGGGAACGCTGGCTTTTAAGAGCCTCTCAGAGTGCTTTAAACATCAGCTTACCTCAGACTGATTGAGCTCATTTATGTGTTGATATAAAAGGAAAACAATTTGTACGCTATAGAGTGCAAGAGTTATGAGTGCTTTGTGAGGAAACATCCTCAAGATCTGTGAGGAAAATCACTGACTGCATGATGAATAGTGGATTTCAGAAAAATAGCAAATACAAAACTATTTATATTTGCGATTTTTTCAGTTTTCATGCGCACAGATTTTCTCTTGAGACCCAGCCTATTCATTTATGTCCTCTGTAATAGTCATGTGTTTTTGGTTTATATATTTTGACTCATTTGAGCCACATTATTAAGTCCTGGGGTGCTCAATAGTAGACATGTTGACCTTTACAATGATATCTCGAGTGACTGTGTGGGACTAAACGGCTCTAAATAGGCAGGAAATTAAAAAAAAAAATTACATTACTAGATATGTTTCCTTGGTTCACAAGAGGAAATAGAACTGTTGAAAGTAATGCCGCACCAATTTAAACAAACTAAATAAACATTGTAAGCAACAAAGGGCAAATTAAATTGTAAATGTTTTAAAGGATTATTTTAAAGGGTTGATTTTGATTTAAAAGTAGATTGACAGTAATAATAAATCATGATATTTATATAACTTATTCTAAACATAATTAATGTTCATGCTGTGTACAAAAAAATACAGACATTAATCAGAATGGCAAGTCAAGACCATTTTTTACAGAACATTTTTGTACATATTAGTTATTAAAAGGGTTTTACAGAGTAGTCATAACAGATCATAGATAAAACAGGTAATATCACAAAATTAGAGATAAAAGATAAAAAGCCAGTGATAAGAAATTAAAAGCATTAAAATTCCCAGAATAAAAAAATCCACAAGCTCAGTGCTGTTCAGACAGCAGGGATCAGTCATCAAACGCAGATTTAAATAGATGTATTTTAGTCTATATTTAAATGTGATTAAAGTTATAGCTCCTCTAACCTCTTCTGGAAGCTGGTTCCAGCAGCGGGCAGCATAGTAACCGAAAGCACATTCTATCTGTTTGGTAAATCTCACTGACTTTATATATAATATATTTTTTACAACAACATCATAAATTAAAATTTTTTTGTTTGTATATTTGCTACATAATATATGCAAGCTGACAAAAATAAACATAACAAATATTTAATTCGTACAAACATTTCAGTCATTAATTCATAACATAAAAACAGAACTCTTGCTTAGCTCAATGCATGCATTTAACCAAAACAAGCACCATTTAAATAATAAACAATGAACTTACCACAAATTAACCACTCTTGCTTTTGTTTGCTACCCATTTAAAAGTTAAAGTACTTTTTTTTTTTTTTTGCTATTTGTGCTTAACTACCACCAAGAAGTCCTTTTTTCTCCTTGCCTTCAAGTGTTTATGTCTCTATAACCCTTTGGAGGTTTACAGTATCATGCAAGTGCCCTGAATTCACACAGGCGCTGTCAAACTAGATTGGTGTGACAGTGGACCTTCAGCACAGATGCCTCGCAGATATTAAATTACTCTGATTAATGCTGAGTGCTTGCCATTGATTTCCAACCGGTGCTAAGGGTTTCACATAGCTTGTCCCCAGAGAGAAATAAAAATATCTCAAAGTTTGAAAAGCCATTCTGTGAGTATGTGTGTCAGTGGTCAGCTAACCACAGTCTGTAATGGCCATATTAATGAGCTTCACCCAGCTCAGCAGGTATGTTGAGTGAAAGGATGAGCCACAAGAGGCTATGCATAACAGTGATTTACCACACTTCAGCCATACTGTAACAGCATGCTTTATTGCTTATCATAAAATATTGGCGCCAGCTATAAGAAGAAGCATTCACACAACAATTGGTTTACTAAACATGAAAAACTTTGGTTTCCAAAAGTCTGAGATTTTGGGAACGTGACAGCATGAAAACATTATTTTATTAACATTTATTTTATGACCAACAAGCCTAATGTTAATAATTTGTGTTCAGGTAAAAGTCATGAAGAAGTTCTTGCAGTTAAATTGCTTTCCTCTGTTTTTCTTCAGCATGTTTTCATTCCGTTAAAAACACGTGTAACAATTTTTACCCTATATTGAGACATCAATTTTGACCTTCAAGGCTTAGCCTAAAATGTAACCTAAAAATGTATTTATAAAGCAGATTAAGAACAATGAATGTTTACCAAAGTGCTGAACAGTGAAAGGTCACATAGACAGCAAACGCTAAACAGAAAATAAAAACAAAGGCTACAAATATATATTAAAAAAACATTTCTCAAGAATTTCAGAGACTTGCAGTGTTTTTTCAAACCATAAAAAGCTCCAAATTAAAGGGTACCAATTCTATTCTTTTTGCTTGATGTAGTATCAATCTTATGGGGAATCAGGTTTTTAAGTTGACACATCTGAAGACTTACTGCAATGATTTTAAAATCATGGATTGTATGATAAAGGAGACAAAGCTAGGAAAGGCTAAAGAGAAGTCAGTACTTGGGTGGTAGAGCCAGATGCTGTGATGAGGCCAGTATGGATAGCACTCTGTTGGCTCTTTTGTTTCAGTGCTGGGATTACTAAGATGTCCAGTAAGACATTACTGGGAAATACTGAGGAATGCTGTTCTTCATATGAGAAGTTAAACTGCGGCTTAGACACTCTCCGTGACTGGATGCTCCTTTTAAAAAATGGTTGGGGCATAAACCTGGTTTCCTGGTCAAAATTGCCCTTTGCTGTCTAACCATAAGGTTCAATATTTCCACATTTACTCTTGTGCCATACTGATTCTAGAGTTCTAGAAAAGTGTCCAAAAGATCATAGAATTAGTCCATCTGCCCTCAAAGGTTGCATGTAATGCTGTGACATGAACACTTTCAGTTAGAAAAAAAGTAACTAAAAATAAAGATAACAGATTTAATTAAACAAAACATTTTAAAGCTTTACCTGTCCCTGCCATCTGGGACTGTTGTTGGGTATTGAGAATTTCACTTTTTAAAAACTTTTTAAAAAACTTCTCCGCAGTGGGCGGAGTTCACCTGTAAGTAAAGCTCTTTTAACATTTATTGGGTATCAACAATTTGCATGTTTTCCTAAAAACGACATTACACTGCAGGGCAGATTTCTTACTGCTTATTAAGTGGGGTTTTTTTTTTTCTTGAAGTTATTTTCTCCTCTTCTACTTATATTTTCTCCTCTTCTACTTATTGTTTTCCCCTGTTTTGTGCTCACTAATTGTTTTCCTTGTGTTTCCCAGTCTGCTCGTCTCTGATTCAATCACGACATCCACTTGCCGTCTGTCAGCCTTGATTGGTTCGCTATTTAAGCTTGCTTTCTGCGCAGTCTGGTTGGGAGTTGATTACCTGTCTATTAACCTGATACTAACCTATCCCTGTTATCCCTTTGTTGCGAAGTCTCTTCATTTCCCTCACCTGCTTAGGTCCCCGAAGGAAGCTAGCCTAATATGCACCTCTGCTCTCACCCTTCAGGCGGTTGCTCCTTCCCAGAGATGTGAGTTCCTGCCTGCCGGCACTCAGTCTCTCCTCCTTTGGACAGTGCTCCTCGGGAGCCTCTTCCGTTGCCTTTTCTCCCCTCGGGGTCTCCTTGGTTGTTTATTCCCCTCAAGGTTACCTTGGTTATCTTTTGTTTTTATTATTGGAGATTGAATAAAAGAGCAAACCAGACTTAACTCTGGCATATGGGTCCTTATCATTGTTCATCATCACACTTATTGCATTATTAATATTAGTTAAAAAGTTTATTTTTGGTCTATAGCTTGGCAACATCAGACCAAACATCCAGGATCCCAACTTTTTACATCCGAACTGCTGAAGGCTCAAGCCTTTTGAAGAACCTGACGTGTTCTTTAAAAACTTTCCCATTCACTTTCTGGTTTGAAATGTCCATGTGTTTGTATTAATTGTTAAAATGGTTTTATTACTAAGAGAGTTTAATGCATATTATATTAATGAGCTATACATTTGCTAGAAATGAAACAATAACTTCCTGGTAGTGTTAAATGCCACTCCCCATCCCATTATGTGTGGAGTTTTTTTTTTTTTTGTTAAAGCCTAAAAGAATAGACTTGTCCATTCTGCATTTTTGTCATGAATATCTACCCTGTCATTTTCAAATTCCTTCAGAATAAAAACACACTTCATTACGCAGTTTTCTTCTCATAAACCACTGCATGCAATCTTTCCTGCGCTTTCTATAGTTCCATCGCTATCTGGAATGCAGGAGTCCCTCAGGCAGAGAAACGGTAAACCACCAGCATCCGTTAATAATACGTTAAACCAGCCAGTGCCTATAAATAATCCCGACCTGTCACGAACGCAAGCCTTAGGAAAGGGAACTGCCAAAGAGCGAAGAACACTGTTAAACAAATCATCATGGAGCTAGTGATGGTATGAAAACATCTTCTTCAGGGTTGCAGAGAGCTGTCAGATCCATAAGCAGGTCCAAACCCGGAGCATGTCCCATCTCTGGACGTCAGGTCATTAGTGTCAGCTCTCATCCATCACTCCACAAAAGCCCAGGACTTGCCAAGACTAATTACAATCAACAGATTTATTTGGAAATCAACTGTGAAAAGAGGATGAGGATGAGTGCTGGAGGACGAATTAAAGGGTGCTGATTAAAGTCCTGTTGATGAATGTCCTCCTGAAGCTATAAACAGTCCAAACGGACTAGAAACTGGCAAGGACACAAACTTTTAATATTAATTAAAACAGAAAAGAGAATGTGTTAAGAAGAGAAGTGGCATGACATGAGAAACTTGAAAGAGTGTAAGAGGAGAAACTAAAAGAGGAGATGAGAAAAGAGATCAGCAGTTGAGAAGGAATGAAACTTGGTCAAACAGAAGTTGATATTAACTTTTAAAAATTAAATAAACACATACCAGAGAGGAGACCCTTGTATTTAATATTCTTTTTCAGAATACTTTAGATGGTAAAGGGTTGACCAGAACATAATCTTGATGAGTTATAATAATTCATTCATTCATTCATTTTACCACATATCTCTCAAAAATGTAGTTCTTTTAAAATCATTTTTGCGGGATCACATAGAGATCAGTAACCTAAATTCCCCAATACAGTCCCCAATAATGAGTTAAAATCCCTGTTCTGAGTCTACTTGGTCCTTCTCCACAACCACTGTTATGGATTTTGTGTGGAACATTTAATGTAAGGAACACTCAGTTAGAATTTTAAATTTGAAAGTGTTTTGTGTATTCTGTTATTGTCTTTAATAAGAAATAATCGACTCAGAGTCGCTGAAACGAGTTGTTTTGAAAAGGAATCTTTTAGGGGTTCGCTCTGATGTAGGTTTGCATTACATCCCTCCCACCACCTGTGCCATTCATTCATGCTGGGAAAACAAACTCCTCTGTCAAACATCGACGGCTCTCCATTTCTATTAGTCATGGATAGAGACCATCATGCTGGAATTAATTACTTTTAAAAGTTATGCCTCTTTATTATCTATGAAGCTATTAGTGCTAAAGCTAAAATTTTCGTCCATAACTCTCCAGAACCTTAAAACACCAAACTTTTGTTGTGTCCCCTGCATTTGCCCAAAAGCTAAATTATACCAATCTACATTAGTAGAATGCTGGAGTCTCTATTGGGTTTTATTTACGGATGTATCATTTCCCAGTTTATTTGGACAAGCATCTTCCTCCACCTCACAACCTGTCAGTAACGTAAAAATAACAACAACAAAAAAGTTTTTATATTGAGAATTTATATGGAAAAAAAAATATTTATTATAAAAAAAAAACAAGGCATTACCCTACATGCCAGGAAGAATTTTTTTTTGCCTATCCAGGCTGCGTCAACCAACCAGGAGCTTCCTAGAGTATTATAAGATTGTCTTCTTGACCCAACGACATAATTAGTGACGATGAGAAGGATTGTTTCATCGGTTTTGATCTAACATTCACTCCCATTGTGCTAAGTATATATGTTGCCTAGAAGAGACAGCCTTTTTTTAGATGATGTGTGCTCACAAGAACCCCAGTGATGGATGAACAGTTAGCTGTGAGGATTATTGCCGGGACTGTGTAATCTTTCCCAGTGAAGACACAAATGAACATTCTGCAGGTGTGTGAAACATGAAGGCATTTAGAGAGCAAACACAGCTGTTCACACCAAAGGCTGCTCAGGAATGTCTTTGTGAGCAGCGATTCTGGGTTGTTGGGTTTAAGCTAATTATTAATGATGCTATAGACCGAACTATTCGCACCCTGGTCAAGCAAGTTCTATAAAAAAAACAGGCAAGATACTTTCTATTCAAAAAACAGGCAAGATACAATTCCATCTATTCTATAAAAAGGACGGATACAAAATATATGATTTTTTTTTCCCCAGCACTAATTCAAGAAACACAAAATTAGCTCAAAACGCATTAGCTTAAACAGCTTAATTAGTGAAATCTAGTGTGTTTAGTTAAGGCTGGACTGAAAAATGAATTGAGTTTGCTTTAAAAGACGGAGGATTTTCAAACGGAGGATTTCATATTTTTTGTCCACTGTTTGATCTATAAAAACTGTTTTGATTGACTACAGCGTCATACACCAGAAGGATAGGTTGGTGAAGAAGAATGCCTGCGTGCCACATTTGTGCTTGTTTTTTTCCCTTACACAATTGAACATTTGAATAAACATCTTTCAAGAGCAGTGATTCCATACTTTCTGCTAGGATTGTAGATGTGAGACTAAGAAATTCCTGGAGGATAGCAGTCCTGTACAGTTTCGCTCTAACCTTAACCGAACACACCTGGTTTCACTGATTAAGGGTATCTTGGCTTGGTTCAGTAATAACTTGTGTCTCCTGAAACAGAGTTAGAATAAAGCCCAGCATTGACCGCTGCCCTACAGAAATTGCGTTTGGGACCCCTGCATTAACCCCTTCAGCACTTGCATCCATTCCAATGAACACAACATTTCAACAGTTTGTTTCTTTTAGAAAAATTCTCTCAAAAAAATGTACTAATTCATCTTGAAATTCTGTACATTTCAGAAGCAGAATAGAAAATTACACAAATTGCTGCAAAATTTCTCTAAACATAAGCAATATTTTTTTTCAACTTCTTAAATTTTGTGCATGTTGATTAAACATAAAGATATACACCCTACTGGATTTTGTTGGTTTATTTTATAACACTTTTTGTTATTTTCTGAGAATTCCAACCAATTAAATCGGATCTGATTATTATTACATCTCAAGTTTGTTTTTGGGTTGCTTATTTCACTGCAAAATTTATTATAACCAGGGTTTTATAATGAGTTAGTGATTACTGGTCAATTTAAATCAGCACTTTCCTCATACTAACAAACTTTACAATCCCTAAGGTAGCAGCATATGGTTGTTCTAATTCTTCCCCATAAAATTTATCCAAAATAAATTCCTATCTAACTCTTAATCCACGCTAAGCCTTTATGGGGGGAAAAAGCTAAATAAAAACATTAGATTTAGATGTAGGAATTAGTTAAATTATTGTCCATTTAAATATATTCAAATTAAGGGTTTTACATAATTTTTTCTATATAAAACAACCAAAATGATTTTGAAACTCAAAAGCAAAGTGCATTAATTGACAGATTCAATATAATTTAAATCAATGAAGAAAAAGAGACCACACTAGCATCAACGACAAAGATATTTGTGATTAAACTTAAAATAATTGCATAGTGAATCAATAATATTTGCTCGTAGACACAGGAGAACATGTTGAGCCGTAATGTTTGTTTGATTATATAAACCCCCCTCTTAACCTACAATCTATATCTAATGTTTCCAGGGAGATGAGTGAAGTAGGGATGAGCTCAGCAGGCTAAAAAGTGATGGACGCGTGTGTGCTTGTGTCTCTACAGGATGAGGACTTGCAGCGATCGCCCTGCAGTGGTATCAGCTAACATTAATGACATCCTTAATCATTTATACGAGAGGTGCTAAAGTGAGGGTTTGTCAGAGACACAAAAATGAGAGACACAGGACAAGTTGGAGAATAATGAAAAACTAGAACCCAGAAAATGTACAAATATAATAAATTATCTATCATTTTTTCTATCATTTAATGGATGTATTTTTATTGTATGTTTCTTATTATTGAAGCACTTAATTCAGTACGTTTGTATAACAGCATAGCCAATATTGTTGATGTAGACAAAAGTAGATGTTTTGAATATTTTTTTAATGTCCTTCAGTGTCACCAGGTCCCAATCTCTGCTCCCACACGTTCCCCCATCCCTCATTTCACTACAAGGCAGCCTGCCTGCCAATTAAACTCCACTGTATTTGTATTGTATTTGTTGCTAGTACAGTGTTTAGTTTAAATCCTTTTCCATTGTCTTGTGACTTTAAGTTTGTTAACCAGCGTTAACTGGCTGTTTGTTTGCTGAACCAAAACAAGCCTACAAAACCTACGTTCACTTACCTGGTTCTTCCTTCAACCTGCGCTTGACATTTTTATCTCTCTTTAGGTTTACACACAATTCCTTTATAATTAAACACAATTAAAACAAAGATAACACAGTCAAAGACATTACTGTCTCGTCATTAGATGTTTTTCGCTCTCGCCACCTGCCTCTGGTTTCCCTCAGTCAACTCACGTGTCACCGCTCGCCGAGTTTTAAACAATGTTTAAAGTTTTATTAAGGAGTTAATGTTTATTTACATTTCAGATGCACCTTAAATCTTTTCTGCTACAGTTAATAAAGCTATTCTTTGCTGTAAGCTGGTCCATATTTTTTTTCTTTTCTCTCTTATACGTTAATACGGATACTGTGTTATGCAGAGGTGTTCTTATAACAAATTTAAAGACACATAATACTATTTGCACGGGGGGTGGGAGATGTTTTTTTTTTCTTGGGGGGGGGGGACAGAAAATAATTGAGAAACACTGCCTTAAGCTAAGTTTAAATATATTACCCATTTATTTTCCTATCTTTTTCAGTAAAAAATGTTATCACACATATTTCAGAGCATGTCAGAACAATGTTACCTAAGCAAATTAAGTTTGAAAACACCTTGTAAAAGTGAAGTATTTCAGTGTAGTTTTTGGTTTTTGAATATTTACAATGTTTCTTCTTTTCCAATTCAGTCAATGTGGTTCCGAACAGCCAATCAAGCCACAGCCCCACCACATTCTTGGATCTACAGGACTGGAAACCCAACCATGCTTGCCAAATTTCTGCTCAATGCTCTACATCTGCTAATCAAGTGAGTGAGTGGTGGCTAAGGTCTCTCTGTGCTGTGGCCAGAGCTCATAAAAGTAGGTGCGGGTGGCCGGGTAAGCCTACAGAAATCCAGCCGCAGAGCTCATGTTACATAGAGATGGGCCAGAATCAGTACACAGCCCCAGAGAGACTTGGTAACTCACAGCAGAGTTCCAACACACTGGTCCCATGCTGGAAAAGTTCAGTAAAGTCAATCCATGATTACTTGTGAAAAAGTCTGGGGAAAGCAACAAAAATGTTTTTTGAACGGATACTCCACCCCCAAAAAAGTAGATTTTCTCATTATTCTCATTATACTTACTTCATTGTCCATTTCAATTGATTTGGTTTCGGTTGTAAACTGTAAAGACATTCAACATGGGCGGTTCGTCATATCAAGCTTATTCTCCCTCTTGCTGACAGCACAACTCAGATGTTCATTTAGCAACCCTCCACCTCTCCATCTCCATTTTCTAAAGCTTAAAAGACACTGCTCAAATTTTGGTCTATTTTGCCTCACATTTTCATGTGATTATTTTGCAGATTGGCCAGAGTTTCTGCTGAATCGTGTGGTTGTTCAGTAAGTGATTATTACCTCATGACCAGCCTCCGATCCAAAATTTTATGGTGACAAAAAATCAAACCAGCTTGAAATTCTGATTGCTCTTTGTGAGGGTATCGCACTGTTGAAGCAGCACCACCAAGCCAGTTTAACTCTACATCTCACTCTGCTCTTGGGCAAACACTTGTAGTGGGTGTGAAAGTTTTGAGAAGAGGAAGCAACATGGCCATGCAGTGAATTTCAGTTCTGTAAACAGTAGTGACGTGTTCATGTTTGGACAACGTACAGTGTTCGACTTCCAGGTCGTATTCGTGCATCGGGTAGTGATGAACTCAAACCTCTGTGATTTACTGAATTTAAGCAGTAGCAGAATCATGCGACTGAAGAAATCACACACTCTCTGCCCAGGATTTTGCTGTTGCTCTCCCTTGGAGCCCTTTCCTGTTCATTTTTGCCTTTTGTACGTTACTTCTGCCTACTACGCTTCAGTGTTATCAATCTTTTTTTAGAAGATGTTTCACACAAGGTGAGGTTTGCTCAGTAGGGTAGATTGTACGAGGCACGAGGTAAACAGAGCATTTTGTGGAACCCAACCTTTTGAGGCGTGTCAAAGACATTTTTTATGATAAATCCTGCATTTTGAATGATTTTAAGGGTGTAGTGATAGTATGGAGGGGTAAAATACTTATTCTAAATGCTTTAAAAAAGACACATTACACCTTACTAACAAAAATACAAAAATAGACAGCAGCTGCTCCTGTTAGTTACAACATCAGGCTGTAGATAACACTGTGAAAATAAATATTACTTACATTTTACAAATAATAATTAAAATTAAATATTTAATCTATTATATTTTATTTCTTTAAGAAGCTATCTTGATTACATCAGGCGACATTTAGCATTCTACAAACTCACTCGTTAGTTTTCAGCAGCCAGTGTGGCTATGTCCTTTATTCTCGTCTTTATTTCAACACACCATATAGATGTTTTGGGAGTTCTCACATCTTTTCATTTAAAGAAATTAACAAGCGCTTTGATTTGGGCTTCAGTGAGGAAACAGCCGTGTCTGTGTGGTAAAAGAAGCTCTGTCTGTGAGATTCCACCAGCATTCAGAGCACCACAAAGCCCCTGACCTCTTTTGTCTACCCAAGACTACCAAGACCAGTTGATTAGGCTCCTTTCTCTTTCAACCCTTTTGTTTTTTCTTGTTTTAATTGACCGTTGGGACCAAGAGTAAGAAAAGGACGTCCGGGTGTCAACCCTCGTCGCCTCATTTTCACGTTCACATTTCCATCCTCTTTTTCTCTGGTGGGAATACGATGCCAGTTCATTTTTGAGGCTTTGCTTCCCAATGGGAATTCCAGCTTTAATAGATGTCAGACTTGCTTCGATCAGACCCCCTGCTCAGATTGTAACAATTAAACTTGTTAGAGAGAAAAGCGGAACAGACTCACTGCTCATTTCTTGAAGGTCAGCATATAGGGTCAAATGTTTTGGGGTAAAGATTGAAAGTAAACCGTACATTGTCTTGCTATATGATACTGGCTTTAAAACGAATCTTGAATCTTCTTAAGTTTCTGTTAAATTTATCAGGATTGGTTTTCTAAACACCGTCTGAAGTTTCAAATGAATAACACAGGATGTGATTTAATGTGATGATTGAGACAGGATGAGCTTTTGACAACATTTTGATATGTACACTTTATCTGAAAAAAGTATTCATGCAGTTAGATTTTGGGCTATGTAAGGTATAAAGCTATAAATTACAGATTTTTTGCACATCATTTTGTAATCTTTATTAAAACTACATTTCATAAGAGTAGTGCATTAACTAATACATTTCACTTTAGACACAGTAATTTGCTAAACGAGAAACCTATACACATATAATTCATATTATTTGATATAATAATTTATATAATACAAAATATCATAAAACAAGTTCATAAAAACTAGTAAAAGAAGAAATTTTATGAATTTATTCATTCATATTTTAAACAGATAAAATTATGACAATTCGGTTATTTCTAATGCTCTTTTAATATCATATGAATCAATGTTTGTAAGGTTTTAAACTAAACCCTATCTCACTATTATAAAATCTTACAATAAATAAATCATAATTATGTACTGTGTTGAATAAAACATTTTGTCACACATATTTTTGTTTAATAAAATATTCTTCTCCACCTCCCTCTCTTCAAAGAAGTAATACCTTCTTTGAACTACGTTAAGGAAAGGCACTGATGTGTGGAGAATGTGAAGCAATTTCATGTTCTAGTGAAAACTTTGCAAGTGCAAATTTCTTAAATGGTGATATCATCAATATTCAGGGGATCTTTTTCTCTCCCTGAGATGATATTAAACATTCTTCTCTCTATAAATCAAGCTCGCTGGAAAATAAATCCATCTTTTCCACAGGACTTGGAAGTGGATTCCCTTCTTATGGTGCTTGAGACATAAATATATCATCGTGACAAATGCTCAATTAATTTTTATCAGGGCTTCCAGGTCAGCCTTGGCAGTTTTCACAAAGGCAGACTTTATTCCACGTTTACCGATATAATAACTTTTAAAGTGAGAAATATCACTATCCTGTAGATACAGTGACAAACAGAGTTGTCAAATGAAAACAGGAAGAAGTTTTCAATTAACACCACTGACACACTAATCTTTGTTGACCACTGATATTTATTTCTCTCGGTGGCCAACCAGATTATCACAAAATGAATCTCTAGTAAAGCCTAGAATTTTAATCCGTGTGTTCCCTTTATTTGCGTTCTTAAAGTTTTCCATGTTTAGTGTTACTATAATTTCGAGCCAGTTAGCACTCCTCGGTTTTTTTAAGGTGCACTCCATGCGCTGGAAGGCTATGTCTTTTTTTCTGGTTTTCTGTTTTTTTTTTTTGTTGTATTTCTTTCTTTTTTATTATTATTATTCTGAAGTTCATGTAGGAAAATAATTCATTCCATTTCAGTTGCTGTAACCTTATTTTTAGAGGAAACTAAAGAAAAGACTCAACAACCGCTTGTACGGGCGCTCGTCATTATTGACAATTATTGAGATTTAATTGTCGGTTACCAAATGGTACAATCCCGTTCCGTTTTGTCAAATTGTTACTTTGTTTTCTTTATTTTTTCTTTAATATTTTTCTTTCATAATTGTAAATTGTTTTGCATCTCTAGCTCATCACTTGACAAAGTCTAAACCCAGTAAAAAACGTAGCGATTGGTTAGACGCAATATATTCCATTACTTCACCTTTACTTTCAGTGTGTCATATATTTAAAATAATATTGTTTTACTCCAATGTAATTCATTTAGCGTATTACACTCTCCTGCTCATGTAGCCAGCACGATGAGGTAATTTGAAATTAAAACTACATTTAAACCATTGCAAGCAAGCTATTTTACTATTATAAAACTTCTCAAACATGCTCTTTAGTGCTCTATTTGCTTTTTAATAATGCAACCCTAGTAGAAAACATTTTTTATAATTTCAGAATGAGTTCCATTACGCATGCTTTGCAGTAAAGGCACCTGACTTCAGCTTCTGAGAAGGAAAATAGATGGTTTAAGTACTAATGCATGGCAGTAAATGGCTTTAAGTGACTTTGTGCATCTGGGGGAATAGCTGGCTCTGTCCGTGGTCGTTTACGTGTTTTAACGAGGCATTCACTGCCCCCCAGAGACAGAGCTGGAGGAGAAAGGCCTGAACGGGACCATTGACTATGCCAATTGCAGCTCAGACTAAAACCAACAGCAGAATTACATGCTTGAGTGACCGAGCCCCCAATAAGGCAGCCCTTAGAGACTGGCTCTCCTCCCTGTGTGACTCTGTCCCTCCAGTAGTGAAAAAGAAGACAGTTTTGAATTCGTTTTATTCTATGCATTCCTTAGAAACATTGGCATTGTGACCATCATAACCCTGACTATACAAAGAAAGGCAAAGAAACAAGAAAACATTCACATTTGTGGTAAATGTATATAAAAAAAATATTTTTACTATGTAATATTATGTAGCTATACTTGAGTTGATGAAGTCCACAGAGACCTTCCATTTCAAATTCTTACTCTTTCGTCTTTGCTTATAGTTCCTTGTTAGGAACCTTGGCTGATACCTTTGGGAACAGGTCCATTCTCCCTGATTAGCTCTCTAACTATTAACGTATGGGTCTTATTTCATCTGTAAGTGTGGTCCATTGTTCATTCAGAAGCCTTCAAGCAACTAGGACAAATTTCACTAGTCCATTGGAGTCTACACTTGCCTTTGAAGCCCTTTGTTGCGTCTTTAGGGGCCCTATTAAAGACCTAAGTCATGCTGTCTCTTGGGAAGGGGGATATCTGGACCAATTATCTGCAGTTCACCACAGAAAAATGAGAATGAAACCAACATAAGAGAAGATACAAAGTGAGCACTAAGAAAGAAAGTTAGCAAGCATTTTAAGCGGCACCAGAGGGTTTCATAATGAAATATGAATCCTGAGTTGAGGTGCTGGGATGTTTGTCTCTGCCTCTTCCTGTGAATGGATCAATGACTTATGTAGGGAGCACTACATTAAGACTTACAGAGAAAGAGAGAGGGAGAGACAGAAGAGAGAGTGAAAAGAAAAAAGCATGCTCCTCAAGATGGATCCCCTGGTTTCTTTTTTCATACCCAGCAGTCAGGTAATTGGCTGATTTTGCCCATGTTTGGATGCTCCATGGGGTATTCCAAACCTTGGTACCATTGTGCTCACTGAGCTAGTTCAGCAAGGAGCTTTTCTCCCAGACTAATGTACAAATGCTTGGGATAGAAAATTAATATGAACTTTATTTTAAAAAATTTAAGAATTTATTTCCTTGAGTCTTGGTGAAACATATGTTTTTGAAAAAAGATTTATTAAGTTTAAGATTGATTAAATTCTTAATTTAGTACTAGCTTTTTGCTGTTTTACTTAATTTTAAAACAGCATGTTTTTCTTCTCGAAAACCAAAAGAATAAACCAGCAACTTTTCTACCCTTTGACGTTTCCACCGAAGTAGATATATCCACAGATTATTATGCTAAATTGCTGGGGTTTTTTTTTTTTAACAAATATTTGTGAAGATATTAATAGAATGACCAACTTAACAAGAGCAAAATAGTTTTTATTTAACTGTAAAAAGCACCAGCTATGGACTTTGATTAGCTTTGGAAAGGATGTCTCCATCAAATTTCCATGCATGTATGAATTAGTAGCTGCTTGAACATCATTTTTACAGTCTGACTGGTTTTTAATATCAAATGTTTTTTTTCTCTTATTTTTACGAAGTAGCATCTTTGTTTTGAATGTCTAAATTCTATTGATGACTAAATTCAGCTTGTGCCATAATATCCCTTTTCTGTCCCCTGGACCTTCAGTATTTATATTCTTGTAAGATATGCACGGTTTACTACGCTTTATACCTCTATTTTGGCGCCACCTTTTCTTGCTATTTCCCAAGGGTCACTCATTTCATTTTAATTATTGTTTGTTGAATTTTTTCAAATGAACTCTATTTTTGTGGATGTTTCTGGAGGGCTGCAATCCTGGTTTAGTATGCATACTAATCTAGCTTCAGACAAAAAAGAGAGCCTGTTACAGTTGAAGCTAATCTGTTCAGGACTGTAGTCGCCCATGATTGACTCTGGACACCCCTATCCTTAAATTTTTCCCAAATTTAAGTGGTCAATGTGGTAAAGTTTCCATCATGTTGTCATGTGTATTTTCAAAATACCCTCCAGCAGATCAACTGCCTGTTTATCAAAAATGATCATTCTCTTCCCTCGATTTGTGTTTGAGATCATGGAATAGATTTTCTGCTAATAAAACCCTCTCTAAAAGTTCTCCCGGTCCTTGAGGTGGGAGGTCTTGGCATTTGAGTGGCAAAAGAACTGCAGAGAGATGAATGGAATGCTGAAAGATGGAAGACCTTCATGGTCCTTTAGTTGTCTTTCATGGAGGATGTCTTCCTTTGAGCTGCTTGAGTCTTTTCATGAAACGTTCCCAATCCAAACACTCTTGAACTCAAGCAAACCATCTCATTTTGGATGGCAAATCTTGCCGCAAACTCTGTGCCATGACAAACACTGGTTTCTAACACAGTCACTCCCTCCGACGCTGCCAAGAACCATTCTTCAAGATGAAGGAAGCACATCCCTGGCGTTTGTGAGTACAGAGGCCTCCAGGAACAGAGCTCCGGATGGTTCTGGCTCATATGTGGTTTCTTTATTGAGAGCGGCTCATCTGCCAGGCCTCTGTATCAGAGACCAGCATTCTGAGTTCATTATGGATCTGTCTTCAAGCCAAACAGCTCTTTCTCAAACTATTGAGCTTTTGGTGAGAGGGAAAAAGTTCCTCTCATTTGTCAGATAATTATCACCTGGATTTAACACAGCTTTCATTTAAATGTATTCATGGTAAAAAGCGAGCAGAGGGATTAAACTATACATTGGTAATATTACGTAATGCTGTCAACTGAATGGAAAGAAGAACCTATCAAGGGAGCAAAAGAGGCTTATAAAGAAAAGATTCAAACTGAGGCTGGCGAGACGGTTGGTGTCTGAGGGGGTGAGGGCATGTACGATGTTATGTCTATAATTAGGTGAGTGAAATGTGAAACAGATTTTATGAAATAAAGCTGTGTGATGAGGCATGTCAGTGTGCATGTAGCAGAACATGATGCAAATTAAGACATTGGCACACTCCACAAAAGCACATGCAAACTCCCTTAGAAGAAAAAAGTCTTTGATGAAGGAGCATTTTTGTTATTGACGTGGTTGGATCAAATCTGGAATAATTTAGTTTCAGGTTGGTTTGCATTTTTGAACAGTTTTCAAGCAGACTTCAAAAATAAAATAACAAAAGTAAATCCTGTCATCAATTATTGATCTGGATGTTGTTTTAACTCTTTGTGACAAATGATGTAAAAATACTGAGTTGTAATCTGAAAAAATCTTCAATAGTTAGTATCTTGCTGTGGTGGGCCATGAGGGCCAGCATGGCTTTCTCAGCTGGGTTGAAACATATCCTAAACACTGACTTACATTGGAGAAAAGTTGGTATTAGTATCTTTAAAATCGCTGAGCCATTAGATGATGTCATTGATGAATTTGCATAAATGACACAGTGACGTGAACAGAGTTTTTATTTCCCCCCGGACAATTATTGATTATTAACTATATTAGGCTATAATTAATTGCATACATTCGATAATAAAGAGAAGCTCATATTGTCAAAAATAATTAAATACAGCTACAAACGATAATAATTATATAGAAATTATGAGATGAGTCATAAAGTGAAAGTGAAAAAAGATATATGGTTCCAGTTCCTTACACAAGTAAAATATAACATTTACTTTTCCTGCATGCTAATCTCTTTGAAAGGCTTGCATAACCACGCTTCCCCTCATGCGGCTATATAATCCGAGAGATGTTTGGGAGTGGAGTTTCACGCCATGAATGAATGATGTAGGAGATTGTCACATCAAATCGCTTTTAGTTTTAAAGAGATTGACAAATCTCTTTCAGTTTTAAAATTCCAACAGGGTGTTCCTCAAACATAAAGCTATGTTTCACTGTGGTAACTTTTAAAAACCTTTAATAGCGGCTCTTTAAGTTGGTAACATTGCCTACTTTGTCTTCCATGAATATGTACCAGATACCTGTCTACAAATTTAATTTTTTATGTAGTAGATTTTTTTTATCCATTAAATTTTTTTGCTTCAATTCACTGCCTTGTCAGTCTTGAGGTTTTAAAATAAAAAATAAATGGTGTTACTTAATCAATCAGATATACAATTCTTCTCTTAGGCCAAGCTCATGTCCGCAATACCTTCTGCTTGTCCAGTCATCTGATGTATTGGTCAGAGCTATCTTTACAGCAAAGAAAACAAAGTTCAACATCAAAATATGTCTATAACAATATGTGCCCAATTTAATTCAATCTTTAATTGCATTACACATTTAAAACACAAAGGTCTCAAAGTGCTGTGTGATGAAACAACTACAGGTATGAGCCAAAAAACATGTACATAGAAGGGAAAGAATTTTAGTTTTAAAACCTTGGTTTAAAGACTTAAATGTCTACATTAAATTAGTTCAGTAAACATAAACTGAAATATTTCAAGCCTTTATTTAAAATGTAATGATTACGGGTAAAAGATAATAAAACTTCTGAAAATGTGATTATTTTATGTGACCAACATAAAGTTCCGAAACTCAAGTCGACCTTCTGAAAAATGTGTTCATGTACTGTTTTTGTCCTCAGTAGATTTTTGGACCTCTGTTTACTCTAATTGGAGCATCAATGCAACCAGCCCACACTCACAGACAACATGGGTTCCCAAACCTCACTGTAGACGCATCAAAAAGGACTTACAGCTGCTTGACTTGCCTCTCTGATTTTGCCTCTCAGATGCTGAGACCTTGATTTCAAGTGATGTCCAAAATTTGCTTTCATCTAAAAGGGGGCAAAAAAACATAATTTTTTCTTAGACTCTTCTAACAATGTCTTTGGTTTAAGAGTTCCATTAAACACAGAATTCTACAGGTGTAGCCAATGCAGACATTAATACGTGGTGGTCGTCAATGTCAGTCCACACACATAGACAAAGTAAAGAAAAATAATCATTTCATCACCCCTTTAAAGAAGCCAAGATTTTTAAAATGTGCTTAGGAAAAAATGAGTGAGAAAGAAAAATAAAATTGTATATTCCTCAAATTCCCTAGAACCCAATATAAGCAGTAATAAATATTTACACACAATGTGACAATTTAGGGATGGTGATTATAACCATTTTAAATAGAGAGAAAAGGGAAGGAGAATGCATACATTAACACAGTGTCTGTAGTTATGAAAAAGAGTAGAGCAACTGATGATCTAAGAATGAATGGCTAATCTGCTAACGCTTTCCATTGCAAAGTTAGGTGTCCCATTCTAAATATATTTAAGAGTGTACGTGAAGACTGATGGACATTCCCATAGTAAAACCCGGCTTGTGTCATTAATGGCCACTATAAAAGTGTGTTTACATGCCTAACTTTTGGGCCCTCAGTCCATGGCCTCTGATCCGAAGCAACCTCTGTGGCCTCCGCATTTCTTTTCCCCCTGGGCCTAAGGGTTGAATCTAGCTTATTGCCCTCCTAAACCATGAAAATTGAGTTTAGGTCTCACCTTTCTTACAAAAACAGTGACTGTGACCACATCCAGGCCCTTGTTTCACAAAGTGCTCGCTATACTTATCCCATCAGCTGAGATTCAGGCATCAGGTTTCAGCCATGAGCTCATTTTGGTCTTTCATTCTTTTTGCTGCGCTAATCTTCCAGAGGACTTCCTAAACTGATCTCAGAACAGTTCTGAAGGGATTGTAAGCCTATAAATGAGAGATAAAGCTTATGGAGATCAGTAAGATTGTTTTGGAAAGAGCTCTGGGGTGAAGAGGAGACCGGCTCACATAACTTGTTATTATATAATCCAACCATATGTTGAGGCTAAAGTCATATGTTTAGATTTCTAATACTGTCAGAGATGCTCTGGAATGGCTATTAGACTTTTTTGAACAGTGATCATTAGGACGATGTGCACAGTATACCCACAATTTCAGACTTGCACTGCAAAAAATGCTCTCTTGGAACAAGAAAAAAAAACCTCAAATAAAGTTAAACTCTTCCTATATCAAGCAAAAAAATCTACCAATGGGGTAAGCAAATTTAACTTGGCAAGATTTCTTAATATTAGAAAAAAAAGTCTAGCTGATAAATAGACAAACACTCTCAAAACAAGAGTTTACAAGCTGTAAAACTGCACTGAAACTAGAATATTTCAACTTGTATCTAGTCTCGAAGTGGTCTTAAAACTAGACAATCTGTCTTAAAACTAGGAAGTTTTCTCTTTTATTTAAGACTAACTAGAAAATTTAGTATTAAAATAAGTATATACGACCTTAAATTAAGAAAGTTTGTGCTTAATTTTAGAGATCATGAGAGAAGATCAGTTAAGGACCCAGGCTGGATTCAAACCCCGTCACCAGAGACTTCAGCTCCACATGTGAGTGCTCCGACCGCTACGCTATCAGTGTCGACAACTTATTGCGTTTCTGATAAGCTATATAAAACTAAAGGTCTAGTTTTAAGACCACTAGTGACTAGATACAAGTTGGAATATTCTAGTTTCAATGCATTTTTACAGCTTGGAAAGACTTGTTTTGAGAGTTTTTGTATTTTTTTAAGATCCAACAGCTTATGTTACGAGCTAGAAGTTTTTGCTAATTTTAAGAATTCTCACCAACTGAAATTTGCTCACCCCATTAGCAGAATATTTTGCTTGATCTAGGAAGAGTTCATCTATATTAGATTTTTTTTTCTTGTTTCAAGAGTGCTTTTTTGAAGTACATATCTCTTCCATCAAAGTACACAACTGGATGGTTATTAAGGTTTGGGGTATTGATGATTTATTTACAGTGTAGATTTTTTTCAGTTTTTCTTATTTTTTTTTCACAAACATTTGAGTCTTATTTCAAGAAACCTTTACTTGATCTAGACTAGAACTAGATTTAAGATTTCTTTTTTCTTGTTCCAAGATGCATGCTTTTAACCAGTATTTAATATTCATTCATCTTCATGTCGGCTTTCTTCCCTTTCGGGGTCGCCACAGCAGAATGAACCACCAACTCTCTGGCATATGTTTTATCCCATTCACATTCACATTCACATTCACACGTTCTTACTCAATTCACTTATTCCGCATGTCTTTGGACTTGTGGGGAAACCTGGCGAAAACCCACACGATCACGAGGAGAACATCCAGCCGAGCCTAGAACCAGCGACCTTCTTGCTGTGAGACGACCGTGCTACCCACTGCGCCACCGTGACGCCGTATTTAATATTGATTTCTTAAAATTAAATATCAGTAACATTCTTGATATAAGAATATGTTGAGTCAAAAATTCTTGTTTTAAGATTCTTGATTTAAGATCAGTGGCAAAATCGGCAGCTTGTTTTACATAGTTTCTTAATTCAAGAAAATAAATGACCAGAATAAGATTTTTTTTCTCCTCAAGAAAATTCAAGTGTTATTTTCTCAAAATAAGCAAAGTAATCTATACCCAAAAGGCTTTAATTAGAAAATTCTTCCTAAAATAATAAAATCAAGATTTTCAATCTAATTTTAAGCATTTTCAGCTTTGCTTAAAATTCATTTTTTTGCAGTGTGTGAAGGAAAAAAATGTTTCAGTCTTTGTTTAATTGTAAAAAAAACAAAGCTTTTTTCATTGATACATGTGTTTCTGGATGAAGAGGTGTGATGTTGAACATGAGAAGTCTAAAGTACAAGTCAAAAGAAAAATAAAAGCATTTGAACGTAAAAGACAACGACACAAACCAGTCAAAACATCGATTGACTGATATGGACACGGCAAGGAGAGAGGAATAAAATGACTACCTCTGAGTTCCATGTCAGTTGTTTGTCAACTAGCGGTTCATCATGGCATTTTACACTTGTATTTTTATGGATGGATCTATGGATCTAACCTGTGAATTAAACAGGGACAAATTATAACACAATGGGACACAGCAGAATAGCAACGTCGCACCTTCAAGACGAAAGAACCTACAGCTTTAAAATGTATTAAAACATTTATTTAAGACACAGATAAAAGATAAAATATAACAATAAAAGGGAAATACTACAAATCTGACTAAATTAAAACTTAACCGTAATAATTAATTGAAAAAATACACCCACGCTTTCAACACTACACTCCTGTCTGAAAGCACAAACCAGAAGTACATTTACAACTGCCGTAGATCGTTCATATGGTCTATAGAACCCAGATGTGAAAGACTTTTTCCTCTAACTTTTTTAAAGACTGAAAGTAGAACTTTAATCCACTGTGTAGCTGATGCAGGTATTTTTCATGTTAGTAGGTAGCAGGGTGCAACTGATAAAGATTCAGTTGATCATGAGGAGACCATCGAACAACCATCGAACGACTTGGACCAAAACCATATGTTTCATGGTTTATTATTGGGTCTTTAATATGTTAAGTCAAAGGGTATGTGCGATCTAGAATCCGAGGAGGCGGAGCATTTATTGCAAGTACTGTGGTACAAATTGTGTGGTGTAGCGATACAGAGTACAGAATTTGTTACAGATGTCCATGCAGTGTCAACCAATCAGGAACTCTCATCACTGAAGGAAACCTGGAAACCACCAATGGTGGAGAGTACTTATTCATCCATAGTAAAAATGAGAACTTCAAATTCAAGAACTTTCTGCATGCTTTCCCATTTACAATCTGAACATGGCTAGCAGCAGAGGTGGCTTTGTTTTTTGGGAGTCTCCAACAACAGGTTGACAGACATCCAAAGTCAAAAATCCCTTTCGTTGTCTTTCAGTATGCATTTAATTTTACCAGATTCTTCATTGATTCCCATATGATTTGTTTATTGAGTCGTTTGTTCTAAGCCCATCTTTTACATGTCGCTACTGGACCTTCTCGTTTATCTGTTGTTTAAACTCTTTATCCACACCGATACTATGAGGGAATTGACATATAGTACACCATAACCTGTGTCATGTTGGGCAGATAAAGAGTTAAAACAACAGCTACAGTTCCAGTCGCATCGTAGAAGTTCATAAACGAATCCAATGGGAGTCACAGAACAATAACTGAAGAAACACAATGACAATGATAAAAGACAATGGGTTTTTGATCTTGGATGCCTGACAGCCGGTTGTTGGAGACTCCCAAAACCAAATAATGAACCTTTCAAAATCATAATAAGAGCAATTCGACCGTAAGCTTCCACTGGCTTGCAGGTGCTCTCACAACTCCAGTCCCGTTTCTTTATGTACATCTGAAATTTGGTTATTGACAGTTTTGTAGATCTGGAAGTGAACCAAATGCGCCCATGTGACATTATTTCGTTTACTTACAGGCCAAACACATCACCTAAATTGAAGAAAAGACATGTGCTTTTCAGTACATTTTTAAAAACCGTAGACTTAATTTACAGTTTTTGAATTCTTTAATGAAATTTACCACTTTTTTATTGTGCTAGTTTCTACCTTTTACAAAACCATTTTCCTTATGCTTACTAATTCACAGAGTGAGTGCATTTTATTTTCTCTGCACCTTTTTGTGCTTCTAATATGTGAAGTCAAGCTTCGTAATGACCTGCTAATGGGGAGTTTGACCTTTGACCTTTCTCCCCTTGTAAGGGGCATTGCTGGTGTCGGACAGGGCATATAAAGGCCTCAGTCGCAGGTCTGCAAGACCCTCGCTTATGAGCCTGCTGGTCTTGCTCAGTGAGATGATCATTTGATGAATGGGAGGCTAATGGCCGCCTGTCAGTTATCATCAGGTTTCAGACAGAACCTGGTATCCATTGTGTTACCTTAGTTTAGTGACTTGCTTGGGAAGGTTTACACATAATATGGTTCATTTTTATTTGCTTAAATATTGACTAAATAATCATAATGTTACCTCGTTTATTTAAATGTACAGTGGCTTTGCTGACTTAAAACAATACATTTAGCTGAACATGTAAAGTCAACATCTTGTAATTGTTTTTTAAAAATATACTTACAGTGAGTTTACACAATTATAATTTTTTTATTACTTAACAATAATTGTTTAAACTCTAGTTTATACGTTTAATAAGCTAAATATCTGGTAATGCCTGGAGACATTTTGCTGAAAACAATAATGACTCGAGTCTGGATTCAATCCACATTGGAGTAGAAAAATGACTCTCGGTCTCAGATATAACAGTTGAAGATCTGCCTCTGGAAGCAATCCGGAGTAATTTAGGTGTGGATTACAAGAACATGAAAAGCAGGCCTAGCGCTGGCGAGGCCGTGTCGCATCACAGTCCTCTGTAAGTGCTGAGAACATCCATCGTGTCACAGAAACATGCTCTTCAAAAATGGAAAAATAATTTATGATGATTGTGAAAACATGGAGTTTCACCTCATTTTTCCATGTTGGGCCTCTTGATTATCAAATCCCAAGGTCAGATTTCCAATTGTAACCTTACAATGTTACTGGAAACGCAATATTTTCTCAAAACTGCTTGAAAGAAAGTTATACACCATGTTGGTCAGGGCCAACAAGACTGGTGTCAAATGTGTTTTACATTACAGCTTTTTACATAGTTTAAAGACAATAATCATCGAAATGTAAAGATAGATACAATGTAAAAAAGAAAATAGTCATTTGTACAGCTAAAGCCACAATTTCAGTTTTAGTTATAGGTAATAGTATATCATGTGAATCAATATAAACATACAAGTTCTTTTAAACATTGAATATTACTAATGCACAGCAAGCATTACAAGCTTTAGCTCAGTGTTACTTTGCATGGTTGAATTACTTTATATAATTGGAGCTCTAATTTCTTTGATTTATCAGCTGGTTTATTTTTAACTAACAGTCCGAGAAGCATTTTAGTGACATGTTTCAAATGAATACTCGTCTTAACAGGACACTTTTGCCTTATTTTCTATAGATTAAAATACTGAAATAACACCACATACTGTGATAAAACCATTAGCAATTATTGCAGTTAGAAAGTGTGATTGGTGTTCGTGACTTTCTCTGATTGTTATTCTCTAGTTCCAACACTTCTATTACAAAGAGTGATTTTACCATTTGCAGTTTGAATGTAGCCCCCTCCAGGGTTGCGAACGTAGCAACTTTGTCACTAGCTTTAACAACTTTGCAGATCCACTAACAATTTTTTAATAAATAGACAAGTAACACATTAATCATTTCTAATGGCCTTTTTTAGACTCTTTTTGCATAGTGACATTTATTTTGTACAGTATATGCTTCTGTTTTTAATCATATGTGTGTATTCAATTTTAGCATTCAATGTTTATATAACAATATTCTGTTGTTAAAGCAAAAAAACATAATTCACCTCTGCTCTTTATGCTAATTAGGCAATGACATCATCTAGCCACTTTTTAAGAACTTTTGTGTCCCTATGTGTATTTTGTGTAACACCATGACAACACTGCCCACCTCATTACAAAGAGCCACTAGAGTTCTCTCAGTTAACAAAAATTATGTTCCATTAACCTTCTTGGAATGTTTTTAAACGTTGTATCAATGTTTTTGCCCAGTTTCCTCTTACAAGTTTTAAAGGTCCAATTAATATAATACATATTTGAGCCCTCTATTCTACCGCTGCACTATTAATAACTTTCAAATTGCAAAATTATTGGTTAAAAAAAGTCTGTAAATCACCACGTATTTTTGACCCTGCAAAATATGCTAGTTATGCGTCACTCCCACACCACAACCGACTAAAACTTCCCTGTTAGTCTAATCAGCAAAAACAAACACAATGAGCGCCACTTAAAAATGTGTTGTTGTTTTAAAACATTATAATCAAAAGACAACCGCTATGCGTGATGTAACAGCACCTTATATGTGTGACCCAACCTCCTCTTTTTCCTCTCAATGCGTGATAGGAAGTGACTGATCTGCAGATCTCCAAACGGCCTCTTGAGGCTGCCTTCAAAAGGGAGCAAGTTCTCATTCACTCCAGTGTTAAAACTGATTGGTCAGTGAATGGGGCTAAGAACTTGGATGTAGTTAGAAACAACAAACCATATTCAGCTCACAAAAGAGGAATAAAGGATTGGTCAAACATGCATGAAATAATCTGAATACAACTCGAGGCATGTTTTTAATGAGGGAACAACAGTTCAAGATGACAGGAATGTCAAAAAAGTCACATTTCATAATAAGGCACCTTTTAAAATTTCCTGTAATATGCCTTACACCTCTGTTTACTAATATTAAAATCTGTTGGAAAAATTATTACAAGTCAAACATAATGAGAACATTTGACTCACAAACAAAGCTTTTTTTTCATTTAAAAAATGCTTCAGGCTTACATCTAGACAACCTTTAAAACATGTTAGCTGGTAGTGGGAGAATGTTTCCTGTTTGTTCGGCTAATGAAAATAATAAACTGTCTTGAATAAAAAAAAAAATATGCACAGTATCCAATTTTAGTCCTGTTCAACAATTATTTATTAAATCTATGACATGTTTAACTACATTGATGTGTCAAAACAACATCATAGTTCAGGACACCAGAAGTTAGACATTTAAACAAGATCAATTTGTTTTTATTTTCTAAAGGATAGTAGCAGATTTTAATGCAACCCTCCTGCTGTGAAGAGCGCTAAATCTACTGTGAATTCATCAATGACCTAAAGTCAGAGAGATCTTTGAGGTTTTATTTGACTGATCAAACTTTGAAGTCCATGCATCTGCATTAGCTTTGTCAGTGTGTCACCGGTTTGGGGCCTTTGTTTTTGTGTGTTAAACACGGACCAGATTCTGTCCATGACAAATTCATTTTTTGCATTATAAAAACAGACGGCAAACCATCAACCTTCTGCAGTCATTTAGTCAAATGCATCCATGTTACTGAAGATGAATAAATGTATGAGATTGGATTAGGTTAGAGGAGGAATTTCACTCACAAAAAAAGTCTTTTTTTTTATGTTTTCAAAATCACCAAAAAATTATGGAAAGCCATAAGTCAGGGGTCTCCAAATCTAGTCCTGGAGGGCAGGAGACCTATACAAACCTGACAGGATTTCCAGCAATAATTTATAATTTAACTGTAAAATACTGGCTGCAAAGTTTCCAGCAGTGAGCCTTATTTTAATAGTTTATTACCCATTTCTAAATAAACTTTTCTGTAATTTAATGGTAAAATACAGGCAGCCGGGTTTCCAGCATTAATCTGCAATTTAACAGTAAAAAACTAGCAGTGAATTGAAATGAAAGTGACCAGTCGGCCAGATATGGAGTGACCATATCTGGAATTTGTGCTCTGCATTTAACCCATCCAGTGTACACACACATTACATCTTAATAAAGTCATAACTAGAAAATATTTGTTCAGCTACGTTTATTGCTAGGTCAGAAAAATAGAACACTGCTTTTTATTAAATGGGCATAAACCTGAGAACATATAATATTATTACACATTTTAGTCACAAACACTATTTTGAGTAAACAGATTAACCAATATAACCATGAAATGTATGTGCTGTGATTGTCACCATCACTCTCCTCCCATAGGATAGATTTTGTAACAATAACAAACTGTGTTTTTAGAAAACAGTGTAAAAGCTGTGTTTTTACAGCGTACTTTTATCATATTGTTTAATCCACTACTGTGAAAAAAATCAGTCTTTAACAAAGAAAATATTCACCTGTAGCAATGATAGCATTTATCCTGCAAATCTACTATATCATGTGACTTTTATGGTAAAAAAACTGAACTTTCATAAAAAAAAATTTTACAGTGTACCTGTCATTTGAGATGGAAGTGACTGAGTTGAGGAAGTTAAAGATGTTCAAACTCAAAATGTTCAAACTCAATTCAAAGGAAAACTCAAATAAAAAAAGCTGTTCTTTAGTCAGTAGAGCTAACCTAAAAGATAAAAAACTAAAACGTTTAAAGATATTTTTTTAGAAGGTGAAACAAATGTGTGAACAAAAGGTGAAACAAATGTGTTTGTTTATTTTCAACAAGTTGTTTGAGTTGCAGATAGTACATGTGGAATGTATAATAAACAGAAACTAAACGGAACAGTAAACTAACAGTCAATAAATAAACGTCAGCTATAGTCAGATGTTAGGTTTTTTTTTTCACTATCAGAATGTTTTGGTCTGTTATCCAACGTTTTCCCTCGAATCAAAGCCAATTCAACGCAGTGAGAATTGAATTCTGTAAGAGTTTGGGACCGTATCAAAGCATGTCTGACTAGGCACATAGTTTCACTGGTGTAACTGGATTGGTACCTACATCTGTTTCATTCATGAAAGTAGCAGTTTGCACAAAATGGAAGCATGAAGTTTGTCATTGTGTAACACTTAAAGGTGTGGTATGTACCCAGTATGTACATTCATTCATCTTCGTGTCGGCTTTCTTCCCTTTCGGGGTCGCCACAGCAGAATGAACCGCCAACTCTCTGGCATATGTTTTACGCAGCGGATGCCCTTCCAGCCGCAACCCATCGCTGGGAAACATTCACACACTCATTCACACTTTAACTCTATGGACAATCGTTCTTATTCAATTCACTTATACCGCATGTCTTTGGTCTTGTGGGGAAACCGGAGCACCCGGAGAAAACCCACACGATCACGGGGAGAACTTGCAAACTCCACACAGAAATGCCAACCGACCCAGCCGAGGCTCGAACCAGCGACCTTCTTGCTGTGAGACGACCGCGCTACCCACTGCGCCAGTATGTACATTTGAGGTGAAATACTGGAAATACAATATAATAACAAAAATCCTTTACATCATGGATTCACTCCCAGAATAAATGTTTCAAGTTAGCTTTACTGTGTAAAGAGGATTCGCTTGACAAAATAGTGAGCGATAACACCTCAGGTCAAAACACAAAATATAAACATATAACTTATAACATGTAACTGAGCTTTTCAAATATTATTATTCTAGACTTCTTTCAGTGATGCCAGTGCTTCAAATGAATATAATCCGGTTATCTAAACAGAGCAATTCTTACATTACTTGTTATAATTTTCTTGCAACTTTAAAACAGATTCTTATTTTTAAGTTTACTTCGAAGTCCAATGTAATAGATATCTACACTTTAAATGGAGCTGTTATCATTGCCGGCTATTGAGAACCATTTTGGGAATGGTGTGAGGAATCAAATTAACAAGTCTGTTGTAATAACACTTAAAAAGCTTGATGTAGAAGTAGTGACTGAACAAGTCACTTACTAGTTTAACTTTAGCTTAACTTAATTAAAGCACTAAGAAAAGAAAAGATTAAATGATCTTATGATATAAATGATCACCAATATTATTAGCGCTTGAGGGAAAAATGATTCCTTCTTTACTTTTGATAACGATTTGACCTTTGGACAAGATGGCTGCCCTTCTTTTGCATGTTTAATAAAATAAAAACACTAACAAGGTCTTTATACCATTCGGACAGGGGTAATAGTCGTAAAATAACTCTAAGGAGGTTTTTGTTCTGTCATATGCACTCAGCCAATATTCTAACATTTTGTAATTGTTCACTTCCATTTATTATATTATTACATATTTAGGTTAAACACTACAACCAGAGAAGTAATACATTTTTATAACAGTTGATGATTTCTACTAAAATCTACATTTTTATGTTTGATATTACGCCTAACAAAAATAGTGTGTCAGTAGATGCACGGTTCCTTGTTTTTAGTTCCTATTAACCATAGAGTATTTGCATATTTTTAATAATGCACACAGTGTGGTGCAGAGTCTAAAGAAAAAGAGAAAACTAGTGTTAAAAACTTTCATAATGATGCATGACCTGCTACTGCCATCTACTGGATCGAAGAAAGCTGAGTGACAGACAGAGTTCTTTGTGTTCCTTTGGATAAAAAGACAGTAAGTCACAAACCTTTACCGCAGAAGAAGCAGTGGACATTTTCACAATTATGAGCAGAGAAATAAAATTATTCTGTGTTCAGTATCAGCCAACGTTGAACTACTACTCCCAGCATGTGAGACACAGAAACACCTTTTCAAAAATACTCTCGAGCAGTAATCATCTGTTAGGTTAGATTTAATCTTGGGACTGGGGCTCTTCCATCTTGTATTCGACCCTCTTTGCTTGTTCCTCAGCTTGCTTTGGTAGATCAAACTTTAATTTTTCAAGGTAAATATCTATTAAAAGTACCAATATCATTTGAAAATATTAAGAGGTGATTTGGATTTTTGGGGGGAAGCTAAATTTTACTTTAAAAACTATCCATATTTGTTATATTTATGAGTTAAAAAACTCCCAAATTTAGGGAGTCATCGATTCAAGGTGTTTACAGGGATGTTGCTGAAGATGTAAATATGCAGTGATGTCACACCTAGACTGTCGGGGATATAAAGAGAAAAAGTGAGAAGTTGAAACATGATCGAAATGAGCTGCAACGTAACTCAACAATACATGAAGAACTTGGGGTTAGATTGTCCAGTTTTTTAACGTTCTATGAAATTTCTTCAATTATTAAAAACTTTTTTATAATATTCTCTCCACTTCTGTGTAAATAATAATATAATGTTCTGAGAACATTATTTTGAAACAGACGTTCTCAGAACGTTAGTTTGTCTAGTTTTTTTAACATTCTGGGAACTTTCTGAGAATGTTTTTTAGAGAATGTTAGTAGAAATATTTTGACGTTTTTACATTATTAACGTTTAACGTTATTAGAATGTTAGTAGAACGTTCTTCTGGCTGACTTTATGAGCTAATATTTAGACGACCTTTAAATAACGTCAGCAAATGTTAGGAGAACGTTCCCAGAGGTGGCACATCAAACACAAAATGGACTTTTGCATTTGATCAAGTCACCTGACAAACAAAGAAAAGTCCAAAATACAATCTAAAAATACACAAAGCGTAAAAAATGTGACATATCAAAATAAAGAGAAAAGTAATATCTCTTCACAAAGTTCAATAGATTTGCTCACAGTCGCTGAAATCCTGGAGCTTAACTTCTCCGATTTGGAATTTAAGATCACTTTAAATATACTGTTGAACAATTAAAAGGGTTTATTCTGTCTAATGTTACCGGTTCTTGCTTCTCTGATTCCATGGGTCATAAATATAAATATAAAAACGTATATTTTTATTGAGCCCTTGTAAAACACAGCTCTGGTGATTCATCGTCTATGTTTTGCGCCTGTCATCAGCCAATCAAATCTCGCACTTTGACTAACCATTTAGAAGTCGGCAGGTATCATTTTCAAAGTGTGTAGACTTGTGGGTAATTTCTGCCCCAGCTGGTCATAAAAGACAGAGAATGGAGAAAAACAGCCAAGAAACTGCACCGAGACTCGCTGGACTTATTGTACAAATATGATCCAGTGCTCGTCGGCTTCCCTGCTGGCAGCTGCATACACATAAACAATACAATGGCAATATGAAGAAAAAAATACCTAGAGTATTTTACACCATTCCAACTCGAATATCAGTCTGCATAAAAATGATGTTAACAACAAAGTTTCGGGAGTAGCAAATGCAGACAATTAATCTATTAGCTATTAGTTCCCCTGATTAGTTAACTCTTCAGATATTCATTCATTAGCCATTCAGATCGCTCAGTTTCTCTGATGATCTGCAACAAAACAACAAAAATGCTTTTCAAGGAATACCTTCCAGGAACCGAAGTCCTCCTTTGGACAGCTCACCTGGTAGTTTATACACACCATATCTGCTTGCGCATCCAAAGTTTATTTTTTGTAAGTGTGCACATGTGAACCTCTAGTTAAAAATGGCTACAATTACTTTTAATAAAGAGTACATTAGATGCCAATTTAAAGGAAGCTTATATAAATTACAGCAGCCAACCATTAGGCTGCCTAAATTGGTAAGAATAAGTTAAGATTAAGAACTTGCATATAGTTTATAGTACCAACTTGAAGTTGCCATATCATGACACTGTAAATTATTTTTAATTTAAAATAAATTAAAAACCCTGACTATCATTGCACTCTTACAAACCTTCGAAAGGCAGTATTTCTCATAATCAATGTGTTTTAATAACTTTAAATGATTGTGCTCCGCAAAATGATTGTTGTACCCATGTTCCTCCCACTGTTATGCTTTGGCCTCGTCCTCTGCTGGGCTTTGCTTGTTGTCACACAGAAAATGCACCCATTTCCTATGAATGCGTACATCTTTTGGTAAGCCATAAAAACATTTGTCAGTCAGCACTACGTTCTTCTTTGAGATGCTTTTATCTCTAATTTGTTCATCTGTTCATCTAATTTGTTAGTGATATGGTCACTTGTCAATGCTAAAGTCACTAAGCCTTTTGAGCACCACGAAAAAGAAAATAGGATTACAACATGCACGACCAATCTGAAATTGAGGCATGTTTTTCATAATATTTACAGCTGAAAATTGAAAGTGACCAGTTGACCAGATATGGAGTGACCCAAACTCAGAATTTGTGCTCTGCATGTAACCCATCCAGTGTACACACACAGCAGTGAACGAACACACCGTGAACACTCACTCGGAGCAGTGGGCAGCTATGGCTGCGGCGCCCGGGGAGCAGTCGAAAACTCGAGGCCTCCACAGCTGTGGTTGTTGAAGATGGAGAGCAACTGTTTCATCACTCACACCACCTTCAACTCTGTGGATCTGGAGTTCGAACCGGTGACCTTCCGATAACAAGTCGCTCTACCGTGCTGCTTTACCACAACTGCTCTACCTTGCTATCCCTTTGCTCGGGTGTTGTTGGGTGGGTTCGTCTGATCACAACAGTCTTAAACACAGCAAAAATATATATGATTAACATATCAGTGAAATAATTTAAAATTACATTTTATTGTTGAATTGAGGTTTTCTTTCTTCAATAGTCTGGAAAATTTACAGCAGGGATGACATTGAAACGTGGACCTGCTCCAAACACAGGAAACAGGCTTCACGCCTCTAAACATTAACCTTTAACGCCCCACCCTAGAACAGTTTTAAAACAAGATTTCACAAACACTCCAGAAGATCCAATTATGAGGAAATCGGAACATTATATCCACCCTTGTGGGACCGTTCGCTGAATAACCTCATCACAGATTAGACAGCCAGATGGATGGCAGACCACCAATCAGAGAGCTTTACCCCTTTTCATCAAAAGGTTTAAATAATAGTCTGTCATCTCAAAAGGCTTTGTTCGACACCCCTTGTCACCAAAACAAGACAAGCAAAACATTTAAATCTCACTGCGAATAGAACACTGCAAAATTACTAGCACATGCTTCACACAACCCACAAAGAGCCTGTAAATTATTCCTTCTATAAATTATTTGAAAAACACAGACCCATAACGATTTTGACAATTGATCACATAAATAACAACTTTAGAAACAACATCACCTCAAACCCAAGAGAGATTTTGTTCTTTTAGGTACAAAGTGAAGCAAAAATAAGAGAAGTTTTTAAAGCTTTTATAGGTGGCAATTTTTAAATACCCACAAAAATTACACGTACAAAAATTCTAACTGTTCATACAAGATGTAAAACTAGTAATTAATTTATTAATAGTGTCAACTTTTTATAAAAGGTAATAATCAAACAATGCATTTTTAAATATAAGACTAATTAGACTTTTCACAGATTATGTAACGATACAGTACATGGCATCTTTCCTACAGCCTCAAATAAAAAAATGGATGATATGACACTATTTAGTACCTGTTGTACTTGGTTTTTACTATTGTTGAGATTTTTCTGAGGTCAAAGACACAGAGAATGTGTAGAACTAATAATACAAATTTTAAATTAGCTTTGTAAATCATGACAGCTTTGAAAATTAGAATATTGCAGATGAAGGTCTTGTGTTTGAAGCAAATGCATCTTTAGAAAACAAACCCAACAAAGCGAAGTGGAAAAAGTTACATAAACTATCTAGCACTTATTTATTGCATACATTCAGAGTTTTCTGTAGATTTTAATGATTCTCACCAAATCACTCTGGCGATCTTTGTTTGTGGGCGCATTCACATGAGTTTCTTTATAGGCCGCCTTTAATTTCCTCTTAAAATCTACTAAAATCAACTTAGCGTTTCTCTCTGGGCTCGTATGATATTAAAATTGTAAGACGCCATTCCTTTACCCAAAGACGGAATCAAAGGTGGCGGGAAGGTGGTTTACACAGTGAGGCGTTGATCACTCGGCTCCCAGACCCAGTCTCGTGGCTCCTGTATTGTATGTTTTAATGTTTGAGTTAAGCTGTGCGATCACTCTAGGCTCTGTTACAAAAGAACAGCTCGTTTACTTAGTTTACATAATCATGTGAGCGGCATCTCAGCTCAGTCTGTGCCCTCTGCATAATATGCATCTGAAAAGGGTGGCCGTCTCTGTTGGTTCCTGGCGTTCAAAGCAAACGGCCAGGCCTTCTCAAGCAGATCCCTCAAAGACATAGTTCAGTTCCTTACAAAATAAAGCAGTACAACTAGGTGGGCATTATCATAATTTTGGCGTATGAGATGTGAGTGTGAGCAGCAAAATAGATGTTTGCACAATGAATGAGACATCGGAACCTAGTGCGATCGACTGGCTTTTAGACACCTGACATGCAAACAGTCTCTGAAAAGCAAACATCAAGATGTGAAAGAATAATGGCTTAAAATATAAAATATGGCTTTTGGTTTTGTAAATGAGCCACACGACAGTGACGATACATGCTAAACCAAGACCCAGACATAGAGTCTTCGTTATTTCACTATTTATTTTTTTATAAGTTTCTACTATCACAAGCTAAAATGGTGGGCATTGCAGAAGCGTAGAATATGAGCTTTCCAAGTAGGTGTCTGGGATCAAGTATGGACCCAAGCCTGGAACATGGCGAAGGGTGGCTGGATAACATGCAAAAATGTTGATTTGTGCTTATTAGTGCTGTTTGGTTTGTAATTATGGTGCGTCACGGTGGTGCAGTGGGTAGCACGGTTGTCTCACAGCAAGAAGGTCGCTGGTTCGAGCCTCAGCTGGGTCGGTTGGCATTTCTGTGTGGAGTTTGCATGTTCTCCCCGTGATCGCGTGGGTTTACACCGGGTGCTCCGGTTTCCCCACAAGTCCAAAGATGTGCGGTATAAGTGAATTGAGAAAAAACAAGTGTCCATAGAGTATGAGTGTTTGTGTGAATGTTTCCAGCGATAGGTTGTGGCTGGAAGGGCATCCGCCGCCTAAAACATATGCCAGAGAGTTGGCGGTTCATTCAGCTGTGGCAACTCTGAAAGGGAAGAAAGCAAACATGAAGATGGATGGATGGATGGTTTGTGATGATTAAATCTCTGCCCAATAGTCACTAAGAGGCTAAGTGATGATAATGAATTCTATGACATGTTATTTTCTTTGATGATTTATTAACATAAAAAAATTAAAGGTGATAAATAAAGCAACGATCAAATGTATAATGATAAATAATAGTCAAAAGAAAGTGAGCTTCCCCACTCACTCACCCTTTTTCCATTTTCCCAACCTATAAAAATGTCTAATTTGCAACAAAAAGACTAAAACTAAGCATTTTCTGCACTTACACTTACTGTATATATTAGTTATGATCTGAAACCAGCTGATGAATGGCCAGTTTTAAGACAAGCTCTTTCCAGATTTTATTTAGTATGTTAAGTATCTTCATTTAGCAAGATGAGTTTTTTTTATTGAATAAACATTCTCTCTACCCAAGTGGGGGAAGTAACCAAATCAAAATAGATTTGTGAGGCAGGTAGTCAAGTATTGAACTACTGATAACAATCCAGGAAACAATGCTAAACAAAGACATAAAAAACTGTCTAATTAAGACTGAACAAGACAAAAAAAGTATAAATGCACCAAAATATCTGGTTAACAAATTATAAAAAAAAAATTTTTTTTTAAATAAAACAATTCATACAGCTTCAAAGAACAGCAAAACAGATGAATCACTAATTAAAGTAATAAATGCATATATTTTTAAGTGACTTTCTTTTGAACATAAATATTTTCACAACGGCAGTAGTGTAGCTCAGGAGATTTACTGCTTGAATCACATGTGAGGAGACACGGTTGCCCTTTCATTGCTAGGGGTGTCAGGCGTGTGTGTTGGTTGAGGGGTGCAGAAAGGAGAGATTTAAATGATCCCCGTGGTGCAATTTATTCTGTTTTACACCCTGAAACAGGTTTGGAAAGTAAGAGACCTGCAGGTGTCAGAGGAGAGAGAGGTGAGAGAGACTCAATGGACCCATTATATACTGAACACCTGCAGGCAAGGGAACACACTTTTATTAGATTTCACACAGTCACTGATGTTAAAACAAATCCATGTTTACGCAGACATATGCTCTCATACAGATAACAACATTATTTACCTTGTAAAACTTATAAAAAAAAGTATTTAGTTGTTGTTTTCCTATTTGTATGCAGATTTTTATGCTCCAAATTTATCAAGTATCAAACTGTATCTGAGTCACACACTCAAAAATAGCATTACTCACCAAAATCAAGGTTATCATCCACAATTTCAAATGACTGACTGAGGCTCATGATCAGCCACATGCTCATTAACTTTGTATGGAATAATGCTTCACTTTCCTCCACACACACATTAACTGCATATTTAACATATGTTTTGTTGGGTTTGGGTGTCAATGGCTGGAGCAAAGCAAATAAAATACACATCTGCAATTGCACGTCAGTATTTGACACTAAAGCAGGCCAAAAGAAGCAACGCAGATGACTTGTTCATAGAACAAATGCAAAACAGATGTCCTTGGAAACTAGTGATAAGAATCAAATGAAAAGTGATTGAATGTATTAAACCACCAAAATCCGTATCCACCAAGCCAACCACCAGTAACTTCCCTCCTACTGCACTCTCTACCTGTTTAAGGGATCTGAAAAAGTTGTTTTCCTCAAACTTTCTGCATCTCAACAGTAGCAAAACAGAAATTAAAATAATTGGATCTAAGCACTCTGTAACTAACGCATATCTCCTCAGTATGCATTGACTCTTCCTGTCTTGAAGCAGTTTAAAAATCTACCAACCGAGGAGCCACAAAGCTCCTTACATAGTAGATCCACCATGCAAGTCCTAACTCGTATTCTCACTTCGATCGTCACTGTCATCTCAAAAAACACCTTTTTAAAGTTCATAGAGTCTTTATCCTGGGGAGGTGATTAGCACCAGGTCGGAGAGGCTCCCTGTGACCTCACAGAGGGTTTCAGATGTGTATGGGGGTGTTTTACTCCGGGTTCTCAGTTTTTTTCCCACATTAAAAAAAATGAGTGTCCTGGTTGCTTTATAACACCATAAAAATTGGTTTAAATAATCATATTATTTTCATAATAAGAATATCTAAATAATATATATTATATAAATATATAAATAACAATTTCCACATTCTAATCAACTTTACTTTACAATCCTTAAGGTAGCATTAGATGGTAGTTATATTTCTACCTAATAGGATGATCGAAAAGGAATTCCTTTTTAACCCAACACTCCACACTTGTGAATCTGCTTTAACAAAACCGCTAAAAAGTGCTACTTAAAAGAATTTTGATTAATTGATTAAATGTAGCTAGATTGACTCAACACGTCACTGGTGGACAATTACAGATCTGTCTCTCCTGTGCTACACTGCTTAACTCCTAGAATGAATCACCTTCAATCAAGTGTCTTCCTGCCTGACACAGAACAACAAACTTGATAAAAACCAATCATGATTAAAGATTGGACTCTAAACAGACACTGCTTTACTGTTTGTGACCAAAGCTCCATATCATCTGTCCTCAAACTTCTGGACCTTTCTTCAGTGTTTGACATTAGTCTGCTTTCCATCTATACCACTTCCATGAGCCATATCTTCCACAAACTAAATGTCTATACATTTTTAAAACTTCTACAACTTTTATGAAGTTGTTTCTTTTCTTCGTTGATCTTCTCAACACAGAAAAGATGAAAAACATTTAGGGTTAATATCAACATGTTAAAACCCTGGAGATATAGATTATTTGGAATGAAACCGCCTTCATGTAGCAAAGCCAATTAGCCCATTAGAAGATGATGCCCATGTTATGAATTCCTCCTTTTCTTTTTTCCTCATTTCCTGCTCTCAGACAGCAGTGACAGACAGCTTTATTGGTCTCAGTTTCTCCTTTCCAGGTTCATTTATACAGAGGGATCAGCAGCACTGACCTCACCACAGGCGTCCAATCAGAGAGAGACAGAAGAGAGCAAAACACACTCTGCTTCGATTACAATGTGGAAGAGAACATGGGCAAGCTAGCTGAAAGGATTACACTAGTCCTAATAGTGCCAGTGCCTGTGGCTCACCAGGTGGGGTTTTCCTGACCTTTGCTCTGTTTTTGACTGGTCTGTTTGGTTTTTCAGGCCAGAGGGGGTCAGAGGACCAGATAAAGTAATACTTCAATTACAAGTTCCTGTGTCTGATTTCTTACTTTTCAAGTTTCATCCTCCATTTCTGTGATCACAAAGATTAAGCAAGCTGTCAGGAATAGTCAAGAGCTGGAATACAATGTCTTCTTACATTATTTAGGTAAAAAGTTGAAGTTGAGTGGTGAAATGATGGATGGATGAGAAGATCGATTAAATTCGTGAACACACATGAATTGTTTGAATTTCTCTGACCCTGTCCACAAGAAATTGGTGATTTTGTAACGACAGCTTTTTTAACAATTAATGCATTCAACTCCTAGATGAAATATTGTAATTTGTTATAGCGGGTTCTCCAATTATTTCTTTAAATACACTATCATTAGTAAAGAAATGAGTTTCACAGTGTCCTTCTTATCCAGTACAATACAATAGATCTACGTAGCTCAGAAATATCTACTATAATTTAAGCTACATATTCTAAGCTACACCTACCTGAGCATTCGTCCATTACACAATTATTTTGCAGTCTTCATTCAAAAAACTAAATGTGTGTAGTGCTTCAGAAAAGAAGAGAGTGTTCTGTTTGACCCAAATGCTCTGGAATAACCTTTAAATAAATTTAAATAACTTAAATAAACTTAAGTCTAAAACTATCAATTAAATATTTTTTTATTTATTGATTGAAATAAACTCGAAATTAAATCTATATTCAGTCATATCTTTTAAATTATGCATTTAAATCACACACATTTGGATTTTGTCTTAAACTCTTTTACACTGAATTGGCTGATTTTACACTTAATTGGCTCAGTTTTACCTTTGATTACACAAGCGGAGTCTCCAGAGACTCTAAAACCAGTGGCTCATACCGCTGAAAGAAGCTCTGGATGGAAAGATTGTCCGGTTAAAATGGTGATGATATGGTGAATGGTAAAAGTCCTCTGTGAATGTTCTACGCTCAGCCTGTAAACTGTATAAATGCTTTCCAACTGTCAACATGAGAATAAGAAAATGTGGATTTAAGTTATATTTCATACATTTTGTAATCAGAAAGTGTTCCAATCACAGTATTACATTTTTGTCTAACATTTGATGGCAGGCGAAGACAATTTTGTATGCTTTTGATGATTTTCTAAGGCTTGACCATTTTTGTGGCCCTGAGATACAGGATTATGTCTGAAATGTGATCAGAGGAGGAATTAAGTCTTTAGGGGTTTGCAATGATATGGGGTCAGGGATCAACATTTTTATAGTATTCCTTTTTTTTAGAGGTTTGGACCGTCATTTTGAAATGTAGAGCAAAAGAACACGAAGTCTTGGGTAGATTTTTTGATAGATTGAAGAATGTAGACCTATCTTGTGTAAGCTTCTGCACATACAGTTGAAAGGGTTTATGAAAAATGCGTCTTTAAACGATTACTAGATGGAGACAGAAGAACTGGATAAACAGTTGAAAACCAAAATGGAGAGTTCCCAGGATTAACGCAAACTATTTACTAAAAGAAATAATGTAGATATATATATATATATATATATATATATATATATATATATATATATATATATATATATATATATATATGTATATATATATATATATATGTGTATATATATATATAGAGAGAGAGAGAGAGAGAGAGAGAGAGAAAGAGAAAAAAAGAGAGAGAGAGAGAGAGAATTTATGCTGGAGTAGTTAAACAGAATAAAATCAGGTAAGTCAGTAAAATGGGGAAAATACACTTCACTGACAGAAAAAAATTCAATCAATTTGTTGAACTTTCATTACATTATTAGAGTAGAGTGTTAATTGAGTGATCTGACTAAGTCATGGACAGAAAATTGAAAAATAAATATGGATGCATCAACGAATCACCATCATCTCATGGTTATTGGTTTTCCTCAGCAGGAGTTTCACTGATGGAGGTATTGATGGATCTGTGGAGCATCTGGCCCAGTGAGGGTGTGTAATAGGTTCCAGGCTGCAGAACGGCTGTACAGAATCCAATACCCCATTGTTTGTATGTGCGTGTGTGTGTGTGTGTGTGTGTGTGTGTGTGTGTGCGTGTGTGCGTGTGTACATATATGTGTGTGAGGACTTCTCCTGACTTGCCCACCCAGTCTGCCAGTCACTGAAAGATCAAATCCTTGACTTTCACAGTTCAGGGAAAGGAGACAGAAGACTCATTGGGTCTAGGTTAGTAGCAACGTTCTAATGTATTTTTACTCATTAAGAGCGATGCGAACATATCCTGCACAATATAGTTAGTGTATAATACTTGACATAGGTTTCAAATGGGTGATTTTTATCTTAAAGTACAGATGCTTAACTGCTAGCAGAGGTGAGAACTAGAGAAATAAATTTATTTACAGTTTTGAGGAAAAACTAATTGGTAGCACTTTATTGTCACACCTGTTTTCTCTCTCCTCATTTCCCTTGCTCTCAGCTGCTCCTTGTTTTCTTGATTAGCTTCACTATTTATTTCCTCCTTCCTTCCCTTATCTTTACTGGTGTATTAGTTAATGTTGCTGCTCAAGTTTTCAGTCGACCTGCTCTCTGTTATCTTCTCCTTTTGATCATTCCAGTTTCAGTTATTTCCAGACACCCAGAAGACGGTGCTTCTGTAGTTTTTATTTAATAAACTTTTGTACCGACTGCATTTGGGTCCTCCTCTGTTATTTGCCTGACATTTATAATATCTAGACACTCCTAATCATTAATTAGGCACTAGCAAATAGTTAATAAATGATTCATAAAGCTTGTTAATAATATAAAAGCATGTTAATACAGTTTTATAAATATATAACTAAGCACTTTATTATTGTGCGTAGAAGCATCTATATAATATGATTTATAACATTAATTTCATGCTTTATTGATGATCAGTTATTCAGCTGAGCTTGTAAATAAAACTTTTCATTAATAAACTATCTTATCCAATTTGCTGCAACAGTGTAGTGACCAATAAAGGCCTTCTTCAATTATTCAGACATAAAGTATGAGTTACTATGAATGATAATAAAGTATATTAACACATAAACCTATTGTAATGAGAAGGGAGGTGCTTCGTATGAGTTGGTCAGTTTTGCTCTTTCCATGGAAATGAAGATATTATATAGTGAATATTCCTATGGATAGAAGCTATTAATTTATTTTATTGATTATCTATTTATTTCGCATTCATCACAATAATTACATTAATCAATCATATAAACATACATCAGGACAGGACGGTGTTAATAAAAAGGGAAAGAGGAGAGAAGTAATTGAGGGGGAAAGAGAGGGAGGGAAGTTTTTGTGGGGGAAAGAGAAGGTGAGAGGTAATTGTGGGGGAAAGAGTCATGATTGAGTTGAAAAGAATAAATACAAATAAAATAAATAAATAAGATTAGATACCTACCTTAGCACATACAAGCAGTTCGCACAGTTCTATCTACACATATGTGTACAAATGTAAATATACATACATACATGCAGTTATTGATCTACGTACAAAAAGAAAAATAATAACGATAATAATAAATAAATAAAATAAATAAATAAATATTACATGCATAGACATGAATACACATATACTTATGTATATGCTCATGTACATGCATACATACAAACACGATCACACTGGGAGAGTTTTCATAATCATACGAGTTATATTTGATCTGATCGCAACAGAGAAACACAGATGGATTAAGTAATTGATTAAGTAATTGATTGAGTAATTGAGTGTTATAGGAGAGGAGACCTGAACCTCAAGCATCTAGCAGTGACCGAACACCCCAGGTGACCCAAGTGAAGTGTGGGATCTGCCTCAGGCCAGGCCCCATAAACGGTCAGGAGCTACCCAGAGATCCAGCCTCCCCCCACAGAACGACAAGTTTTGGGGTCCGGACCCCTGAGCTGGACCCGCCCCACCTCCACCGCCCGCACCCACCCCTACGGCCACACGTAAAAAAAATAAATTAAATAAATAAATCTATTGTAACTCATGATTCATTTAACTAGTTATGAAATATTTACTAGCTGCAATTTGAGTGTTTTTGTGAGTTCATCTAAAGAGAGCACTATTAAAATTCAGTTTTTTGCATGACGTTTGCTTAAGTAAAACTTAATTATACACATCATTTTACAGACACAGAAAGATGCTTTTAACGTTCACTTGTTCTAGCTTGGATGATTTTATGAAATTCCCACCAAAGCCGAGAGCTGGAACAGATCAGCTCAGCACAGGAAACGTGTCTGTCTGAGCACCCAGCCTCAAAAAAGAGATTTACTAACTGCTGCCGAGGGTCACCTGAGGGGGAAAATCCACAATGTCTGGAGGTTATGGATGGATGGCTAGCCAGTGTTGACATGATTTAAGTTTCCATTTCCCTTTTTAAGACAAGCATCTGTGGTGGATGAAGAAACTTTAACCACCGTGTATCTTTTTTGCTGGAAAGGAGTACATTAAAAGAGCATTAAAGTAATAGCTCAGACACAATGAAAGTCGATGTCACTTTCTCCGGTATGTTTAAGATATTGCGATGTTATATATTGCTAAAAATAGTGACTTTAAAATATGCAAGGTCATCTACTGGCAATCATTTCTCAGTAAAAAGAAAATGGAACATCTTGTTGGGAAATCACAACACGCATGCACACACACAGAAAAGCCCAAGTTAGCTCAACTTAGAAGCCAAGTAATCTGGCGGGGAGGATGAGGCGAATGCAGTAGAAAAACAAACAGAGCTGTGCAGCCACTCTGCCAAACAGCGATTCGCTGTGGCTCTTTAGCGAATCGATTTATGAGCGCACACATGTTTCTCACAAGGACCATCAATCGGCCTGTATGAGCAGATAATGTTAGTGTAGAGGGTCGAGGGGAAGGAGGATGAGTGCACTGGTCCTGATCTCCCAGAGTCAGACACGCTCCTAGTCAATATATTTTGCAGATCATGGAACATATTTCCGGTAAGAGAATTTAGCGTTCTTGATGATGGCCTTGATCTTTTGACTTGTAGGTTTCTGAACCCTTATAAAATAGTTGGAAAACTCCTAATGATGCTCTAATGACAGGTCAGCATATTGATTATTTTGTTTTTAACAATTTTATCACTAAATTGCACCAACAGAGACTACTAGTTCATGCAGATGCTTGAATCAGGAAATTTCTTATTGCCAGTTGAAAAATTAAATATTTCATATTGGTCATATTCTAAAAGCTGTGTGTACTTGTGTGTGTGTGTGTGTGAGAGAGAGAGAGAGAGAGAGAGAGAGAGAGAGAGAGAGAGAGAGAGAGAGAGAGAGAGAGAGAGAGAGAGACGTTAGGATAGAGTAAATCAGGCTGCAGTGATAAATGAATGTTCATGTGTAACCTTGAGTGAAAATTGCTTCCACAAACTCAATACTGAATTGAGATTAAAACGACATGGTGACAAGGAAAAATATGAAATTTAGCGCATTGCCTGAAGATGACAAGTGTGCATCTGCTGATTAGCGTCTGAAGGGTGTTTTTGTTGTGAGTCAACCATGATGGGTGTGTGTGTGTTTGTGTGTTTGTGTGGCAAGAAGTGGTGAACATGCAGGTCAACTAGATTCAAGATTCAAGATCTGCTTCCTTTGTATCACACGACATCATCTCTTTTCTCTATGTGTAATGTGAGTTTAAGGGCCCCTATTTTGATTTTGAGAGATTCCGTATTTGATTTTGGAGGTTTCCAACAACAGGTTGGAAATAGGTCATTTGTTTTTTCTTTATTTTGTTGGGGAAATACTCTCAAAATTTTATAACAAACACAGAAAACAAGTTTATTTTAAATAAAACATGCACATTATTTTTAATGAAGACACACATTTTTTACGAAAATTACAAGCCTCATAATTAATTTTTTTACATTGCAAGCTTTGAGTGGAAAACTTGAGCTGGTCCTTAAGACCTTCAGTCTTATCTACTTGTGAAACGTCATAGATTTTCGCTAGCTTTCTAATCAAGGAACCTTGAGAGTGGTGCCTACAACCATGTTGTGAGCCTCTCATGCACTTCCTGAATGGGAAGCACACAGGGATTCTTATGATGTCACAAGCTACCAAGCCAATCATCCAGCCGAGACCAGGCAAGGTCGAGAGTCACCTTCAGCTTGTTTTCTTTGGCTAACCTGGAACTTATCTCATATCTCAACAATCTGACTTCTCTAGTTTAACCGTTGACAGAGAAAAATACAAAACATACAGGTTTCAAAGCCACCATCATAAAGACTATAACAATTTATTTATAGAGCACAGATAAATAACATTGTTCTGTTGACTGAAGCACTGAACAAAGTCGAAAAGTCTTAAGAACACACCCGGGTAAAACACACACACAGAAGTATTATAAACACAGTAAAAACATATAGGTGAAAATAAAAATTTAAAAATTTACCAGGTAAAATACTTGTTAAAAGAAATAACATTTACAGACCATAGGCTTGGGTGAACAGCAGAATTTTCAGTTTGACTTTAAAAACAGACAGTGATGCTAGTCTGATTTCAAGAGGCAGGGAGTTCCAGAGTTTGGGAGAAGCGACAGAAAGCACGCTCGCCTCTGCATTTCAATCTAGATCAAAGGAGTGCAGTGATCTGCAAGGTTGGTGTGTGATTACAAGACAGTCCAGACAAGAGATCAATTACATTTCCCCATCAGAAAGAAGTCAAAAATGTATTCACCGCAATGTCTCCATATTATACAGAAAGTATGCTGGTATACTGGGACACCACTAGATTAAGCTTACAGGTTAATGCGTTCAATTTATAAAGAACTTTTCCAGAGCTCAAAGTCGCATTACAATGTTTAGTGCATTATTCTTTCACTCCACATTCACACTCTGGTGGTGATGAACTACCTTGGTAGCCCTCAGCTGGCCTGGGGCAGTCTGACAGGACGTGGCTACCAATCAAAGCCTATGGCCTCCTGCCCACCACCAAACACACCCCACGAATCACACACATCCATAGGTTATACCGGAAAAACTCTGCATGAGATCTAGCTTCATAAGCTTCAAATAGTTTCAAGACCTAAGCTTTAAGATACATGTTGAAAGGGAGCAAACAGTTTAATTTAGAATAAAGGTCTCTACAAGTCTATCCAAACTTGAGGCTTCAGATGGCTTCTCTGTATGGTGCATTTCGCAAGCTATGTATTTAATGTAGTGACACTCGTCACAATTGGTTGGTGCTCATTTTATTTTGCTCTTTTTGGGGGTCTTTGTCATAACGGCTTGCAGTTAAATACGATTTTTTCCCCGATACAAATGAATCGTTCAAATTCTTTTAAATTAACAAGAGTCAAAAGAATGTCTATATTTTCCTATTTCCTGGTCTCTTCCTTAGTTGTTCACCTTGTAGTTCTTTGGTGCGGTTTTCTGTCATAAGTATCGAGCGCCATCCAGCCGCTCTTTCATGTCCCACTCACATGATCAAAACAGCCAGCTTTGATTGGTTGTTCTCCTGTGGTAAACCAATCCGGTATGGTAAACCAATCGCTCGGACAGATGTGTGATGTGCCATCGGCGCCCATACTTTTCCGATCGCACATAACTTCGCACTGTATATTCAGATAGATGTGTGGCAGCCTTAAGTCCACAAAACAAATGTGGGCGCAAAAGATATTGGGTCAACTAAAACAAGGAAAGTTTTAAATCAGAGTTTGGTCAAACAAGATGTTTGTTTATTTTATTTTTGGATTTTTCTTTTTTTTAGACTTAAGATTAGAGGGTGTGTACAGTATATATTGACCCTCCTGTTATTTTTTTAAGTTGGGCGGACAGTGATCTTGGCAGCTCCATGTACGGGAGGAAGTTGGTGACAGTCGAGTGATACAAGTAGATTCTGAGCCCCAGGCACAAGTGGAATAAATCGCTCTGTCAGCGTCACTGTAGTAAAGCTGTCGATAGTGCTGTAAGTGGGAACAAGAGAGAGAAAATGGAGAGTTTTGTCAATACATAGATTTTTTGCAAATTTATTTTATTTACAGTGGACAGCTTTTATCTAATCTTTTGCCCCTTGAATACTACACTCTAAAAAATTAGTTAACTCATCATAAAATTCCCAAGAAATTTCAGAATAAGTTAATTGTGTCTCCCCAAATTTGTTTTATTGACTCAGCGTATGACTCGACACAGCTTGTCACAACATTGACCTTTTTTTTTTACTCAGACTACAACAGCTACTGAGCAGTCAACTAAGTAAGAAAATATTAATTCAGACAAAAATTGAGCCAACTGTTATACCTTTTGTAAAAATTGAGTCAAAAAATATTTTTGCGCTCAGTCAGAATTTCATTAGTTGTATTTTTTACACTATAGGGGAAAAATCTCTCATATCTTTCCTTGCGTAAAATCAAAACTCTTACCCATAGGAAATCTTCCTGACACCCAACAGTCTAAGTCCTTCAATGCGAAACTTGACTTTCTTGAGGGTGCGCTTCACTGGGTTTTGGAAGCTGATTAAAACCTTCAGTTCTTTGCCAACAACACAATCTCCATCAATCTGAGAGAAAATCAAGTTTGCAAGTACAGATGTCATCATCAACAGAGAAATGAAACCAAAAACTAAAGGCTTCAGCACATAAACATAAATTATCATCATAATTTATTATTCCTAGACTTGTTCTCAACCTGCTAAAACAAAAATTCTATGTTGGGCATGATTTAAGGGTTTTTAATGAGTTTTCATGTGTTGGTAGCATTTTGTAACTCACTACGAGTCATTAAGCATTAACACATAGTTAATAATTTATCAACCATTGTTTCTATTTAGATACCCATTTTTAAGAAGTTTATAAATATAACTTGAAAGGCTTTATTCTTGGTTATAACATCTATATAATATGATTCATAACATTAATTTCATGCTTTATTGATTATCCATTAATCATTTATAAATTAAACATTTTATTAGTTGTAAAACATTCACGAGGTAATTTAGAACATGCTAATATATTATAATTGAACTATTTGAAAGAACATGCATGCATCTTTCTATTCAGACATATAATAACAGTTTCTCAGTGTGATAATAAATGTTTTATTAATACATATTCCAGCTTTAACTCGTTAAAGCCACATTCATTTTATTTTATTTTGTCTTGTGACTATAGAAATAGTTTTTCATTCATAAAGTACATTTTTGTTTAACACAAGAAACTTACCTTAATTGTTAGAGGTGGTGGACGCAGCCTGAAGCGAAACTGGGTTGCCAGAACCTGTCTGCTTTGTTTGACGCGACCAGTGAGAGTGAGCATCATCATGGCCTGGTCCACCAAATGTTCTTTATACTGATTGTAGGATAGACAGCATTCCACTGTATCCACTGCAGGAGCAAAATCAAAACAGACAGTAATTCACATGTTTTTATGTTCTTCAAGATCAACTCAGTTTGAAATAAAACTATTGCAGGCTCTAAATAAATGAGTGAGTGAGTGAGTGAGTGAGTGAGTGAGTGAGGGAGGGAGTGACAGACAGACACAATGCATATTATATATAATGGCAGAAAACTTGCCATTAGGGCTAGGGAGACACCCAATATTGTAACCGTAACTGTTTTGCTTGAAGTTTAGTATTGCATTATTTTTATTTTATTTTTATTTTTTTGCTTTTGAGGTCCTTAGTCCAATATATAGGGATATTTTAGATTAGGAAAAAAATGGTTTTGTCTTCAACATCATGATTTGAAAAATCCATGATGTTGATAGACCCTCATGCACATCCATCATGCCAAAAATAAGAAAAATTCTAACCTTGATTGGGATTCAGTTCAATGGGAATGTGATCCTTCATCACAGTCGCTTTATACACTCCAGTGTAGTACATTATGGCCATCTGTCCAGTTAGTGTGAACGTTCGCAGTTCAGAGCTGGAGTTTTTCATGGTGATGTCCAGGTTTGCATCTCCTCCCAGCTGAGGCTCTTCTCCACTAAAGCTGATCTCAATGGAGACATCATTAGCACTGGAGATCTCATAGATCCTGTGTTTGGAGCCGAACATACAGGCGGTTTCCACAGCGATGCGCTCCTCCTCTGAATCTAGCCAATATATTTAATAAATTAATCATCCTGAATGTTTAGAAGAGTAATAGTAGAGTTTTGACCTTTGCAAATATATTATTTTCATTGTCAAATTTAAGTCCACAACAACAGGAATCCTGCAGCAAGAACAACTGGGTAAAAAGTGTCAGATAATTTGCTGTTATGGCTAGGCAGACACCCAATATTATAATCATAGTTGTTTTGTTTGAGGTTTAGAATTGTATGAAATTTGTTATGGTTCATGGCTGCTTTTGAGATCTTTGCTCCAATAATCCAGGAAAGTTATAGATAAGGATAGGAAATACTTTTGTCACATGCCTCTTTTGACAGGTGGATTACCAAAGCATTTAAATTGGTGGATCACCATAGCATTTAACAACTAAAATCACATCACATTAATCAATTAGCAACCATAGGGTTAACATGGTTCTTAATGTGTGTTCAAACTTGTAGTTTGGTTTATTTGGTTCAGGCCAGACCATTATGTATTTAGTTTTAGTCTAGTTGGCATTGGCACTAGCTTTTTTTTTAATTAAACTAAATGTACAAACCAAAGGATTTAGTAATAATTCCAGAAAGGTATCAGTTGTTCTTGTGATGACTCACTACAGCGCTGAACTATTCAAAACAATTTTTTGCATTTGATTAACTGTGCTTATAATGTGCATCTACATACACAAAAACACTAAATTAAGAAAAAGCGTTACAAATATTCAAAATACATATACACTATCAATTTTCATCAGTGCGTGAATATCATTTTTGAGATTTTCTGTTTGTATGTGTTGTCAATATTTCTGTTTCTCATCCAATTCTCCCTCAGATGAATGTAACTATCAGTCTGTACAAAGCTACATATCACAATATATCACATGGTAATGTATTTAAACACCTTCAGCATATTTGTAGAGGTGTGTGATGTCCTGTCGTTCATCAGAGCCAACAGCTTTTGTGCTGATGCAATGACCAACTGCATTTTTCTTAATACTGACAGGGTTGAAGATCCCATTGGCACCACGTTGCCAGTACACCTTATCACTGTTAACCTTAAAAAAAAAAAGATTCATTTAGGTCAAACACATTTCACTTTTTGTACAAAAAAAAGATGCTGAAGGAACTGAAGGGAAATCAATGATAAAATGTTAATCTTTGGGTCCCTTTAAGTGATACTCCAGAAGATTCCTTTTACCTCTGAGAATACGTATGGCGTGTCATGCTTGAGATAAACAAGTCCATTGCGAACAGCGGTTGCTGAAGCAGGGCCACATCGATAAACACCTTGACTGGTGACCTGAGGAGTGGAATCTACCACCTGCCAACCACCCATTCCAGCAGGCAGGTCTGGACGGGCCATCCAGCAGTCGTTCCACACATGGAAGTTCCTAAAGAACATAAATTAGGTAATGAACAGACAGAAAAGTTCCTATTTGTGAAGTGAATATACCAGAGTTCAGACAGAGACATTGATGAAGTTTTTTTTAAACTAAAGAGTACAAAATTATTTTTGTCCAGCATAAAGTCTTTAAGAACACTTTTGTATAAACTCATAAAATAATTATTTTCAATTATCAAAAGTTCCATCTATCCATCTTCTTAGTCCCTTTTCAGGGCCACCACAGCAGAATGAACCACCAAATCATCTGGCATGTTTTACACAGCGATGCCCATCGAACTGCAACTCTCGACCGGGAAACTTCCAAACATACTCCCAATTCATCTGTACTGCACCTCTGTGGACTTGTGGAGGAAACCGGAGCACCCGGAGTAAACCGTCGCGATCACTGGGAGAACATGCAAACTCCACACAGAAATGGCAATTGACCCAGCTGAGCCTCGAACCAGCGACCCTCTAGCTGTGAGACTACCCATTGCGCCACCATGACACCCTGTTATTTTTTCAAGTATCTCTATTTATTTTGTTCTTGTAAATATGCAACTGTCCGGCCTCTCACCTATACTCTCCATAACTATAAAGCAATATATTAAAGGCCAGTAAAAGAGATCCAATGTGTTTGATATCCTGGACACTAGGGGCAGCAGTACATCCTTTATATTTGGTGACATTCAGAAAGTGTGTGTTGGTCAAAATCGCAAACAGCTTTAACCAAACAAAAGGAGTGTGTTCCATTTCATAAGCCTATAAATCAGTAACGTGTCAATATAAGTAAATATATGTTATTATCAAAATATCTCTCAGGGAAAGGATGCTTTATCTTCGCAGGTGAAAACACTTTTACAGCTTTTGGAAGCTGGGTTGAGATGGTTTATACAGATGGGCAATTAGAGCCTGTCAGACACAATCAGACACAGTTTCGGAAGGTATGCCAAGGCAAAAACCTGGTAAAATGCACCAAATCTTCGGTCATGTGACTGGAGTGTTTCGAAACTTTGAAGCTTTGTTACGCCAAAATCATGTGATTTGGTGGTTTTGAATGAAGCTTCAGATCAATGTTTCAAATAATCTGAGCTTCGAAATCTCAGCACAGTGTCAAATCGTCAGTTTCTCAATGCTATCCTTAGCAAGAGGTTGGAATTTTCTATTCCAAGTTTTTGTATCATCAAGTTAGTTAACTTGTTGCAAAACAAAACTATTTTCATAAATGATGGCTCACATGCATTGCCTTGTATGCTGTGCACATGTTAACTGATGCTAACTCCAATGATGGCAGCTAAATTATTGACTGCTACAGAGGCCTTCTTATAAGAGTTTTATTATATATTATAATATTGAAAAAATGGGGCTAACCAGATAGAATCTCGACTGAGTTCATCAATCAGGATACAGTTCTCATCAATAAACACATCGGTAGTCAAGGAGATATCGGTGTCATGCGCTGACTCAAAGTTTGTAACACTCCTGGTGGGAATTCCTAAACACCTCATCACTAGAAACAAACAAAATGTTTTATTATTGAACTTATTTTTAGTTTAGTTTAGTTTAGTTCATAATTGGATTTCAGATGTGGCTTCTCACCTGTTGTGGTGACCCCAGAGAAGACCCAGCACTGTCCATATCTGACCGGAACCCCTCCTTTTTCATAATACTGTTTTAGGATGTCACTGCTGCCACTCCAGAATTTGGGAGCTGTGCCATCTGGATAATTTCCAGACCAGTTTCCCACCAGCACACCATAGTCATCAGGAGAGTTAATCTGGCCGATAAAATTAGTCAAAAGTAACGATTGTTATCTGGATGCATTTCTTTCCTATTACCTTTTTAACTATTTTTTATTTAACATCCTGCCATGGACTAAAATAGCATTTGGTAGATTATGGGAAGTTTGAGACCTTTATAATCTGCTGAAATACAGTATTGCAGGACCAAAGAGTCTGCTGTTGGTCTAAAGTCAGTGTGAAGAGAGTACTTTTGCAGTAGTAATGGGACGGTCACTAATTATTATTTTTTATGAGCCTATCTTCAAAGAGATCTATGAAGCTCTTTGCGGAATAAATTGTTCAATTACTTTTCTCGCAATAGAAATTAGTAAACGTTATAAACATTGTATTTATAGTCAATCATAACAGCTATTTTTGCTCTAGTGGGAAATATGCATGTCATAAAATATAGGTTATTTAAAATATAAAAAGTGGTTATTGTTTAAATGACTGAAAAACTCAAATTTTAAGCAAGCCACTTTGGTTAAGAAACACTAGATGAAGTTCAAACTCACCATCGCAGATAAAAGCCTGACGACATTCACAGGATCTCCCCATCCAGATGCCGGGGCTCCACTGCGCTCCAGCAAAAATAAACACGCAGGAAGGATGTCTTTATCGAACTAAGACAGAGAAGAAAGAATTGTAAAGAATTAAGAATTGTAAAAATAAGTCATTTGTTGTTTTATTACTTCTTGTGTTTGGGTGTCTATGTAGTTCTGACCTGTCCAAAATTCCAGTGTCTCTCTTCAATCTGGCTGTCAGTTCCATAATAGATGATCCCCATATCATTCAGTACATACTCCTTCCTCTCATCCTCATTGTCCAAATACACTGAGTCATCTAAAAAAAAACACAAATTTTGTCACCAATTGTTTAGTATGTGCATCATTTCAAAGGAGCTTTATAGAAAACAATGAACAATTTTTACCAACTCTGCTAGGTCAAAGTGAAGCATAAATGTGCTGAAAGCAATTTTTCATAAAAGATGGTAGGTTTGTTTCTTCAGAACCTCAACAAACTCAAAGCCAATTAGTAGGATCTTTCAAAATGTAGGTTAACGTTGTAGAAAATGTTTGTTTTTGTGATTAAAAATGTCAATCTTGTCTCTGAAAAAGCTAATGACAGGGATTTGTTCATTTTTAAAGGGTGCTTATTATAAGTCTACATTTAGAAGGTGTTTGGACATAAAGGACATAAATTTGGGTGTGAAAGGTGTGAACACGCCCATATTAAAATTGGTAAAATTCATCAAGTTGTTAAGATCCCTTATGTTTGTATTTTAGAAATATCTGACTTTCCCTAATGCTTTTTCTTCGCTCCTTAAAATATGTGCACGGGTGCGGCCAACTAGCGTCACCCACGGTATTTTTGCTTTGCAGATAGAGTAGGGAGTTCAGGGTGTCGCACATGCCGAAGAACTCTGTTCTCTGTTTTAGTTATTTTCCAGTTAGGTAAGTGGGTGTGGCTCAGAAAAAGTTTTGCTTGGATTGTTCGTTTCCTTTGACGCATCCTTCTTTAATTCATTTATTGTCCCTCGGTAACCGGGACCCAGTCCTGGAGGACTGTGATTTTGTTTTCTTTGGTGAAAAATAAACACTCTTTGTTGTTCTATCTTGCCTGTGCCTGGCCTTCATTTATAGGTCATTTATAGTAAATATTTTAATTAGATATAGAGATCTCTAATCATAGGCGTCACGGTGGTGCAGTGGGTAGCACGGTCATCTCACAGCAAGAAGGTCGCTGGTTCGAGCCTCGGCTGGGTCGGTTGGTATTTCTGTGTGGAGTTTGCATGTTCTCCCTGTGATCGCGTGGGTTTACTCCGGGTGCTCCGGTTTCTCTACAAGTCCAAAGACATGCGGTATAAGTGAATTGAGTAAGAACGATTGTCTATAGTGCTAAAGTGTGAATGTTTCCCAGTGATGGGTTGCGGCTGGAAGGGCATCCGCCATGTGAAACATGTGCTAGAGGAGTTGGCGGTTCATTCTGCTGTGGCGACCCCGAAAGGGAAGAATGCCAACATGAAAATGGATGGATGGATCTCTAATCATTTTCCTATCAGTGCAATAGGTTTATAAATTACTGTTCATAGCTTTATATCAGGGGTTTTGTGGGGTCTTAAAAAATGTAAACGCCCAAATTTTAGGCCTTAAAAAGTCTTAAATTCACTGTTCTAGGTCTTAAATATTATTTCACAGGTCTTGTGTTTTTTGCGTTTGCTTGGTGTTGCCAGAAATTGAGAAAATGCTCCTAAATTCTAAACAAAATATTTAAAATAATTGTTAGGGGTGACATAGCCTGAGAACATGTGCATAAATTCTCCAAAACATAAAAGTGATGGTTAGGGTTCCTAGAGATTGAGAAATGCTCGCTAACACTCATATATCTTAAAATCTTAAAAGTGATGAGGGTTGCCAGATAATGAAATACAACTGATAATATTAAAAATCATAAAAGTGTTAGTTGGGGTTGCCAGGGATGAAGAAATTCTCCTAAATATTAAAAATGATGGCTCGAATTGTCAGAGTCTGAGAAAATGCTTATAAACATAAAAATGATTGTTAGGGTATGAAGCAAAGTATTTGAAACATTTAAACATTGCATTTTTAATATGCAAAAAAATTCAAATGTAATTCTTAACAGTATTCAAAAGTCTTAAATTTGACCTTATCTAACATGCAGAAAACCTGTTATATGTTTTTAAGGCTAGCCAGGTCACAGATTAAAAGGTAAAAATGGCTTGCCTTAGTGACAATGTAAATTTCATTCACATAGAAAGCTTGAAATCTCCTCAGTTGTAGACTCAACACAAACGAGGATGCAAATATATTACATAGGACACAACAAAAACATTAACAGACATTAAATGAGACTGAAATTACTCTTTTATAAAATAAACAGATCCTAGACATTAAACAGAGTTTCCACAAGGGGGCATACTGACGGGTTTTGCATACTGGGGGGCAAGAAACATCAAGGTTCTTTTCTGATAAATACCTGACGAAAGTCTAGATCAGGGGTGTCCAACGTCGGTCCTGGAGAGCCACTGTCCTGCACATTTTAGTTGTAACCCTGCTGTAGTATGCATACTACTCTACTTCAGCCAATCAGAGGAACATAATTAGTGCCACAGGTGTGTTTCATGATGGTTGAACTAAAAATATGCAGGGCTCCGGCCCGACGTTGGACCGACGTTGGACACCCCTGGTCTAGATTGTAGATAACCCTTGTTAAAGAGCTGAAAATAAGAGTTTGCCTTTAAAAGTTGTTCTCTGAGGCCATCTGCAGGTTGAACTCCCCTGATTTCACATGCCAGAGCAAAGGCTTGAATATAATTATAAGATTTATAACTATATTCAAACTTGATTTTATTTTACTTTATTTTATTCAAACTTGAAATATTATTTTTCATACATGAGGGCTCTCCAGTTGAGGTCCTCACTGATTCTATTCAAATAAATGTCCGATCATGAGAGATATCTTAACAAGCTTAAAAATTCAAAAACGAAAAGAAAATAAGTTTTTAAAGTAAATAGCTTTAAGTGAGAATTATAACATTTAGAGGAAAGAATCATATTTTGTAAGGTAATATACTATAAATATACAGTGTTATTTTTTTATTGCACATTATATGCCTTTCTCATCTAACAAGGTACACCTTACAAATATAAAGGAAGAGAAAATTATACACTGCTAATGCTAAATGTTTTTAGTTGCATGATAATTCTTCCACCAAGCCCTTGTTTGTACCTTCACACCAGGGGTTGAACAGGATGTAGATGTCGTTTTCAGGGTTGTATGCTGACATGGCATCACCCGCCGGGGAACTTGTTCCAACACTGAGCCTGTATTTACCAACGGCAGCAGTCGGGAGAGATTTGCAAGACAGCTTCATTTTTCGGTCGCTCACTTCAACTATTTTTGCTCCCCAACAGTGATCCCTCAGAACCTCAGCCACAGGAACAATCACATGTGTGCCTTTGGAAACCCCCGGAAGATTACCTGAAGGACACAGACACCAAGAATATGTATGAAGTGGCACTAAGTTTTTAAATTCTGCATGAAACTGCATTAACCCATTTTTGCTAGAAATTCACTAGTGAGGCATTGTATCTGTGCACAAACATACCAATTTGCACATGCCCTATTTCCCTACTTTAAAACTTAAGATGGAATACCAACCTAGTTTGAGATCTAAGTGTAGTTTGTCAGTCTTGGGGTTGAAGGGTCTGGAAAGCTCGACCAGCATCTGAAAGGTTTGACCTCTGCGGATGATCAGGTTTTCACTGTGATATCGGTCTGTGTGATGCTCCTGTCGGTTCTTCCCTGTGCTGGATTTGAGGAGGTCTACAGAATTCACCTCCAGCAAGTTACCTTAAACAGATAAAGACTTGTTGTTCACATGTTTAAATGATTCAGAAACACTGCACAGTATTTAGGTTGTATATTCTCAACAACAAAAAAAGAGTATAACATTTCACAGTCATTGTTACTTAAGTAAGTGAATGAAAAGAAATCTTCTCCTCATATTTATCACCTGACATTGTACCATAGCTGTGTCTGTCCGGCTTTAGTTTCTCTGGATCCTCAGGTAACAGTGTTGCTAGTGTAAAGCGACCGACTGCAGACCGGTTCCTGATTTCTATAGGCATTCTTTAAAATAAAAGAAAAAGTTTGTAGAAAATTTACGTTTATGCATTTGGCAGACTCTTTTGTCCAAAACAACTTGCAGTAGGGGAGAGACAATATGCAATTTGTTACACAAAGTGTATCTTAGGTTGCTCATACTAGAAGTTATATCAGCTGATCAATCAACCATAGCAGGAAGGAAATAAAAAGGAACCAGATGGGACAAGAGCCTGAACCAGTTGAGAATGTGATGTTTTGATCAGTTGGACCCACAATTCTCACTCTACCCTCTGATAGTGTCAGGGTTTTGGAGGAGATCATCTTTATTGCTTTGAACACTTCCTAGCGTGTTCTTTATTTCTCACAAAAGATTGAGATGAAAAACATGTTGCCTCATTTGGTACCACATTCCTCTATTTAACCGACTTTCTTGATCTCGGTGTGGATGTATTTCTTGTTTTGTAGCCAGATCTGTGGCTTCTGGTTAAGTTTAATGCTGATAGACACCATCCTCTCGTCTCATGCAGTCTTGTCAGTGTGTTTGCTCATATAGACTCACCTAAGTCTACACTATCTCTGCCGACAGAACATTCTGACTGAAACAAAGGAATTGTCCTTTCCCTCTCTACCAAAGTTTGCTTTAACCCCAGAATGGTTTACCTGAGTTTGGAATGTTTATTGTCTTTATGGTTTACCTTAAGTTTGATCACCTTGGAAAATGCCTACGTTTTGGGGGTTTTCTTCCAGAAGAATTGAAATCAAAGAATTGTTTCATCTGGTTCTTTGTCTATTGATTGTGACGGTATTTATACAAGTACTTTTTGTCTGTAACCTTAATACACCATACAACCAAAATATATCACAGATCAAACCTGTCACTAAAGCAGCAGGTTTTTTTTTTTGTTTAAAGTCAGAGGCAATGGATTAAGTTGGATTAAATGGATTAAAATAGGTATTGAAAAGTTATTAAAGAGTTATTAAAGACTTATGGCAGTTTTTTCTAATTAAAATATGAGCAGCAAGTTCATCGTCAACTAAAATGAGGAAGTCATTATATGTTGATGCCGTCCCCACAGTTTTATTCGCTTGTGTTTTTTAGACAAAGGCTCACAGAGATAGTAAGTGTGTAGTGTTCTTCTCCAGTTCTAGTGAGAATGCTTTAAGCATAGCTTCAGATAGATCACTGAATCAGACTTAACCAAAAGTTTTGTCATTTTAGTATTGTCTAAATGTTTGCTTTTTAAATTTCCTATTTAAAACAACATTTGTACATTATTGTTTTGAACAATATTCTCTTTATGCATGTCATAATGGCCGCAGCAGGAACAGAGATATTAGACTGTGCTGGAGAATGTCCTTACTTTGTAAAGAGATCAAGATAATGTTTTTTAGCCACTGGGACGAACATGCTTTTGGTCCAATTTAAAACAAGACATTTTTTTTTGTAGAAATTTAGGTAATAACTACACACTACTAATAATTAATTAAGCATTAGCAAGGTTTGTTTTTACAGTATATTTTAAAAAATAACTTTAATAATCTTTATTCTTGTCATTCTAGATTCTATTCTCATTCTATTCTAACACCTATATTATATGCTTAATAACATACATTTTGTGCTGTTTTGAGGATCAGTTAATCATTTATGAATAAAAATTCACTCCAAAGACCAGTCAGTTATTAGTTGTAAGCGATTCATGAGATAATTTGGAATATGTTGATAAATTATTAAAAAACATATTCACACATTATTTTTATTCAGACATGAATAGTCCTCACTTTAGATGAGCTCACAAAAACAGTTAACTGGCAGCTAGTAATTGCTTTATTACTAGCTGAATTAATCACATGTTACCTTAGTAATATCTGTAAATAAAACATTTATTATCACACTGAGTAACAGTTACAATGCGTCTGAATAATAAGATGTATAAATGTGCTTTCAAATAGCTTATAAATCATTTATTAACATGGTCTCTAAATGATCTCATGAATCACTAACAAATAACAACTAACTGGTTTTTAAATAGTGAAAGGATTTATTTATAAATGATTAACTGATCCTCAATAAAGCATGAAATGAATGTTATTAGGCATATTATATAGATGCTTATAAACCAGGAATAAGCGTTTAAACTACAAGTTACAAACTGATAAATGTGTATTAACATAGAAACAATGCTTCATAAATTACAAATTAACTATTTGCTAAAACTTAAATAATAATTCATTGTGTGTACGGATGTATTGAAACGTAGAGAAAAGGCCTTTTTTTTAAATGTTGTGTTCCTTTTTTAGTCATCTCTAAAAAAAGAATTCCAATATCTTATCTATAAGTTTCTACAAGTGATTGGTTCCTTCATCTATTTAACTAAAAATCTATTAAAAAGCGAATCTATCAACAACAAAAAAAAAGCAATGAAGAAGAGTCTCCTTCAACAAGATTTTATCTTCAAATGCAATAAAAATGTCAAAAGATTTAACTGGATGTTGTACTTTAATGTTTACAGAGACTCAAAAACAAAAAGCATTTGTAATAAATGCATCTATTAAGTTTACAATAAAATACACATAATGAGTCTAATGACTTTTTAAAATCCGAAAACATTTTTCTTACTTGTTGTCCTGTTTGATTGTCTCAGTTGTAGTTCATTTCTCCTTTTGCTCTGGAAGCACCTGACGTTTCCGAGTCTTGTGTGAAAATCTGAGTCAGTCAGCATTTAATTTATCATGCACAATGTAATTAATTTCTCTTACTATAACTCTCAAGAGGCTGGACTAAACCGGTTAAACTGGATTCGTTTCTAAGGCATCTCTCCCACCATTGCAAGATTGGGCAAAATGTCACTACCCCTAGCACTGATGTGTCCCTGACCCGTAGAATAAATACATTTTGGGGTGGAAAGATTGCTCAGTGGTGGAGTTCAATCATTCTGCCATTGTGGCCCTGAGCAAGCCAGCTTACCCACATTGCCCAGTATGGAAGTGTGTCTCTGGTGGGGTGTGTTTGGTGGTGGGCAGGAGGCCGTAGGCACATAATGTCAGCCACGTTCTGTCCGACTGCCCCAGGGCAGCTGAGGGCTACCAGGGTAGTTAATCACCACCAGAGTGTGAATGAATAATGCTCTGATAATTGTAAAGCGTCTTTGAGTCTAGAGAAGTGCTATATAAATTGAAGGCATTTGTAATATTATTATTGAATAAACTGGTCAGAAAATAAATGTAAAATGTTTCCCACTATGAGAAACTAGTTATAAATGTATGGTGGGGTCTAATCAGAGGGCATGCAGTCTTACGTCTTATCTTTTCATTAAAAAAATATGTTTTACGTTTTGTTCTTGTTTTAAATGTTACCGCATTGTCTTAGAATGTTCTTAAGGAATTATTATTTTACTCATAAACCAGTTTGAGTCATTACCAATTCACTACCAAGAACATTGCAACTCACTGCATCACAATCCTGTGTGATCATGATTACTAATGATAGCATTTCTCAGTCAGACATCATTTTAAAGATGGATTAGTAGAGATGTGTCATTTGGTTAAATAAAAGAAGAAGTTACTCCGACTTCCAAAGCTACAGTAGTTATTAAAATAGAACGTGCACTTAAAATAAATCCTCAGTTAAAAAGATCATCACTACCCAATTTCCCATCACTACACAAAAACTTAAATGTTTTATATTGTGAAAGGTGGCAACCACCTGCTGTGACAATGATTTTTTTTAATTAACTGGTAACTATGAATAAGGTAGATGGCAAAGTAGTGTCAATAATCATTTGAAGCAGATCTTAAAAGATTTTTATTCTCCATCAAAGCATCACTTAAAAACTAAACAGCAAATGAATAATCTTTGTATAATGAAAGAGTATATAGACAATTAGCTGTTCCATCTAAACACACAACTATTAAGGTCGAAACACATTGGGCCAAATTTCAGTGAGAATCTTCGCTGTGTGTGCTCAACATTTGTAAGACCTTTTAAAGGCTGTTAAGGAAAAAACATGACAACACAAAAAAGAATATAAGACACAAAAGTTTTTTTGCATTATAACATGCCTAAAAATACATTGTTTGAAACCCTAACCATCACTTTTATATTTTTGAACACTAACTCTGGCTACCATAACAGTTATTTTTAAATGTTTTAACGTTTAGGAGCATTTTATCAATATCTGGCAACCCAATCCTAACAATCACTTTTGAGATTTTGACTGTATATGAGACTTTTCTCTAACTATGACAACACTAAACATCACTTTAAATTTTTGAGGATTTCCGAAAGTTTTCTCAAAATCTGGCAACCCTAAACATGATAAGTTTTTGAGCATTTATGCACATTTCTTAGACTATGACCACTGTAGTCTGTTTTTTTTTTTTTGTTTTTTTTGTTTTTTTGCTTAGAATTTTTTCAATCTTTGGCACCCCCAAGCAAAAAAAAAAAAAATCACATATCAAATTTACATATGAAAATTAAGACCTGTGAACAATTATTTAAGACCTAGAACAGTGAATAAGGCGAGAAAAAAATGGGCTTTAAGATTTTAGAGTTCTTAAAACACTGTGGAAACTCTGTTTATTGTCTAAAGTTAAACCTCTGGCATCAAAAGTGAGTCGAAATTTGGCACACATCTTCATTTCCCCTCCCTGGTATCATCTAACATGTTAGTGTTACTAGATCTTGACTGTGAATGGGGAGCAGGTGAGTTGAATTTGGCTATGAAGAGGAGAAGTTCCTTTAAATTATTTTATAGAGCCCCTTATGCATTTAATAGAGGTTAAAAAAAATTTGGCTGTCAACCATAATTTTTGCCCAATCATTTAGCTGTCGACCATAAAAAAATCTTGATCCTCATTAACAAACATTTAAAACAGTTAATTACTTTCGCATGTTTGTACTGTCGCATGTTTTAGTATTGTTCCCTCATCAAAAACATGCCTCAAGTCATATCCAGATTTATGTTCAAGCATGTGTGTGTAATCTTATTTTCTTCTGTGCACTGACTGACCAGGAAATGTAACCACAGCAGAACCGTAGAATCCATAATTTTCTGTGTGCCAACATGCAAAACCCAGTAGGGTCAGTGGGAGGAACATGATGTGCATCACTTGTTTGTCAGAGTACAAACATTTAAGGTGATTTAAAGTAAATACTGCCTTTTGAAGGTTATGAAGGGTGCAGTGGTAGTCTAGAGGGATCAAATATTTTATTATAAATGATTTATTTAATAAAAACTGTGATTTGTCATGTAATCTTTTTTTTAACCATAATGGAGTTTTTTTTATTAGAAAATGCATTTACAAATGCAAAGGTGATTCTCAGCAGGGAATTTGTCCCATATTTTATTTATCCACAAAACAGATTCACAGAATAAATAGATTACTGTTTGAAAAGAAAGATCCACATATTATCATGATGGAAATATTAGTTCTGTACAATTAACCAGCATGAAGTTTATATGCCATAAATACCGTTTATGAACTCGTAAAGAATAGGCATCTGAACTGGCTTATAATCAGGTCACTAACTTCGTCACTGGGTTCGAATATAGAACATAACAATCTAGAAGACACATAACGTTAATGTTTTGAGACAAACAACAAAGAAAAAGTTTTTTATTAAATATTTTGACAGAAAACTAGAAACACTAAAACAAGAAGATCATGACATGTATGTATCATAGTATCACCTGTATATAAATAAAGTATTTAAATACGTGTATTTCTGGCTATATTTAAGATGAATAAAAAAACACACAGAGTTTCTTAACCCACATTCTGTTCTAATGAAGTTAGTCCATGATTGATCCTCTTCTTGAAGTGAACTATAAGAAATGTCTAGAAGACAGACTTGCTTCTTTTATATCCTTTTAAGCTGCTCTGACTGCGATGGTGGCGACTCCATAGACTGCAGGAAGCTGCCGGCAATCAAGTGATACCAGCAGTTTCTGGAGCCCTGGCGCCTCTGGAATAAATCCTTCTGTCAGAGTCACTGAGGCCAAGCTTTTGATGTCACTGAAACACAGAACAAGAGAGACAAAGCGTTGTTCAAACACCGCAATTTCACCAAACCACTTATTATGGTCAGCTGTCTTTTAAATCTCATTTGTTAATGCTTTATAAGTCATAAATAGTCTTCACTTTAGATGAGCTCACACAAACAGTAAACTAGCAGCTAATAAATGCTTTATAACTACCTGAAATTTTTTTTAGTTACAGTAGGATTATATATATAAAGCTTATAAACTTATAAACCAGGAATAAAGTTATTTTTATAAACTGCTTATAAATATGTATTAACAAAAAATCAAAGCTTTACAAATTATGTAATAACTATTTGTTAATGCTTCTTAAATGATTAGTAGTGTGTAGCTATTATAAAGTGCTACCTAAAACTTTTAGAAGATCTCATGCTTCATAGAAGCACCTTGATATCCACAGGGCTAATATAAAAATTGGAATGTTTATATGCTTCTAACTGATAGAGAGAGAAAGAAAGGACCAATTTCATCTATCTGATGATCTATATATTGTATTGTTCTTTTTGTGTCTTGCAGAAATTAAAACTATGCTTTTTTAACATAAATGAAGATCATTTTGCTATATTTTGAAAATTTGAAAATCTAGAGTAAATTTGGTTTTCTATTAATTGAATTTGGTTTGAAAGGGTATTTATGTAATTCAATCATACGATATTGCATTGAAAATTAAGGGTTAAAGTCTTTTGTTTGTCTGTATTTAAACAATGATGGAGAATGTCACCAAAAGAGGTGGTTTGGGGTGGAGTGGGGTCACTACAGAGGCTCGGACCATCTCTGTGCACGTGCTTCCATGTCATTAACACCATCACACACGCCTGCTACACAAAGGTAAAAACATCCCACCAAACATCTCACCCTTGAGAAATCTCCCTGACGTTCTGCAGTCCGAGACCTTCAATGCGAAACTTCACTTTCTTCAGGCTGCATTCCAACGGGTTTCGAAAACTGATAAACGCCTTCAGCTCCTTTCCAACAACAGGATCTCCATCAATCTGAGAGAAAACGTATTCCGTTTATTATAAACTCTTTAGTCGACACTTTCATTGTGTTCTTCTCAACAGAACCTGGAAGCTCACTTTGATAAGGAGGTCTGGGGAGCACAGCCTGAAGCGAAACTGGGTTGCCAGAACCTGTTTGGTTTGTGTGACCCTCCCGGTGAGCATGAGCATCAGCATGGCCTGGTCCACTACATGAGCTTTATATCGATCATATGGTAAACACCACTCCACTGTATCAACTATGGGAGGAAAAGTAAATGAAGAAATTAAAAGTTTACACTTATTTTACTGTGCTCTCTTTATACATCACACAGAGCAAAAGGTTATGTCAGACAAGTTCAGGTGTGAGTTTCAGGAGTGAATGCTTAGGTTATCCTACATAGCAAAGTTTACTTGGTCCAGTTTGCTCTAATAAATTCAGGACTGGATCAATTCGAAGCACCTGTCACGAGCCACAGACAGGCACACATGTATTACAAGAGTTACATTTGTGGTTGTTGTGCAGTGTAAAAAGTAATTGTTTGGTTTTCTTAATTGAATTGTGCAAACTCGCTGCCTGAATTAAATTAAGTCATTGCAACTTTTTATATCAAGTAATATTTACTTATTAGTAAATATTACTTGATGTAAAAAAAAAAGTTGCAATTACTTTTGTAAAGTAGATCATTTGAATAGGACCAACCTTTAAATTTGAATTAAATTATAAAAACAAAATTCTATTATAATTAAAACATTTTGAAACCATACCACCTGCTTTTGTTAAGTAGTCCTATTCCAGCAGCAGTTTCTTTATGAATGCAGAATGAGAGTTTAGGCAATTGTTTAGGTCTAGACTTTATCAACCCCTTTTGTTAAATTAGTAGTTCATTTTTCAATGAGCTAAAATACATAAACTGTAATAACTATTTACCAATATTCTATTGGTCTAATATGATTCAACTATCTATACTTAGCTATGCTAAAAGTTTTATCATCAGATCCTAAAAACAGATATTAGATTCTAAAATTGTAAACATGGATCATCATTCCCAAAAACACTGAGAATGTCTAAACTCTCACCGCTGAGATAATGTTGGTAAGTCATGACTAGAGTATTCTAGCCAGTGCAAATCTCAGCAAACCAAAATAAACTTGCGGAGATCTAAATAGTTTAAAAGTCTATACTTTAAAAGTCACCACAGTCTATTTATGATTTACTAAATAATACCTAAAAAAAAATAAAAATGCATAAATGATAATGTCGCTCACCTTCATTGGGATTCAGTTCAACGGGAATCTGATCCTTCATCAATGTTTCTTTATACACCCCCGTGTAGTAAATGACTGCCACCTGGCCGCTTAAGGTGAAAGTGCGCAGTTCAGAGCTTTTATTTTTTACTGTTATGTCAAGTTTAGCATCTGCTCCCAGCTGAGGCTCTTCTCCACTAATGCTGATCTCAATGGAGACATCATCAGCGCTGGAGACATCATAGATTCCACGCTTGGATCCAAACTGACAGGCGGTTTCCACTGCTATGCGCTCCTCTTCAGAGTCTAATCAAGGCCAAAAGAAAATAGAATGCAGAATGTCTAGAAGTATTGATTAGCTATTCATATCAATTTAATCTTAGATTAACATGTGTTTGTATTTGGTAATAAATAAAAGCAAACAAATTACTTTAAACGTGTGGTCAAATATAGTATTGAATCACTGAATGGTTTAATGCACAGAATTGTTTGCAGGAAACTTGATTGCATGTTGGTAAAAAAAATCTTACTTTTTTTTTTTTTTTTTTTTTTAATAAATCATCCTTTAGAATTCTGGCTGACGTAGCATGAGTAGAAATTTTGAGGTCCCCAAATACATCTTTCAGTTTGAAAATACCTATTATGTACTTTCCTTCTCATAGTTGCCTACCCTATAAATGTTTTTCCTATGTTTTTTTGTTTATTCTATAACCATGTTCAGTGGCAGACTTTGTAATTTTGGGACAAAGGCACACAAGGGCCCCAATTTAAAGTTTCAGTGACATCGTGTTACTTATTTTCAATAATATGTTGTTCACATTTATCTAATTGCATTTTGATCTAATTGCGATTGATCTAGTTTCCTTACAAGGCCAACCTAAACGTGTTCTTTTTGACCTTTTAAATGCATGTGGGTGTAATAACAGTAAACTGTAGAAATGCGCATTTTTGTGGTTAACGTTATATAATAATGGTTGAGATTGCACCAGAGAGAGTGCTAACGTGCATACTATTTAATTATAGAATAAAACTTGTATATTTGTAATACTATTGTTTTCGGTAAGCGTCACGGTGGTGCAGTGGGTAGCACGGTCGTCTCACAGCAGGAAGGTCACTGGTTCGAGCCTCGGCTGGGTCGGGTGGCATTTCTGTGTGGAGTTTGCATGTTCTCCCCGTGATCGCGTGGGTTTTCTCCGGGTGCTCCGGTTTCCCCACAAGTCCAAAGACATGCGGTATAAGTGAATTGAGTAAGAACGATTGTCCATAGTGTTAAAGAGTGAATGAGTGTGTGTGTGAATGTTTCCCAGCGATGGGTTGCGGCTGGAAGGGCATCCGCTGCGTAAAGCCAGAGAGTTGGCGGTTCATTCCGCGACCCCGAAAGGGCAGAAATCCAACATGAAAATGAATGAATGAATGTTTTCGGTATTAAAAAGCAAAACTCACTTCACATTCCCTTTATGCAAATTGCTTTATGATGTCATCTATCAACTTTTGTGGCAGCCAAAATAAACTTTTTCTGACAGAACAAGCAGGATCGCTTTCAACCGATGATGAAACTGTTAACCTTTAATATTTACCCCTTTCTTTTGTTGTAATTACCTTCTGGGTGTTTGTAGAGATGTGTGATGTCCTGGCGTTCATCAGAGCCAACAGCTTTTGTGCTGATGCAGATCCCCACTTCTTTCTTTTCAATTCTGACAGGTGTGCATTTTCCATCGCCAGTGCGCTGCCAGTACACCTTATCACTGTTTACCTTGTACAAACAGAGGAAATACCCGAACATCTAATTGACTAAACAGATCAATCACAGGAAAACTTAAATGCCAACAATAAAAAAATCAAACTCACTAATTTACAAAACATTGTATATAATTAATTTGAATCCAATATGTTCAACATTAAACAAGCTATTAGTCGTCAAAGTAATATTGTTGTCATCTCGGTGACAATGAGCATCTCCAAGTCTGGGTCCAGAGTCCTCAACCATTAAAGAGCTGATTGGTCAAACCAGTTTAGAGGGATTCCGGTTTAAGATCGAGATTGAATCCGTGCAGCCGGATCTATCACAGTGAAAAGAGAACTGAGTTGAATGATAAAGCTTGTTCTCGATCTTTTTAATGGGCTTGAGACTTGAGTCCTGACAGAAAGAATAAGATCTCTGAAATGGTCAAATTGAGTTTCCTCCACAGGAAGATTTCCCTTACAGCGCATGTAACTGTCATGTATTTATTTGTTTTCTTTCACAAATGTTATGGTTTGGTGTTAAAATATTTTCTGGTTTACATAGGACTTTATTTTTAACCATGATTGCTGATAAAGAGGACGTACACGGAAACCTTTTTGCAAGGAAACCGTTATTGAAAAAACAGTGCTTGCGATAAGTTTTTCAAAACAAACATTTTCAGGAGTTAAAAAAAAAAGCTAGGGGAAATTTCGAAGGTCAGAAGGACTGTTCCTATTGTTAGCATGTAGCCAACGATGTCTTTCTTAATATGTCCTTTCTTCAACTAGTGTTCCATTTCTTTAGTTATGATAACTAAATGTTAATTGAAACTATGTTATAGTTTTCACTGTGAGCTTAAAAGATTCCAGAGACTATTTGATGGAAGATTTTAGCAAACCCACGTTGAGAGAAAACGTGCTTCTGCAGTTGCTTGAAGGGAATTCCAGCACAGGTGTCAAACTCAATTCCTAGTGTGCCACAGCACGGCATAGTTTTTGGCCAACCTTAACTGAACACACCTGATTTTTCTTATAAGCTCCTCTTGGCTTGTTTAATGCTACTCATGTGTCTCTTAAATAGGATTGGAACATACCCACAAGGGCTGCGTGCCTTACAATGTGATGTTCTCTCCCTCGAGAGGAGTTTGGAGTAGAGCTGATACACTTTCACACTGAGAAGAACTGAAGTGAACTGAGCATTTGTTACGAGTGACACCCGGATACCTTCCTTCAGAGGGGTTTCAGGACATTTTCGATGATTGGTAGAGCTATAAGAAGTGTACAGGGAGAGGAAAGTCTGGGCTTCCTTGCTGAGACTGCAGCACCAGCTAATTGGTGCACTCAGGCCCGGAGTGGCCAATCAAAAGCCTGGGAGAAATCCCAAAGGGCAACTCTGCCCTGACCATATATTAAGCTGGTGGAATTCACCGGCTTTTTTGTTTATCTCAAAATAAATTAATGGAAGAACAAACTCTGTGACTGATATCTATATATCACACATGTGAAATGAAAGACTGAAACAACAGATGGAGAAATCTCTTGCACATGTACTTCAGTATCTAACACAGGTGCGTGCAGACAACGTGCATTGCCGCTTGTTCATTCAATCAGCCATTACCAAAAAATGCTGTAAATAAAGAAGTTGGTCATCCTTCAGTATGAAGGAGAAAGGGCTATAAATTACATTTGGTGAATGAAGATGTATACGAATGGATCAGTTTCTAGTTACTAGCGGTCCAGGCGCTCACTGACAGCTCCACATAAGCGTTTAAACTACAAGTTACAAACTGATAAATGTGTATTAACATAGAAACAATGCTTCATAAATTACAAATTAACTATTTGCTAAAACTTAAATAATAATTCATTGTGTGTACGGATGTATTGAAACGTAGAGAAAAGGCCTTTTTTTTTAAATGTTGTGTTCCTTTTTTAGTCATCTCTAAAAAAAGAATTCCAATATCTTATCTATAAGTTTCTACAAGTGATTGGTTCCTTCATCTATTTAACTAAAAATCTATTAAAAAGCGAATCTATCAACAACAAAAAAAAAGCAATGAAGAAGAGTCTCCTTCAACAAGATTTTATCTTCAAATGCAATAAAAATGTCAAAAGATTTAACTGGATGTTGTACTTTAATGTTTACAGAGACTCAAAAACAAAAAGCATTTGTAATAAATGCATCTATTAAGTTTACAATAAAATACACATAATGAGTCTAATGACTTTTTAAAATCCGAAAACATTTTTCTTACTTGTTGTCCTGTTTGATTGTCTCAGTTGTAGTTCATTTCTCCTTTTGCTCTGGAAGCACCTGACGTTTCCGAGTCTTGTGTGAAAATCTGAGTCAGTCAGCATTTAATTTATCATGCACAATGTAATTAATTTCTCTTACTATAACTCTCAAGAGGCTGGACTAAACCGGTTAAACTGGATTCGTTTCTAAGGCATCTCTCCCACCATTGCAAGATTGGGCAAAATGTCACTACCCCTAGCACTGATGTGTCCCTGACCCGTAGAATAAATACATTTTGGGGTGGAAAGATTGCTCAGTGGTGGAGTTCAATCATTCTGCCGTTGTGGCCCTGAGCAAGCCAGCTTACCCACATTGCCCAGTATGGAAGTGTGTCTCTGGTGGGGTGTGTTTGGTGGTGGGCAGGAGGCCGTAGGCACATAATGGCAGCCACGTTCTGTCCGACTGCCCCAGGGCAGCTGAGGGCTACCAGGGTAGTTAATCACCACCAGAGTGTGAATGAATAATGCTCTGATAATTGTAAAGCGTCTTTGAGTCTAGAGAAGTGCTATATAAATTGAAGGCATTTGTAATATTATTATTGAATAAACTGGTCAGAAAATAAATGTAAAAATGTTTCCCACTATGAGAAACTAGTTATAAATGTATGGTGGGGTCTAATCAGAGGGCATGCAGTCTTACGTCTTATCTTTTCATTAAAAAAATATGTTTTACGTTTTGTTCTTGTTTTAAATGTTACCGCATTGTCTTAGAATGTTCTTAAGGAATTATTATTTTACTCATAAACCAGTTTGAGTCATTACCAATTCACTACCAAGAACATTGCAACTCACTGCATCACAATCCTGTGTGATCATGATTACTAATGATAGCATTTCTCAGTCAGACATCATTTTAAAGATGGATTAGTAGAAATGTGTCATTTGGTTAAATAAAAGAAGAAGTTACTCCGACTTCCAAAGCTACAGTAGTTATTAAAATAGAACGTGCACTTAAAATAAATCCTCAGTTAAAAAGATCATCACTACCCAATTTCCCATCACTACACAAAAACTTAAATGTTTTATATTGTGAAAGGTGGCGACCACCTGCTGTGACAATGATTTTTTTTAAATTAACTGGTAACTATGAATAAGGTAGATGGCAAAGTAGTGTCAATAATCATTTGAAGCAGATCTTAAAAGATTTTTATTCTCCATCAAAGCATCACTTAAAAACTAAACAGCAAATGAATAATCTTTGTATAATGAAAGAGTATATAGACAATTAGCTGTTCCATCTAAACACACAACTATTAAGGTCGAAACACATTGGGCCAAATTTCAGTGAGAATCTTCGCTGTGTGTGCTCAACATTTGTAAGACCTTTTAAAGGCTGTTAAGGAAAAAACATGACAACACAAAAAAGAATATAAGACACAAAAGTTTTTTTGCATTATAACAGTATGCCTAAAAATACATTGTTTGAAACCCTAACCATCACTTTTATATTTTTGAACACTAACTCTGGCTACCATAACAGTTATTTTTAAATGTTTTAACGTTTAGGAGCATTTTATCAATATCTGGCAACCCAATCCTAACAATCACTTTTGAGATTTTGACTGTATATGAGACTTTTCTCTAACTATGAAAACACTAAACATCACTTTAAATTTTTGAGGATTTCCGAAAGTTTTCTCAAAATCTGGCAACCCTAAACATGATAAGTTTTTGAGCATTTATGCACATTTCTTAGACTATGACCACTGTAGTCTGTTTTTTTTTTTTTGTTTTTTTTGTTTTTTTGCTTAGAATTTTTTCAATCTTTGGCACCCCCAAGCAATATAAAAAAAATCACATATCAAATTTACATATGAAAATTAAGACCTGTGAACAATTATTTAAGACCTAGAACAGTGAATAAGGCGAGAAAAAAATGGGCTTTAAGATTTTAGAGTTCTTAAAACACTGTGGAAACTCTGTTTATTGTCTAAAGTTAAACCTCTGGCATCAAAAGTGAGTCGAAATTTGGCACACATCTTCATTTCCCCTCCCTGGTATCATCTAACATGTTAGTGTTACTAGATCTTGACTGTGAATGGGGAGCAGGTGAGTTGAATTTGGCTATGAAGAGGAGAAGTTCCTTTAAATTATTTTATAGAGCCCCTTATGCATTTAATAGAGGTTAAAAAAAAATTGGCTGTCAACCATAATTTTTGCCCAATCATTTAGCTGTCGACCATAAAAAAATCTTGATCCTCATTAACAAACATTTAAAACAGTTAATTACTTTCGCATGTTTGTACTGTCGCATGTTTTAGTATTGTTCCCTCATCAAAAACATGCCTCAAGTCATATCCAGATATATGTTCAAGCATGTGTGTGTAATCTTATTTTTTTCTGTGCACTGACTGACCAGGAAATGTAACCACAGCAGAACCGTAGAATCCATGATTTTCTGTGTGCCAACATGCAAAACCCTGTAGGGTCAGTGGGAGGAACATGATGTACATCACTTGTTTGTCAGAGTACAAACATTTAAGGTGATTTAAAGTAAATACTGCCTTTTGAAGGTTATGAAGGGTGCAGTGGTAGTCTAGAGGGATCAAATATTTTATTATAAATGATTTATTTAATAAAAACTGTGATTTGTCATGTAATCTTTTTTTTAACCATAATGGAGTTTTTTTTATTGAAAATGCATTTACAAATGCAAAGGTGATTCTCAGCAGGGAATTTGTCCCATATTTTATTTATCCACAAAACAGATTCACAGAATAAATAGATTACTGTTTGAAAAGAAAGATCCACATATTATCATGATGGAAATATTAGTTCTGTACAATTAACCAGCATAAAGTTTATATGCCATAAATACCTTTTATGAACTCGTAAAGAATAGGCATCTGAACTGGCTTATAATCAGGTCACTAACTTCGTCACTGGGTTCGAATATAGAACATAACAATCTAGAAGACACATAACATTAATGTTTTGAGACAAACAACAAAGAAAAAGTTTTTTATTAAATATTTTGACAGAAAACTAGAAACACTAAAACAAGAAGATCATGACATGTATGTATCATAGTATCACCTGTATATAAATAAAGTATCTAAATACGTGTATTTCTGGCTATATTTAAGATGAATAAAAAAACACACAGAGTTTCTTAACCCACATTCTGTTCTAATGAAGTTAGTCCATGTTTGATCCTCTTCTTGAAGTGAACTATAAGAAATGTCTAGAAGACAGACTTGCTTCTTTTATATCCTTTTAAGCTGCTCTGACTGCGATGGTGGCGACTCCATAGACTGCAGGAAGCTGCCGGCAATCAAGTGATACCAGCAGTTTCTGGAGCCCTGGCACCTCTGGAATAAATCCTTCTGTCAGAGTCACTGAGGCCAAGCTTTTGATGTCACTGAAACACAGAACAAGAGAGACAAAGCGTTGTTCAAACACCGCAATTTCACCAAACCACTTATTATGGTCAGCTGTTTTTAAATCTCATTTGTTAATGCTTTATAAGTCATAAATAGTCTTCACTTTAGATGAGCTCACACAAACAGTAAACTAGCAGCTAATAAATGCTTTATAACTACCTGAAAATTTTTTTAGTTACAGTGGGATTATATATATAAAGCTTATAAACTTATAAACCAGGAATAAAGTTATTTTTATAAACTGCTTATAAATATGTATTAACAAAAAATCAAAGCTTTACAAATTATGTAATAACTATTTGTTAATGCTTCTTAAATGATTAGTAGTGTGTAGCTATTATAAAGTGCTACCTAAAACTTTTAGAAGATCTCATGCTTCATAGAAGCACCTTGATATCCACAGGGCTAATATAAAAATTGGAATGTTTATATGCTTCTAACTGATAGAGAGAGAAAGAAAGGACCAATTTCATCTATCTGATGATCTATATATTGTATTGTTCTTTTTGTGTCTTGCAGAAATTAAAACTATGCTTTTTTAACATAAATGAAGATCATTTTGCTATATTTTGAAAATTTGAAAATCTAGAGTAAATTTGGTTTTCTATTAATTGAATTTGGTTTGAAAGGGTATTTATGTAATTCAATCATACGATATTGCATTGAAAATTAAGGGTTAAAGTCTTTTGTTTGTCTGTATTTAAACAATGATGGAGAATGTCACCAAAAGAGGTGGTTTGGGGTGGAGTGAGTCACTACAGAGGCTCGGACCATCTCTGTGCATGTGCTTCCATGTCATTAACACCATCACACACGCCTGCTACACAAAGGTAAAAACATCCCACCAAACATCTCACCCTTGAGAAATCTCCCTGACGTTCTGCAGTCCGAGACCTTCAATGCGAAACTTCACTTTTTTCAGGCTGCATTCCAACGGGTTTCGAAAACTGATAAACGCCTTCAGCTCCTTTCCAACAACAGGATCTCCATCAATCTGAGAGAAAACGTATTCCGTTTATTATAAACTCTTTAGTCGACACTTTCATTGTGTTCTTCTCAACAGAACCTGGAAGCTCACTTTAATAAGGAGGTCTGGGGAGCACAGCCTGAAGCGAAACTGGGTTGCCAGAACCTGTTTGGTTTGTGTGACCCTCCCGGTGAGCATGAGCATCAGCATGGCCTGGTCCACTACATGAGCTTTATATCGATCATATGGTAAACACCACTCCACTGTATCAACTATGGGAGGAAAAGTAAATGAAGAAATTAAAAGTTTACACTTATTTTACTGTGCTCTCTTTATACATCACACAGAGCAAAAGGTTATGTCAGACAAGTTCAGGTGTGAGTTTCAGGAGTGAATGCTTAGGTTATCCTACATAGCAAAGTTTACTTGGTCCAGTTTGCTCTAATAAATTCAGGACTGGATCAATTCGAAGCACCTGTCACGAGCCACAGACAGGCACACATGTATTACAAGAGTTACATTTGTGGTTGTTGTGCAGTGTAAAAAGTAATTGTTTGGTTTTCTTAATTGAATTGTGCAAACTCGCTGCCTGAATTAAATTAAGTCATTGCAACTTTTTATATCAAGTAATATTTACTTATTAGTAAATATTACTTGATGTAAAAAAAAAAGTTGCAATTACTTTTGTAAAGTAGATCATTTGAATAGGACCAACCTTTAAATTTGAATTAAATTATAAAAACAAAATTCTATTATAATTAAAACATTTTGAAACCATACCACCTGCTTTTGTTAAGTAGTCCTATTCCAGCAGCAGTTTCTTTATGAATGCAGAATGAGAGTTTAGGCAATTGTTTAGGTCTAGACTTTATCAACCCCTTTTGTTAAATTAGTAGTTCATTTTTCAATGAGCTAAAATACATAAACTGTAATAACTATTTACCAATATTCTATTGGTCTAATATGATTCAACTATCTATACTTAGCTATGCTAAAAGTTTTATCATCAGATCCTAAAAACAGATATTAGATTCTAAAATTGTAAACATGGATCATCATTCCCAAAAACACTGAGAATGTCTAAACTCTCACCGCTGAGATAATGTTGGTAAGTCATGACTAGAGTATTCTAGCCAGTGCAAATCTCAGCAAACCAAAATAAACTTGCGGAGATCTAAATAGTTTAAAAGTCTATACTTTAAAAGTCACCACAGTCTATTTATGATTTACTAAATAATACCTAAAAAAAAATAAAAATGCATAAATGATAATGTCGCTCACCTTCATTGGGATTCAGTTCAACGGGAATCTGATCCTTCATCAATGTTTCTTTATACACCCCCGTGTAGTAAATGACTGCCACCTGGCCGCTTAAGGTGAAAGTGCGCAGTTCAGAGCTTTTATTTTTTACTGTTATGTCAAGTTTAGCATCTGCTCCCAGCTGAGGCTCTTCTCCACTAATGCTGATCTCAATGGAGACATCATCAGCGCTGGAGACATCATAGATTCCACGCTTGGATCCAAACTGACAGGCGGTTTCCACTGCTATGCGCTCCTCTTCAGAGTCTAATCAAGGCCAAAAGAAAATAGAATGCAGAATGTCTAGAAGTATTGATTAGCTATTCATATCAATTTAATCTTAGATTAACATGTGTTTGTATTTGGTAATAAATAAAAGCAAACAAATTACTTTAAACGTGTGGTCAAATATAGTATTGAATCACTGAATGGTTTAATGCACAGAATTGTTTGCAGGAAACTTGATTGCATGTTGGTAAAAAAAATCTTACTTTTTTTTTTTTTTTTTTTTTTAATAAATCATCCTTTAGAATTCTGGCTGACGTAGCATGAGTAGAAATTTTGAGGTCCCCAAATACATCTTTCAGTTTGAAAATACCTATTATGTACTTTCCTTCTCATAGTTGCCTACCCTATAAATGTTTTTCCTATGTTTTTTTGTTTATTCTATAACCATGTTCAGTGGCAGACTTTGTAATTTTGGGACAAAGGCACACAAGGGCCCCAATTTAAAGTTTCAGTGACATCGTGTTACTTATTTTCAATAATATGTTGTTCACATTTATCTAATTGCATTTTGATCTAATTGCGATTGATCTAGTTTCCTTACAAGGCCAACCTAAACGTGTTCTTTTTGACCTTTTAAATGCATGTGGGTGTAATAACAGTAAACTGTAGAAATGCGCATTTTTGTGGTTAACGTTATATAATAATGGTTGAGATTGCACCAGAGAGAGTGCTAACGTGCATACTATTTAATTATAGAATAAAACTTGTATATTTGTAATACTATTGTTTTCGGTAAGCGTCACGGTGGTGCAGTGGGTAGCACGGTCGTCTCACAGCAGGAAGGTCACTGGTTCGAGCCTCGGCTGGGTCGGGTGGCATTTCTGTGTGGAGTTTGCATGTTCTCCCCGTGATCGCGTGGGTTTTCTCCGGGTGCTCCGGTTTCCCCACAAGTCCAAAGACATGCGGTATAAGTGAATTGAGTAAGAACGATTGTCCATAGTGTTAAAGAGTGAATGAGTGTGTGTGTGAATGTTTCCCAGCGATGGGTTGCGGCTGGAAGGGCATCCGCTGCGTAAAGCCAGAGAGTTGGCGGTTCATTCCGCGACCCCGAAAGGGCAGAAATCCAACATGAAAATGAATGAATGAATGTTTTCGGTATTAAAAAGCAAAACTCACTTCACATTCCCTTTATGCAAATTGCTTTATGATGTCATCTATCAACTTTTGTGGCAGCCAAAATAAACTTTTTCTGACAGAACAAGCAGGATCGCTTTCAACCGATGATGAAACTGTTAACCTTTAATATTTACCCCTTTCTTTTGTTGTAATTACCTTCTGGGTGTTTGTAGAGATGTGTGATGTCCTGGCGTTCATCAGAGCCAACAGCTTTTGTGCTGATGCAGATCCCCACTTCTTTCTTTTCAATTCTGACAGGTGTGCATTTTCCATCGCCAGTGCGCTGCCAGTACACCTTATCACTGTTTACCTTGTACAAACAGAGGAAATACCCGAACATCTAATTGACTAAACAGATCAATCACAGGAAAACTTAAATGCCAACAATAAAAAAATCAAACTCACTAATTTACAAAACATTGTATATAATTAATTTGAATCCAATATGTTCAACATTAAACAAGCTATTAGTCGTCAAAGTAATATTGTTGTCATCTCGGTGACAATGAGCATCTCCAAGTCTGGGTCCAGAGTCCTCAACCATTAAAGAGCTGATTGGTCAAACCAGTTTAGAGGGATTCCGGTTTAAGATCGAGATTGAATCCGTGCAGCCGGATCTATCACAGTGAAAAGAGAACTGAGTTGAATGATAAAGCTTGTTCTCGATCTTTTTAATGGGCTTGAGACTTGAGTCCTGACAGAAAGAATAAGATCTCTGAAATGGTCAAATTGAGTTTCCTCCACAGGAAGATTTCCCTTACAGCGCATGTAACTGTCATGTATTTATTTGTTTTCTTTCACAAATGTTATGGTTTGGTGTTAAAATATTTTCTGGTTTACATAGGACTTTATTTTTAACCATGATTGCTGATAAAGAGGACGTACACGGAAACCTTTTTGCAAGGAAACCGTTATTGAAAAAACAGTGCTTGCGATAAGTTTTTCAAAACAAACATTTTCAGGAGTTAAAAAAAAAAGCTAGGGGAAATTTCGAAGGTCAGAAGGACTGTTCCTATTGTTAGCATGTAGCCAACGATGTCTTTCTTAATATGTCCTTTCTTCAACTAGTGTTCCATTTCTTTAGTTATGATAACTAAATGTTAATTGAAACTATGTTATAGTTTTCACTGTGAGCTTAAAAGATTCCAGAGACTATTTGATGGAAGATTTTAGCAAACCCACGTTGAGAGAAAACGTGCTTCTGCAGTTGCTTGAAGGGAATTCCAGCACAGGTGTCAAACTCAATTCCTAGTGTGCCACAGCACGGCATAGTTTTTGGCCAACCTTAACTGAACACACCTGATTTTTCTTATAAGCTCCTCTTGGCTTGTTTAATGCTACTCATGTGTCTCTTAAATAGGATTGGAACATACCCACAAGGGCTGCGTGCCTTACAATGTGATGTTCTCTCCCTCGAGAGGAGTTTGGAGTAGAGCTGATACACTTTCACACTGAGAAGAACTGAAGTGAACTGAGCATTTGTTACGAGTGACACCCGGATACCTTCCTTCAGAGGGGTTTCAGGACATTTTCGATGATTGGTAGAGCTATAAGAAGTGTACAGGGAGAGGAAAGTCTGGGCTTCCTTGCTGAGACTGCAGCACCAGCTAATTGGTGCACTCAGGCCCGGAGTGGCCAATCAAAAGCCTGGGAGAAATCCCAAAGGGCAACTCTGCCCTGACCATATATTAAGCTGGTGGAATTCACCGGCTTTTTTGTTTATCTCAAAATAAATTAATGGAAGAACAAACTCTGTGACTGATATCTATATATCACACATGTGAAATGAAAGACTGAAACAACAGATGGAGAAATCTCTTGCACATGTACTTCAGTATCTAACACAGGTGCGTGCAGACAACGTGCATTGCCGCTTGTTCATTCAATCAGCCATTACCAAAAAATGCTGTAAATAAAGAAGTTGGTCATCCTTCAGTATGAAGGAGAAAGGGCTATAAATTACATTTGGTGAATGAAGATGTATACGAATGGATCAGTTTCTAGTTACTAGCGGTCCAGGCGCTCACTGACAGCTCCACATGTAGATACTAGAATATAACTTTTCGGGATGCAACAGTTCATCATGTGCACTTACTAGCACCAATATCTTTAGTGACACTCATAACAAAGCCATGTTCTCTTCGTTAAACAATCGCTCTAGTCTGTGAACAAGTTACAGGAACCCTGGAGAATAATGTACCACAAAAAACACACACATCTCTCCAGAGCAGAAGAAAGAGTTGGCCGGTCTTTAACCTTTAAAGGGCTAAAAATGTGTCCCACTACATCCCTTTCTGTGTTAAAAAGTACTACATGATTTGATGCTTGTGATTTGTAGTTTTACCTCTGCAAATACAAACGGGGTGTCGTGTTTTAGAAAAACCATCCCATTGCGAACAGCTGTGACTGAAGCAGGGCCACATCGAAAAGCTCCCTGACTGGTTTCCTGAGGGGTGGCATCTATAACCTGCCAACCACCCATGCCAGGGGGTAGATCCGGACGGGCCATCCAGCAATCATTCCAAACGTGGAAGTTCCTAAAAATAAAGATTTGTCAATATAATACAACGTTTTTTTGTTTTGTTTTTGATAACTTTGCTGTTAGCAATATAAATGGACTCTAACATATGTGGTAGCGACAGTACCAGTAACCCCAGCGTGTAACATCCCCCTGGCCCTACCTCCTCACACCACAAAACATCCTGTCTCAGTCATTGCTGCTATTTAAAATAAAACATAAGTCAAGCAAACACGTTCAAAATAATGTTTACCTAACCTTTTTGGTTTGCATAGGATTTACAGTTGTAACATATCTGTTCGGTTGTGCAAGTTAGTTGTGGAGCATCATGGCCTGTGTATACAGCCATACAGTTTCAAACAGATCATACATTAGTCGTGGAAGAATGTATGAACATTCGGTTTTTAAGTTGACTCACCAAATCAATGTAAATTAAAGAAGGAGTTCAAATAACAAAACTGAGCTAACCAGATTGAATCATGTGTAAGCTCCTCAATTAGCTCATATTTCTCATCTAAGTAAATATCGGTTGTTAAGGAGACATCTGTGTCATGTGCAGAATTGAAGTTTGTCACGCTCCGGGAGGGAATCCCCAGACATCTTAGCACTGAAAAAGAGAAGAAAAATATGTTAGATAGATTTTGTTTGGTAATTTGTTGTTTCAGTTGGGTTATTTTTGATACACATCCTCACCTGAGGTGGTGACCCCAGAGAAGACCCAGCATTGCCCATATCTGACTGGTACTCCTCCACTTTTATAATACTTTCTCAAGATATCACTGCTGCCACTCCAAAATGTGGGAGCCGTGCCATCTTCGTATGTACCTGACCAGTGTCCCATCAACACCCCGTTGTCATCAGGAGAGTTAACCTTTTGATTTCAAAGCAAAAATTTATATTATTTAGTTGATAACTAAAGTAATTCCAACTGTAAATTGGACAAGGACTTACATTTGTCACTCTCTTTAAAAATACTACTCTAAAAGTGAGATTTGCATAAACTCATATGGATCCTTTTTTACTCAAAGTTGCAATTCTCTTAATGACTTTAACAGTTTATTCTAAACTTAAAAAATGGCCCTGAAACTTACCATCGCGGATAAAAGCCTGACCACATTCACAGGATCTCCCCATCCAGATGCCGGGGCTCCACTGCGCTCCAGCAAAAATAAACACGCAGGAAGGATGTCTTTATCGAACTAAGACAGAGAAATGTGAGTTAAGATTAGCATTTAAATTAATCATTTTGAAATCTTGTTGAGGTGCGTGTCTTGCTCTGACCTGTCCAAAATTCCAGTGTCTCTCTTCAATCTGACTCTCTGTTCCACAATACATAATGCCCATATCATTCAATACATACTCCTTCTTCTCATCCTCATTGTCCAAATACACTGAGTCATCTAGGAAAGAGAAAGCAATGTGAGAGCCATGCCCTCTTCGTTATGTGCCCCATCAACATCAACAAGCATTGAACTTTTGAGAACACTGACTGTGTTCCATCTCTTTATACATTTTGAAGCAACTTTACTGAAAATCATAATTTGAGCATGTCATACATCTGTGATTTAAGCCAAATCCTGCCGTGCAGCATAAGGATTATGCTAAACCAGCTATAAAATGAGAAAATTTGTTCCTATGAAAGTTCTTCACCTAAGAGGAGGGTTAGCCCAAGGTCAACACCTCAACATGCCAGGGGTCTTAGCCAGAGGGATTGATGCATTGTAGTGAGGTGTCGTTCCTGAACGATTCGTTCAAAAAGAACAAATCTTTATTGTGAGCTGTGAGGAACTACTCTTTCTAGTGAACAATTCATTCTCGCCATCTCGTTCAACTGCTTCCCAACATACAAAATAGCTGTTCTTCCGAGTCGCTCTTCAACTACTTCATATCGTTCTCAATGCTTTTCAATGGAGGTAGAACCCAGATTTACAAAATAGCTGTTCTTCCGAGTCGATCTTCAACTACTTCATATCGTTCTCAATGCTTTTAAATGGAGGTAGAACCCAGACATACAAAATAGCTGTTCTCCCGAGTCGCTCTTCAACTATTTCATATCGTTCTCAATGCTTTTCAATGGAGGTACAACCCAGATTTACAAAATAGCTGTTCTTCCGAGTCGATCTTCAACTACTTCATATCGTTCTCAATGCTTTTCGATGGAGGTAGAACCCAGATTTACAAAATAGCTGTTCTTCCGAGTCGCTCTTCAACTACTTCATATCGTTCTCAATGCTTTTCAATGGAGGTATAACCCAGACATACAAAATAGCTGTTCTCCCGAGTCGCTCTTCAACTACTTCATATCGTTCTCAATGCTTTTCAATGGAGGTATAACCCAGACATACAAAATAGCTGTTCTTCCGAGTCGATCTTCAACTACTTCATATCGTTCTCAATGCTTTTCAATGGAGGTATAACCCAGACATACAAAATAGCTGTTCTCCCGAGTCGCTCTTCAACTACTTCATATCGTTCTCAATGCTTTTCAATGGAGGTAGAACCCAGATTTACAAAATAGCTGTTCTTCCGAGTCGCTCTTCAACTACTTCATATCGTTCTCAATGCTTTTCAATGGAGGTAGAACCCAGACATACAAAATAGCTGTTCTTCCGAGTCGCTCTTCAACTACTTCATATCGTTCTCAATGCTTTTCAATGGAGGTAGAACCCAGACATACAAAATAGCTGTTCTCCCGAGTCGCTCTTCAACTACTTCATATCGTTCTCAATGCTTTTCAATGGAGGTAGAACCCAGATTTACAAAATAGCTGTTCTTCCGAGTCGATCTTCAACTACTTCATATCGTTCTCAATGCTTTTCAATGGAGGTAGAACCCAGATTTACAAAATAGCTGTTCTTCCGAGTCGCTCTTCAACTACTTCATATCGTTCTCAATGCTTTTCAATGGAGGTAGAACCCAGACATACAAAATAGCTGTTCTGCCGAGTCGCTCTTCAACTACTTCATATCGTTCTCAATGCTTTTCAATGGAGGTAGAACCCAGACATACAAAATAGCTGTTCTCCCGAGTCGCTCTTCAACTACTTCATATCGTTCTCAATGCTTTTCAATGGAGGTAGAACCCAGATTTACAAAATAGCTGTTCTTCCGAGTCGCTCTTCAACTACTTCATATCGTCTCAATGCTTTTCAAAGGAGGTAGAACCCAGATATAGAAAAGAAACATTCTTCCGAGTCACTCTTCAACTTGTTCTTCACAGTCACAATGCTTTTGAATGGATGCAGAACGGGCACATTATGGATTTTACTGTGACAAACGACCCAATCTTGATGTTTTGGAAGTATCAGAAGAGATGTTTACAAGAGTGTGATGAAGTAAAAGCTAGTTTAATTTCTTTTATTATTTCACTTGGGGTCTTTGTCATAACTGTGTGGAAGTAATCTTATTAGTGAATTAAGGAAATAATTATTTACAGATGAATGAAAAGAATGAATCGTTCTATGAGTAGTTCTGTTAAGTGAACTATGGTCAAAAGAAAGGAGTCACCAAAATGAACAAAACTTCCCATCACTACTGCATTGATGATTTTAGCCAAATACCTCCATACATTAAGGGTCTGAGCTAGAAATGTAATTTTACCAAGAGTTCTAACTAAAACCCAATGACCATCAGTTGTGTTAGACTCTAAAAGTCTACAAATATTTTAAAATTCTATAAAAGTGGTGCTATAGAGTTAAAGACCTTAACACATGATGCTTCAGGCCTCTAAGAATTGACCTTAATTTCTTTCATTTTTTTATTCTAGTGTTTATTTCTTTGCACTTAGTTGACTTGACGTTATAAAGCACAGTACCACATCACACAGCACCAATTGAAAAGGAAACAACTCTCGTTACTAGGGCCAGACAGAATCTGCAACCTTAGATTTCTGCAGACAATATTGTGGGTAGTGCTTGTAGATGAGGAATAAATTGCGATACTAATGTGGCTCAGGGGCTAAAATCCATATAATTGAATTATTGATGGCCTTTAAAACTTTGCTTAAAACCCCTTCCACAGAATTTACCCAAAACTCCAACAGATTTTTCTGGCCCTACTTAATTTCTAAAACTGGCTGTGAATGATCAGATTCCATTTCTCAAATAATCAGATTTTTTTACTTGCTCTTCAACAAGTGATAACTCCACAAAGACGTATAATTTGTAACTATATTGGTACTAAAAAGGGTATAATAACAATTTAAAACAAATACGAATGTAAACTTAAATCAGTTGATTACAATAATTATCTTTGAGCTAAAATTGAAAAGTATTTGTTATTCGCACATAAATGTGTGAACAAATTGCATATTGTCTCTCCCCTTCTGTAAGTTGCTTCAACAAAAGCGTCTGCCAAATGCATAAATGTAAATGTAAATGAAAGTATCATTATAAGAGGCCTTGCTGCTAGTATATTAAACCAATTCAACTGAACTAAAGGCGTGAGCTTAGGTATCTTTAATAAACAAGGTACAAGCACAATTTTTTTTCAAAATTTTCCAGAATTGTTCGTACCTCTACACCAGGGATTAAATAGAATATAGATGTTGTTTTCAGGGTTGACTACTGACATGGCATCACCTGCCGGAGAATTAGTTGCCACACTCAGGGTGTATTTGCCAACTGCAGCAGTCGGGAGAGAGTAGACTTCCAGCTGAATCTTTGTGTCATTCTGTTTAACTATCTTAGCCTCCCAGCAGTTTTCCTGCAGATCCTCCACAAGAGGAACAATCACATGAGTGCCTTTGGCAACATCTGGAAAGTTACCTACAAACAGACAAAAATACAAATTGAGCGATTTTAGCTGGTAACCTTTTTTTAGAAATAAAAGATTGAAAATGGTCAATGACATAACAAAACCAACACTAAGAATGACGATGTGGCTCATGCAAAATTTCCTGTCAACATTGCTTGAAAGGGATGGTAAATTGGGGATGTTAAATCCATGTCCAGGTTCACACTGGAAACAATACGCCCTTCAATTCACCTGAGACTATGCAAATACATAATCTGCTGCTTCTAAACGCAGATAGTGATCTCTTTATAAAATCCAGGTGTCAGATTGTGCTGTGAATGTCATTTCTCTTCAATCTTCTAAAAGCTTTGGCCAAGGAATGTTCTATGAAACCTCTGCAGACCACCTCTGCTTGTAGGCACCAAACTCTCCAACAAGCCTGCTGGCAAACGCTAACCAGTGCAGTGTACTTGGAGAGCTTTCCCTTAGCGGCCACATAGCTCTGTCAGCTTCAGCAACACAACCTGGTTAGCTCTGGGCGATGGCAGGATGAAGAGTGGTAACAGCAATATGGTTCTCACAGAACACAGGATGCCTGTAGATGTTCTTCTGCATGCTGAAGTTCACTGTTTCCTGGCTCTGATGAAGGCAATGGTCTTCTTGGAGGGACAGTCTTAGCCTACTGAAGTCCTGTGCTGATAACTTTAGCTAAGGTCATCACCCTTCACCAAGTGACACACATCTGCTGATCTGAACATCTGCTGAGGATGTGCAGGGTCTCATATTTGATGTTTATTTGAAGATAAGCAGCATAGTAAAAGAACTCGCAGAGGAAACTAAGAGTGAGAGGAGTATGTAACCTTCCATCTGAGGTGGAAGTAACATATCCTTGTGCCAATGTGTTGCCATGAAATTAACAGAGACACTCCAATATGCTCAATAGCAATGTAACAACTTTACCCAAGGGACCAAAGGTTTAGTGGGCTAAAGAAAATGTGCAAATTAATCAATTACGTCAAGAACAGGCATCTAAAATGGTGTTGAAATTACACATCCCTCGTAATGCACCCACGCTCAACAATGTTAACCGTGCTAAGAACAATAGTCTTAGTGTTTGTAGTTTGGGAAGACAGTAACATGTCATTTCTTACCTAGTTTGAGATCTAAACGTAGAGTATCAGTCTTGGAGTTGAAGGGTCTAGAGAGCTCGATTACCATCTGAAAGGTTTGACCTCTGCGGATGATGAGGTGTTCACTTCCGTATCGGTCTGTGTGATGATCCAATCGGTTCTGTTCAGTGCTGGATTTGAGGAGGTCTATTGAACGTACCTCCAATATAGTTCCTGGAAAATAAAATCAGAGCTTAGTTAGCAATTAAAGCACAAATGTGAACATCCACAAAAATTTAGATGTTAGCGTCCTAAGAAGCTTTGGTTTTACACGTTTCACAACAAAAAGGGTTTCCAAAAACATTCCTTTACATAAAATTTTATTTTTATGTCATGTACATATATTTTTAAGTTAGCTGGTCCCTGAATAATTAAATTTTAATGGAAAATTCGGGCCTTTCAATGGCATGGCTGTTGGGCGAAGTAAAGGATTCAGCAGAAGCCATTTCACTTTACTGCCTAAGGCATCACTCCCTACTTTTCAGTTTTTGTCAGAGACTGCCCCTTTCTTCAGTCAGAACCAAGATACCCGGTAATAAAGTCACTCCCGCATAAATTAAGTACACTCTCAGACAGAACTGTGCATATCTAGGTTTAATAGCAGAAGTGTAAAATTGAGAGTCTGCTCCAGGTCACCAAAGGAAAGAATCATCCAGGAAGAGACTGCAGAGATGCAGACAGAAAAGCAATAACGTGGTGGACCTCATTACACATAACAGGTCCCTGGAAATCCCCTGGTACCTTCTCAATGAAAGAGAGAATAAGATTAACCCTTACAGATTCTTTAATAATTTTATGCTTTGCTTTCATAACTTGACTACAAACCTTGTAATTTGGAGCCAATGACTCGATGTGCTTTCATTCTCATTCATGTCCAAGTCCCTCTTGTTTCCTAATTGGACTCTTAGAAATTTCACCTGGCTTTCTCTAATTAGAGTTGAATACACCCCTTTAAATTCTTCCATTTACTATCTGTTCCTTGCAAATTCAGTTAGTAGCTTTGATTTTCTTCATTTTTGGGATTGTGGGTTTCTCTGCTTGTGAGATTCCTTATTTATAAGAGTTCTTGCCACCATCTATCACCATGTGTTTGGTTTCTATTCTCCTCACATATCCTGTAGGTTATAATCAATAGGTAAGGATAAAGCAATCAGGCAAATCTAAGTCATAATGTCAATTTGGATGGAGTGAAAGATACACAATGATGCAAAACAGATTGGGCCATAGCCAACAACCCATTGGCCAAGCATTGTTTTTTAATAGAGAAGTGGAAACGTCTCGGGCCCTAATTGGAAAATGCAGATTCATCCACAATTCTTTCATGCTCATGTCTGTGTTGTCCTCACGTGCAATTTTCGACTGGCAGCAGCTGAGACAACACTGCTGAAACCATGTACTGCATGACCACTTCGTCGCTGGTTTCTCTGATTCCTCCGAAGATCTGGTCTCTGCTGGAAAGCGGCCAATAGCAGAGAGTCTCCTGATGGACACTGATTCAACAGGCATGCTGTCACATAATACATAGTTTAAAGTGTTATTAAATATAAATGCAAATTTCATCTTCAAAACAAATGTACATACAATCTTAATTCATCTCAAAACAAAGCTCCTTTAAAGTTAGCTTCTCTGAAATGTAAGTCGGTGCTTTATCAATTACCTAATCACCTCTGTTCGTTTCATAAATTTTCTATTATATAGTATAGTAAAATTTAAATGGTTAATCTGGATTTATAAAGATATTTTTTCATTTACACTTGTTTTTTTTATTTTTTGGAACACATTTGAAAATTAAAGTCAGTATTTAATTCAATACATTATTTAAGCCAATAATTTTTTTCTTCCAAAAAAATGCAGAGTAACTAAAATATAAATTTTACAAACACTTTTACCTTTTATATACATGTCAATAAATCACTAACTGATATGTAACTAATATATTATGTGCCAACTTTTTTTTTATTCTGAAATGTTTTCAGAAATGTTTAAGATTATTTCCTTTTAAATATGAAAATGTATAGAAACATATATTTTTTCATTTCTAAATTTGTAAATCAAGTATAGATAAGTAAAAAAATACATAGTTTATGTGGTGTAAAACTGCTTTAGGAACCCCCTTCACTCTAATTATTGTGTTGATTTAACTGTAACAGCCGTATTTTCAGCTTGTCCTGTTTGTAAATGGTTTTAAATCTGTACTGAATTAATCATAAATTTAAAAATAACAGTGATGTATTGCTTTTCTAGGTTTCTACAACATCTAAGACTTAACATTTAAGTCATAATATTAACATTTGACATTATACTTAAACAAAATTCTCCCTTCAGCTTTCTGCTTCCGGAATTCCCAAAGTAAGAAATATGAAAATATTATTATTTTGATGAAAACCACAGATATTAGATTTCTTACTTGTTTTTGTCCAGTAGGAAAAGCTCACTCCAGTTTAAATCCTGTCTTAGCTTCAGAATAACAGAAACAAAGTCTCACAGAGAAAAAAAAAACAGGAACACAGCCTTGCATTAAAAAAGTGAACTGAACTCTTTAGCTTCGGACTCTAAAAAGCAAACATGTTGTTTTACTATCACTCATTCTCTCTCACACACACACAGGGAAAGGCTAAACTGGTTTAACAAGATGATTTGTTAATGCATTCTGCTTGGGGAGGCAGAACACGCAAACCTCACAACATTAAGGGGTATTCTGTTTTTATTTGCCATTTTAGAATCATCCTATATTGGAATTTGAATCCAATATCAGTTATTACACATTATGAATATTCAAATCCTCAATCGATCATGGCGCTAAAACAAATCACTAGAGAACCTCAGTCTAACATTCCTGCTGAAAGAATCCTCAATAAACCCAACCAGGCAAAGAAGTAGAGGATAAATTTTTTTATTATTATTTTAGACACAAACTTGGAGACCATTTGTACAGTACACATCTTCATGGACTCAACTTGAAATCATGCATGCAATAAAATCCTCTTTACACTGTTAGTTTTTCTTTCTTTTTTTGTATAGTTTTTTGAAATCGTATAGTTTGCATTATAATCTCAAAGACTACAATTTCAACTATTCAACTTCAACTATTTACTTAAATAAATCTTCTTTGTGCTCAGCAAAAGACGTAATCTTTTGGATCATCATGTTTTCATTGCAGAATATTTAGTTGTCAGTAATAATAAACCTTACCTCATGATGTAGAAGTAAAAGCTGTGTGAAACATTGTGACATATCTGCATGCAGTGATTTTCAAATATTTTTTAACAGTCAACACCATCCCTCTCTTTCTTTCTCTTTCTCACATGCATGCACGCACACACACACGTCAGAATATTTTAATGCATGTTTTATCCAAAAATGAATGGTTTCAGCCAACACATTTTACTCAGAAATGTCAACAGTAACTTAACTATTTACCATTGCTCTCCTGTTTAATTTTCACTAGGAGCAAAACATCTTCCAGGCCTCCAATATCCCCAAGGTAACCCCGGTGCATGTGGTTCAGGTTTAGACATGGCTCTAGAGTAAGTAAGACACTTCATAGAAGGAGAGAAGAGAGCATTTGCATGAGCTGGTTGAGCTCAGACTGAAAGTTGGCGGTTTGCTGGACCGGGTTTCCTCTCAGATCCAGTCTGGTCAGTTTGGGGCATGTTGAGAGTGTTTCTAAACCTGATAGTTTGCTAATTTCTGAGAAAATATGTCAAGAAAAATGTTGATATTTCATATAAATTAAGAAATGTCTGTATTTAATTACATTAAACAATAAAGAGCTTGTTTAATGAATTAAATAAAAAGCAGAAGAGAAGAAAGACAAGCTCAGTGGCAGGGGGTACAGGTACTTTAGTTTGTATGTAACGAGGAGTGAGTGGATATGCAAGAATGCAGCGGTTAGATATCTCCATTTTATAAATGGACTAGGGCTGGGCAATACGGTCCAAAAATAAAATCTCATATTTTTTTTTTTTGATCTGGAAAAATTGATTAAAGTGCTGTCAGAAGCAAAAAAACTAAAATAATTTGGGCTTTTGCTGAACAATGAAAGGTTCACTGCCTAGTTTGGTGCCATTAACGGGTTAAAACAGAGCAGGTCTTCAGGTAATTCTTAATTTTGGAGCATTTTAAGGGTAAAAGAGTGGGTCTGGAAGTTCCTGGCACTGATATTTTGAGAATTATTTCAATTCTAAGCCATTTTATTCTCTAATGCTTGTTTTTCCTCATTTGCTGCTAGGAGAATTTTTCACTATTCTAGGGTAAAATGGTGAGTTCAGGGGCTTATAGATTTTCTTTAAAAAAAAAAAAAGGAACAAAATAGGGCATTAACAGAGTTAAATAGTTTGTCCGTATGCCACATGAAATAGTTTCAGTTAAATGTGTAAATCCAGAGCATTATGGTTTCAAAAATATCTCTCTAAAACAGTGTCTACAATTCCAGTTAAAAATGTAATTGTCTATATAATAATGATTTGTTTAATTATATATTAAAAGAATAACATAATTACAGTATAATTATTGTATTGTTGTTGCTTATGCTAAATAAAATATATACAAATCAAGACACTATGAAGTGTGCTTTTTCTTCATCAATGTTTTGTTCTGCTCGGTAAACTTTTAAATCTGTGACACTTCGTCCTATAGAATCAAGTTTTCTACCGGTCAGCTCGACTAGTGAGAAAAGCAGATGTTCAGAGATCTTTGTGGCTGAAAAAAAACTTGATGTATGGTTTAGTTTTGCACTAAAAATGTCTGTACGGAGCTACGCTGCGCTGTCGCTCTCGTGAGCAGAGCCGCTCGTCTCATTGTGTGTTCTTGTCGTGGTCTGGATCAGTCGTGCTGCTGTTTATTTCCTCATCACGTTAATGATCTATCTCGCAGCAGATAAAATTCAGCACTGATCTGAATTGCGCTGAATGCGTGCAGGCAGACCCACGAGCACAAGGGGGATACGGTTACTCTTCTGCTCAGTTACAACAATGTTTTACGCATGCAGTTTTTGTTATAAAACGTGAATGAGGAGGGCTGAGCCCATTTATTTGTAGCATTTTACATTTAAGAAAAACTAATGATTTTCAGTCAAGGAAATCAATGTAAACCACACACTCGAGTTAATCGAGAAAATCGGTTTATCACCCAGCCTTAAAATGGACACACTATTTTACAACCTATAGTTAAAAAAACTATGTAAAATATGACGGTTGATTTGGATAGAGGCATACAAGAGCCGCAGAAATGAGAAATGAGCCAAAGATAAACAATGGATTACTCACAGCTAGCATAGCTAGCACTAGCAGACCCACTCTTTCAAGCTGTTAAGACTTAACAAGATTACATGTCTTTCTTGTTCTCTAGGTTTCTTAGAAGATGAGTGAAAGAAGGTGATGGCCTTCCAAACCATATATCATTTATTAATAAAAAAGCTTTAGGAATTAGCTTTCGAATGCTAATAATAACATTGTGTTAGATTTATTATGTTTATTCATTTGATAAAAACTTTTGTCCAAAGTGACTTATGCAAGGGGAGAGACAACATGCAATTTGTTACAAAGACAGTCTAACTCGGGTAGAGCACAACAGAAGTTAAATCAGCTAATCGAACAACCATAGAAGGAATATAAAATATAAGAAAGGAAAGGGATTCTTTTTTGGATTAATTAATAGTATAAGTGTTCCTTTATTGAACAAGTTAGTTTAAAAGTGCAGCATTTTTGAATAGGTAACACAAACATAGTACAAATCTGAAACACATTCAACATTGACCGAATGCTAATAAAGTTGTTTTAAAGGATACGATTGTTTCTAAGAGACAGCTCTTGTAGTTTGGGTAGATGGTACAGTCCTTCCACACTTTCAATGGCGTTATCATCAGCTTCCAGGACCTGAAAATTAGACCAGACACAATGCAACATTTACAAAAGGGAGATAACCATTCAAAAGAAAGCTAGGTAGCTCTCTAATAGTTAATGCACCAATCAAACCAGATGAAAACTCAATTCTTCTTTCCCCTTTCTTAAATAACATTGTTTTAGTTAGAGCCTACTGTGCTGAAAGTGAGTTTACAGGCTTTTTGCTTCAGAACCAGCTTCCAGAAGAGGTTAGAGGAGCTAAAACTTTAGTCACATTTAAACCAGTCTAAAAACACATATTTTTAAATGTGTGTTTAATGACTGAGCACTACTGTCAAAACAGTGCTGTGCCTTAAACTTTAGCTTTTCTTTTTACTTAAATTCTGGTGCTTTTTATATCTTTTCATTGTCTGTTTTATCTCTGATATGTTTTTTGTATTGCGTAAAGCACTTTAAATTCACCATGTGTATGTTTGTATACGTGTGTTCATTTATAGACGCACATACAGACAGAGAGTTCTTCAAAGTCTGGCTCTCAACTACAAAAAAACAGTTTGAGCTCTCCAGTACCGCTTTTGCTTTCTGTGACGTTATCTCGTCTGTCAGATGTCATAACGTCGCCATGATGTCATCGCGTATCAGCTGCCTTCAGCTGTGCATTGAAGTATTTTTTTATCATATACAGAGCTTTACTCAGCAAGCAGAGAAGCTAACAATTTGAATACAAAAAGCCATAAACTTTCACTATCAATATCAGTTTATATCTGAAATATTGATCTTTTACAACCATGGAGCTATATAGCAACCATATTTTTAGACATTCAAGTACAGTTAGGTTTCTTCTTTCAAGGTACTTTAAAGGTGTGTTCTGAGTATTATTGTGGTCAGTCCGTATGCTTACCTCTAGGCACTGCAGCATGGCAAAGTGAGCAGGTAGCCGCGCCAGCTGATTGTTCGACAGGTTAATGTGAGTCACCAGGAGAAGCTGGTCGAGATGGCACACGCTTGACAGATGCTGAAAGACAAATTCATTGTAAAAATAATGACTCTTACAATAATAACTTCAGTTAAAAGCTATTAAGAAATCATTTGCAATCCCACTATAGACAGCGTGTCATTTTGTATTCCACTCAATCAACATTTTAGGAGTGTTCTTCAGTCAGAAAATGTGTGCAGTGACAGATAATCACTCCCTGAACACTCCCTAAGCAAAAGTACCAATTAGTTTCTTTATAGATTAGCTAAGCAGCAGGAAATATATCTAATGCATGGAAACTCACCGCAAATAATGATTTAAAGTCATAGTTTGAATAGTGAAACAGTTAAAGTGCGATCCACTGGTTTTGAAGCTTTATGCATTGTTCAAATTGAATACCCTTTTGAAGGGGGCCAAAAAATGTTCACTAACTTCCTCTGCGGTGAAAGTTTCAGACAAATACTTGTTTTCTTCATTTTTGTGGGTCATTATAAACTAGATTTATTTTCATTTTAAACATGCTCATCATCAACCATTAAAATAAATAAATAAATAAAAAAAAAGTAAAAAAAAAAAAATATATATATATATATATACATAAAAATATAAAATATAAATATATATATAAAATGGAGATTCTTATCTTAAAATGGAGAAACTAACATAAAGGTCAGTCAAGCGGGGTGTGTTTTATATGCTTCTTTTAACTTCTTTTAATATGTTTTAACAGTTTTAATATGTTTAACCTTTATTTTAAGATAAGTCTAATTTGGTCTTCAGAAAATTGTTGTTCAGCCAACTTTGCATTTATTTATGACGTTATAAAAATACAGATTAATTACTTTTTTGTTAGGAGCCAGGGTGAGATGAGACTTTCATGTTAAGAGATAGACTTCACCTAACTGCATTGGGAAAGATTATAATATTAAAATAGATGAGGGCCTAAATCTGCACCATGAGGAACACCATGGTTAAATTAAAAAGCAGGGTAAGAGGGACAGCATCCTGGAAAAACCCAGGAGTCATTAAAATAAGAACACACCATTGTACAAATTTGGAGTTTTTAGTCTCATGAAATAATGATTTTATAATATATTGGGAGTCAAGTGCAACCAAATAAGAGAAATTCAATTTGTTGAACCATTCTTGCTTCCCAAAAGATAAAAGACTACTACCTTTTAAATGTTGCAAATAAAAATAGTCACAAATTAGGGTTTGGATCAGTGATTTCTAATGTAAAAATGATGAAGTTGTGCTGGTTCGGTCAGTGGGGTGTGACAAATTACTAACAGAGTGTTTACTATGATTCAGCCTCATGTAGCTCTAAATTAGTCCGGCTGAAAATACGCCCAGAAAATGACACACAATAGCTAGCAAAACATAATTTCTCCTATGAATCAAGATTACTAACTGCACACTTTAAACAAAACACAATTGTAGGTTTAAACCTTCCTTCATGTAACTACTCAAGAGCTATCATTTGATACATTTTTTAATCTTTCAAAAATGTATTAAATCAATCCAACATTTTCTTTGTCTCAGATTAAAAGATCTGTTAACTAAATAAATTTAAATAAATGCAAATGATGAAGACTGAAATGAAAAGTGTGATGTGCTCACAAATACCTTGCTGGAGAGGCTAAAGACGCGCACCTCCGCATACTCCATCTTCAGCACAGTGTTCTCAACCAGAAACTTACTGCACAGGTCACTGTAGTAGGACGAGCGCATCGGGTCCACCTCCTGCATATAGGCGCACACAGGGTAAAGGAAAAAGAATGGGTCAAAGAATAGAGCAAATCCTGTTTCTTGATTGTTGTTATATTTCTGTGCGAGTGGACTCACTTTAAGTGTTTGAAAGTGTGCGAGGGTCTCTTTTTCGTGTCCCAGAGGATCCAGAGCTCTCATCAGAAGGACGATTGTTAGAAGACACCCTGAAAAATATACAATCTGCCAGTTATCCATACGTAACAATCAACACATCACGAAAATCACATTAGATGGTGCCGCTGCTTGTTTTCCATTTTTATGGACTGAGATTTCTCCTTGACCAAACAAATACTTCCAGTGTCAAATGATCTATTGATTGAAATCGTTTTTATCTTTTATTGATTTTGAGAAAGTAACTTATGCTTTTCATTACATCAAGACTGGACTTATGTAATGCTCTCATGCAGATATATAGGTGCTCATTGCTAAGCCTGGAAAAAAAAACACTAGTTTTGATCATTTTCATTTTATAAAGTGAACTCCGCTGTCTTCAACACTCTTTCACAATAATCCCATCCCGGAATGCTTTTTTTATGTAGCCCAAAAGTCCACAATACACTCAGTGAACAATCATTCACATGTTGCTGGGCTGTAAACGGATATGTGATTAGTCTCGTAGATTCTGGGCTTTCAGGTCCTTAATTTTTTGCACTCTCACCTCGAACTTCAGGTGAAGCATTTGCTCACACAAGCTGAGCTTAATTTTGTGGTCGTACTTTTACTTAATGCTTATAGTTTAGTTCATCCTTAAAACTATAGCTTTCCACATCAACCTTTCATGCTGTCTGTAACCTTGTCTCCTCTGCTTTGCTTCAATGCACACTCTACACTGCAAACGTAGTTTAAACAAAGCAATTTGATTAATGCTCAACTGAGGTAAGCTAATGCCATATTAACCGGAAAAGCGGGGCTAATATATATTCGTGTGACTCACCAAAATGTCCCATTTGAAATAAACTATTCTCGTGAATTTATCAGAAATTGGTCACGGGTCGGGACAAAGCCACCACTTAGTTCGGATGCAGACCGCTGTCCCCCATTTGATGATGGCTGCTCTATGCTGTAGTCTAGCTCAACTATTTCATGCCTGCAAGCATTGGAAAAGTGCTCCAGTGAGGATGATGACCTGGATAAAAAAATATGAGCACATAACTCCAATCCTGGCATCTCTTCATTGGTTACAAGTGTTGTACAGGGTCACTTTTAAGATCTTATTGTATGTTTTTAATGCCCACTTTTTAATCCCTTGAGGGCACTAAATTCAGGGGAGTCAGAGCTTTTAATGGCTCAATACTAAATGGGGAAGGGCATTAGCAGTACTTGGTCCATGGTCTATGGAATGAGCTGCCTCTTGAGGTACAAGGTGCTCCCAGCATAGAGGTTTTTAAATCCAGATTGAAGACGCATATGTTTTCGCAGGCATTTAATTCATCTTTTTAGTTCATTTTTTATCCTGCTTGTTACTATTCTTTTCTTTCTGGGGCGGAAAGGTGGCGCAGTGGTGGAGTTGATTGTCCTGTAACTGGAAGCTTTGCGGTTCGATCCCTGTCAAGTCCATTCTGCTGTTGTGTCTCTGGGCAATTCACTTCACCAGCATTGCACTGTATGGGTGTGAGTGGTCAGGAAGCCGTAGGCACGAAATGGCAGCCACTTCTTGTCAGACTGCCCCAGGGCAAGAGAGGGCTACTAAGTTAGCTTATCATGACCAACGTTTAAATGTGGATTGAATGAATAATGCTAATAACATTTTAAAGCATCTTTGAGCATGTAGAACGCATAAATTCTTTCACCATTTTACCTTGTTCAGCATTTCTAAATGTGCTTGCACTTCCTTTTGTCTGAGAAGATCTTGGAAGCTCTGGTTGAATTATAACACATGGAGAATGACACACACTTACATTTATTCTTGGGTTCGAGGTCCAGCAGCTGATTGCAGGACTCAAGCTCAGCCTGAAGCACTGAACTCTTCTCAACTGACAGCTCACTCCTGAGACAAAAAACCCAAACTTCTAATCAAACATTTTCCAGTAAACTCATAACTATGCTTTCTTTAAAGGAAGACGGTTAAATGTGACATCACTGAACCACCATCAGAAAACTTTTACTCTATAATATAACGTTTTACCTTTTCTCTACGTGTGTGTGTGTGAGTTTTTTTTACTCCAGATTCACCATTTTTTCACATCAATAAAAAATGTGTCTTGGAACCTTTATTTCACCACAAAACCTGTGTTTTATAACACAAGTTAGATATTACTGGTCAGGTTAATGCAACAATTTCCTCATTCTAATAAACTTTACTGGTATTATATGGTAGTTCTATTCTATCCCCATAGAAATATCCTATAGGAATTCCTATCTAGTGCTTAATCCATACTAGGCCTTTGTGAAGCTGCATTGAAGCAACAGTGAAAAACCATTATAAAAACATTGTGATTGATTGAGTGAAATATTTTAAGAGAGAGCAGTACCTGAAAAGCTCTTGTTCTGTGGCTGAGACTCGACACCAGGTCTCAGCAGAACCTAAAGCAAAAGAAAAGGGCTCATACACATTCATACAAACACACTCCGATAAGGGGTACCTAAGAGCATGCGGGTCTTACCTGTGTAGAGGGCACAGTCTCTCTGTGTGTTTTTCTCCATCCAGTGGATAGTCAGATTGTGTTCATAACTGATGTCACTGATGGATCCATTAGGAAGATCACACAGCTGACAGACAAAGAGAGAGGGAGATCTGACTTGGTGCGCATGATTTAATATATACATTACAAATAGGTGGAGTCTTTTTAGAACTGTAAACCGTCCAGGACTGTATTCAGTTTGCCTGCCAAAGAACATCAAGTGATTCAGAAGAGAGCAGATTGATTAGAATCAACTAAATAGTCATGTCTAGTGAGGAGCAATGCTGCCTATTAAGCTAAACATTACATTCCTTGTTAAACATAGTGACGGAAACATTATGCTTTGGGGATAAAGGAGCTTTTTCTTGTTTAGCAAACAAACATGTAAAGTTCCAATATGAAAAATAAGTTGTGGTACATCAAATGAATTGCCTCACCAAGACATATTCTTAGTGTTTTATTTCTGATGGTAAAAAAAGTCTACAGTATGTTTCATAGAAACAAATATTTGTTAATTATTGTTAAAATGTCTTTTTCTTGTATGAAAAATATATTAAGTGCAGGATACCCAGACAGGACTGTGGTGTAGACGAGGATGAATGCTTCTCCAGGTCACTTTCTGTGGTTTCCCATCCAGGACTAGAAGCAGACCTGCTGAAGGAGCCTAAGAAAGAAAGACAGACAGATAAAGAGAGACAGATAAAGAGAGAGAGAGAGAGACAGATAAAGAGAGAGAGACAGATAAAAAGAGAGAGAGAGAGAGGAGAGAGAGAGAGAGAGAGAGAGAGAGAGAGAGAGAGAGAGAGGAGAGAGAGAGAGAAGCAGAAAGAGAGAGAGAGAGAGAGAGAGAGAGAGAGAGAGAGAGAGAGAGAGAGCAGAGAGAGAGAGAGAGAGAGAGAGAGAGAGAGAGAGAGAGATTGTGTTCATTAGTGCTGGATCTGTACAGGGTGATACAAGAGTCAAACAGAATACCGCAACATTTAATCAAAGGAACATGTCGGAACAATTTCATAGATGTTCAACATGTGCACCCCCCAATCACTCCAAAACTCGAACTTGGTGGCCAGTGATGAAGTTCTGAGCAGTTGCAATCTTTGCATTAACTACAGAAATGAAGATTATATGGGCCAAGAATGCTCCTAAAGACCAAATGAGCAACCACATAAAACTTCAGAGCTTCCTAAAATGTATTACAGAAAGAGCTTAGCTTTCCTTTTCTTCTTTTAAGAGTTATCAATTTTCTTCGTTGTTGTATACTTTTGAATCAGGCAGTATATCAATCAAAATTTTAAAAAGCTAATTATGATTAAACCGACCACAAGAAGGTGCTATTGACCAGAAGGTCCAAAAGAACAAGAACTGTGGTTGAAGGGCACATCGGAAATAATTGAAATCTTACCAATCACCTTTCTATAAGCTCAGGTCATAAATGAAAGTGTGGTGCTTGCTAAATGATATTTGTGCAGAGCAGCTTGAGATTTCATATTCAGAGACTTACATGTACAGGTTTGGAAAAGGCGACAGAGACACTCTCTCCCTCTCGGCTGACGTACACACAGCTGATCATCTCCTCTCGCTCCGCTGCACCAAAAAACACATTTAAAGAACACACAGGGACTGTTTAGACAATGTGTTAGATTTCTTTTTAATAGTCAAAGAATGGTTAACCAGGTGGTTACATGACACATACACTTTCAGTCCTAAAATCTCTCCATTTGTAAGGATAAATTATAGATTGGCGCATGCATTTTTCAGTTTATGTCTAGTCATTAAAAAATACTCTCCATCAAACTATTTAAGCTCACAGCAACTTTTATTCAGTTTATTCACATTGACAGGAGCAGAAAATAATTTGGTTATACATACTTAAAAAAAGTTTATTTAATTGCGTTTTATAGTTTCAGTAAGGATTGACACTAATTTGTAACAACCTTCAAGACATTAAAAAGCATGTTCATGTTTTAATCAATGTTGAGTCTCAGCACTCTAATAACAAACAACCACCAGAGTAGTTGCTACAGTTGCGTCTATAATGGGTCACTTTGTCTATTTGTGCATTTGTGACGATTTCTTTTGATTTTACTTTTTGTCTGATCTATATTCAAAAGAAGCCTTGCATTAGAATGCAGAAAAAATATTGCCATGGAGCAATTTAGCATATACATTAACCATTATATATCACCATATAGCAGCAGACACCAGTTGGTTGCGTCACACTGGTGGTGGATTCAGAGACAGCTCCTCTAGATTCTAAAGGGCTCTGAGTGCTTGGAAAAGCGCTACATAAATGTCATGAAAAAGAAGTGAGACAAAACTTTTGTGAAGATGAATTTTCTTAATTCTTTTTTTAAAGTGGGGTGAGTCAAAGTCACACAAATGATCTGTTATACTGGGTACTGATGGTCTTATGCAACTACTTTATGAACTAGATTATTGCTCGATATAACGAAGAAATGTTTCTAAGTTTATAATGGGTTTCTGGAGCAAAGCAGCTGCATCTTAGCCAGTTTAGTATTGAAGAACTTGACTGATCTGCATTGAGTCCTAAAGAAGACAATAGAAAGCCTTTAAAATGAATTAGAGACTGTAAACCAGGTTGTCTCGTTCAATATCAGTGCGCAAAGACTCACAAACACTTCAAGAAGAACGGTCAAAACACCCATATCTAAACTCTGAGGAAATGCTTAGCAAACTGTTTAAACTAATATTGCTGCAAAGTTTGGGCTGTCAGTTAAGTTCATAAGGCAAATACTTTTGGCAATTTAGAGCAAGTCTAGGTATGATTCTTTAAAACAAGTTTTTTAGATCTCTGCCCACTTTTTTTTTCAAAATCTCTTTTTTTTTTCAAGATCTGCTCCCTTAAACATGTTCTACAAAATTCAACTTTCTTTGACCAAATCAAAGTCATCTGTTTGAGGCACTGTTTTATGCTACCCTGTTGTGTACAGTTGCGTTTGAATGTCTGAAGTAAGAGACTAGAACTGTTTAAACACATGCTCACCTCTGCCCAGCAGCCAGCGGTAGTAGAACCAGGCGCTCTGGTCATTGGGGTCAGTGAAGAAGGCATTGTGAGCCAGCTCATATTCTATACAACAAAAACATGCAGAATTAAATAATACTTAATATTCAACTTCAAATCTCTGCAGTAACCAAGGAATGTTTGCCTTTTTTGTGTGCATTTTGGGATCTTATTAATAGTACCAATATATGGAGACAGAATGATCTGAAAGTGTTGAATGATTTGAATGTGTAAGTCTATATCCAAATATCCTGGGGCAGTGGTGAAGATGGTCGTTTTGTAACCAGAAGGTTGGTGGTTCGATCCCTGTTCGGGCCATTCTGCCGTTGTGGCCCAGGGCAAGCCACTTAACCCAAGATGCCCTGTATGGATGTGTGACTGGTGGGGTGAGTTTGGTGATGGGCAGGAGGCCGTATTTGCAGAATGGCAGCCTCGTTCTGCCCAGGGCAGCTGAGGGCAAAAATACTCCCTTCATTTTACACAAAAATACATTACAGCATTGCTCTGTATTCTGTAGAGTTGCTCAGATTACAGTCTACAAAATTCAGCAGCTCGAAATAAAGAGACACAAAGCTCTAATTTAAAGCACACAAAGCTTATTTTTAAAGCACTTCATGGAATGGTACCATCATATATTGCGGATGTTTTCACCGCGTTTACTTCAACACGTTTACAGCACTCAGCCAGTGAACTAGCTTTTACTGTCCTGAAGACACATTTCAAGTAATGGTGTGTCAGAACTCATTTTAGTCAGAACTATCAAGGATTGAAGACTGGATAACCTTTACTGGATTTGTATTGGCTTTTTTTATGTGACGATGTAATATCTTTCTTTTCAAAAGATTACACAATATTTCTCGAAGAAATGCCTTTCCAATGCATGATCTGGTGAACAGCATGAGCTAAAAGTGCATTTTTTAGGTCTCAGTGTTGTGCTAGTTACAAAAACTAGTTAGTAGTTACAGTTACTTGACTCAAAAAGTAACCGAGTTACTTTGTTAGTTACTTGTGTTAAAAAGTAATGAGTTACTGTTAAAAGTAACAGTAACGCATTACTTCCCAACACTGCTGGGTATTGACTGCCGGAGTACTTTTGTACCTTTCAAAAGCTGCTCCTCACAGACTCTGTGTGACTGAGGGGTGGAGCCTGTGGAGGGGGTGGAGTCAGAATCCGGCTGTGTGCGGACTTGCGGCAGCAGCGTGCTCCGGTAGTGCCAGCTGGAGTAGTTGGAGAAGTTTGAGCCGATGAGTCTATCGGTGAACTGCAGCTCCTGCTCCACAGATACACCCGACTCTTTTACCACAGAGCGCCGGTAATCCCAGCAGTGAACTGAGGACAGAAAGCAAAACAGTTAAAGGGTAGATTACAAAAACCTATTCTTTTAATCAAAAATAGATGACAAGAGATTTTAGAATATAATGTGTTTTCCATAGAAACACATTAAACAAGACCTTTTTTGTTTTGATGTTTGTACTTAAAAAAAGGTACTTTTTTTTACTAAGAGTCCTTTGCATAAGCCTAGAGGTTTGTTTAGGGATATTTATTGCATTCTGTTTAGAAAACTCTAAACATGCAAACATAATCTGATGCTTTGTAAATTTTTCCAGTTTCACTTAAAATGTTCTGACGTTTGAATCTCCTCACATTTTTTTAGTAAAATACTGACATTGATGGTTTAACAATACATGAATAATAATAATATGTTGTTGTTTTTTTATATGAAATAAGGTAAAAAACAATCTTTGGGTTTTTAAAGGTGACTTTGCTAACACTATGTTACAACAAACTTAAGGACACAAATTAAACAATCTAACCAGTTGATTCTTCTTTGTTTCCCATAATTGTGTTTGTTATCAAGTAAAAACAAATAAAGTCAATGTATTATTAAAGTACAACAAATTTCTGATAACCTGAAGGGGGCAGAGAGAGAGAGAGAGAGAGAGAGAGAGAGAGAGAGAGAGAGAGAGAGAGACAGCGAGAGAGTGAGTGAGAGAGATAAGGAGAGAGAGAGAGAGAAATAGATGAGTGAGAGGGTGGAAGCGAGGGAGAGAGAGAGAGAAGGAGAGAGAGAGAATGAGAAAGACAGATAGAAAGCCAGAGAGAAAGAGAGAGATAGTGAAGAGAGAGAATGAGAAAAATAGTGGAGTGAGGAAGAAAGAAGGAAAAGAGTGAGAGAGAAAGGGGGGGTGGAGAATGACAGAGAGAAAAAAGAGTGAGAGAAAGAAAGAGAAGAAGAGAGATAGCTTTTAGCTTTCTGTCCCTTTTAGCTAGCCATAAAAAATACCTTGGGAGAGCAGAAGCAACCCAACATTGAGACCAATCCTACCATTGTAGTCTCTGGAAGAGAGCACACTTATGGAAAATCAATGAAAAATAGTCAACTCTTACAGTTGCGCTCGTCCAGGCTGAGGCAGCGGTCACAGAGGCCCAGCTCACGGGTCCAGTCTGGCTTCGGCAGGCGGGTGTTCACCCAGCAGCGGTGATGCCAGGACCCATAGGATTTGGGGTTGACCTTTAAACAGGCTTCGATGAAGAGCAGCTCCGATTCATACAGCTTCTGCACCTCTGCCTGCTCTCTGGAAGAGGACACACACGGTGCAAACAGCTGAAAAAATTAATTTTTCTCCCAAATCAGTTCAAAAATAAATACAAACTGCAAGATTAATTAAAACGGTAGGTGATCATCAACATGAAAGAACATGATTCTACAATTCAGTGCTTTTCGAGCATCTGTAATAAATTCTAGGTAAGTTTAACGTATAATAAATAGTTTGTGGAGGGAGTTTATTGGGAGGCAGATGACTTGCATAAAACATTACTTTATTAAGTGTCAAGCGCATGACCAGAGGCTGCTTTTGGTGAAAGGAAAGGGTGAAGTAATAACTAGAATTACAACTAGATTTTTAGCTTAGTGGGAAACAGGGTCTAATGTAAAGACATCCAGGCTTTGTGAGTGAATAGCCAGTTAAGACAATTTCTGTTTTTATACTGTATTAATAAGTGTTGTGCTTCAAACACAGAGAACAACTGCTCCCTCACCTCTGCGTCTCCAGGTGCAGCAGGATCTCTCTCCTGTAGTTCCAGAGGGAAGCAAAGTCTGGGTTGGAATGAAGGAGCTGTTGTGTTAGCTGAAGCGCCTCCTCATCATACTCCTTAGCGCTCCTCTGAGACAAAAACACAAAAGTCAACCCTCAATCACAAGGGTACCTCCCATGACTGACAACGGAGAAATGAATGATGAATTCATGAATCTAGGGAGGTTATTATGGATAAAGTGGAAGTTTAACATCTGTACTTTATTACAAAATGTTAGTCTGAATACTGATCCATTTGAGCGACTCTAATGCAGGGTTTAATAACTATCTCATCATGTAGAACACTGGGTTTATGCTTCACCGCTATTCTTTAAATTAATCAATTTCCAGTTAGATTTATACCATTTTATTTTTCTTTTAGTTCATATTTTACAAGTTGTATGTTATATGTAAACAACATTCTAATTTCTTTGTTTGAGACATTAACTGTGGAGTCAGATATACAAATGTATCTGAATTATTAAAATCCTTTAAGCACTGTTTCAAGAACACGCAGGGCTTCAGTCACGGCTGGCATCAATCACTGGGACCCTACAATGCTTTTCTTTCTTATCAGAGGAAACGCTTTGAATCTACTCAGCACACTTTATAGAACCTCACCCAAACAGTTACAGAAAAAACCATGCGTAAAAGCAGAGAATAACCGTATGGATACAAAACAAGTAGAAACAAAAAAAAATCTAGAGAAAACTAATAATAACCTTGTTGAAGACGGTGTCTCGAGCAGACACAAAAAGCTTGAGCTTCTGTTCTCGCTCCTTCCTCTTCTCCTCTTCCTGCTGGGCACTTGATTTCACCTTCACTCTCCCGTGCTCAAAGACAAAAATGCTTATAATATACAGAGAAATACATTTGGTAGAACTAAATACAAACAACTTTGAAAAACGTTTAAACTTACCATTATTCACCACTTGATCAGGCCTTGAGATGGAAATACAAACGAATATCCTGTAAATTATTTGAGAAAAAAGGTCTAAATCATTTAAATCAATCATTTAAACAAAAGTGCAAAGACAAACAATGTATAATTTCAAAAGCATCTTTATTACTATCCCACGTTGTTATTTAATTGTATTCTTTGTAGATGTGAGATGGGTGTTATAACTTTTATAAGTAGTGAGAACATAATTGCTCAACCAAAAACAGCGAAAATATATATACTGAAAAAGTATAGCTATTTGTTAAGTTTTCATTGCCTCTTTAAGAGTTACTATTGTACTTTGGATGTGTCAAAGATCACAAGCCCTGAACATACATGCATGCTATCCCTGGTAGGTTTACACATTTAATAAACCTACAATTTCCATTGAAAAGGGGAGATGTGTGGCTTGATTTAGTTTTGAATGGATTTCAGCATGACATGGCAACCAAAGTATATTCAACCTAGCTACCAATAATAAATAATTAATTATCTGCATCAATAAATCATAGTGGCATTAGGGTTTGTTAGTTTCTGTGGTATTGTGTACGTCACAGTAGTAATGTAAATCCTAGACAGCATGGGCATCCCAGAGTCTCAATATACAAATAGAATAATATCGTTAATAAATCAATTGGAACTGTTTAGAATGCTTTTCACACAGGGACTTGAATCAAATTTTTTAGATCATCGCTTTCAACCAAGCAAACAAGTTTCTCATGGATTCTCACTACCGTTAAGGGTAATGATGTACGTAAATTTGCATTTTCCCATTATATGTTCTCACTGTAAATAAAAATTACACATCAGCACATACATAATTCCTTTGCATACTAGACCTGCCAAGCCTTCGAGACTGTCGACTTGACAGATTTTAACAGAAACATGCCTGATGTACGTGTTTGACACACACCAAGACTCTGTCAGTGTAAGCACACTGTAAAAACTAAGAGTAAATTAAAGACGCTTTTATATTTTACCTCTGTCTGTAACGTTATGTATTTTAAAGCAGAGTGAGAAGAACCTGAATATCAATCCAATTGTACAACAGGAAGCTTTATCGTCGCGTTAAAATAACGTCATCGCGACAAGCCAAAATAAAAGTAGTTTTTGTTCTCGTTAAATAGTATTTGTTCAGTCAATGATTTGTTCGCTTTTTTATAGGATTGTAATACAATATATTATGCAATCGCTCTGGTGAGATCATCGATTGTATATAACAGGTCGGGATGTCAAATTTGAAAGAAAGACATTTTTTAATTATATACAACATGATATTGTTTGAGACTTCCTGAGCATTCTCAACAAAAACCTTTTATTATATAAGTTAGCAACGCATTTTAAGAACCAGGCAAGCTAAATACTTGTATTAAATGTATTGTTAAGCTCTACAAATTATATATAGCTCAATATAATTATATATAGACATACATTTTACGTGCTACCAGCCAGAGAGCTATGAATAACTTGTTCATAACTATGCAGCCTTACTTGTAAATATAAATGTTCTGTGTTTGTTGCTGCTTTTTTGTTGTCTATCTTTTTTTTCAATTAAGGTTTTAACTAACTACTGTCATGTCCATTGTTTATAAAGTCCACAACAGTGTAACTACAATTTGGGTTTACAGACTGGTCTGTATTTTTCGAGCAGGGAGACTTTGGAGTGTAGCATGCAATATTGTTCCAGCTGCCGTACAGCATTGACAAGGTCCATTTATTTAATTTTGAGTTGATTTTTACCCTTCTATTATTAAAATTTATATTTATTTAGTTTTTTTTTCCAGTCTGAACTATATCTAGCATATTTCAAAATGAACAGGACAGCATATACTCCCCTGTATAATAAAAATAGGACAACATTTTATTACTGTTTAATTACAGCTTAAATTAAACAGAGCACACATACATTATACAAACATTACAAAAGCAACCAAGAGACCTGAACAACTTCATTCGTATTGTCAGACATTCAGGCGAAACATTGGTTTATATATGATCATTCTCTCCTTTCAACCCAAGAGAGTATTAGTTTAAACAAGAATGAAACATAAGCAGCAAACAAAAAGCATCTATACATCACACATATTCAAGAACATAAAGAAAAGTAAATGATAAAACATTATTTCAAGGCAAGGAACAGTGTTTATATACGGCACATTAGCGTATTAAAGAATAAAAGAAAAAAATTCTGCATTAGTTTGAATAAAGAAGTACTTCTTTTAAGGTCACCGGTGATAAAATGCATTATGACTACAAACTGCATCCCTTTTTAAAATTATTTGAGGATGTCATAGTAAGCTTTATTTAAAATGCACCTCAAACATAACGATTATTTTAAGTGATTCAAAAATTATACATTTCTTTCTTTCACCAGAAATTAAGAGCATTGAACCTAGCAGTTAACTTCAACAGTTCAAAATGAACCCAATGGAATCAAAGGATCTTTAATAAAAGAAAGAAACTCAAATATGTGTCATGTGTGGGTCAATTGTCCTTTTAGCATTCAAAATATCACTCTTTGATTACAACATTTCAAAGTTTACACCATATATAGACCAACTTGAGCAAAACAGAAACATATAGCGTCCTTAGAATGTATTAATGTTAGTTTATTTCAAATATAAAACTGCTTATGGTGATGAGCTGCTGTGTGAGTAGGTGAGCTGTGTTTCCCTCTATCCTGAGAGTCAAGTACCATGGAATTTCCAGGTTTCCCAGGCTCAAGCTTTGCCCTCCTCAGCGGCTAATGTCTCCATTGATGGCTTTCCCAAGTTGTAAATGTCTTCCAAAAGGCCTCGAGGAGTCAGAATATGTGTTGAGCCTGAGAAAAGTGAAAACGAATGAGCCATGGATATACGACTCCAGAAGTATCATGTTACTAGCTTAGCATCGCAGTGTTAGCTTAGCATAATGTAAATTTTGCGGGGCAAAAATATTACAATTCACTGCTTACAAATCAAATTTAATCCTACTATAAAGTGTCTTATTACAATTGTTCTTATAATGTGTCATGTTTCACCTCGATTTTTTATCTGACGTGTTTTTTTTATAATGGCTAAACTTTTTTAAGGATGTATAGTATGTTTGTAGCTGTTAGTTTGAAATCGGATGTTTAAAATAATATTAACAAGCACTCACTTTGTAGCACTCACACGTAAAGATCCATGCTTTCAGTACATCATGTAGATGGCTTGACTTTTATCGGTTAGCTTAGCATTATGCTTATTTAGAATGTACAATTATCCAATTAATATCAAGCATTTACTTTACTTCATCGAGCAGGTTTTAGCTCAGGGAGGCCAAGCATCATGAAATTTCGCCCTAAAATCATTCTGAAATAAACTAGCAACATAAATTTAGATTCTAAGCATGCTATTAATTCAATCTTAGCATTAACAGTTAGCCGTTAACCTCAGCACCACTTGTCAACCTACCATTACAGCATCGCATCAATCGGTTGCCTGTATATTTTTAGTTATTTTTAAATATTTTGCAATCTCTTCAGCCAAACTGATTTGGCAATTTTAGCATAGCTTAGCATAGATCATAACATCACATTAGCACTATAGCATTTTTGTACCATAGACTATCAGAAAACTTTGATATTTTCTCTATATAAAAGCTGATCTTTTGACAGCAATGAGATTATTTTTCAGTATGATGATGCAGTATGACATCATGGTCTGCCGAGGAAATGTTATAGAGTGAAGCTACCAGTTTATTATGCCAGAATAACAGCATGGTTGCTAAAAATATTGGCCAATCTTACATGACGTAACAAAAAAATACAAGTATTAAACATGGAAATTGAAGATGTAGAGATTATACTTCTGGCAAGAAAATGTTACTGGTCTAATCCTAAGATCTACGCTAAGCAATGTTAAAAAATGTAAAAATGCCAAAATATGAGAACAGTTAACAGACTGTAAAATAGCAAAACACTTTTTATTATTTCCAGAAGAGATGGGGAATGAGCCATTGGCCAATAAATGTGAGTATTGCTTTATGCCATCTAGTCAAGCTATTAGGTAATTGAAGAATTAGCATATCATCCTGCTATTAACTTAAAAATCTGCTTAAAGTCATGTTCAGTCATTTGATCAGTGGCTAACAAACAGACCTAAGAAAGCTGAAAGTTACTCAGAAAAAGCCTGATACTGAGCGATCTTTTTGACACAATAACTTACAAGAAGCACAAAAGACACTTATGGTTACCAATACAGAGTATAATTACATATGCAGTATTAGTGTTTATTGTTAAAGTATTGCTAGTCAGTTGAAATCAGCATACATACAATCTGGTTAAAATACTAATATTTTAAAGATTCTTGAAACATCTTTTAAACATTTAGGATAACTTACTCATTCTCTAGCAACCTAAGCAATCACGTTCATGCTTTTGAGCATTTATGCATGTTTTCATAATCTCTGGCAACCCTTGCAATCACATATACTTTTTTTTTACATTTAAGAGACGTATGTCTATATCTGGCAACCCTATCAATCACTTTTACAGTTTTCAGAGTATATGAGCTTTTCAATGGTATTGCTAAACAAGAATTTACAAAAGTTGAAACTGAAACTCGGGCAACCCTAAATATGACTTTTGGGTTTCTGAGCATTTATTTACATTTTCGAAGACTATAGCAACCTTTATCATTTTTAAATAAATCTTTGCATTTTGTAGCATTTTCTCCATTTCTGGCAACCCCAAGCAACAACAAAAACAAAAGTCAAATAAGCTTTGCAAGGACATCTACAAGACCTGTGAAAAACAATTTAGTACCCAGAACAGTTAATTTTAGACTTTTTAAGATCTTGCGGAAACTCTGTTCATGGAGATTATAGACCACAATTGTGAAAGCTAAATAAATAAACAAAAATACTGTACTTCACTTTGGTATCATTAATTTAGCCAATCACTATTATTTTAGATTAATACAATTCAGGTTTCTAGCATGATGTCACTTCTGTAGCATATTGCTGCCAATATAGCCTCAAGTGAAGTGTGTGATGTAGAGTTTCTCACCAATGATGACTTGGCATCCTTTGTTAGCATTGGTGACCTCATAGGCACTGCGCATTTCTGAGTAAGAGACTCCACCCAAGATGAAGATGATGAGGCGCGAGCCACTCCTCAGCTCACCTGCACCACTGCCCTTATGCTTCTGACGAGCACTGGCACAAAAAATAACATATCAGAAAAATTACACATGGACGGGTAATCATGACCTAACTCCAGGTACATTTTTGCTAATTTGTTTCATTAAGTAGACATAAAATACAACCATCATTCTCAACCCAGAACCTGAATCTGTAGTTACACCGTAAGGGACAATTAATGGATGTGTAAACCGTTTGTTAGTCATACTACATAGGTATATCGACAAACAAATGACTAATCACACTGAATAGTGAAAACTCACCTGAATTTAGATATAAGTTGGATAGAGTGAAAACAAACCCCTCAAAGACAAAATACAACAGATTAACCAAAATGAGTGCAGAGGAAAATAGGTATGCACCAAAACCATGTTTCTTGTTTCGGAGTAGTACAGATACAGAGAACAAGTATGAGATCAATGCCAGAAGCAAAATGAGTGCAGAGGAAAATAGGTATGCACCAAAACCATGTTTCTTGTTTCGGAGTAGTACAGATACAGAAAACAAGTATGAGAACAATGCCAGAATGGAAAAAAAAACTATTGTTTTATGCTCTGAACCCGAAACATAATGAGTTGCTGCCAATTTTAATACTTACCTTACATATTAAGAAGTCTTATTTTTAGCAATTACAAAAAACAGCCCATATAAAAAGCCAATATATAAAAATCTAAATTGTTATCAGTCAGACTGTTGTTAGCCTGTCAGTTTGAAATAATAAATCGTGTGTGCACGATATAAAGCTGATGTAGGTAACATAGGTGGAAACTTTAATCCATCTTTTTTAACCCTCAAACTTATTTTTTTTCTGATTGTAATGCAATTTCAAGCAAGTTTTACTTCTGAGAAACACAATCAGACATGCAAAACTGAAAAAATATTTTTATTTTGAAAATCGTGTTTAAAATATATTTCTAAAAATATGAAGATTTTCTTAATTTTGAAGATTTTTTGTAATTAAATATGTTTGTAACAACTTTGTAATATTGTTTTATTGTCAGAGCATAATTAAACAGTGGCTTATTTTATTAGCAGAATTATTTTTTTACTTTATACTACTTTATTTGCAGAGTTTATATATAGAACATCTATTATAAACAACCCCATAATCTTCTAAGATTTTGGAGACTGTCCTTGCTGTGGCCTGTAGCACGATGATGATGGTATCAGTACCGAGGCGTCAGAACACCTTTCATAAGTAAAGTATGAGTACAAGAGCCCAGAATCAAAACAATAATGGCAGTGGTGCATTCCTAAATAAAACACACTCTTAAAAATATTAAATGTAAACAATCACACTCAGAAACCCTGTCTACTTACCTAAACACTCTGACAGCCAGAAGGGTTGACACACAGACAGACACTTAATACAACTCCAAAACCCAACGATCACAATTGTGTTTTAGTGAGCAACATGGGATAGTATCATCTCAATTGTTTTCCCTTAGAAAAATAATTGTATACAATTTTTTTATATATATATTTTTCTAATACTTTTTTACAATGTATTTAACTGTACAAGTTATGTGGTGATTTAACAAGTACGCCTCAATAACCTGAACGATTAGATAGGTAGACAGACAAACAAACAGATAGATAGATATGTACATATATTTGGTTATGTTTTATGTTGTGTATATACTGCATTACAAACGTAAAACCAGAAAGCATTTTAGTGACAAGACTATAATCGTTCTAATTTCTTTATTGTTTATGGTATTTAAACAACTGTTAACAGTTAAAAAAATGGGTGCAATTTATTTCTATACATGGCAGATCTATCAATGTGCTGCAAAGTACTGTTTAATTTGTAACTCTTAATATTTTAATATCAACTCTCTTCTATTCCAATCTTTTGACCTGTCCTCATGATCACAGATTCCAAGGTGTTTGCAAAATTTCATGGGATGTTGAACATGTTAAAACCTCCATAAAGCCCCATTTAGTCTGAAAAAATAAGATAACAAAGGATCAAGTGTGCATTGTGCTTTAAATATCTAAAAAACTTTAAAAGCATGACTAATAACTACAATGCCACATGACAAAACAAATGTAGGGTGTGTGCTATGAGGGACATAGAGAGACTTCAGTCTGCATTTGTGCAAATGCAATAAACTTTGATCTATCGCTAAAGTGTTGTTTTTTGCAAAATGAATAAATCCTCCCAAATAATTGTTGAACTTCTCAATGTCACTTGGATAAACTGTGCGTGAGTGGTGTTGGTGTGTCTGTACCTCACAGCTCGAGAGCCATTCCAGGCAGACGGGCATTCTGACTGGAACGGCCAATCTTTAGTCTCTAGCTTATTTTCTACGACATCCTAAAACACACACAATGAATTCAATAATTTTATAAATTCTTTCTATTCTCTCTTGATTAATAGAAGTATTTACACAAGCATTTTAAAAAGAAACAAGTTAAGACTCAAAACATCTTCAGGACAACAGAAGCTAAAAACTGAAACTTGAAAGAAGAAAAATTAATAGAGCGGCAAGTCTGTGCCCCATGTTCCTTTTCCTCCAGTCCAGGGGTGGGCAAACTCCTTCCTAATCCCTTTCAAGAGACACAACAGTAGCTTGAAACAACCCCATTAAAGCTTAATTAGTGGAATCAGGTGTGTTGCATGAACCCACCTCTGCTCCAGTCAATCCATTGTCTAATCTCTAATACTGCCTGCTTCTCTGATGATGTGTGTTCCATTGGATTTGAACGATCATGGTTGAAAATAATTAGCAGGATATGGTGATTTCATTAATTTTTTAAAGATCATTTTAATTAAACTTTTGGGAACTTTGAGTGTTTTTTGCTAAGAACTCATGATCGTCCCCTCCCCCTAGATTTACGATCTTTAAGATTACTCCTCAACTCCTTGTTTATGTAGCAGATGTGACACTTGTTTATCTTGTGTTTAGTTACTAATAGTGAGTGATTCAATCGTCTCTTGTTTACTGTCGTTAAGTTTTCCCCAGTGTAAAACTATCTTTGGTACCTCGTATTGGCCTCTACTCATTGTTTGAGCCCAGAGCATGTTCGCCTGTCTCTCATTTGATTTAGCTGCTTTTTTAAGCCTATTCTCCCATATGTTCATTGCTCAGTCTACTTTGCTCAATACTATTTGTAAGTACTCTTCTTTATTTATACTTAACATTTCCCTGAATTTGACTCCATTATTTCAGTGTGTTTGATGAAAAAAAAGAGCTAGTTTTGCTTTTGAGTCCCACTGTGGTAATATTTGTCCACCTCTGTTGAGAGAAACTTTTCACAGCTAATGCCACGCACCTCAAGTACGTCCTTGATGACGGGTGTCCAGCGGGACATATTGTATGTCTCTACATTCGTGCGATCCCTCGTGCGAACTGGTTTACGAGGTGAGAACAAGCTTTGCTGGGGTCAAGAAATAGAAAAGATTTTAGCTTGTAAAAACATATATGTACACACATTATACATATTAAAGATGGATGGATGAGTGGATGGATGGCTAGGTAGATAGGTAAAAAGGTAGATGGATAGATAAAAGAGATTTCATAAGTACTCATATTTGTATAACTCTAGATGTATGCAATAATGTAAAAAACCTGGGTTTTCTTTCAAAAATGTACTTATGGTATAAAAGTACACATTTATTTGATAAAAACAACAACATCTTGTTTGGCAACAAAACCATGTCACTATCAAAGGACCAGCAAAACAATGCGTATTAGGTGAAAAGATCTCGACCAATTTAGGGTCCTTAAAAATGTATTGTTACATTTACAAAAATGTTTTAAAAATGTGTATAGCATTTTCAATTAATGTACCTATGAAATGAAATGGGAAGGTAATCTTAAAATCTACAAAAAATAAAAACCAAGCTTAAAATGGTATATCGTTTGTCGAGATTGAGGTATAACGTTTCACCAGGCATCTATTGAGACTTACACTAGATATGACAGGCACTCCGAGCTGTTTCCAGTTGAGGATATAGCCGCTCTTGTCCTTAATATTCACATTCTCAATCAGTTTGTTCAGGTTCTCTGAGGTCGTGCCTGCTCATCACATACAAATTCACATTTAGTAGAAAGAACAGCACTTTTTCACTTTGAGATACAAAAGTAGGCACCGTTGAGGCTGAAGATGTAGAGGAGAACGGAACGGATCTTATCAGTTGTTTCATGTGGCTGTAACAAGATGGGCAGTAATGTTCTCATGGAGTCTTTAACTTTCTGCCCTTCCACATCGGCACCCACAGCTAGATCCTGTAACAAGCACACAAAAACACAACTTAAAGACTCAAAGGTTGAACCTTGTTGAGTTGTGTTGAATTTCATTTAAGGCTGATTACATTCTTCTTTAGAAACTCTACCATTAAACCTGCATCTAAAGTACAGAAGAGATCATGTAGAGCAAAGAGCTTTGAGAACCCTCTTCAGTTCAAGATTCTATTTCTAAAACTGCACCTAGGATATGGTGAGAAAAGAGGAGGGTATTTAATTTATTGTTGTCAAAAGATTATTTGCATACTGGAGTGGAAATTCTGTGTGACTCAATCCTGATCTCTTTTTCTCAATCTATAAATACACTTCGTTTGGACTCTAATTGGAAAGTGTTCTGTGTAGTTTTTCAAAATGCATCTTTTCATAAGATGAGAAAGCTCGTGAATAAATAAGAGTTAGTGAAACAATATGACCAACATGGTCCCAGATTTAAGAATATTTCACAACCACTAAAGCAAATTTTAAACCAGGAAAACATCAGAAACACACAGAAAAGATATAATCAAATCAGTTTTTTCCCCAACTATTAAAGCATTTAAACCGCAAGGCTTTTCACTACCCTTTTAAAAACACTACTCAATAAAAACGAAACAATTATGCTTATTTTAGGATACTTTCTTGTTTCCTCACATATCAAACATGTCTTAAAACAACAGTGAATAAAAATTGTTGAGAAAGTTTAGGAAGGCTAATATTTCAGACATCAACTACCTAAAGTGTGAAATCACAAATGGAAAAAAATCAATAACATTAAATATGAATTCTTATCTGCCATCTCGACAGGTCGTGCTAAAAGATGAGCAGATTCTGGACAAGTCCATTTGAATGACCCCAAACATACAATAGACCCAAACCCAATGAACAATGTCCCACCTGCTCGGCTTTGCAGAGTTTCTCTACATTCTCATGGAAGTGGCCCATTAGATCCTCTGCTAGACTCAAGTGCACAGTTTTCTGAGTGAGAAACACAATAATGGAAACAATAAATATCAATATGTAAATGTAAGTCTTTTCAAAGTAATATGATTATATTATAACTTCATATGAAAGTTAGAAATAATGCTTTTTTGAACAGGTTCCTAATAGGTTGAATAGTACAATTTTAAACGTTTTACTACAACATGGGAAAACACTAACCATGGAGAGTTAATGGTTCTATGGTGTCATTGAATTGCAGTAAAAACATGTGGATAATAAAAGTCAAAGGATTAATGCTGCATAAAACTGAAATATGAGTGTAACAATATGTTAGTTACTAATCTTTCGCATGTTCAAAACCATAATTACAGTAAGAAAAACTAGTTCAAAATAATCTTTTATATTGAAAATAAATGTTTGTGTCTTTGTTTCCCAAAGCGAGTGAGAATATTGGGAAAAACTATTGGTACTTTTGTCAGTATTGAGGTTGATTAACAGATTTATGGGAAAAAAATCTCTCACAATTTACAACAGTACAACCATTTCCTGTCTGCTCACATAATGAAAATGTCATCAATTTGTGAATGGAGTGCCTTAGAGTTTTTGAAAATTTTCAAAGCATATTCCCGAAATATGTATCGAAATGATTTGTTGCAAAAAAAACATTAAGTCCCAGATTAAGTCTCCTTAGAATGAGCAAAAATGTCCAAACAACAGGGTTAAGTGCATTTTGAACTTCATAGCTACTTGAAGACAGGAGAAGCTTTAAGAAGATTAAGTATGATTTTTGTAAAAGCTTCTAAAACAAAAAAGGTTTGAATGCTTATTTGCTTAGTGTCCCAAACATAATAAACTTGCCACAGGTAGCCTCTCTATTCCCAGCACTGTAGAGACATTCATCCACATAAATTTTGGTCTTTTTACTCTTCTCTCACACACTCTCTCTCACACACTCAACTTATACCTTCCCACAAGTTTGCATAATATGAATGGGTAAAGCATACAGTAAAATAATTTGCAGATACTTTTATTCTGCATTATTTATAACCAAAATATATAATTCGACACTAACTGATCCTAAAATTAGACTGAATATGATCTAATGAGGCCAAAGGAGTCATGTGCCAGCCTTTGAATGCGATTGGAGTGGGTTGGGTTGAATTACCTGAGTCACTTGCTTGCGGAAAGCTGGCATCTTCTTCATGAGCTGTGCCAGCGCTCCTATTGTCATGTCCTGAGGGCAGAGGGCATCCGATGTCACACTGATAAGAGTAACCTGAAACTGGAGAGTGCTGAGATTGTGAACAGTAAAAAAATCCCTTACCTTCCCTTCGGTCCTCTCACCTCGTCTGGCAGAGATGTCCTTCACCAGCTTAGGGATTTGCCTTGGGATAGAAACAAATATGCACAGGGGAAGGGCATATTATTACATATCTGTACCTTGAGTATTGTGTAAATGATCCAGGTCAATCCTCTCTGTTTATTTCATTTTATAACATAAAGACTGTCACAAACAATGGCAAATGCACAATAGAGGATGCAAATAAACACTGACCCAGTCACGATCCACACATTCTTCCTACAGCTTTTAAAAGATCAAATTCGGCACTTACCAGAAAACTAAAGTACCCATCACAGCAATAATTATTTTAACAAAACAGCAAAAGGTTGTAGCTCTTTCCTTGCTAGCCTTAGACATCACATCAGTGGAATGTTAGCTAAACATCCAATGTGTTTGGTACATAAAGTTGGACACTTCAAGAACCCTGCAGTCATGGTTTGATTCGTTAAACTTATCTGGATTACCGCTAGTAGCGAGTGTTGCATTTATTTCACCCCAGGAAACAACATGGAGGTGTACAATTGAGTACATCGAATGTGCTTTGTGTGTATGGAAAATGTGTGACTTTTAAAGACCAACTAAACATTGGATTGGCTAATTATGCAAGACTATAGTTGAGGTAACATTTCTGCACCCTGAAACATGACGCTCTGCGAAACAATGGGATTGGATGGGATTGGTTGTTTGCCATGTCAGTCAAATGGCCTTATGGTGGGGTCTTGACACATTTTTAGATATTCTTAGAACACTTTTGGCCAAGAAACTAATGGTTTAAAAATAAAACACCAATTTTGCCATAGTGTTGTCATAGCCTGATAAAAACCAGTCATTAGCAAATGTCTGGTAGCAACATATACAATGTGATGGCAAGTGTAAGCTTTCTGGAAGTAGAAAAAGTAGTACATAAGACTGCAAACAGATGTGCCTGTAAACAACAACTACACAACAATATACACTTTTAGCTTTCACAAGCTCCAATTGGTGTGCTGTAGCCAAGATTCGGAGCTGCCAAACACCAAGCTTAAGCAACCATCCATAATAACAATTGTCGGTCATGCTGGTCATGGTGAACACCGAGGAATGCTGCGGCTCCTGGAGAGCAGTCAGGAAACTGGTGCCTTGCTCAAGGGACCCAAAGATCAAAGAGCAAGTGTTTCTTCACTCACATCACCTTCAACTCGGTGGATCTGGGAATCGAACCTGCGACCTACTGATCACAAGTCTATCTCCTTCTCCACCAGACCACAACTGCCCACACTATTGTCAATGTTATGAAGAGTCTCCTTCTCTGACCAACTGCGAAAACAGAGCACCTTTAGCTCGTTACATTTATTAGGTTAGTAAAAATCAGTAAAGCTTTGACAAGTAAAATCAAATCAAGGTTTAGTGAAAAGCCACCATCAGCCAGCCAAGTATCCATGGCTGAGCTCTGTCTGTGTCCATGTCAGGGAAAGAGTCTGTCTGTTTGTGAGAGTTTTAGTCACAAACACAAACACATTGAAAAATCCTCCCAATAAAATTCATTTCAAGATATTGTTCTTCAATTGAAATCCTTCCCTCAAGATGAATGAAAACAGATAGAGTAGAGTCAGGGCGCTTTATATTTCATTGTTAAAGACATTTCTCCTGGAAGTTCACTTAACCACAGGAGTAAAACCTCATTTGATATAAGCACTTTTGCCCAATTGAAGTAACCATATTGTAATGATTAAATCAATAAAAACTACTCACTCTGTGACTTCAGCGATGTGCATGTGCCGTAGTTTCACCCACAGCTCATCTTCTTCATTCAGCAAAGCTTCTTTTATTGACCCGTCCTTAATTTTATACCTATGAATGTAAGCATAGTAAACTGCTTTCTATGGCAGAGTCCAGAGTAGTAGATATGCAGAGTGGTGTCACCATCTGATCTCACTGCAAGGTTGTCACATGGTTCATGGAGGAACTGATTAGTTCCAAACAAGCCCTCAGCGCCATCCCTCTTCATAGGTTTACAATGGAACAGACCAGCCGCAATTCAGGTGAATATTAAAATAGATACAGGAATAAGATGTATAAGTATTTTTGCACTTTTTTTGTAGTTTACATTAAGAGGGGTGAAGAGACTAAAGCTGGTTGAGTTACCTCTGGTAAAGAGGTCGTGGGTGCATCTTTTTTAGATGAATAAACATACATTCATACATTATATATATTATAGGCTTTAAATACTTTGTTAATAAAATGACTGCAAATATTAAAGTTTGTAAAGCCTATATATTCATCATCATCATCTCTTACCCTGTGTGGCTAACTTTAGCTAGCGCTAAGCAGAGTCATGTGTGCACAGGCAACTTCGTCAAAAAAGTTAAATAAAATGTTTCTTAGCTTTTTCCGTGCACACAAAGAATTCTAAAAGTATTTAGTGCATGAGGGCTATCCTAAATGATCCCTATCACTAATGATTTAAACATCTTTACATTGAAAAAGCAAATCAGGTTCCATGGAAATGAATGGGATGTAGTAAGTACTCATCTAAGAACGAATTGTGACTCAACTGAGAGCTGGAACTAATCGCGCCTCCATTAACCAAAAGTAGACGAGAAGAATTGCAGCCAGGTTTTCCTTATTACACCCTATGAAGCTGATACCACTCTGGTATATCGACCACTCTGGCAGAGTCTATTTTGAGTTATTTTGTTTATATAATGTCACTTCAGCAAACAACACAACATCGTGGTGCTGCAGTGGTAGTGCTGGGTAGTGGTTGTTACATACTGGTAGGTGTTGTCAGTGATGGGAAGGAGGTCGTATGCCATGGCCTGATAAGTGAGTTCATGGAGTACAGGGCTAACAGGGTCCAGTGTTCGATCCATGATCAGCAACTGCGCATGTGTCTTTTCCTGAAACACCAGAAGCAATAAAAACATTAGTTGATCATTTTCAGACTGATTTAAAAGACTTATTTAGCAAAAATTAACCTTCTGATCATCACTCACTTTTTTCTGCGGGTTGTCGTCCATCTCATAATGCCGTGCCAGTTTCTTATCCACAAGCTCGGCCAGCTTCTTTCCATAATTGTGAGCAGTTTCTCTGAATGGAAGGAATAAGTTAAAGTTTATAGTGATGGTGTCCATTAAAACCACCAGTACAGCCCATCCATCCTCTTTTACTAGAGTAAGGGAGCAGATAATCTGCTCTCCCTTGTCATGCCCTTTTTTTGGGGAATAAAGAGGCATACAGCAGAGAATAAAATACATTTTCTAATGTATATATTATTTTGACTATCCGTTAGGAAAGAAAATGTGTTCATTATTCTGCCTTTTTAATAACATTTCAAGCTTTTCTAAGTAGTGACTTAAGATAGAGAAGCTTTACTTCTTGTAGCGGATGCCCGGGTTCTCGTCTAATGTGGCACAGAGGGTCACGATCTGATTAGAGATGCTCTCCAGTGTCTGCTCTTGATCTTGACTCTGATATCCATAGAGGCTCATGAAGGCCCCTGGGGTCTCACAGGTGAAAACCTGCAGAGAGGAGCAGGAGTTACATATCTGTATAAACAGCTCTTCAAAACAGGTTTAAAGGGTAAGGTTACGAGAAAAAACATCAAGAATGTTCTATAGAGAGCATAATAAAATTATATTTATAAAACAACTGCTAAATTAAAAGGAAGATAAAAAAAATCCTTTAACTCTAAATCAGAACAATTGCTTCTATTATGGCTCTTTGAACTTAAAAAGTAAAAAAAAAATGTGTTTAAGTAAAGCTAAGCTGTAGCTGGATCCAGTTTTTTTAATGATTACTTCTAGTTTGGTATTTGTTTACTTTTAGTAAGAGTTTAATTTAATCCTTAGACCCTGAAAAATTTACTGGAAGTTAACCTAATTCTCATCTAAAAAAATACAAAAATTAACTCTTAAAAAAAAAGGTTTTGTGTCTTAATTTTATTTTTTGTCCTCTAAAACTAAACCACTACAAGCTCTTTGAAACTGAGAGATAAGTACAGCCAGAGTGGAAAGATAGGCTTACAGTTTCTAAAAGAGTACAGGCACATGAAAAATACTTCGTATTGAGACTCACCTGTGCCTCCTGAGGAAGAAAAGAGATGTTGAGCTCTTTACACACTTTGATGTACTTGCCGCAGTTCTTCCTCATCCTATCAAAGAGCTCATCTGGACAGTCTGTGGACAGTATACTCAATAAATAAAGCAATTATCTGGAAATGAATTCATTTTGACACATTTGTTGGAACATTTCACTCACAGTCAGTGAAAAAGAGGTAAGCAGCTTTGTACTTTGGCTTTGGTTTGAAGTCATTAATAAATGCATCGATGCACTGCAAAAGAACATTTTTGGAAGTAGAATCTACAGAAAACCAAGATGATATTTCCAAACTGAATGAACTTGGCTGACCTCTACATTAGGAGTCATGAAGTAGATAGCCTTCATCTCTGGCACAGGTTCCCTCCTCTTGAACACATCCTCCACAACTGTTAAGAGGAGGGAGGGAGAGGGAGAGAGAGTGAGAGAGAGAGAGAGGGAGAGGGAGAGGGAGAGGGGGAGAGTGAGAAAGAAGGGTTAGAGAAACTAAAATCTCCACCTGGAACTTCCCTGTCCTAATCTCATCCTTATTTAATCCTTTGTTAACTACTTATGGCGTGACAGCAAGTTGTTAAAATGTACATTTACAGCGCATCTTCAAGTTGCTAAGGCTACGTTCAGACTACAGATTTTCAGGTTAAATTTAGATTTTTTTTGAGTGAAATCCATTTTTTGTGCATTACAAATAATATACAACTTTTATCAGTCTTTTATGTGAAGACTGATAAAAATGCGTCTCCAATGAAACATGAATGTGCAAAAGAAGATGCATTGGAAACTGTATTACCCAGAATGCATTGTTTATGGATTGATGGAAACATTGAAAGAAATGATTTCTGGTGCTGAGGAAATTTCAGTTAAGAGCCAAATGTATAAGTACTAGATAGTATCAAGAAAATTATTGAGTTAGAAAAGAAAGCATTTTACAGAATATTGGTGAAAGTGGAGTTAGAAGTGCTGAGATAACAACCGCAACTTCATTCCATTCGTTACATTGCACTACACATGAAGCAGACAGGAAGAAAACAGTTAACTCCTCTTAGAATTTCTGTCACTTTGTTCACACAGGCTTGTTTTTTTTCAGTCTGGGAACTATATTCCAGAGTTAACGTTTAAAATGACTTGGGTATTTGTTTCTGATATGATATTTCCTCATAAAATGTCTTCATGCATTTCTTTCCATTTGAGATCCACTCTATTTATATTGCCTGTTTTTGATGAAGGAGATCTGAAATATTATGCCAGAACTTCCTGAAATATAGGAAACTATGATGTTTCCTTTCTGGAAAACAGAGAAAGGAAGGAAGACTCCACAGGCTATTGTTTCTGCACAATAATTTAAGCTACATCCCTGAACAAAACACAGACAGATGTTTCAGACCAACACGCACTGATAACCCAAAGCTCACTCACTGGTGATGCCCTCCGACATCAGGTCGGACATCTTGCAGCAAGAGGAAAGAAGGCGGGTAGTGAAGTTGTCTAGGACCAGAATCTGTCAAGAGAATCAGAAACCTTTAATATAAATATTTAATAAATATATTTTAGTCAAGAGACCTATTCTTTGTGGAATTGTTCATTTGTTATTTACATGAATAAAAAAAAAATCCACACCAAATATCTGTGTTGGGTGACTGGGGCTGTTTACTTAACCTTCTAACATTTAATGAAATGTCTATAGTCTCAGAGTGAATTTTAAGAGTACCACATATACATTTATGTATTTCAAATGGTCATCTGACGTTCCTTTAAATTCACATTTTTACCAGAAGGTGTTTTGCGATCATGTACGGAAAGTCCAATGCCTAGGTTCAAGTGGTTCCTACTGCAGAGCCGAATGGGAGCAGCCTGGAGCTCTTGCACTCCCTTATCATGAGCTTCATCCCCCTCTCAACTTGAATGAGTTGGGGTTACTGTAACTTTTTTTTAAAACAATCATTTCTAGGGACTAATTTACAAACATAGCTCAAATGGACGTTCATGTGTGTCTGAAATGAAGAGTAATCGACACTTGTTGTAGTGAGCTATCCAGAATCTTCACAATTGGATTCTGCAATGAGGTCAGAAAGTCTTTATGATTAATAATATTAACAATATTATTGTTACTATTCAGTTTACTGAAAAAAATCACCCAAACCTTTCACAAAGTACAAACACACCAATCATTTAAAAATCCCCCCCAACACCCTTCTCACCTTCCATATTTCTGTCTTTTTGCAGTCAGAGATGATGACATCTTTAATTTCTGTGATAGGAATATAAAAGAGGAATTGTTCATCCCATTCAACTTAACATAACCTTTATGTCCTTAACATAAAATACAGATACACTCTCATGTTACCCTTACTAAATCAGACTTGATACAAAAAAATAACATGCAAGTCTCTAAATGAGCAATAATAACAAAGCCTATAATGAGCAAATGAGCAAAAAGAAAACAATGTCATAAATAACTCGATGATTTTGTTCTCCTTGCAGTATTACGGCTACAAACTCCCATCCTTTTTGGAAAACTGTCAGGCAACCGGAAGTCGATGATAAACTATAAAACTCGAGCTTAAACAAAGCACAAGGGAAACATGAAGGACCACGGTGACATCATCAGACTTTGACACAATTACGTCGTCAACTCATGATATCAACCATGGCTCCACAACAATAAAGCAGTGTTCAAAAAACAACTTGCAGAAAGAATAACGTTACAGAAGTGGTTATGCTAACATTAGCAGAGCAGCTAACAATAACATAGGTTGTGAAACTGATGTTGTAAGTCTAACTATAAAACAAACTTTACGACACACAATAGTTCCTTGACTTTTGTAACTACTAGAGCTTACTACAGAACTGACTGGACGTTTACTCAACAGGGCAAGCCCACCATGGATAACGCGCCTCTTTGAATATCTGCCATCTGCTTTTGAGAACTGAACTCGAACGAGAGACGACCGTGACACTTAAAATGCACCTAAAATCTTTTGCATAGTAAACTTACTTTTCCAAACGACTTTTTTCAAGTCTTGGTCCGCTGGAGTTGCCATCTTGGCTTCTGTCACTAAAGGAAAATGCGCGTTTCCGTCAAGGTTGCCAGATTGAAAGTTTTCTACTTGTATTGTACCAGTGCACAGTCTCACAATCATCGCTCACAACACACTATTTGGAATCATTAAAGACAGTTATACAAATGTTATGTAATATCTCTCTTTATAAAGACAAGCAGATGCTTTACGTGCCTTTCGAATGGGCTGTTATAACATTTGGGGGTCAGTGAAATAAAAGAACCGAGTTTTAGTTGCCAGATATGTAGACAGCCTTCTGATCCTATAAACAAGTGTTTAAAATGACCGAATTAGTCTTTATACATAAACATTTACCTATTTACCTAGATTAGAAAATATTAAGTGCATTTGTGTCCTGTTAAACATCAATAGTGTACTGAGAATTTTGCAAGATCATTATCTGGAGTTTAAGATAAAGTAGAAAAGAGTCTGTTGGCATGAAATAAAGGATTCAAATACGTCATAAACTTTTAAGTTAAAAATTAAATGACTCAATATTTGATTAGCTTTAGTTATGTTAAATTGCTGTATGTTGAACAATTATATTAAAATATTTACGTAGAACACTAAATACAAAAATGTAAAATATTTGTTATAACATTTTTTGTTAAATTCTTAGGTTTTAACAACTGAAAATTATAAAAACAATACATTTTTGTTCTTAGTTTTTTTATTATGATTTTTATTATTTAAAGGTATTCTTCATCAACATATTACAATTGTGAAAATATTGCAGAGGTGATATTCTTTCTAATGCAACACACAATGGGTAAGACATTAAATTGATTGTCAGTTTGGCTGATGCTTAAACCATTCAGCCCATCTTTATCCTTTTTTTAATAGACAATTTTAGGCAAGCTTAACCCTTGCTTTAAATAGTTAGAGTAGTCAAGTAAAATAACTCATTGTGGTGTTTTGGCCCAGCTAATTGATTTAGGCCAATAGGATATCATAAAATGAAATCCCATCCTCTATCATCTTATCAGTTTTTGCATAATTTGTGCCACATAAACCGAACTGAATACCTGGAGGGCCAACACCCTGATTTGCATTGCAACTTTAAATAAACACCAGTAATTAAATTTAAAGTTCTGTCTTTTGAAGCTCAGCTGGAGCAAAACTGCACAGGCTGTTGGCGCTACACAGATTTAGCTTGACACTCCATGGTTTATGGTATATGGTTCCTTATTCCTCTCAACTGACGCTTTCTTAATGTGGCATCATCTTTAAATTCTATCTTTAACTGGATGTTGTTTGAAAAAAAATTCCCTGTAAGACTGTATGGCACCATTTTAAAACAAATACATCAGTTTTTCAAATGTGGAAAGAAATTATGTACTAGCAGAGACCCATATAAGCCCAAGAGCTTATATTACCATTTAATAGCTAGCTCTCAAACCCAAAATCTTCTTTGCTGAGAAGAAGCAGCACCAACTACTACACCTTAATATTATTTAACATAATGTGCCATTACATTTGCTTCTCTTAATGCTTTGAATAAAACTGCTTTACTGACTGTAAGTCAAATGCAACTATTTCAAAGAATTACTGGTCTAATTTTCTGACTGGCCAGCTGATTCCCCTCCACTTCTCTTACTGGGCCACCCTCGTGAGGGGGCAGGGTTTGATGTAGCTCTCAGAGATGCTTTCAAGAAAGTTTTTGTGAGTAGCCAGTCATAACAGAAACAGAAGAAGAATAGAGCACTTGCATTAAAAGAGAGAGATCTGTATTTAAAAAAATAAAGGCATGAGATCACTTGGAGGAATCAAGGGGCTGGTGTTTATGCTTGGAGTAGTAACACAGGTGAGATTTTATGAGAATTCTATGTTTTTAATCTAGAATTAATATGAAGCCTAGTGATGTAAAAAAATAAAGAAACTAGCCTTAATCATTTTTAACTTCGTTTCACCTATCTGTTTGTGTTACCTTTGACAATATCTCCAAACAGTGTAAATGTTGGAAAAAAATCTAATTAAGATCTTTTTGCCACTTTTTGTTCTTACAGGCATCAGGTATGTCTCATCTGGACAAACATTTACGTATCTTTTTAAGTCTATTAAAATTGAATAGTTTTGTATTGGTTTCTATTATAGTAATGACCACTTTCTAAATGTTGCTTTTCTGTTATATTTCAGTCAGTGCCATGACTGTGAATGTTTTCACGGTTACTTCAAAGAGTGCAGTGCTGCACTGGAGCAGATATGAAGGTGCCTTGTCCTACAGGGTAACAGCGTCTCTGAGAAATTCTCCGGTTCCTCTGGTCTTCGCCAGTTTTGGACAGAACACCGTCATGGGCTCCATTAACTCCCTGACCCCAAACACAGCATACACCTTTCGAGTTGAGGCACTAGGAAGCCTCATGAATGTATTGGCAGATGCTAATGTGGATGGGTCTTCTGGTAAGTTGTGAAAATAAGAAAGGTTTTTTTGAAGGTGTGTTGTAGTAACAATAATGTAAATAACCTCAAGAGTTTGTCTGGGATGTCTAGCATTAATCCGGCCGGCACTGGTATAGAGCATGTGGGCCAAACAGGATTAGAATCTGGAAATCATTTTTAATGCAGTAGGGAAAACTTGGGCCAGATATTAAATTCGAATTTAAGTTGACAGAGGCTATAGTGACAAATTCTCTTCTCCCTTGTGTATTTAAATTTAAGATTTTTTATTGACGCACTTGAATTTCACTTCCCTTAATATTTTTATGAAGCGAAAGATGTTTGCAGCCTGTCATGGGCATGTTTTCTTCAATAATCAAAGTAGTATTATGTGTTTTTTGGCATTCAGCCGATATTGATACCAGAATATGTGCATTCCCACAATGGACAGGTCTCTAACCCTCAATGTTGAGGGATTTTTTTTTTAAGTGAGCTCTACAAAATCCCAGAAATCCAACCAAAATCATATGATATAATATATAGACATATGTCTTAATATATAGACAGATTGAATTATATTGCAATCAACATTGCGAGTGTTTCACACTGAATACACTAAAAACGAATCCAATACAGTGTGAACACTTTAAAGAAACGCTGCACTCTTTCTGGATATTAAGTCCTATTTACCATTTTGGAATCATTGCCTTGGCCCGGGTGTGCACTTTTAGCATATAGCTTAACATAGATCATTGAATCCAGTTAGTCCAGTAGGATTATCATCACAGTTTTTATTTGCCATTGATCTTAGGACATAGTGTAACTATACAAGAGTCAAGTTTTTAATAGCAAAGCAGCAGGCGATTCTGCTTCTGATATGAAAACGATACTGGTCTATTAAAATTCAACAATTTTTGCGAGAGTGGTTGCTTAAACCAAAGTGGCTGAACAGATAAAAAAAGGGAAACAATGCAAATTTTCTTGAGAAATTAGAGAATGAGCCTAACGTCACCAATGAAGTGTTAGACAATGTGAGGAATAAATAAAAATAATTTAAATTGTCTAAGAAAATGGTTTATTGATCAGGGTTAACCCTAATTCAATTAAAAGCAAATTACTTTATTTTACAGCCTCCACTGAAATAATGTTACCTTGTCGGAATCTGTTTAGAAACAAAAGCAACAAAATAAAACTAAGCTGTATCTCCTCCTTTGTTCAGCGCCTGATGTCCCCAGCATTACGATGGCCTCGTCTAAAGAAAGCCAGAGTGTCACAGTGGAGTTCACCCAGGTTTCCGGTGCCACTTCCTACATCCTGCGTGCCGAAACAACTGATGGGTCTTTCTTTTCAGAAGTCCCAGTTCCCAGCTCTCCGGGAACTGTCACCAACCTCCAGCCTTACACAGACTACACTCTCAGTGTCATGTCTGTCAACATTGCAGGCAGAAGCCAACCATCCTTCTCCGTGGAGGCAAAGACAGGTAGATTTGTCCCTCTGCTGTCCACCCCCTTTGACCTAGAGGCCAAAGAAATGGTCTATTCATTGAGGCACAGAGTTGACTATTCTCTAACCCTCACCCAGTTCAGTTACCTTACCCCCTCAGTGAGAAAAAAGATCAGGACAATCAACGTGGCTGATCTCAATGGCCTGACGTTTAGCAGGATGCATAGGTGGTGTTCATTTTCAGCCCAATAAGTTTCTCAAGTATGTATTTCTGTGTAACAAGATCCAGGGTTGTTCTGTTGGTAGAAAAGGAGAAGCTGAAGATTGACAAAAGGGCTACCCTCCTCAAGGGATGGGGCACAGAAAGTGTGCTCAAAGTCTTAACATCAGCAGTTCTGTGCCATTGTTTTGGTAGCACAATTTCCACCTACACTAGTCACCTAGGACTTAATAAAAAAGCAACCTTTATTCTCACAACTCCCTTAAAGCAAGATCATATCCTTTAAAAAAAAGTACAGAATAGCGTCATGCATGCTATCCATAACGATGCAACTTTAGCAGCTTGAGAACTGGTTTAGTTACATTACGGCATACAAGAGGAAAAGACCGGATAACATGCCAGGTGTTGTTACTGAAAACAACCTGTTTTCCCTAACAACAGCTTGGAGGTAGAATCATGACCGATAAGCAAGTCAGAACAAGACAATATATGACAAAAGGGTTTATTAAGATAGGACAGAATTTGAAGCAAATGCAAAGGAAATGAGTGGTACGATGAAGAAATGCCAGTAGGTGTAAGCTAGAAGATACTGTAAAAAAAGAAGAAAGAAAGAAAGAAAGAACAGACTGAACTTGAGACAAAATAAGTTATGTGATAAATAAGGTATGATTGAAACTTTAAGGGTCTAATATTGCACATACCTTAAAGGATTCAAATTGTGCCCCTTGTACATGATGCAATATTAATCTAATGACAGAAGCAAAAAAAATAATAATAAGAGAAGAACAAAGTGTACATTTTAGAGTGTTTTGGTTCATAATGACCTTTCCATTACAGAATATTTTTGACAATTGTGGGAAGCATCCTTGAATGAGTCAAGCCAGCTTCTTTTTGTCACCATCTGGCTTCATTCTTATCAAAATCTCTCCAGTAGGGATGAAGAAAAAAACATGTTATCCCTTTTAGTAACTCATCTGATTCTTTTACCATCTGTTCAATTTAGAAATCAAGCAAACGCGCATTCTCAATCTCAGTCTTTTCTAAAAAATCAAGCAGAGTATAAGATCTAAAGTAAGATATAAGTCTATTTATCACTGTCTTAATTCATATGTTTATCCCTACACAACAATAAGGATAGGAAGTTATGATAATTACAATATTTACTTGTGAAGTGAGGCAGAATCACTGACTGTTGATTGTCCCCCTCCTATACTGGAATGGCAGTAGTGTTTTGGATCTTTTGTTGCCTTATTAATTGTGTCATCAATTGAAGCAGTTGATTTCCTATCATAAAAACAAAACTGGGTTGTTACATTCGCTGACACCATAAAGAGGGTACTGGTACTATTCTTCCAATTCTAATGGAAGTCCGCCAACACGTACGTTGTTAGTAAATGTAGATTTTATGAGAAGCTGGTTTAATGATTTGCATGTAAACTCACACAACATTTCTTAAACTAATGTGATCTTCAAGACTTATCCATATATTGTGTGTATGTAACCCATATGTATTCTGTATTGTTTTAACTAGAAGGTGGATAACAGCAAACACATTGTAGTACACCAATCAGTCCTGATTGGTGGGTGGGGCAACCTTAATGTTCTGTTGCTTTTCACATAGTATCAGAACAGCTTGAAGTTTGGGTCACACTCTAAGAACCTGTCCACACACACCCGTTAATTTTTAACCGCGTCTTTTTTAAGTGATTACACTGTTAGTCAGGTATTTTTGAAAGCGCTGGCCAATGTTACATTTTTAAAAAGACGGGTGCATCATTCTTTTGTGGACAGAGACACCACAAATTTTGAGGTAATGTGCAAAGTTTGCCAATGATAGGACGGTTAACAAAGTGAAGCATGCCTGAGAAGATTGCATTGCGTGATATCTTATGAAATGTACAGGAGTACATGCACATTTAAAATATGTATATCATATTTAATCACAGACCAGACGCGCCAAATTGAAAAAATATGCAGCTTAATGTTGGTGATGCAAGATTTAGCTTGGTCAACACAGCCGCAAACAGCATCAATTTTGGACAAGAACCATTTGTCAGACAAATGGGAATTTTAGTTAATAAAAATACAAAAATAAACATTTATCTTTAAGTAAGCTGCTTTGCTCAGAAGATCTCATACCTTGTCTAAAAAATAGTTTGGAAGCTTTTGATTATCCGATAAAATTTCAGGGTCAAGAAGTCAACTACCACTGAATGGATTAGCTTACTCTTTACAGCATTTTAGGAGTACAGTTTTTTTTCTTACTCATGTTGGTGCGGAAAGAAGTTTTTTTTATTATAAAAAACCAGGTACGTGTGGACATGGGCTGATATGACTGTGTACACACAATTCATCCACACATATAAACCCAAACGCCTTCCAAAAGTTGATTTGGCAACGTAGCACTCCCTTAAAGTTAACAAGTAGTTTAGATGGATATTTTTCGCTTCTCCCTTGATAAATGTCAATAGCTTCCATTGCAAGTTGTCTGATCTATTTCCTTTCCTCCCCTTTCTCTTGGTGACACCTCAGTGCTTCCCGCTCCTCAATTCAACACCAGCTCTTCCAGTAACAGCACCATCCTGGTGAAATGGGATCCTGTGAATCACGCTGTCTTCTACAGCCTCAGCATAACTAAGGATGGCTCCTACAGCAGGAACCGCACTAACATCACAGACACACAGATTCTCTTTCAAAATCTTGAAGCAGGAACTCGTTATTGTTTCCAGGGAAATGCCTGGAGTCCTGAGAGCATTCGTGGAGATGACATCATATTTTGCCAGGTCACACGTAAGAGATTTGAGCTTTAGTTCATGTGTCAACCAATGACAATCGCTTTTTATTAGCAGTTGCTTCAAAGCCGCTTCACAAAGGACTAATGTGGATATAGAAAGAGATAGGAATTACTAATGAATAATTCTAGAAAGCTAGAGATAGAACTAACTACTGCTACCTTAGGGGATGTATTATTAGTATGAGAAAAGTGTTCAATTCAACTCACCAGTAATCTCAAAATTATTATAAAAGCATGGTTGAGTGAAAAGTGAAAGATATGAAGTGACCCATGCCCAGAATCTGTGCTCTGCATTTAATCAATACCAGTGTACACACACAGCAGTAAAAGAACACACAGCGAACACACCCCCGGAGCCATGGCTGCGTCACCCGGGGAGCAGGGAACTAGTGCCTTTGCTCAATGGCTCCAAAGCTGTGAAAGCTGAAGATGGGAGAGCAAGTGTTTCTCACACCACCATCATTAGCCTAACCAGTTTAGGTTAACCAGTTTGGTTGTCATACAAAGCAACCAAAACAGCTGATTTAATTGTATTTTTTCTGTAAATATTATTGTAATATAATTGTTCAAAACAAAACAAAACAAAAAAAAAATTCCAGCGTGCCCGTATGTTGAGGATGCGCTAATTTGCCAAGCTTATCTATTTATTTAGGTCTTCAAAAAGGTGCACTGTGACGCAAGCAATCAGCTTAAATGTAATTCTCAATACAAAACCGATAAGAGTTCCTATCTTAACTGATAAGAGATGTAATATTAGTTATGTTGTATACTGGAGACCACCATGCTTAATTTAACAAACTTCTATTTATTTATTTATATATATATATATATATATTTTTTTTTTTTTTTTTTTTTTTTTTTAAGCTAACACCTTCAGACTGCATCCATTCACCACATGGACATCACATTTCATCTCTTGTTTACTCCTTTTGGAAGATTTCCCTCTTACAGTAGAACTGAAGCTTTTATCCTATTTACCATTGATATTTCACCCAACAAATTTGACTGAATTAATTCAACATCTGTTACACTCTATGGACCAAGTGAGGATATCTGCAATTCGTTGTATTAAAAACCCTGGATTAGCCAGTAGCTTCTTTTCTCCAAGCAGGTATTTGGTTACTATAAACTATGCTGTTCAATGCTAGATTATTATTACTAGAATAATAATTAAAATGTTTTAATTAAATTTACTTCAGTCAGTGAACTACTGCATTTATAATCAATGTAGTCATTTTGGACTTTATTTTATACTTCTGAATGTAGTTTGTAATATAAATTGCAATACAGAGCCATCTGACTCATTACAACTTCAAGAATTGTTGTTAACAAATGTTAACAAAAGTGTTAACATTTAAATTGCATTAAACTTGACACTTTGTGTGTATCCTCAGGTCCACCATCCCCTCAGTCTATAAATCTACTAGTGACAAGCACCCCTGAGACTGGAATTGTGGTGTCATGGGACCCAGCCCAAGGGGCTCAACAGTATGTTGCCTTGAGTTTGACAGGACAAAACTGCTCCTCATCAACCAACTCCTGCGTCCTGACCCCTCTGAGATGTGGAGTGGGGAACTCTATAACAGTGACTGCTATCAACCAGGGCGGAAACAGTGAGCCATCCTATCCAGTGCAAATTGTTTCATGTGAGTAAACCAAGTCATACAGTACAGGTTAAAACCTAAGAAAACAATATGACATTTTCCTTTGCCATCCCTGTGTTATAAAGTCAATGTGTGCATTTGATCATGAATTTCACCGATTAACTCAAGTCAAACTGTAGGCTTTTTCATCTCTTGCTTTCTTATGATATATTAACAGAAAAGAGCGTTCATATGTGACAGATATTGCCTAACTTGTTGTCTGTAGTCCCTTGTCCCCCGCAGCCCATTTGGGTGGAAGAGCCAAAACCTGGGAACTGCTCTGTGACATGGAGTTCTGTTCCTTTTGCCGAATACTACACAACCTTCATTAAGAGTGATGATGGCACCGAAGGGATGTGCAACTCAACCAATCTGTTCTGTCAGTTTTACTGCAACTGCGGCTATTCTTACATCATGAGTGTGTTTGCTCACAACCATGCTGGATCCAGTCCCCCAGGACCACTTCTCAACCACACCACCTGTGAGAGTTTTGTCATGCTAAGTAGAATGCATACTCAGATCTGTTTAGAATTTAATAACACCCATTTTAGCTGATTAAATCCACTACGGATACATTTTGCATATACTAGAAGCAGAGAAGAGGGTGTGCACTTGTGGTCGATGTGTCAAACCATCACGTGTTGGACAGTTGTTACAGAAGCCAACAGATGTTTGTCAAAATCACATCTCAACTTTCTTTCCACAGTACCTTGCTGTCCACTGCTAACAAAGGTCTCTGCTGTGTCTTGGGAGACCCTAATGATTGAATGGTCTCCTGTGCGGGGAGCAGATCTCTATGAGACTCTTGCTGTTGATTCAGTGCAACCTGTTTTATGTAATGACACAGCTCCCCAATGTGCACTTTCTGACCTCAATTGCAACACCAATTACAGTGTAAGGGTTTTACCCTGTAATGACGTTAGTGGCTGTAACCTCACATGCACAGCACAAATACATGAAACAGGTACCCTCACTTGAAAGCAAACATACACACCGTTAGTTTAAGTCTCAAATCAAATCTTTGTTTTCTTCCAAAAAGCTCCATGCATGCCAGAGATCACCAGTGTGAGCCAGAGTAACACATCTGGTGTTTTGGTTTCATGGATTTCTGCCAACAAGGTTGCTAACTACACCGTCACTGTAATTGGCTCTGTTGGGGACACACATTTTTGTATTTCAAATGGCTCTCCCTGCCAAGTACCTAACTTACCCTGCGGCTCTGTGTATGAAGTCACTGTCACTGCGACCACCTCAGCAGGACAGAGCATGCCCAGCTACAGTTTACCCCTGGAAACAGGTTAGTCTTAGATTAGCATTCAGAGAACCAATAAGCAAACTGCTTAAAAAAATAACAAACCCATTTCCAAAAATCTGTAAGCATCGTAGGTCTTTACTTTATTGTATTTTGAAATGTAGGTGCTGCATTAGATAGAATTGCAACAGATATTCAGCAAATGTATGCCAGTTGAATATAACTCTCATAGGAATTTTCTCTCAAAATGTTATGTAAATGTAAAAAAATAAAATGATAAAAATGTTTAGAATTGTGGTAGATTACATTAAGCCTCGTTAAGGCCTGCTGAAACACTTCAGATGTGAAGGAGAAGTGTAAAGATAAGATCTGTATCTTATTTGGAAAGAAAACATTGAGTTCCTTGTTTTATGTTACTTATGTGTCTCTTAAAATAGAGTTGGCACAAAATCCAGCTAGAAGCTAGGCTTTAAGTAACACTTCAGATCCATGAAAAGTGGCAAGGACTCTAAAAAGAAAATGAGTGAATACACATTTTCTTCACGTCTGTCTGTTCAGCCGGCAGAAGCTTAAGCAGAAATTTACAAACACATCCAGGCTGGCTAACAGCTGAGGCTAATCCTTCCATATTCACTTATTCTAGATTTTAAGAGAGAATGAGTTTACAAAGATTACCAGTCTGGAGTAAAGTCTGAAGTAAAAGAAAGAAACTATTAGCATGAATAATAGTTTCTGTAAAATATTTCAACTTCACTTATTGTTTTTTATTTGTATAAATCTTCAGTCACTCAGTTAGCATATTTAAAAAAGTGTAAGGTTGTTTGTTCCTAGGGAAAGCCCAAAAATAATTGAATGTGTTTCTTTCTTTCAATGTAAATCAGCAAATGAGCGTTCACCAAAAATAAAAACAATTTGGCAATTATGTAAAGTGTTAAATTACAGCTAATTAAATGACATGTCTTTTATTTGTGAATTGTTTTGTCTTGCTTTTTAGCACCTTGCTGCCCAGACAATCTCACTGTGAGCCAGGTAACTCAAGCCATGACCAACGTGAGCTGGGCTGCTGCTAATGGTGCCCAAACCTACATCGCTTCACTCTGGTCACCACGCGGTCATGCACAGTGTCACACTCTAGAGACAGAATGTGTGATGGGATGCATCACTTGTGGCACAAACTACACAGTGTCCCTAGAGGCAATCAGTCGCTCTGGACACAAGGCTGAGTGCACCTTTCATGGTTTCTCAACCAGTGAGTTCTTAATATTCACAATACCATTAAATGTTAGATATTTGCTGGTAACATTTTTAAAGGGGACAATTGCCACAGTTTGTCGCATTTCAACCATAGAAGTTAGATTCTTCATGACTTTGCCCCTCAAAACCATTGCGTTTCATTGACTGATTTGGGTTCTCTCTTTAGGTGAATGTTGTCCCTGGGGTATTCGTCTCTCTAGAGGCTTAAATAACACCCTGTTGGTGCGCTGGAGGACTGGCCATGCCCTCGCCAACCTGACAGCAGAACTCACTGGAGTAGATAGCGTTCGCTCGTGCAGCCCGACACCCGGCAGCAACTCCTGCATCGTCTCAGAGGTTGTCTGTGGTCAGGTTTACTCTGTGGTAGTCGCACCAGTAAATCGAGATGGAACCAGGGTTCAGTTCTGTAACAGCAGGATGTATTCAGGTAAGAGCGTCTGAAGAAATATTGTTAATGAAAATGAATCAGCAATGTTATTTTTCGTAAATTTCACACTTTTCTTGTACCATCAAAATTGTAACATTTATTTGTTACAAAGTTGAACTCAACATCTAGATAATTGGTCTAGTAAAAATATGTAAGTTACTTTCAACAGAATGACTAAAAGCTGCTTGTGTTGTGCTATTTGCAGTAAATCTTACATTATTTTAAAAGCCTTTAAAAAAGTAGTGATTTTTTGTTTGGGATACTCGGTTTCTTTCATCATTTTGGACATTAAGTTTGCAACGAAATAGTTTAATTTTATGAATCCAGATTCACACAGTCACATTTTCTACACAGTTTATTTAAAAAATAGACAGGATTTTTTTTTACAAAAAAAAAGCTCTCTTTTTAATGCCCGTCAATATTATTTATTCTGTTTTACAATAAAGAAGAAAATAAACAATCACGGCATTGGCTCTTTTTTTATTACACGCTGTTTGTTTAAAAGTGCAATTTAAGGACCTGAAAAAATCCAGCTTTGTACCTAAATGGCCAGAGTAAATTCAAACATTTCAGTAAAAAAAACACAAAAGCACACATTCCATTATATGTGAGAATATCTAAATCAATCTCTCGAGGTCATCTTTTGTGAATAACAAATCTAACCAAATAAGTTTAAAATTGTCGTTGAACCCTGAAGGTTAAACATCGATTGTGACTGCTGTTCAAATTTTGTCTTCCAGTGTCATGTGTGGGCAACAGCGTTGGAATGGGTAAGAACTATGGCTATGCTTTTGATCATTTTCCCAAACTGCGGTAAAAACAAATAACAACAAAAATGACCAAATAAGGCTTGTAAAACACTTAGATATGTTCACTAGAAGTAAATGCTGAGCTTAGCTGTTCTGAATGCATGGAATAGGCTAATTGTCCTGTCATGTCCTAAAAATAACAGATTTGGTCAAGCCAATTAAACCACTCTCATATGATAAAGCAGGTACATAAAAAATAAAAATAAAAGTTCATTAAGCACACAGATATTTACATTCTTCTATATATTCATTTTATGATCACATTTATTCTTTAAAAACATAAAAATCCAGGTGCTTAAAATGAATTAATTGAAATTGCAGTGAAAATCTGTAATTTTATGAATTCATATTTTGACAGGGCTCTGCTTATCTTTAAACAGATTAAAATAGAAAGCATGTAAAATAAATAGGGCATTTTAAAAATTCTTATCTGAATCTTTTTTCCCCCTAGTACTTTACCAAGGGAGAAGATAATGGTGTCATGGATATTGTTCAAACCTTGAGGTAAAACACATGAAGACCTTCATCATCAAGATCATCATCATCATCATCACATTTTTGATATGCAGTTATTGTTGTTGTTTTTTTGCAGATGCATTTTGGATTTTTTTTCAGTCTTATTTATTGATTTGCTGTCATGTTTTCATTTGTTTTGTTTTTTAATATCACTCTCAAATTTTTTATTTTTGTACATTTTCTGGTTAAACTATTTTGAACCTAGCTACAATAATAACTCCAAGACATGCACTTACATAAATCATGTTATCTTTTTTATCACCTATAATATTTTTTATGTTAAGTATAGCTTTTGGCACTGATGGCTGAAAATTGTCATGATCTTTAGACTGTAGTTCATGAAAAAAACAACAACAGAGAACATTAGAACATGTTAAATTTCCTTGTTTTAATGGGAATTATGCTCTGCATAAGTACTTTTTAATCTACTTAATAAAGAAACAATCACTTGTTATAACTTTCTGTTATTTCTTTCATCCATATTTCATGAATGATGATGTTTTTTACTTTTTTTTAACAGATTTTTTAAATATCGGACTACTTGATCGTTTGAAAACCCTATTCCCAGAACCAGTTCTGAACCAGAACCGACCACAACGCAAAACCAGAACTGAACACAACAGCATTTGTCACAATGTTCACTGACTTGTTAATTCATGTCTTTTCTCTTAATAACAGGATACCACAAGAAGTTTACTGTACATGCTTATTTATAAATAACTTTAAACCAATTTATTTTATGTGAATCATTTAATTTGGTTTAATTGATCATTTTTGTAAAATAATTTAAATGGTTTTAAGAATGATTTATTTTGATATAATCACAATCCTTTCAATTTAGAACTGATACTTTTCAGGGATCCCAGTAATCTCAGGGATTACACTCAAGAATGTCTCAATAATAAAGCTTTGCAAATAAAAATAAATTAAAAGATCAGTAATTACCAATGTCTCTACGGGTCAGGTGCCTTGTCAGACACTTCAGGTGACAAAGGTGGGAATCGAATCGCAAAAATGCATAATTAAAATGTGATTTCTTCTGAATAATAAGTGTGTTACATTATGTACACCTCTGGAGAAAAGGTTGCTCTTTCAACATATTCTGTCTCTTACATTTCTTTTCCCCACACTGATCATATGAACAGGTTTAACATTTTTTGTGAATTGCTGACAATATTTCTCTTTTTATCTAGAGGGTGTTTTTAAAGGCAAAACATGAAAAACTGGACTTCAACAACAAGATACATTAATTTAATTAATTTAAAGAATTGGAACTGCAAGGATTTGCCATTGGACCTTTCATTGGTTTTGACGTAAAATTAAAGCCCTTTTTTCTAGAGCTGTACATTGAATAAACTTAATACAGTAAATTTATTATTTAATGTAATGCTATTCTGTGACAAACAACTCAAAGCCCTTCACCAGTTGAAACAAAACAAACACCATAAAGTGCCTCCAAGGGAAACAAAAACCAAGTTATGCAACTTCTCTTGGATGTTAATAAAGTGCATTTTATTGGAATGTGAAAAACCTGTGATTTAACAGTAAATTTCATTTCCTGCATCAATGCTGTGTCTGTGTCTGATTTATAAAAAAGCAGGTTAATTCATCACACTTTGTGGCCATTATAGACCTTTACTATATGTGAAGCAATAGAAGAAGATGAATTTACAATTATTATCATCTTCACTTTAACTAAAGACTCTGTTTTAAAAAAACCAATACATTTGTGTTTTACTATAATGAACATGATAATGATTTTTTGTTTAACTAAATATTTAATAGAAATGAGGCACTGGAGTTGTCTACTGACTTTTTCAGAAACATGTAAACTATAGGATGGGTGCTCAACCACCTAATCCCCTTGATGCTCAACATGGATAATTAATTTAAAATATCAATCACTGAAAAAATATTGTATTTGACCCCAGTGTAGTGCTATAATGAAGATTACTAGCGTTCCTATGCGTCATTGACTGTGGCGAATCTTGGCCAATTGCATAAAAGCTTTTCAGTCACCTGATGCTTAGCTTGCTGGGAAATGTAGGTCTCGACTTATAAGGCCTCGCGCTGCGAAGCTTTGAAGCAGTCAGATTGACCCATTTAATATTAATGTAAATTTATTCTCTCAAACAACAGGAAAGATTTAAGGTAAGCCTTGTTGTGCAATAATAAACATTGCAGTGGAATTAACAGCTAACTTTTACATGCTTTTAAGTAACAAGAAAAACGTGTGGCAAACAAAGATCTCGTCGTGGTGTAATTATGAACGGAAATGGTGGAAAACATCTAATATATAAACTATAACAAACAATGACAATACAATAACATGTAGCCACAAAAAACTTTTCGGTTAGGCATATAGCTGCTTCAAGTAATGCATATAATCTGATATAAAAGCTCACAGATGATCGTTTTCTCACGTGTATGAAATGTAAAATATGTGGGAAAGCTAACCTTGTGAAGATTAAAATGGCGCCAATTTACATTGCGTTACATGTTACCAGGCATTATTAGCAGCCTACTCACTTTTAGTATATGTTTTCCAAGTTCCAGAGTTGGAAATATAATTGTATTGAAAATTGTTTTTTCAAAATCTACACTTCATTGTATTTCCTATTAGAATTGTTTGTATTCATGATAAGCATAATTTGATACAGAGGCTGTTAAAATTTATGTACACAATTTTATATCATTTATAACGATTATTTAACATTTACATTATTTAACAAATTAACATTTTATTTTTACCTTCAAAGTATTTCTTTTAGTTCACAAGGTCTATCTGAGCACCTGCCCCTCAAAGGTCTCTGCAGGGCCTTGTTGTTTTGACATAAGAAAAGAGTAAAATTAAAATAAATGTAAATAGAGAGTTAATTTACAAATGTAAATTATTTGAGTGAAAGGTGAAATAGTGTTCCCTTTCTTTCACTAGGTGTCACTGTAGTACTCAAGAAAGGCTAATGCACAGCAAGTTAATGTAAAACACAAATCATCACACGACTTTCAAAATAGTCAGGAAACAATAAGTCAGCATTTTTATGAAACAAAGAAATTCAAAGAGTGCCAAAGCATACAGAAGTACAAATAAGGTAATGGAACTTTAAATGAGCAGCTGTTTAGTGTTGTTGAAGTAATTGACTTTCGAAAATTGATCATCATTACATGCTCCTTTGCAGAAGCTATTTTCATTTTTACTTAGATGCATTTTTATGTTGGAATGCCTACAAAGTCAGCTTATATTTTAAATTCCTAAAGCAGTTTATTTGCAGATTGATATTAAGTTGTTAATGTTTTGTCTGTGTATACAATTGTATAATGTATAATACAATGTTGTTAACAAATTTGTCTTGCCACAGAGGTTAGTTTGTGTACTTGGATGCTGTTCGAATTGATCTTTTGATAAGATAAAAACATGCACTTACATTTTTTTTCTAAAATGATGTCTTAACTATTTATGCAATATTCAACTAACTATGGAAAAACTCAACACCTCTATTTGAAAACTATTTTTTATAGTTTTTTTTTTTTTTTTAAGTTTTTTTTGTATTCAGCCAAACATTATAACTAGTATTCAGCTTCAGCCACAAATTTTAATTTTGGAGCATCCTTATAAAATACCCTCTTATGATTACTTTGTAATATTTCTCTCTTGCTGACAATGGGCGCACAAAGATGTATAAATAGAAATCAACAGATTTGTTGAGATTTACTTACAAAACAAGTTGATGAGAGAGATAGTTAATGAAAATGGTTTGTTGTTTCTAACTACGCCCATGTTCTTAGCCCCACCCCCTGACCAATCAGATTAATCGCTAGTACAGCCCCTCTTTATAATGAGCGGGAAACGCAGCTTGACCCAAAAGTGTGAGAGCAGTAGACCCTCGCTGGATAAACAATACCAAAGAAGTGCATTTTCTGATGTCCTGATGTACCAAAGAATGATTTTATCTGTCAGAAATGGCTCCATTTTGTGCCCATAAGAGCACTTTACATTCACCTGGTTTATCAACAAAGAAGAGCTCGACCAAAGGACTTGTAAACAAGGCTGGCTTTAAAAACAGGTGCCTTTCTAACTGTTCAGTGTTCGTTGATTAGGAGGTCCATGCAGTAAGTAGTTTTTTTCTTGTGCTATGCTTAACATACAAGAATGAAATGCTTTTTTATCATTTTAAAGAATTATTTAAACTCTGCGTCTAACTCTACTACATGATTTTTAAAATCCTATAAGGAAATCTGGTTTGAGCACACACACATGGATGCTCTTTGAATATTTACTTCCCTCAAATCATAAACATGCACACTGTCACATCCCCAGCTCGTTCCTACTCTCCCAATCACAATCCACCACCTCAAACCCATCTCAACCAATCTTGTGAACCTTCCCCTGAGTTCTAACAACCCACACCTAGACCTGTCACGATTATTAAATAATCGTTTGATCGCGATTAATTGGTCTAATCGCGGTCATTACAGATGATCGGTTTTATTGCCCACTATTAGAAGACACAAGGGGATGCTGTAGTACCTGCAGCACTCTACTTCTGAACTCATTACACTGAGCAATCACGAGCATTACATTCAAATGATATTGCCCTGTTGGTTTCTCCATCATTTTGAGTTAGAGCAGCCCAGTTATTTAACAAAGATGGATTTAGTTTCGAAGCCGAAAACGACAGCGCCGATCTGGGTGCATTTTGGTTTTACACCCGATGATAAAGGACAGCCAAAAGACGTTGACGTGGCAGTGTGTAAAATTTGTAGGAGAGAAATAGCAGCGAAAGCTGGCAACACCACAAATCTTAGGAATCACCTGAAAACACATCACCCAACAGAGTTCGCCGAAGTTTTGAAGGTATCCAAAGCCGCTCATACTTCCAGTCAGGTGACAATAGTGCAGGCCTTCAAACGGGTAACAAAATTTAAACGCGACAGTATGAAATGGCGCACGCTGACCGACAGTGTCAGGAGATATATCGCTAAGGAAATGCAGCCTTTTAATACTGTGGAGAAACCTGCATTTAAAGAAATGCTTTACAACTTTGACAAGCAATATGAATTGCCAGGGAAAACGTATATTTCCAAAACAGCAATTCCAAATTTATACAGGGAAGTGAAGGATGAAATCCTCAAGGATTTTAAAGAAATTGATTTTTATTCAGCCACAACAGACATGTGGTCCAGTGTAAATATGACCCCGTACATGAGCCTAACAGTAAAATAACTCACAACTGACTGGACACTAGTATCAAAATGTCTAGAGACAAGAGAACTATACTGATGATACACTTTCAGAAACTCTTAAGTGCATTTTATCAGATTGGGAATTAAATGAGAAAAAAAATTCCTACATTACCACTGACAATGGGGCTAATATTGTGGCTGCAGTGGGCAAACTTGGCTGGCCATGGCTAAATTGTTTTGGCCATAATCTCCACTTGGCTGTTACAACTGCCATAGCAAGTGAGAAGGATCGCACAGCACATGCCCTACTACTTTGCAGGAATCTGGTGAACACGTTCAGCATGAGCCGGTTAAAAAGAAGAAACCTGAAAAAGGCACAGATGGAGGCCAACATTCCTCAGCAATTGTATGACAATTAATCAACAAAGCCCTAAAACAGGCAACTAATCATCAAAGCCCTAAAACAGACAATTAATCGTCATGATCGCAATTATTTATTGGACAATTAATCGTCAGCCAAATTTCATAATCGTGACAGCCCTACCCGCACCTGTTTCATCATTATCAAGGACACTATATAAACTCACCTTCTCCATTCACTCATTAGCCAGTATGGTCCAATGGTTGACTTTTTCAAGCGCCCTCTTCTTTTCCTCTTCCATGGATGGTCCTTCTGAGTCTTCGTATACAACGCCCTGATAAAGGGAAGTGTCTTTATTTATCTGAGTCTTCAAGGATCTGTGTTCCTCCTCACCAGCTATATGCTTTACCCTCACCACAGAGGTTTGGATGCTAATCACTTCGATCCCTCTTACCTTGTCAACTAAGCTAAAGCTAGCGTGGAGTTTTCCTGAAGGCCTCCCATGAACTGTGCCTGCCAACTTTATTAATACCATTGAATAAACCTTGTGAAAAGAGATCATCTCAGTCTTCCTTGTCTACCAGCGTGACACACACACTACAGGATGTTCATTTTAGTACACATTATTGTGTCAGACTCGCACCTCAAAACAATTGCATTTGTCACAAGTATACCTATAACAAAATAAAAAAATGTTTTAAAAAGTACACCAAAATGATAAATCATACAGTGTAAAAGAGTAAGTACATCTTATGGACTGTGTGGACAGACCTGAGGAGCCTTTGCAGTTTCTGGTTAATCTGTGGACTCAAATTTTCTGTCAGACTCTGGGTCACACATATATGGTACTGTTACTTAACGCACAGCCATTGCCTGGTGTTTAAAATGTTTTAAAATAGTAACATGTTTTTAACGCCCCGGTCTGTATTTGTTGTTGCTGATTTCAGATTAAGAGGAGAGCGCTGGTCAGTAGGGGTGTGCTGAAAGGATTTCTGTGGGAGGGACCGGAGTAAACAGTGCATTTTGCGCAAAAGTTATGACTTTTAGCTACTGTACTAGAACAAGTATATAAAATGTAATGCTTATTCTGTAAAGTAAAGCCGAATCAGATGTGGTTGGATTATTGCCAGTGTTGATTTATTTGTTTAGATTCAAGCAGTTTAGTAATGATCTCATAAAGTAAAATGACAAAAAGCCATAAATAGCTGTTGTTCATTTAAAATAAAATGTTTTTCTTTTGTTGAAGTGTCTTTTGATCTTGGCCCCGGAAAGTGATGCATAATGTTTCTTCTAGATCCAGTTAAAATTAACACTGATTCCTTGAGTTACACCATTAGCCTGTTTCGTTTATCTCCATCTTCACTGGGTCAAGTCCAAGTTCCAAGCCTTTTGTTTCCTTTGTGGAAAAAGAGCACTTAATCTCTCATCTGCTGTATATGTTTCACATCACTCTGCTTTAGCAAATAAAGAGAATAAACACTTATGTGATGTTGCTTTATACCAACCCTCTTCTGGGTTAGTGTCAATAACCGATGCCATAAAAATTACAACACAATGCAGCAACCGGCATAGTTATCCTAAAGATATCATGTCATAGGCCGCATGGAAGCTCAAACAAAAGAACAAAAGAAGACCTTTTGAATATAGAATTGCCATTATTAATTTAAATCTATTTCTATGATTAAATTTTTAATCTACAGTCATTATTTTCTGTTCTACACTAAAAAAAAATCAGAAGAGTGCACAGATAAGCATTCATCCTGTTCAGAAAATCTCAATTCGCTTAGGTGCGTGGAGACCTTAAGTCTCCATTTACACCTGCCTTGTGTAATTTGATTGAATCAAACCTGAGTGTGTTTTCTTTTTAGCTTGGTTCATTTGGGCCTGTAAAAGTGCATCAAACAAACTCAAGTGTGCAACAAAACAAAAGCAGACCAAAAAGTATGCAAATGCCTACTAGAGAAGTAAGTCTCAAGATGCTTCAAAGAGGACTCTGCTCTAGAGTGCACAAGGATTGACGCACAACACTTTGAACCTTGAGGCAGATGGGTTACATCAGCAGAACTTTGGGCCTATTTATACCAACTAAGCATTCTGTCAATACCTGAGTATTCTTACTGTGCCCTTTATGACCACAGAGAACCCTTCTTATGATGACTACTTCCAGCAGGATAACATAAACACCATATCATAAAGCATGAATGTTTCCAATTGAATGAATGACATGAAGAATAAAGGCAGTTCTGATTCTGAAGGCAAAAGGAGGTCCAACTCTCTGTTAGCAAGGTATACCTAATAAAGTGGCCAGCTAGTGTGTGTCATTTTGCTTAATTTTACCACTAATATGATGTATGGTAAAATGATGAGAATTCACATTGGTCTGATAACTTTTCTTATTAAGAACTTTGTTTATAAAGGTTTGTGCAGAGCTGCCGCTTTTTTGCCTTTTTAAAAAATGTGTTGATTATGATACAAAAGTGTGCACTTGTATAAAACTTTTAAGTAAACTGTAACGCAACATGATTGGTAGATAAATAGGTCTCCAAGGGGAACTTTTCATAAGAAGGGCTTAGAGTGGGAAGTAATCAGGGGCCCATGAGACAAGTGTAATTTTTGGGGGTAAAAGGGGTAATTTTTTTAACAAAACATTACTGTTTTAAATGAAACATCACATGACTATCTCTCATCTATTTCACTGCCACCTTCTATTATTTGATCACTTTCACTTTTGATTTAATTGTAATATAATCTGATATAATTGTAAGATCATTCATTCAATCAGTCAATCACCATGGAGTTACTCCTATATTTTCCTCTCAACTAAGCTAGATGCCCTCAGTAAAAGCTGGATGCTGGAATTTTCTCACCCTTTCACATTATTTTTCTGTTTCCTCCTCCCATCCAGTATGTGTCTGTCCTCTGGGAATTAAGTAAGAGAGGATAATCAGATCCCCCCACGACCGTCTGATTGGCTATTGAGGGCTACAGATGTCCCTGCTCAAAGAATGCCTGCAGCTTTTGAGTCCAGGAGCCATGTAAAGCACTAATGGTCATATTTCAAGTATTGTCAACGATGAGAGGGCTGAAGACACTGGGGGTTGTACTTTTGGTGACACTAACTCAGGTAGATAAAAGATGGGCAGTTATTTTCCTTTTTAATGAATTATGTTTGTGAAATATGATGAATGTATTTTTTTCTATTGTTTTTTGACAGATATGGAGTTCTCAGGCGCAAGGTAGGTTTGCTTTTAAAGTCATTTGTGTAATATGTTTTAAATGGAACACTGTATCTCAAAAAATCATGATGAATGGATACAGTATTATCTCAAGAAAACATATTTACATTTAAAAAGTACAAAATGATACTTTTGATAAATGTACTGGTAAAGCGACAGATGTTCAGTAGAGTGTTGATATGTTTTATTGCTTGGTTTGGCTATGCAGGACATCCACCACATTTGTTTATTTAAACCTTTTTAAGATTGGGAATAACAATTTTTTTGGATATTGAATACAATAATTCTCAACAAAATTAATACAACAGCATTTTGTATTTGATCTCATTATAAAACATCTTTGTGTCCTTATGACTGAACATCAAATCCCTAACCTTAAGGAGTTTATAAACAGGCATCACTTCTTTACAAACTATTAACCAAGAGTATATACTTTTAGTGGAAATTGTACTATACTGTAGTTGTAAAGGCGTATGTTACAAAACAGAAGTTTTTACTAATCAGCAGAGGTGGGTAGTAACTAATTGCATTTACTTATTTATTTTTACTTGAGTACATTATAACTATAACTTTAATACATAAAAGTAAATCTGTTATTTTACTTTTACTCAAGTAAAGTTTTGTGAAACATCTATACTTTTACTTAGTTACATCTTAGCTGTGTTCATCAGAACATAATAAACTTCTTTTTAAAATAAAACTAGTTTTATTGATTTTTATTTCATATAACTTAACTTTTGACAAAAAATGTATGACTTGAACAGGTAAAGATAAAGAAAATTGAATTGCTAGAGAAACTTATGGGTGGGGTTTTTTTGTAGTTGTTAAAGTCAGGTTATGAGTGTGTGTGTACCCATCGTTAGACTGAGATGAATTTTTTATGATAATTTCATAATTCATAAATCAGAACACTTTGAGGAGAGATAACTCTTCTGGTAGTTTGAAAAGCAGCATTTTTGCTTTGTATCTTTAGTATCTGAAGTAACTAGTAACTAACTACTTGAGTATATTTCTCATTTTATACTTTTGTACTCTTACTCAGGTAAATCATTTGGTAGTTACTTGTACTCTTACTTGAGTAAATCTTTTCACAAGTATTTTTACTTGAGTAATTTTTTCATCTCTGCTTATCAAATGTTTAGCTAAACATGCTTAGGGATCCTAATACGAGTTACAAAGGTCTAGATTTGGTTGGAACAATCCACACAGAGGTGAAAGTAGCTGGAATGTACCAGATGATCATTATACATTTCTTGAATTATGTTGAATGGAAATGTGTACAAGTAAAAAGAAATGTTAGTATTTTTCAATGAGTTCATTCTCATTAAAGGTGAATAAATACATTTATATGTTTATACAAATGTGTAATTAAGAAACCCACTAGACAGAAATAAATGTTTATTTAAATAAATGCTATTGATAAACATCTAACCTTTTTATGTACAAACTTCAATCAAAAAGTTCTTCTGATTTGCTTTCAGTATATTGAGTTAGGATAACTATTTGAACTTTCAAGACTGGAAACTTTCCATTGGAATTCAATGGAATTTTAATAAATTATTGATTAAACGAATGGTAGATTTGTAGATAGATACCTAGGTATATATTTTTAATAGTAGTAATTTGGCCTCAATTTTCATGGGGGCATATTGAAAAGCAGCCAAATATTTGATGGAATATTGACAAGTGCATCAGATCATCAGATTTAAAAGGGAAAAAAAGAAAAGAAAAGCAAATCAATATAATATACAAGTCTCCCTTTTTGAATGGAATTACTGAATTAAATCTACTTTTTCATTCTATTCATGAATCAGCTAGCAATCTTAAACACAGTAAGCATTACCTAAACTGAATTTAAATTCCCTATACTTTTTACAATGATTAGAAGTTTTGAATCTTGGCCACACTGGCCGATTAGTGTACAGTCCTTTGACGAGTGACCCTGTTTTTTCTCCAGACTGCAGCATAATCTCAATCAGCTCACCCTCAGCCTCGTCTCTGCTGGTTCAGTGGAACCGGCTCTTGGGAGTGACCAACTATTTCCTGGATGTGCGAGTGGTGAACGACTCCAGTGCTGGGCCGGTGGTGGTCTCCGTGCCTGGGAGTATCTCAGTGAAGGAGGTGTTTGGGCTGAGGACTGGCACCCTCTACTCAGTCACTCTTAAAGGATTTCTCTACTTCTCTCTGGTCTGTGTTGATACTAAAATGTCGAGAACAGGTAAAAACACATTTTTACAATAAATCACAATTATTAGTCAATTTGTCTGTGGGTATTACTCTTCATGCTCAACTTGATCACTCTCAATGCATTTTCCATGGTGTTTTTGTGCACAACCAATTGTATTACCTTGGCTAATTGCTCGGGATGCTTTTTTATGCTACCATGCTTTATTGTATGGATTGTATTGCCCAGTTAAGAAGCAGTGCCTGATTTGATGCCTGGTCTTCTGATATCTGGCATCCTTTGGTGTCTTTTGCTTCAGTCAGGCTTCACTGTGGCTTCAGTTTGGCCACTTTAATATACAGAACAGTCAGTGATTTTCCTGTTCCTGAGCGCTCTGATGATTTGAACACTGGGTATTTAGTCACCACTCTTAATAAGGCCCATTCTTATACAATTGCTCAGTTTACATGGGTGGCCATCTCTAGTTTGGGTTATAAATTTACATGAATACCTCTTCTGCTCATTTGGACCTCGAAAGATTCAGACATGTTTCTGTACCAGTAGACTTGGGACAGAATTCTGTCTGTCAGTAAATGGAGTTTGTCTTCATTGTTAATTTTCACACATTCTTCCATTTGAAGTACATTTATAAAAAAAAAGTAAATTCACATTTTGTCTCTCAATTTGTCTAGAAATCCAGATGTTATAAATAGAGTGGAATATTTTAAATATTTCCATCCTGTATTTTTTTTAACTTTGGGCATATAGACAAAGAACAAAACCTATTTAAGGGTCTCTATGTCTGTATCAGTTGGCAGTTATTAAGACAGAAAGTCCAAAAGTTATTTACAGTTTGCCCATGGTGGGTATGCCACAATGGTCATTGCTAAAGTGACTGTTTATAGATTGACTGAGTATCAAGTATCCTAGTTCTATGGGCTACAAATTCCTAGTTCAAGTCTGTCCGAACCACAAACATCGCCACAAGCATCTCACCTACTTCATTAACAATGTCGGTTTGCGGTTTTCTAACCACAGTGAGTGACCCCAAATGAAATTACCAACTTGGGCTTAAAAACCTATATCTTACTTGCAACTATTCAAGTTAAGTTTAACTTTCATTAACTTTCTTTCTTTGGAATTTTTAAAATATTAGTCTGTCAGTATTTCTCTACACATCATGTTTCACCCAGTTACTCTCAATGACTTCCTCTGGGGGGTGTCAGTGCACGTTATCATGGAGCTTATCAGGTAGCCACTGGAATCTTCCTCCACTCGTCCACAACAACAGTAGAGCTGGTCAGAGACCTTGTTCTCATCTACTTTTAGTTTTAGGACACCCCACAAATGCTCAGTATGTTTTAAGTTTGGAGGCATGCTTAGCCAGTTCATCACCTTTATTAGCAAAGGAGTTGATATCTTAGAAGAGGGTGGTAGGTTTATTTTCTTGTTGGAATACTGGCAGTTCATAAAGTACATCTGACTGTCTTGGTTCCCTTAATGAACTGTAGCTTCCAGACCATTACGTTCCCACCACCATATTTGATCATACTATGAACACATATCTATATCTATCCTATACACTACCATACACTATAATACCAACACAGTTATTGGAGAACAGATTACATTGTGCCAAATTGGACATGGCATTCCCTACACATCACTAATGTGTTAACACACTTTTGTCATCTTTCTTACACTTTAGCTCCAGCAACAGCTCAGATCACCTACTCAAAGGCAATATCCAGCACAGCTGTCTCACTGGAGTGGGACTGGGTGCCAACAGCGCTCCAGTACTTTCTGCTGATCAATTCTACGGTGACTGGGGAACGATATAACCTGACATTTACCACTAACAGGACAGTGGTTGGAAATCTTAGACCAGCAACTATATATGACTGTATAATGGTGACTTCCAATGCGGGAGGTCAAGGTGCAAGAAGCACAATACGAACGGTCACAACGTGTAAGTGTGTCATGACACTGTGTGTCTATCTGTAGACAACACATTTTTTTGCTTGTGTCAATAATAGACGTTTAATGCCATGTGACTAAAGAAAAGGCTCAATGTGAATGTGTTGCACAAAATACTATAAACATTTTGTTTTGGACTTTTGTAAGAAGGTTGCAATAGGTGGTGACTTTACTTTAGGGGCACATCACGAGTATCTCATCATTATTTAAATATTGGTTAGATTTCTACCAGAGCATTTTTAGTTTACCTCAAAGTTTCAATTGTTATATTAGTCAACAATCAGCAGGAAATCACACATTACGGCATTAATTGATCAATTTGATATGGTATTAATTCACATGATTCGTGTACAGATTTAATGAGTTCATGAGTAATATACATATGTTAACTTATCATTAATAAATCATTAATTAATGGTTTATTAATGATTTAACTAATGATGATACATGTCACCTTTTTGTAAAATGTTACATAAACTAGTAGTTACTTATCAAGTGATTCTGTTTTTCTTTAGTTGCCATCTAACGTTCAGGAGTGGTTTTGCATGTTGATTTTGTTCAAAATTTTTTTTAGTGAGATCACATGACAATGTGTTTTCATTGTTCTAGTCAAGATGGCTGAAATCAAAGTATCAAGACCAAGACATGGCCAAGCTCGAGACCAAAGTGTCTAGAAACAAAGAAACAGCCAAGACTGGACAGTATTAAGACTTACTATGTACATGTACAAAACTAGTGGATATTGAGACAAAGGCAGTATAGTCCCTTTGTTCTAAGACTAAGAGTTTCGAGACTAAGAAACAGCAAAAAGTAGTAACAACTTGAAAAATAGACATGGAGATCAGACCTGTGACCAGATTGTATAAAGATTAAAACATAGTTCGAACTATAGAGTAATGAGACAGGAGAGTATTAAGGCATACTTTAGTCTTGGCTTAAACTGCAGAGTATCTCAACAGAGACCCCAGACAGTACAGATAAATGGACATGGTCAAAACTTCAGAGTATCTACATCAAGTCATGGTCATGATCAAAGAGATTAGACTAGAGTGTGACCAAGAAATCTAGACAAGAGGTAATTGAGACCTAGACAAGGCTTAGACTAGAGTATCAAGAAAAATACATAGACTGAGACTGGACATCATAAAGAAATGTAGAACATTTACAAAACTAGAAAGTATTGACACTGTCGTGAAAAAAAAACCCTACAATACAGAGACAGAGACATGGACCAAGACCAAGAACAGTCAATTCCAAGAGTTATCAAGACACGATATTAACAAGACAAAAGGCCTCTACACACCTATCTTAATATTCGGTCTGAAGTTTCAACATGACGTGAACATGCCTTGATCAAAAACCATGGATGCCAACCGGTGTTCTCACATCAGTTGAACGATTGGTGTGAACAAAAAAGTTTTTTTTAGCAGATTTGTTTTAGCAAGGAGAACTGTTTTGATGATGTGAATGGAACAGGAAAGAACAACTTGATGGCCTTTGATACACACTCTAACTTTAATCTTAAAAAAGAAAACCATGCAGAACAAGGTGATGAAGAGGCATGGAAGAGATTGCAAAAAAGTAGAATACGAACATTAAGAAGTTTATCCAACCAACCAAAGTTGTTCGCCAATGATCCACAGAGATTATAAAACAGCATGTGACTCATTCATTTGAAATAAAAATTCAGTTGAATTAATTATTTATATCGTTCATATGTGAAAAAAACAACAAAGACTTAAAAATAGAGTGTTTTATGATCATTAACAGTGTAATCCGTACGCACCATAGAAAATGATTCACTCCCCGAAAAGAGTTATTTCTAAAGACACATCACTACATATGAGCGCCATCCAAGGGCAAGGAGCGTCACCAAAGCAACATAATACAGTTGTTTGTGAAATGCGCTCTGCAGAGAAGCCATACGAATCTCAATTTCGATAGATGTGTAGAAGCCTTAAAACACTGTCAAGACTGGAGGGTGTTGAGAAACCTAGACATATTTGAGAGTAGAGAGTGTCAAGACAAATAATTGACAGGTTAAATCTTTGTAGGACTCTCTTGCTAAGTTTTTTTCTATTTGAGACCAATTATTGTGCTAGAGAGACAAAGACAGGACAGACCACAAAACCACTGGAGTATTTATTTATGTCATAACAAGGTGGGGAAAAAGAACTTTGGAACTTATTCATAATAAGGTTTGGAACATGTGGAGAGAGGAAGTACATTCAGGATTGATTACTTTATAATTGTAACACTTTTTATTTTCTTGGGTCCCAGTAATACAACCTCCAGCCCAAATTACCGTTCAACAACTGGCACCTCAGTCTGCCCGAATAAACTGGCAACCTGTGGACAAAGTCCTTATGTATCAGGTCACCATCAAAACCTGGAATATCCCCAGCATTGTGATATTCTCCAACACAGTGCTTGGCACTACACTGGACTTGCCCAATCTTTCAGCCTGCTCTTCATACCAGATCTCAGTGTCTTCCATAAATACCCTTCTGGAGTCTGGGGAGGCCAGGAACTTCAACTTCACCACAAACAGTAGGCAAAGAAGTTTTCAATTTCTACATTAATTATTCTCTGGATAATATTTTATATTTATTTATATTTATTAAATATTTATTACTTTAATACAGTGTTATGCAACCTTTGCTTAACCTAATTTTGGAACCAAAAAAGGTACCCCAATGATATCATGTGACCGTTTACATCTAAAAGGAAACACAATTTCTGATCAATGGTTATATATTTTGTCATTTGATCATTTTGAAGCCCAAATAATAAAAAATGAAAAATGTTTGTCATTCGCTGACTTCTCTCTATTTTCACTTTTCATTTTTCATAGTTCTGGGCCCAGTGGGATCCATTTCAGTGGACTATAGCTGTACGACAGCTTCTGCTTTGATTTCCTGGACAGCTGTCGTTGGTGCCATATCTTATAATGCCACAGCAATCAGTCGTATTGGCACTCTTATCTCCTGCTCATCCAACTCTACACAGTGCTCACTCAGAAATCTTGCGTGTGGAATGAACTACACAGTCCGTATCGCAGCTTTGTCGAGCAACTGTCAAAACAATGGCAATGTCACCACAACCTTTCAGACAGGTGAGGGGTGAAGTCACCAAATATTTAATATTATTCCTAAACTATCCTGACTAAAACAAAACATTACAGGATGAAATGAATAAAAACATAGGGGGTTTTTGAGTTGTCTTTTATTCAGGGGTTTAAAATAATTCTTAAATTATTTGAGTAAAGTTGACTATGCTAGTTTAAAGTTTCTAGTTATATTAATTAGCTTTTTAGTGTATATATGAAAAAAAAACTTTATTTTTTTCCTCCTCTGTCTTTATCTTCTTCCTCTACCCTCTCACTGCTTTGGTTTATTGATCAGTTGATAAAATTTCTATTATAAGAAGCTGAGATAGATGTTGACGGTGTAACAGATTGCATATTGTCTCTCCCCTACTGTAAGTTGCTTTGGATAAAAGCACCTGCCAAATGCATAAATGTAAATGTAGTTTGTGTTTATTACACTTTTTTAAATCATTGTGGGCTTTTCAAGCTTGTCTTAAATTGTTTCTTGTTAGTCATAAGGTTTTTAAAGTGAGTTCTTGGTTGATCAAGAACCTGTTTAAGAATTTTGCAAATGTGTTTGTAGGTTAGTCTACTAGGTAAGTCTACTGTTTCACTATTATGGCAGATAGATAGCTAATATTTATTTAGATTTTTGCAAGATTTATATTTTTGTGATGATGATGTCTTCAGATGTGACTAAACCTCCTAGCTGGTCATAAATATGTTTGTTCTTAACCGTTCAGTTTTTTTGTGCACAATTTGTTTTTTTTTCTGGTACATACAACATTCATCTGGAGTTAGCATAAAGTATGTGGGCCAAACAAGGTCCAAGTCTTGCTGATGTGATATAATTTTTAATGCAGCTCATGCCAGCCATAAAGTGTAATGTTCACTTGGGACAGACTTGACTCGGTGTCACTGAGGTCAGCATTAACATTTTTCTTAAAAATTCAAGCCTTATCTGAATAAGGCTTAATTACAGCTTAGCAGTCATATGATTAAGATCAAGTGAATTATTATTGGCCAGTAGCTGAAAAGTCAAACTAACAATTGGTTAGCGAGTACCTGTTGATAGTCTAACAACAGCCACTTCCACAGCCACTTTTATGATGTGACACATTTTTTTAAAATCTGTTTTTGGAACTGTAAACATATATTGTACAATAACTATACTAGCAAGCAGTATGGTACATACATCTTTCATTAATAGACAAAACTGGAGTTTAAAGTGACTTATTGTCCAGTAAATTATTGGTGGCTAAATAATATTCTTCAGAACAATCAGATCCACAATCAGTGAGATGTTATGTGTATACAGGAAATCCACACCCTTGCATTTCTGTTTGTTAATGGCTTCTTTTCATCTGAGAAGTTAAGACACTCGATCCACAACAGAAGAGTCACGCTTCCCCTAGAGATCTCATTGTCTCTTTTGGGGTGTCTTGAATAGTCTCACAACAGCAAATGTCCTTGTTCTGTTAGGAGACCCAATTCAGACAGAAATGCATTGTTGGACAGAGTCAGGTCACAGTATGGATGAGAAGCAGGAAATTGTTCTTCACTCAATAGAGGTGGATTAGTTACATGAGATACATGATGCTTGCAGGATATTGCCAAATATCTTAGTCATATTCAATGTGAGAAAGCAAATCTAATTGATTTATGCTTTAAGAAATAGGTTATTACATGATGTTTATTAGCTTCCCTGCAGCTCATATAGAATACACTATGCAAAAAAATTAAATAGTAAAGGATGAAAACAGTCATGGTAAAAGCACTGTAAACACGGTGTCATCCATACATACAATGTCTTTTACATATCATTTTTAAAATTATGGACATATTTTTTTATTTAAAAGGTTAATATCTGTAGACTAAAAGTGTGAAAAGAAGTTACTTTATAGACCATTGCACATATTTAACACTGATCAAATGCCCGATGAGAGATGTAAGAGAGAAATTATATTTTCACTAAATAAAAGTTTAAGCGAGAAGTGTGTTCCCAGGTGTTCTGTGTTCTCAAACAGCTAGCTGGCGCACACCCCGCTCACTCCCGTGAACAATAGTGTCCCTAGAGATTAACCATTTGAATCAGTTGTGCCACAAAACATGTATCACTCTTTTCACAGCACAATAATTGGCGTAACAATACAGTGAAACTGTAACATATCATCACTCGAGTTGGGATCCATTTGCAGGCTTTTATTAACAACGTAGTCAATGAACAGGCGGGTAGTCAGGGCAGGCAGCAAAGATCGTAATCGAAAAACAGGCAGGGTCACAACAGGCAGACTTAAAGACAGGGTACACGCTCAGAGTTGCAGCACAGAGACAAACAAGACTTCGCAAAGGTTGGTGAGGAACAGTCTGATTATATACCAGTGGTAATGTGCTTCAGCTGGAAGGGTAATCAAAGCGGACCTGGGGTGTAATGTTCTTCAGCTGGGTGTGTAATCATGATGCCCTCGTGCAACGAGGATGCCCTCTGCTGGTTAGAGGAGGGAGTGACGAGGTTAGCCTCTGTGACAGAAACCATCTATAGAAATTTAAGCAAACATTTTTTATAAGATATAAGACACCTGAGAGTAATACCAGTTTTATTTTGGTTACATTCTTTGTTGCTGCTTTCATGTATACTTAACATGTATCAATTGTTTTTCTCTGCATTTTTTACAGTACCCTGCTCACCATCTAATCTGATGCTGTACCGAGAATGCAGCAGCAATGTTATTATTTTTTCCTGGACTGCAAACAGTTACTCTGACTACTACTATGCCCGGTCTGTGGACTCCACAGGGAAGGTCATGGATTGTATTACCCAAGACTCTTCATGTTTCTTTACTGACACCACTTGTGGACGTCTTTATAACTTCACTGTCTTAGGCTCTTCATCATTGATCAAGCAGCAATGTAACACAGCAGTCAGTGCTCCTATGCAAATACGAACTGGTAAAAATCTACAATTGAGTTTGTTTGTTTTTTTTCACAGTTTAAACACACCACTGTGATTTATCCTATGTAGCGTGAATAGTAGATATTAAATAAAAAATACTGGTGTACCTTTAATTCGGCACATTCAATATTTCTCCTACAGCAATCATTTTTCATTATTGTATTCTTACCAACAGCACCATGTACAGCCCGAAACATGCGTTCTTCAACGGATTGTCAGACAGGCATATTGACTAGTAGTTGGGAGGGTGCGGATGGCGCCCTGAAGTATACAGTGGATGCCTTTGGAAACCAAGGAAACCAAGGAAATCAGAGCCACTACACATGTAGCTCCTTGACACAGAGCTGTACAATCACAGGGATAAACTGTGGAGAGAGCCTGACAATGTTAATTACGGCTGAAGACGTTGAGTGCTCCAGTGTACTGTCTCTAGGAGAAGTAGGACAAACTGGTGAGTGGATATATGTCTAGTGAATCAAACATTCACTAAACAACATAAGTACACTACACTAAACAAAGTCAATTCTGGAGAACTCAAGTAGAGTCTCAAAGTCAAAATTGCTAAATCTTTAGCTAAGAATTAAACCCAAGACTGCCAAATCTTGAGTTGTGTTCTAAACCCAAGACTTGCAGATGTTGAGGTGGCTTCTAAATCGAGATTTTGACATCTTGAGTCGAGATCTGTACCCCAAACTGGGAAAGTTTTAGTTTGTTTCTAAAGTCAAGATTTAAAAATGTTGAGTTGAGTTGAGTTTTAAGTCAAGATTGCCAATACTTGAGTTGAGATCTAAACATGTATTTCACATTTTAAATAAAGATCTAAACTCTAGATCTAAAGATTGATCAATCCAGAGCATAGCTTCAAAGATTTAAAGGCAAAACTGGCAAATTGCTAAATTTTTAGTGTAGTTCCAAAGTCAAGCTTATCACATTTTGATTCGATATCTACATTTCAGACTGAAAAACGTTGAGTTGCAAAGTTAAGCTCAAGTTCCAAATCAAGTCGGAGAAACCTCAATTAAATTCAATTTTGGCAAATTTTGTGTTGTCAAAACTCAAGAATGGCAAATCTCAATGTCAAAATACAAATCAAGTCTGACAAGCATAGAATAACAAAGATAGTCAAGTTGTTAAGTAAATAATGAGAAATATAAAGTTGACTTGTTTTTTTTATTCAGATCAGGATAAATTTATGTTTTTTACTGCTAGAGTAACCCCGGCCTCCACTTTTACTAAGTGCTTCACAGTCTTAGTAAAAGTGAAATTGATTTTCAGTTATTAGATAGGTTATCATGTTTATCATAAAAATCAAGATATTTCAAGGTTGTTTATTTCAAAATGTAAATAAATAAAGTTAGTCAAACAAGTTTTCTTTTTATGTTAAATAAAATAGCAAATATCAATTCACTGTAGGATTGAATAAAAAAAAAATTAGTGATGTATATTTAAACACAATTTGTAGTAAAACTATAAAAAAATGTGACATGTTTTCTTTTTAATGTATATGGTTGTATCTCAGATATAACATAGTTTTTTACAAAATATAGTACATCATTCAATGAGCCAGTCGCAGGACATGCCTGTAATGGGTCACACAACAGCAAGAGAGGGAGAGACATTGGACAAGTAATAAATAATATTTATGGAACATTTTTTCTGCTTTCACCAAGTATTTGCAAATCCAGGGGGTTAGGTGTTCAGTGAAATTACAAATCATTGCTAAGGAAATCCAATTTCAGTTAAGCGTCTTATGAAAATTCATCAAATCTGTTCTTTACCTCTGATTAGATAGAATAACAGTTACAATGTATGATCATTACTACACTTCCTAACAAATATAATCTTTTTCCAGCTCCTTGTGTTCCTCAAAATGTGTCCGCAGTGATGGATTGTGGCTCAGCTTCAATCACACTCACATGGGGAGCCTCATTAGGAGCTTCATTTTACATTGCAAGGGTGGTGGACCAGTTTGGAAATGAATCTTTTTGCAGCTCAATGGATGTGCTTTGCCAGATTACTGGCCTTCGCTGTGCATCAAAGTACAATGCGACTGTGATGGCTTCCAACTTCAAATGCAACAGCTCAAAAAGTGATGTTATAACTGTAGAGACAGGTATTGTATAAAGAACAATTCAAAATACTTTAATATCCTTGAGGTCGCGCATCTAGTAACCAACTCTTTACCACTCACCTCAGCTCCCTGCCCACCAGGAGGGGTTCAAACTGTGCTAGACTGCCAAGGAAACTTAGCACTGATAAGCTGGCAGGCTTTTCGTGGTATGATCGCCTTCACTGCCACCATGGATGACCAAGCTGGTGGTTTTCTCAGCTGTAGCACCACTGGAACCAGCTGCCGCATCCCCAACATGAAGTGTGGCCAGGTTTATAGCGTCAGTGTCTTTCATCATGATGGAATCTGTCAGAGTGTTCCATCCCAGCCAATACAGATGAAGTCTGGTAAGGAAGAATGGAATGAGTTGCACTGCATTTTCGTTTGAGGTCTTTGGAGATGGTGAAAAACATACAAATGGAAATAGACTCTTTGAAGATTTTGGGTTCTGAGAGCATTGTTCAGTTGCTTCTTTCCAATGTTATAGTTTTTTTTTTTAAATAATTAGGAACTCTGTTGTTATAGTATGCCAATAGGGAACATCAGATGGCAATTTCACACATTCCAAAATTATTCTGTCCGGTAGAATTTATAGAATTCCCCTTTTGGGGTAGACACTTATTTAGTAAGTGTCTGCATTGTTTAAACATCAAAATTATGGAATTCTCTGTCTTGAGGAGTTATGCTTTCTTCTAATGTTTATTTAGGACAAGACATTATATGTATTTGATTGTCCAAGGATCTAATAGTTTACTCTAGAGGTTTGCTTCAGCCATTAGTTCACCCTGACTGCCTGCTATTATCTGCCATCATCCACTCTGCTTGTTCTTCACTTGGCTTGGTTTGTTAGACAGGAAGTCACTGGGTCTTTGACTGTGACACTGTGTTACAAAACAGAAAACTTTTCTATTTCAACATACATTTCCAGGGTGAAATCATTTTCTTTGTTTCACCCTACTTTTGGTTTTCTATGCTTGTTTCCCTTATGTGCATTTAGTTTTTATGAGGTGATGTTGATTGTACTGAATCTGTACTGAATCTGACCACTGAACAGGGGCTGTCTCTGGAAAAAAATCATCAACTGAATGTTGAATGATAGACAAACACCCTGTAATAATAGGTAAAAAAGATTTAACCTCATCTTTGGTGATGGTTTTTATCTTCTCATGACATTACTACAAACACGTTGCTATTTCTTCTGCAACTACCGCATACCTCCTCATCTTGCTTTGATTATACAAATAATCAAACAGTGTATTGATATACTCTCTATAAGAAAAACACATAAAGAATTTTGAAACGTACAATAAATAACCTTAAATAACTCTCTCTCTCTCTCCAGTGCCATGTGGCCCAGCTCACATCCAACCAGATGTCCGGTGTCCCTCTGGACTCCTCAGTTTGAGCTGGGATCGGGCAGAGGCTGCAGAAGAATATTTTACTTCTGTGGTGTCTGTAAACTCTGGAGATGTGCTTTACTGTAACTCCAGCTCCCCCTCCTGTAACGTCAGCAGTCTACAGTGTGGAAGCTCATATTCTATACAGGTCCGCTCACGAAATGGCTCCTGTCTCAGCATGCTCAGTCAACCTGTTGTTGTCCGGGAAGGTGAGACACTTGTTTACAAAAAATAAAAACACTTGTAAAACTAAAAAAATAATTGACTAACGATAGTTGGCTGATAATAATTGACTAACTGTTAATTGAAACGCAGTGAAATGTGAAAATGTTTAATTCCAAACGTATTTAATGTAAAATAAAAGTGTATATATGTATAGGAGTATTTACTTTTAAATTGTTAATATAACATGACTAGGCCTGAATGGAATCAGCGGATGCAGATATCAGCAGAAAACTCTGATTATTTCCTGAGATTCTAGCCCCTGTCATTCTCTATCATATAAACCAATCCATGTGTATTTGAGGTCATGCTCGCTGAGATTTTTGTTTTGTTTTTTTGTATTAGAGAGTGTACAGTTTAAATGTTAAAAGTAAAACTAACCATAGAAGAACTGAAAAAAGTTTGAAGTGTAGAAAGAGCATCAGCTGCAGGCATCATCTTAAGTACCAATATCACTGACATAATAGTCGAGCCTTCATCTGATGTAATACCCAGCCTGTCCTCCAATTGTAGAGATTGTAGAGCTCGTCATACAAGTTATAATTTCCTTTCAAACTCTAATCGCTCTCATCTATTTTTAATAATAGCCTGGTTATGATAAGCAAATATGTAAAGACAATCTGAGACAAACTAAACGAGAGCATGCAATTGCTTTTGGTATATGAAGGCGATTAAACACAAAGAAGAAAGAGTCTACAGACATATCAGATTTTCTCTACAATCTAAAAATTCTGTGTGCATTCCTACATAGTATATTAGGTGTTTCAGTTGCACTGTACTGTCTAAATTAATGCAATATCATATTTCTGAGGCCAGTGTGCAATTGTGCATCAATTTTTACAATAGTGATTATCTGCAAAAATTGGAGAGGTTGTCAGAGTTAAATCAGCAGGTTTATAAACACATTGCCAAGCAGATGAAACTCACATGTCATAGTTCTAAAACATACATATATATATATATATATATATATATATATATATATATATATATATATATATATATATATATATATATATATATATATATATATATATATATATATATATATATATATATATATATATATATATATATATACATTATTTTGTATGATAATAGGATAATTACAACTTTTTTTTACCCTTTTCCATTCAAGCTCTTGTTTGTTTTTCATTTGAAGTTTTTTCACTTTGCATCCTTTAGTTCCATGCATGCCCACCAACGTTACAGTCAGACGCAGATGTGGCAGTGGTGCAGTAGAGGTAGGGTGGCAGGCCAGTCAAGGGGCTAAATCTTATCTGGCTTTTGCTGTGAGTGAAGACGGACACCGCACAAACTGCTCTTCAAACGCTACTACCTGCACCATCACTGATCTACACTGCAGCAGCGTGTACACCGTTAGCCTGGCAGCCCTGGATGGCTCTTGCTCCAGCCTGCTTAGCCAGAACACTACTCTGCGCTCTGGTGGGTCTGAAATCAGTTACTTACTGATTTAATGATGTTCACATTTATCCATCATCATTAATTAAACATTTATTTTAAACAGTATGTGTGTTGCGTTTTAGCTGATTTGATTTAAAAGATATCATAATATCTGCTCATTATGATTCTGCTCATTAATACCAGAAATATTTTTAAATGGTTACAATTTTCAGTCTGCGTACAGTATATTTTATTTTATGGTATAAGTGAATAGAAGTGAATAGCCAGGCTTCATCGAAGTAAAAACGTACATCCTTATTTTTTCTGCATCAGTCCCAATGATCTACAGATAGAAAATATGTTTTAGCTTTTAAGATTTCTTTTGAGGTCTCTGTCTGTTTATATATTTTTTCATTCAATAAAGAAAAGTGAAGAAGAAGAGTGTATAACTGTGATGAGAAGAATAACAATCGTTAATAGAGTTTAATTTAGATGAGCCAGAGTTTTTGCAAGAAAGCACTGATAAAAACATGAAGGAAGCATGTTTTCCTCCGTACTGTTTTTGCCCTTTAAAAAGTCTTTTACTTTAAAGGGAACCCATTTTAAGCTTTTTCAGTCGAAGCAAGGGAAATATCAGCAGAAATCTGCATCCAACATTTAACAATCGAGTACAAATGAAGTGCACTGCAGGTAACTGATTGCTGACTGCCGAAAGCAGTGTTTCTGTTAAGTTTAGTCAAGGGATACTGGGAAAAGGACTGAGGAAGTAAGCATTTTATAGATTATGTATTTTCTAGATTGTCTATATAATCTAGGGCTAAAATAATAATATTAATCCTTAAATATTGTCTTGTTCTGCTCTTCTATTGTATTTAGTTCCCTGTGCACCAACTAACATCCAGAGCATGGTGAACTGCAGCTCAAACTCCGTGGCTCTGTCCTGGAATGGCAGCCTGAATGCAGTATCTTATAGAGGCTTAGCATTTGGAAGAGATGGGCACAGCGTGACCTGTGATGCTCGATCAGCGGGATGCAGGTTTGACAATCTACACTGTGGACAGGAGTACACCTTTACCGTGATTGCTTCAGACGGCAGTTGTGATAGCCCAAACAGTGCTGAGAACAGACATCAGACAGGTAAAATTCAACAGAACACAATCTTTTGAAAAAGTATTTTTCCTTCATTGTGCTTTCTTAACTTATTGTTTCTTGTCAAAATGGCAATTATATGCTTGTACATTTTAAGTGTGCAGTTATGCATGGAAATTAAAATAAGTACTTGTCTCTAAAATACATTTGTACAAAAATATATATATTTACTATCAAAATGTACTTTTTTAAATTAATGTAAAATTGTCATCTTAAATAAAAAAAGTGCTGTTTCACATTTTTATACATTTCTACCATTAAAATACTCAAATGACAAAAGCATAATTTTTATACTTAATGGATGAATGAAAGAATGAAGGCATTTATTGGTCACTACACTGTTACATGTAGCAAAAAATATACTTAAAATGTACTCTTTCTGTATAAGAGCACACTCTCTTTCTTTAAAGGTTGGCAACTGTTCTTTATCAAGTAAACGTAATGGTAAAAAAAGTAAAAATGAATAATTTACATTTCTTAAAAACACGGATAGTTAGTAATTCTTTATAAACATGTAGCTGTCAATATGTCAATAAAACTTATTTTTTAACCTATAAAAGACATATTTACTTATTTACATAGTTTATGTATTTATTTAATACGTAATTAGCTTTGTTTAAAGCCCAACATGTATCTCTTTTTCTCCAGCTCCTTGTGTCGTTCAGAATGTTAGCAGGCTTCTGGACTGTGCAACAAACAGTCTGAATGTCAGCTGGGCTCTGGGTTTGACAGCTCTGAATTTCACTGTTCTAACTAGGACTGCAGGGGGCGCTGCACTTAGCTGTACCTCACAGAGCTCTAGTTGTATTGTCACCGGTCTTCAATGTGGTAAGAACTATACCGCTGCTGTCACAGCAAGCAACGGAGAATGTCAAGGCCAAGAAACTGTTACCCTTTCTGTCCAAACAGGTGAGATTTACGATCAAGTCAATAAATAAAACATTTTATTCACAGTGACAAGAAAATATAAAATAATAATAAATAAAATAGTCATGCAGCATGCTCATAATGGGAGCTGTGTGTTAAGTGGTCACCAGATAACTGTTTTAGTTGTTGAATGTGAGAGATTCGAGGGTTTAATTTAGAATCCTTTGATAATGTGTAAGCTGGCAGCACTATTAATGTTGTATTTTTGAGTCTCCAAAAAAAGCATCAGTATTGTTATGAGGTTATATAACCAGTTAAGATCAGTTCAGATGGATTTGTTCTTATTGTAATTAGCCTCTGATTAGCTGGTTCCATTTCAATTTGCTACTAACCCAATATAAACGCTGCAAAACTGCAGTCGAAAGCAAAGCTCAAATGTAAACAAGAAAGCTTACTATTCTTATTTTAGGAAGAATGATCTAGTTTAGACTTTAGAGGTATACATTATTTAGCTTGTTTTGAGAAAATATGACTTGAATTGTCTTGAGGAAAAAATGCTTAATCTGATTATTTATTTGCTTGAATTAATATATTTTGTAAACAAGCTGTCAAGTAACAGCTTGAAACATCTTAAAACAATTTTAACTCAACATTTTCTTACTTCAACAATGGTTAGGACATCTTAGTCTAAGAAAATAATGTTAAATTAAAAATTCTAAAAATGTAGTTTACCATTTTTTTAAACAGGCGATCTGAACTTTAATCCAGAATCTTAGTTTTAATAAAGCATTCTTTATTTTACCAGTTAAACTGAGGCACATACATTATAAAATAAATATTATTTTATAATAATAACCCCCCCCCTCCCAAAAAAAGTTTTTTTAGGCCTCAACTTTAAGACCATTCACATTCTTACTTACTTGATTTAAGGACAAATATACTTGTTTTAATGCACAATTTCCTATAAATCCCAACATTTACTTATATTTAAAAAAGAAAACATCTTAGTTTCAAGATGGCCAGACTAGTTTTAAGACCATATAGAACTAGTTACAATTTCAAATTGTCTCGTTTTAAAATCATTTACTTTTTAGCTTATTTAGAAAGATTCGTCTATGTTCAAGATCAAGACATTTTTGCTACTTAAGAATTCTTAAGTCTTTAAGACTTCTTATGAAGTCAAATGTGCTTACCCCATTGGCAGATTGAAGAGGTTTTAACTATATTCAGGTAGCTTCCTGCTCCTGTATTCCTTATGTAGACAGCCCACCTAGTATTCTCTTCATTGCTTCCAACCTTCTCTTGCAAAGCTAAGTATTTATAAGTAAGAGTGAAACTAAAATCTACTTTCAAGAAGTGAGACCTCAAGATACATTAACATGCATGTATGTTAGACTTAATCAAATATAACTGAGACAACTAAATAAAAATATTTTCACTCCCTCTATTTTCTCCCTCTTTTTCGACAGTCCCTTGCATTCCAACATCTGTCCTGGCCAACGTCGAGTGTGTGAGTAACACAGTGAAAGCTACATGGAGGGCAGCAGCGGGAGCTTTGTCCTACACCAGTGTTCTGACAGGCCCAGGCTTTTACAACCAGTCCTGCATCACCTCTGACCTGTCCTGCACCTTCAATGGCCTGACGTGTGCACAGAATTACTCGTTGAAGGTCACCGCTCAAGATGGGCAGTGCAACAGCTTACCCAACACAAACATCACAGTAACATCAGGTAGACAAATCACAGTTTGACTTCAAGAACAAGAACAAACCTAGCATTTCTATAACAAATTGCATATTGTCTCTCCCCTAATGTAAGTCGCTTTGGACAAAAGCGTCTGCCAAATGCATAAATGTAAATGTAAATGTAAATATTGGTTAATATGAGAATCTGGGTATAGTTGGCACTATAAGCGTAGCTGTTGCTACCATAGGTGAGCAACTAGTCCAGTACTTTCTAAGCTGTTCGCTAACAAACCTTTAATAGGAGTCATTATGACTTTTATCATTTAGTAATTTAAAGGGACATTCATTGTCACAACTTTTAGCTCTTAGAAGTCAGGGGTAAAAGGGTAACATTTAAAAATACAGGCGCCAATAAACCAAAGGAATCACATTTCTTCAATGTGTTTATTTACAGTGAAATACACAAAAAACAAGGATAAGCGAAACAAGTGTCGGCAGAAGAAAAATAAATATAAACTAACTCTACTTCAAACCTGATACCTATCTAAAGAATTAATTATTAATACACTTAACTAACCACACTACACTACGTTCACATGCTTGCTATCTCAAAAGCTTTATCTTTATGAGTGTTTTCATATGGAATATTGCATAAACCTCAGTGGGTATGTCACGTACTCTATTTGGTAAAGTGAAAAAGTGAATCTTTGATATTAGGCTGAGATCAAAGTGAGTTGAGACAAAGATAAGGCAGGATGAAAGAGCGTTAATATAATGACAAGACCAAATCAAAAGAGAGTTGAAACCAAGTCAAAGAGCAAGAACAAAGAACGTCAAGGACAAGACAATGAGAACAGTGACAATAGGAAAGCAGGGGTCACTAACTCTAGCTCTGGAGAGCTACTATCCTGCACATTTTTGATTCAACCATCATGAAACACTAACTAAAGTCCTATTGGCTGGTCTGAAGCTAGAGTAGTATGGATGCTAGAGCAGGGTTCCAACAAAAATGTGCAGGGTACTCCAGCAACGGTGTTGGTGACCCCCGCCAGAGACTAAGGACCATAAACAAAGACACGGATTAACTAAGACAAGCCTAGTCCAGAGAAAAACATGTAGGCCACAACAAAATCAAGGCCTCGATCTTGTACTACACTGCTAAATTGATATAACAAACAAATTAATTGAATAAAAATATTTTGATCATTTTGGTAAACATGTTTCCAAGATACACATATTTGAATAAATCAGAATTTCCCATCAGTAGTGATTACTTGAAACAGCTTAAACCCGTTCAAATCACCCGTGAGCATTTAAAAATAGACATTTCTCTGTTTTTTTAACAGAAAATACACCTAACAAGACATAATTAATGCTCAGCTGCTTTGGTTTATTTTGTCACAGTTTTCAACAGTGAATTGTCCTTTCGGCCACTAGACTTAATAAAAGTGAAACTTAAAACGTGATAACTGATTTCTTTTCCATCTCATGTGTCTTTTTCCTATAACGTGTCCAGCTCCGTGTGATCCAGAGAGTGTGACTGCTGTACTCAAATGTGATTCACGAACTGCAAACGTGATGTGGCATGCTGCTGCCGGTGCCAGAGCGTACACGGTCCTGGCATATTCACAGAATCAAAGCTTTCCCGCCTCTTCCTGCCACACTGGATCCACTTCTTGTGACCTCACGCAGCTTCACTGCGGGGAGGTTTTTAACATCACAGTGCTTGCCGATGACGGGACCTGCAACAGCACAACACGAGTGAGAACTTCACTGGAAATGGGTATGACATCACTTAGCTAATGCTAGTTTATTCTGAATTGAATAAATAATGGATTCTTTTTTGGTAATCAAGTAGTATTTCCAGAGTTGAAATGCTGTGTTATTTAACCAATTAGTTAATTGTGGATGGAGCTTATCTATTAATCAGCCAGCCATCATAGTGGTTCCACTTAGCCCGCTATTAATCCAGCATGTTAACACAAATCTACCATACACTCATTAACATTTGTTCAAGCTCTGCCCCTTCACTACTCTACTGGAGATGTTGCAAACTGGGGATGTCTCCTGGTATCAAAACATATGTGTGATCCGCTTTGGAATAAGTGCAACTAGATATTAAAGTTTGGTAAGCAAACTTTATGTTGGCTTGAGAAAGCCAATCTTTAAATGTTTGATAAAGCTTTAGAAAGTTGGTAAAAGTTCAAGGCCTGAACTGAAGCTGTTTAAAGTTTGAATCTGTGTAATAGGTATTTTAGACGTTTAAACAGTTTGAGACTTAAGTAAGACCCAAAATATTATATGATTAGCAAGGAATATAGATCTGCGAAAATGGTTACTAAGATAAATTATATGGTTGCTATGGAGGGGTTACAGACTTCCTGTTATGCTCCTTTGCAATATGACTCATATAAACTAACATACTATTGTTCCAAGAACATTGAGTATTGTACGCCCAAAATGTATACCATGGCATATGTGTGATCCGCTGGTGATTAATTGCAATTATTGCTTGCATTGCATCTGTATGTATATATTTTGGTTAATTTGAGGGACCGTTTTTAATTTAAAGGTTAAATAGTTAGGTCTGCGTTTGTCTTTGTTTTAATAATTTTAATACATAACATTTGGCTTTTTGATTTTATTAGAATTTTTTTTTTTACTAAGACATCATTTTGAGTAACGGCCAAAAGCAAACACTTATGCCTCGCTAATAGACTCTATGCACGACCCACTGTGTACGTATTTCGGCTAAAACATCACTTCCAAATACACTTCTGGTTTGAGCATTCAGATAGGAGTTTTGTATTGATAAAGGATCATATTTGTATTATTACCTTTTTTGTCATATTTTGTCTTTGATAATGAATTCTAAAAGTTGTAAATTCCTCCATCATTAAGGTACGATGTCGCTACACTGCTGTGCCTCATTGTGTGATAATTTTATTGGGTTAATTCAGAGGTTAGCTTCCATGCTTTTCCTGAGGATAAGGATAAGTGTGTAAAATTCCATGACGATTGCATACATTAGAACAAATGGAAAAAAAACTACTGCCAACTGATCCAGTACTTGACGAACCACTGACATGGAATGTGGAAGTAGTCATGCATACGATCTAAAGGCATTAGTATACAGAGAAAGTAGTAGTTCAGTGGAGATTAGGGTTTTACGAGCAGAATTCAAACAAATAAGTTTCCCTCTCTCTCTCTCTCTCTTTATCTGATGAATCAGCTCCCTGTCCTCCAACTATGACGTATCCTTCATTGAACTGCGGTACTAATGTGGCCCTGGTGTACTGGGCTTTGGACCCACATGCTGTGAGAGTTCGGATCAATGCAACTTCTCCCCTGGGGGACACTGTCTCTTGCAATTCTTCAGCATACAACTGTTCTCTGGATACCTTACAATGTGGTCAGAATTATAGCGTGTATGGTGTGACCCAGGGCCTTCAATGTGAGAGCGCTCCCAGTGATCCATTCAATATCATCACAGGTTTGTACCCTGTAGAATTCACCTTCAATATCTAACGAGTGAAAAATATCAGACTTACAAACATTACAAAAATAGTTGGAATACTCAGATTATACAATTAGTAAATGTGTGAAACCATATCTGTGCATGAACATGGAGCGTACCAAAACCTTAAAAAATTAAATACTTTAAAACTATATTTATTGTACATAATAATTTTAAAACTGTTAAGTTGAATTTACCAGTTGCCATTAAACTTTATCCTGGTGGTATAAGGGGCAACTCTACTTTATCTTTCATTGGGTAACAAAAAGTGACAGAACTGCAGTTTGCTGTCTGAACACTTGAGGCTGACTCCAGAATTGAGCCAGTTTCCATTGACAGCCATGTAAAAAATAATATTAAAGCAAAAAACAAACAAACATGTTTACATTCCTGGCTCCATTAGGTTATTCAATGCATATTCAATTGACCTTCATTACTCTGAGAAAGGTAGAATTTTGTATATGATTTACATATTAGTTTAAGATATATTGATATTTACATTTTTACATAGTTAAGGTGGTGGTACTAGAATCATTCATCAGCACTTAACATACATTCTCTTACCTTTTGATTCAACAAATTTTGTCTTTCTGGGAATTTTCTGCTTTCTGGTAGTTCTCTAATAGTAAAATCGGTGATTATAACAATAACAAACTTTATTTTATGAATTGGCTTACATAAAAACAAAAGAGATAACATGAATAAAACAAGATACATTTGGTCAGACAAAGAAATTTGAACTAACAAAAAAAAAGAGTGAACATTCGGAAATCAGTTTAATACAGTTGTTTTAGAATGAGATATTAAAATACTGTAGTGTGTTATTCTAATTTCCTGACTAAGTTCGCTTTCTACCTAAACCTATGAGTGATGTCACACTGACAACTTCCATATTATATACAGAGTGAATGATACAGAGTATATGGAGTCAATGATGCTTAAACGGTATCATGCTGCAAATAAAAAAAACAAGAATTGTTTTCTTACAGCTGCTTTATAATTTATTTTTTATTTTTTTCGATTTCTTGAATACTCTTGTAAAACAGTGCTGTGGCTGATGTTTAACCCTCTGATGTATTTTCCCTACCAGCCCCATGCAGCCCTGCAGGGGTGAGCTTTAACTACAACTGTGCCTCAGGGGCAGAGCTGATGTGGCCAGATGCTCGGGGCAGAGTTACATTCAGTGCCCTACTAGAGTCCATTGGTCACTCAGCCTCCTGCAGTAGCAACCAAACACATTGTTCTGTCAGCAGCCTGAGGTGTGGGAGTCTCTACAATGTCTCTGTTGAATCAGTCTCTGCACAGTGCAATGGCAGCCATGCAGCACGAACACAGCTTCAGACAGGTGAGTGCACACAAACAGAATCCATCAATTCAAAGTTGAATTTGTTTACACTGGAGGTTCCAAGCTCACTAGGTCTCAGTGAAAAGAGCAAACTGCATCAGGAGCAGATAGCTAAATGAGTTGGCTGTTGATTCCGCTATTGCAACCCCTGAAATTAATGGAACTAAGCCAACAAGAGGATGACCCTTGTCATTCAGAAATAATTCTGATTAAATTAAAATTCACCCCTTTTGAATTCATGACTAGAAGCATCATTGACTTAATTTCTAGCAAATGATGTAATTAGCACAAAAACCCTGCTTTGCAGAGGATTCTATACTATATAATAGAGCTGCTCGATGAGGAGCGGTAGAGAGGAGGAGCTAACAACGTTAGAGGGGAGGGACTAACAGCAGTTGAGGGGAGGGGCTAACATGATTAGAGGGGAGGTACTAACAGCGTTAGATGGGAGGAACTAACAGCGGTAGAGGGGAGGGGCTAACAGGATTAGAGGGGAGGTACTAACAGCGTTAGATGGAGAGACTAATAGCAGTATAGGGGAGGTACTAACAGCGGTATCATAATCAGTGAATCATTAGCTTAGGCTAAATTTACGTTAGTTAAGTCATACATGTATGCCTGTTCAGGCATATTTGATTAGCCAAATATATATCATATATATATAGTTACAGTTTATCAGTTCAATACTTATGACACATATTATATTAAAACGTGAAAATATTGCCATTAAAAAGTAAGCAATATGATAAATGATGCGTATGGATGGGAGATCAACTAGCCTTTGTCAGCTGAATTCTAATTCATGTACAAATTGTTAGACATCCTTCTCTTCAAACCAAAATGTAAAAAAATGTTGTGTTGCTTATAGAAACTCTGATGATAAATGAATGCGTGCAGTAAACATATGTAATGATTAGAAAACAAAAAGGCTTGGCCGTTTGCAATAACAACCAGAACTATAAGAAACATCAGAAGCTCCTCCTCTCTACCGTTCTGTTAGCAACGGACAACGCGAGAACTAATTTATCACCTCTTGTGCCCTCAGCCCCCTGTGTCCCTCAGAATGTAACCGTAGCTCTTCAGTGTTGGAACAACACCGCCTTCGTGTCCTGGACTGGCAGTCCTGGCACTGTAGGGTATAACATCACCGCTGTAGGCCATGATGGAGACATCAAACGCAGCACTGTCAATGGCACCAGCTGCCAATTGCCCAACATGCACTGCAATCAGAGCTATGACATCACAGTTGTCCCCTTTTCTAAGTCTTGTGCTGGGTTCCCGTCTGCTCCGTATACTTTCAATGCAGGTGTGTAGTCAATATTTCTTACAAAATTGTAATTTTTATTGTGTGCATCTTTTCTGGCTAGTGTATCAGTCATTTCTTAACTGTCCAAAAATCATTGTCTCCCCTCAGGTTCCTGTGCTCCTAGTGATGTGCAAGTTTCTCTGCAGTGCAGTGGAAATGCTGGGCTTGTTCACTGGACTGCTGTAAAGAATGCTGATTCATATATCGCCACCGCATCAGGTCCCAATGGGCATGTTTACACATGTGCCTCTAATAGTACAAACTGCACTTTTAGTCAATTGCAGTGTGGTGAGATTTACAGCATCACCGTGGCTACTGTGGACCGAGGCTGCCAGAGTCAACCAAGCAACCCAGTCACTCTCAGATCAGGTTAGGAACAAGAAGGAAGAATCTTTTATCATTTTATCATATTAATATTTATCATTTTGATAATCCATCCATCCATCCATCTTCATGTCGGCTTTATTCCCTTTCGGGGTCGCCACAGCGGAATGAACCGCCAACTCTTTGGCATATGTTTTACGCAGCGGATGCCCTTCCCTGCCGCAACCCATTGCTGGGAAACATTCACACACGCTTTCACACTATGGACAATCGTTCTTATTCAATTCACTTATACTGCATGTCTTTGGACTTGTGGGGAAACCGGAGCACCCGGAGAAAACCCACGCGATCACGGGGAGAACATGCAAACTCCACACAGAAATGCCACCTGCCCCAGCCGAGCCTAGAACCAGCGACCTTCTTGCTGTGAGACGACCGCGCTACCCACTGCGCCACCGTGACGCTCATTTTGATAATATTTAACTTAATTATTTTAGAATAATATATATTTTTCTTTTGATTAAAAAAAGACAGATTTTATAAGGTAGCAGTTTATAAAGTCCTGGAATATTACTTATAAGTGCTGCATACCAACAAATATTAATTGGCTTTCGAGCTCATTTTCAAATTTACTGTACAGTAAAATGGTGCTGCTTGGATTTGTTGCTAAACACATGCTTGCGTATGTATTACATAAATGACTCTAGGTTTATTGTCCTTTGGTAACTCCTGTAGGACCGAAAATGTCCTACAGGAGAAAGTGAAAGGGAAATTGCAAACAATCTTTTCACACATTTTTTTTTCTATTTTATCATTTTTACAATTTTTTCTTTTGACTTATTTTCCCAAAGTTGACTATTACTCATGTTTTTATTCCATAAAATAAAATCATTTTAAGAACTTGAATCTAATTTGTTCTCTGTTTTGACAGTGGAGTGTACATTAAAAAGAGGATTTGAACAAACGTTTGTACATAGACGGCCTCATATTTTCATAATATAGTTGCTCCAATTAAATGGCTTAAGCAATAAATATATTTGTAAATTCTAAATGCAATCTAACTATTCAAGTTTGACATATGCAAAGAAAGGCTAAAGTGTGTACTATTGTTTCTGGTTTATACATTTACATCACATTTATAAGTAATATTACTTTTCATGTTTTGAAGTTTGCCCCCTAGCTAATTTTATTGTTTATTTAAAGACTACCAGCTATTGATTGAAAACCAAACCTGTCTAAAGACATTTATTAATAGTATTGGATGGGGTTATCCCTCATCCTGCTAAACAACCTACACTGAACTCATCCAAGGCCATCATATTGTTATGACAAACATGTTTTAGCAAACTCTTTTAGATTTTAGATAAGAGGTTTTTATTATCTTTTTTAAGGCATCTTTCACTCATCTTCAGTTCAGATATGTACAACCAGTACAACTCTCCTTTTAAAGTAATATTAAACTTCTCATTCGTCAGTTGTCAACTTCAATCCATTTTCAGTAAAATTGTGTTTACTTTATTTGCCATATTGTGGCTGTCTATTTATTCCTTAATTAACTCAGTAGAATATTAAAATCTGTCATTAACATCAAATCAAAATCATTAACAATTTGCTTTCAGTGAAAAAGAGTTGGATGGATGGAAACTATTTGTTGTGCAGAGCATATTTTGGATAATCCCATTCTCTCAATTTAGGAGAACATTTTGTAGATGGGAACCATTTTACAAAGCATGATTGTTTATTGTCAAAAGCGGAGCTTTTTTTCTATAGATTTAAAGAAAATGTACTTAATAATTCACAGTCAGTTTTTGTCCGAGTTTTGTTATCAAGTAACACATGATTTTTATCTCCTCTTTCTTCCAGCCGTCTGTCCTCCCTCAAGTCTAGCTGGCCATACGAACTGCACATCTAATGATATTATAATCACATGGGACCCCAGTTCTTCTTCTGCAGTCACTTTCTACCTGTTCATCCAACAGGTATGCATTTATTTCCAGGTTTTATTATGAAATAAATATTCCTGACAAATAATTTCCAATCAAACACTCTCTGTTTCTTATTTCAATGACTGAAGCAAGGTGGGGTTTGAATTGGATTATCTTGTTGGAAAAATGTCACAGCCCAACAATAAAATTGTATATTTTTATAGTTTGTGATTTGGTCTGATCAAATAATTCAGCCATTTTTAGCTTATACCTCTTTCAGTCTTACAAAGTTTAGAAAGCCTATGGTTCCACTAGAATTTTATCAGTTTCGCTAACAAATGTGCACACTGCACCTTTAATGAAATGAGTCCATTCCATTTACACGTAAAAAAAAAAAAACCTCCAAAAACAGCAGGATTCTAAAACTTTTTTTCTTCGCACTGCCAGGTGGGGGGTCAGAATTCTACAGTCACCACCACAAGAACCACGTACTCTCTTACAGGTTTACGCTGTGGGATGAGCTTTATGGTGCAAGCAGCTGCTCAGGACAGCACCTGCACCAGCCCCTATGGAAATCCAACACAGCTATACACAGGTACATGAGTTAATCAAATTTAATTAATCAACTGTGTGCTCCTGAAATCTTGTTTAGGATTTCATTGCTTGATGAGGCAACAGAAAGTGTTTCAGATGAATTATCCATTTAATTGACAGTGGCTCATGCAGTAGTGAAACAAATCCTACCCAGGGCATTTTCTCTTCCCCCTAACCCTACTGGCATCGCATATAATGGCACCTTTTCAATTTCTATCAATTTGAGCATATTTATATTTTTAACAACCCAACAAAAATTGAGCCAACTTAAAATAATTTATTGACTAAGCAATTTCTTAGGTAAAAAAAAGCACACAGTCAACTTTTTATTTGTTGGATTTTTGTACCAATTAAAGTCGATTTCAAATTCCACAAGCACAGCTGCTGTCACTGTGACTAAAAATGAAGGCTAATCTAATTTATTGACAGTTTTCTTATTTTTCTCTTTTTCTTAATCCTTAGCTCCCTGTCCTCCAAGTAACACAACAGTTACTGCTAGCTGTGGCACGAATAGGGCAACTATGAGCTGGCAACCCGGCACAGGGACAAACTCTTACACTGCATATGTGGTGAGGACCAACGGATTAAGTGTTTCCTGTACATCCAACAGCACATCCTGTTCTGTGAAAGTGGACTGTGGAAACTCCTATACAGCCAGTGTGGTTTCGCAGTTTGGTCTCTGCAACAGCACAGTGAACAAAACCATCCAATTCGACTCAGGTAATTAAAAACATTCAGTTGCTTTGTTGAACTGTAAATGTTTATGAAGTTAAACATTATTTTTAGTAATTTAATTTTTGCTGTGCATGGCCATTCATGTTTTGGCACATTTTAACAAATGGACTAAATAACAAAGTAACAAAGAGTCTAACAAAGTTCCAATCAATGCAAGATCATAACTCAATGGGACATAGATACAATAAGTTCAGAACACCATGAAAAGAAGTCAAACTAAAAGGGAATTGAAAAAGCAAATATTTTCAGCAAAGTAAAAGGTAAAAAAGATACATGTCATGGGAGCTATATTAAAAAGAAGAGACATTTTTTCAATAGATAACGAGTAGAAACATCGTTAAAAAGTAACATTTTCAATTTAAGTATGCTGCTAACAATCAATTTTAGGCCATTTAACACATTAATGTGTTAAAGAGATATGAGGTGAGGGAGTTTACACAACAGAGTATATGTATGTTAGTTAATTTCTTAGTTCATGATTTGTGATATTCAAAGAAAGTTTTACTCTTATTGGTGTTAAACCGGATTGTTCCTCTCCTACCTCTACATGTTTGGCACAGCACCCTGCCTCCCCAGTAATGTGTCAGCAAATCTAGACTGCAATGCTAACACGGTAGCTGTGCATTGGGCTCCTAGTGCAAACAGCACAGAGTCCTACACAGCTCTGGCAATTGGTACGGATGGCACTCGAGTGTCCTGCAACACAAGTTTGACTTCCTGTACCATTCAGAGCTTAATATGTGGTCGTACATACAGCATTGCTGTAACAACATCAAAAATTAACTGTGGAGTGATTGAAGGTTCAGATTACCAAATACAAACAGGTAAGTGAACTGCTGTAATCCAGAAATTCACAGGCCACTGTAGTCCATGACTAATAGTGTAACATCTTGTCTATCCCATCAGCCCCCTGCCGGCCACAGAGTCCTTCTACTCAGATGCAGTGCAGCACTAACATTGCAAAGGTTGTATGGGACAATAATGGAGCCGATCAGTTAGACGTGGTTACGGCACTGAACTTTACTGGAGGAATGGCAGTATGTAGAAGCTCAAACAGGTCCTGCTCACTCACTCAGCTTCATTGTGGAGAGTCATACACACTCAGTGCTGTTGGATTCCATGGAAACTGCACCAGCGCCCCCAGTGAAAGCTTTAGTATCAGCACAGGTGAGGCAAAGCCCAAACCATGTATAGAACACAGTCTGATGTCATTAGTTACAGAGCTTCCGCTGGCCCTTAAAAACCTTAAGGCTAACCTTTGGGCCTTAAAAAGTCTTAAATTCCCTGTTGTTGGTGTAAAATTATTTTTCTGATGTCCACATGAAGCTCATTTGATCTGTGTTTTCTGTTGGTGCTTGGGGTTGCCAGAATTTGAGAAAACTTTTGTAAATCCTCAAAAACATAAAAATTATGTTTATTGGTGCCATAGTTTGATAAAAGGCTCATATAAATTCAACATTGTGATGGGTTTAAGATGCTTGTAAATGCTCAAAATCTTATTAGTGGTTGTTATAATTGTCAGATATTGACATATGGCTCATAATTGTAAGAAAAAATATACAAATGAGATGTAAGGCTTGCTAGAGGTTTAGAAAACAATCAAATGTACTCATGTTCAAAAACATTAAGGAAATTCTCCTAAATCTTAAAAAAATTACAGAATTATAGCTAGGGTTGCCAGAGTTTGAGAAAAAAAATACCTAAAAATTTTAATCTTAAGTCTGCTCCATTTTGAGAATGTATTGAACTATTTTGCTTGTGATAATTAATGAACAATGTTCCCAATGTTGAAGAAGATGCATGTTTATTTTGTAAAGTTTTCTGACAGACAATTTTCTTTCTCACAGCTCCCTGTGTACCTATGTACGTTGTGGCAACCACAAACTGTGACATGTCTATAACGACTGTGAGCTGGGACTCTGCACGCGGTGCCAGCAGCTACACTGTTAATGCCAAAAGCACATCAGGGCACAGTGCCACATGTTCCAACACAGACTCCACCTGTACCTTCCCAGACCTGGACTGTGGACAAAACTACGAGATTACAGTCAATTCTAATGATGACTACTGCATGAGCCTCACCAGTGCACCAATCACTGTTACAACAGGTAGCTGTCTGTCTTTACAGAGCAAGAAACTAATTCTGTCCCTTTACAGGCTCACTTGTCCCTCTTCCCAATGAGCATAAACAACCTAAGTTTTCAGAAGTGTAGTGAAAGGTCATCGCAGGATTGCTAGACTATTCTGTTTATAGGGAGGTCATTGAGCTTAAGTGGAGGAGTGCTGATAATACTTAGTAAAGCCTAATATATATTCTGAAACATTTACAAGAATGTAAAAATAATAAAAATATATTTTACAGTATATGAGGTATCAATATATTGAATGTATATCTCAAAAGTTGAAACAATTGCCTTTACCCAATGTAATTGAGGCTGATGAGGACTATATGAGAAAAAGAGCTATCTGGGTAGAAAACAGTATTCATATTATAGAAGTGCCAGTGGCTGTGCAAAAGTGGATTACACAATTTTGACTTGGTATTCTACGTAAGTCTACAATTTCTCATGAGTCAGTAAAACAAAACCTGAGGATTAAATAAAATTAATGTATTTAAAACAAATCAAGAAATCAAGAAAATAAGTTTTCTCCAGAGGAGTTGGTTTCAAAGGGAACCAAATACCCATGTTTATCAAAAAAGCATGTGATTTCAACATTTGATCGTTTTGAGTTGATGCTGAACTCCACAGGTTAGAAACACCCAAGGCCAACGACAGGAAGTTAATTTATAATTAAAAATATATATAATTAATGAATTACATGAAAAATAGTTGCTCAAAGCAGCTTCACTTCACTTCCAGAGCAGTCTGTATTACTACACATTTCTGCCATTAGTATTTTAAAACGTGCAAAAACTGCCATTCATTTACTTATTGCCATTGTACTTGGTGGGGAAATATTTTGGAAATTAACTTATTCTTAATTCTTGAATTTTGTTATTTTAACCAGTTCCATGTCTGCAAACCAATCTTCAAGCAACGTTGAACTGTAGCACCAACTCCGCTCTAATCTCATGGACGCCAGGCAGAGGCATTCTGTATTATAATGCTTCTGCAGCAAACTTTGAAGTAGACCACATGGTCAGCTGCAGAACATCTGGGTCTGCCTGCAATGTCACCAACCTGTACTGTGGGAGCAGTTATGAGGTGCTTGTGAATGGAGAAGGGGTTAATTGCCCCAGCCAATCAAATGATTGGATTTCTATCTCAACAGGTAATAATCAGTTATTGTTGTTCAATTAACACTTTTATCATTGTTGATCAAAATTGACCAAATAAATTTTTTTATATATATATTATTATATTTGCTGAATATATTTATAAACACAGAACAGCTTACCAATGATCTATTTCACAGTGTACATTTAAAATATAATTCTATATTCAGATTCACAGCTGTAGAGTTCATGGTTGTGGGTCTTTTAAATAAAAAGCTAAAACAAAATTGTTGAAAATGTCTAAGGCAAACTATTTAAATTCATAAAAACATACATCTTAATAAGAAAGGTTGGGTACACCTTAAGTATACTGTAGACAGTCTCATTAGTGAGATCTAGAGGATCTTCAGTGTGGCATATGAAACAAAGACTGCAAAATATTCTATGATCAAATACCCATGACATAGTTTTTTTTTATTATCCTGGACCGGTTAACTGCTTTTCCCAGCGATGGGTTGCGGATGGAAGGGCATCCGCTGCGTAAAACATATACCAGAGAGTTGGCGGTTCATTCCGCTGTGGCGACCCCGAAAGGGAAGAAAGCCGACATGAAGATGGATGGATGGATGGATGGTTAACTGCTCACCTATCCACAAGATGTTTTTTTAACAACTTCAGGAAAAAAAAGAAATAATTGTCTATATACAATGGACAAATTTCCATAATCTAATCAATGATTTACACTTTAAAGAGCTACCTCATTACCTGTTTCATAAAAAAAAAACCTTGAAGTAGTGAACTGATTAGGGTCATGGGTTTCTGAGAAAACAGTAGATATGCCTTGGACAGGTTGTTTATTAATATAATCACTACAATTCACATTTACCATTTGTGTCCCAGTCCCCAGTTGTTTTGGTAACAAAATGTGATCTCAAATATTTTAAAATGTACCTGCTGAGATTTTGTTTGACAAAGAACGTTTAATTGTAAAACATATTCTCAAAACTGCTTTTCCTGTTTCTCCAGCACCTTGCCCGCCTTCTCACGTTTCCATCCAATCATCCTGTGATTCCAGCACAGTGTCGGTGTCATGGGAAGCCTCTCAGGGTTCTGTTTCCTATGAAGCTGTTGCTGAGGAAAGTGGAGGTCAAAAGCTGACTTGCGATACTGCCCAGCTGACGTGTAATATCACCAGCCTCCAGTGTGGAAGGACCTATCAGATTTATGTTTCTGGTGTGGATGGGGGGTGTATTGGATCAAAGAGTGAAGTTCACATTCTTGAAACAGGTGAGATGACAATATTTTCTCAGATAATGTTTAAACAAATTGTATTATGGCTTATTAGCAAGCTATAGGCTGGGCATTCCATCTGTAAAATGTTAATATTTAACTATGAACTATTGAAGGTATTGAACCACAAGTATACAACTACAGAGATAAAGGTCACGATTAATCTCCAATGCTTTTTTTGTGTGTTTGATCATATCTAGTACATATGTCTTTAGTAAATATGTCATTTCTGCACAGTGAACCATGACAAACAATTTGAAAAGCCAGTAGGAAGGACAAAAATATAAATATTAGATACCATTGCACGATGAATGAGTAAATTACCCTCTTGGTAAAATACCTAAAAGTACAAATGTTTTAATCTGGTGTTAATGAGAGCATAGAACTTGGCAATGTATCAAGCATTGAATCCTTTATTAGAAAGGTTGTTATTCATGAGTCACTTTGAAGATGTATTCATAAACAACATATCACCAGATATTTTGGCAGTCATTGTAATTGTTTGTTTAGACGCTAGTTCAGATGGTTTGTTTATTTAGATTATCTTCAAAGTTTATACCTAATGTATTGTAATTTGCATCTTTCTTAGATATTCCTTACCCCAGCCCTGGGGTATTGTGATTATTCTGTATAAATTAGAGAAAGATGATCTTTTCCACAGTATTGTAGAGTTTTGAGCCTATAAGGACAAGACCAGTCAGATTTCGGCTAATCAAACTTCTTGGAGTTAACAGATATTCTACAGAATACAGTGACATTCAAAAACTTAGATTCAGCTTAGTGTACATGCCTTTATTTCAAAATAGTGGCTGTGGATTAAACCCAACACATCTGGCCATCGGATCGGTGCAAGTGAAAAAAAACTTCCGCTTTACCATGTTGTCTTGGTTTGATGCAGTGCGTGATTTCACAGTCACCCAATGAAAGCTGGCTATTTTTATCACGTGTTTAAAGTACTTTCGTGACATAAAAGAGCCACTGGGTGAAACTTGATACCTGCACGCATCGAGAATGGATAGTGAAAAGCTCATTGTGTTGTCTGAGTGTCAGAGTTGTTAAATTACTCCCATAAAAACTACAAAAACACAGACAAAAGTGTGCTACTGTGTTTACTGTGATAGAGCACCAAGATATTCATTGCGCAAAACAATCAGAAAAAAAGCCCAACTTTCAGAGATTGTCAGACTAGAGGTTGGTTCCCTTCCTAATGCAACTGCTCATTTCCTCGTTTTGACTAATTTCTGACTTCAAAGGCAGAATTTTCTACTTAAGAGATAAAGTTTTTTTCAAGTAGCAAGAGTCTAAATGAGCTGTTTTTGTTGTTTTAAAGAAGAGTGACCAGGCAAAGATTCATACAGGCAAAAGAATTTGTTGGTTGAAGATGATAAATTGGTGCAGCAAGCAAAGAAGTGACAATGCAATTTCACCAAATTTCTGCAAGTTTAAACATCGAAGATTAAAGTCTAAGCCATGTTTTTTTATGATGCAATAAAGATTTTGTCCATCTACTGTGCTGGAGTATTACTTAGCCGAAACTTTATTTTTAATTTGCCCATAATGTAGTCTTTCAATCTGCAAATACAGCTAATGATGAAACACAAACAGCAACTTTCAAATACTCTTGCACTTTAATGCATGTATTGTTTAGCTTTCTACGTATTATCTTGATTGCCTCTTATTAGTTACCTTTTCCCTTTTTGTTCCATTCAGCACCTTGTGTCCCCCAGAATGTGCAGCCTATCCTGAAATGTCAATCCACTACCCTCAATGTCACCTGGCAACAGCAAGGTCAAGCCCATAACTACCATACCAGTGTGAGAACCAGTGATGGTCATGTGTTGGGTTGTGACTCGAATGTAACTTACTGCCTAATCTCTCACATCCACTGTGGCCTGACTTACAGTGTGATGGTGACTGCTTATAGTCGAACCTGCAATAGTTCCCAAAGTTCTATACAGCATGCTACCTCAGGTGATATTTAAATACGTTTATGGAATTAACATATGGTGTTCAGTTAACATTTCTTACAAATCTGGTTTGTATATTTCAGCCCCCTGTCCCCCAGATGTGATATTCCCATTTTTGGATTGTGAAGATAACACCATTTCTGTTTCATGGGACTCTAGTGTAGATGGTGTCCAATATATTGCCAAGGCTTTTTATTCCAGTAGTGATCATGATTACTACATGTGTAACACCACAGGGACTGGTTGTGTTATCCCTGTGACTTGTGGCAAGTATTATAATGTGACCGTTGTACCTTTAAGTGGTGGCTGCTCTGGGGCCAGTGCACCAGTTCAGCAAATATTTGGAGGTAGGTCTTGTTGGTAACACTTTAGGATACAGCCTGCAAATTACTGGGTAATGACAGGGAAATTATTAGTGATAACAGTGTAGTTAATGTAATTATTCATAGTAACAGTGTACCTTTGAATAATTATTAGTAATTATTAGTACTGTAATACTCAAGTCAAGACTTTGATTTGAGTCCATTGTTCTTTGATTGAGTCCAATCGAGTGTGTTCTAACTTGGAATCGACTTGGACTCATTTGCGTTTGGACTCGGACTTGATAATTGGTCTCAACCAAGTCTAATAATGCTACACTGCCAAGAAAAAAAAACAACAAAAGACAGCAAAACTATACTTGTGCGTCAAACCTATGAATTGCCCTCTGCAAAGTTTGCGCGTTCACATAACCCTGCTGACCCCGTTTGTGAAGCTTGCAGCTAACTTCCTAAATGTTAACTCGCATTACAGAGCATGAGTGCTATAATTGGACGAAGTGGGGCAGAGCGAGTGCTTACAGTCTCTTTCTCGGCTTACGCTCCATCTTAAACACTGAAATAATGGAGTCCAGTGGAACTTTTGGAATGTTTTCAGGAAAAGAAAACTTACCATATTATAATTGGCATTGGACGCGCTGTCTGCTCACACGCTACATCGTCAATAAATCAAACTCGTTCACAGACACAGACACAGCAGCATAACTACATTTGGATTTAAAAATCACCAAGAACCTTTTGACAGTGCTTCCAAGAAGCAAAAACATAAAGCCTCTTGCAAACGTTGTAGCAAAACAATCTGTGAAATGTCTGGAACAACTTCGAATTTTGTGAGTCACCTGCAGCATTTTAACAAAGAGATTGTGAACATAACAAAAAGAACCCTATTGTGAACATAATAGCTTTCTTCACTCATTAATGGCATAAGATTACTTTGTTTAAAGGTTAGTGCAAAAAAAGTGTTGACAAATGTCTTACATGCCCCTTCAGATTCTGTTCCTTAAATTGTTTTAATAATTAGTTAAATAACTAATAAACGTTAGGTATTATTAGTTCTGTTCAAAGTTAATTCATCATCATCCCCGTTTTAATATATTTGATTATAAATTCAAATCAAAGGACAAATTTGTCTTGAACACATAGGTAATATTCAGTATATTTTGTGAAATAATGTTAACTTTAGCTTGTTTCAAACCTTGATAATTAAAATATATGAAGAAAATATGTTAAAACTGTTTTAGAAATACATCTAACTGTATAACTATTGATAAACCAGGCACAATTAGAAATAATTATAGAATACGTATTCATAGTTACAATGAAATTATATTGTTATTAATAATATTTACAAAGTAAGTTTCTGTACTGTTACACCATTAATATTATAAATGTACTCACTGTTGTCCTGCGATTACAAAAAATGACTAGAAATTAAGCTGTTGTTAAAAATAATCTATTTTTGTGCGTGTGTTTTGGTATACCATTATTACCGGCAAATTACTTGTTATTACATGTAATTACAAATAATTTTGAAAAGTACACTGTTTCTATAATTAATTAACAATTAATTACACTGTTATAACCCTGTAACTTGCAGACGGTAATTTAAAGTGTTACTGCCATATTTAATTACATTTTTTATACAAACTGACACAATACCAACATATGTTTGTCTTTTGGGATTTGTCTAAAGCCCCATGCTCTCCGCTCATGTTGGATGTTGAAATGGACTGCTTGTCAGATTCGGCTTGGTTGACATGGAAGGAATCAGAAGGGGCGGAGCTTTACATCGCCGTGGCGATTGACAGTGATGGACAAGATTATCAGTGTAACTCAACAGAGAGCCAGTGCACAGTCGAGCAACTACAATGTGGACATTTCTACAACTTCAGTGTCACTGCTTTTAACTTTCAGTGTTACAGTTTTATCAGCAACATACTTCAGTCTGAGACAGGTGAGATGAAGGTGAGATTTTTTTGAAAAGCAAATCCTTTCAAACTTCCTTACCCTTCTGTACTCACAGCTCCTTGTCCACCTCAAAGTGTGCTCACATCTTTGGAGTGTGACACTGGTTTATTAAATGTGTCCTGGGATGAAAGTGTTGGTGCACTGAGCTACACTGCTACGTTAGAAAGAACAGATGGGGACACCACTTGCTGTACATCTGGTTCCACTTCCTGTTCTATGGCTTCTCTTCCATGTGGCCAAATGTATGCCCTGACCATCACTGCTGAGGGTCGTACATGCAACAGTTCGCAGAGCCTTGAGGTCATTGTACGATCAGGTATTGTTTGGTTTTGGACTGTTGAGAACTGGAATTTGGTTTGATAAACTATGCTGATTGATTTAGTTTAAGGTTTTTTCTGAGTACTGGATTCTGATCTTACCCACAGCTCCTTGTGTTCCTGAAAGCCTGCTGTCCACCACAAGCTGCACTGATAACATAGTTACCATGTCATGGGTGAGTGATGAAGCTGGGGAGCTCTATACAGTCCAGGCCATCAGCAACGATGGGCTTTTCTCCGACAGCTGCTCAGGGTTTGGTCAATCGTGTGAGCTGTCAAAGCTGCTTTGTGGTCTGTCTTACACTGCCACAGTCATAGCACAGGACAGTGCCTGCACTAGCCAGCCTAGCCAACCTACTCTAATCAGGACAGGTATGTGGGATTCTACAGCAGTTAGCTCTAAAAATGCTGATAACAGGTGCTACTCCTGTTCAAGCTAGTCTTTAGGATGCTTCCTGTTAGATGTTTTGTGGTTGAATGTTTAAAAATTCTATAAAGATAGTACAGTTGCCAAAGGTTGCCCTATTCAAACCCAAAAAACAGAAAAGCAGAAAAAAATTATACAAAATTCCAAAAACACACCAGTCGCTTTTTTTTTTTTTTTACTGATAGCCTCTTCTCATTTTTCCAGTGCCTTGTGTGCCAGATTATATTACCGCGGATGCAGTGTGCCAAGGAAATGCGCTGTCTGTGTCCTGGGAGGGAAGCACAGGAGCTAACTTTTACACTGCTACATTTGAGGACAGCAATGGCCAGTACACTAGCTGTCAAAGCAACAATGAAAGTTTCTGTGTCATCAAAGAACTTCCCTGTGGACAGGTTTACCGCGTTAGTGTGACTGCATCCGATGGATACTGCGACAGCTTGCCCAGTGCTGTAATGGAGGTTCTTTCAGGTATAAAATCATACAATTCACAACGTGTATATTTTTCATGAAGTTACAGATTCTCATTTGACCAAGTTTTTGGAAGTTTCTTAAATGATCTTTGATGACATTGTGTGTTCATTGTGTAGAAGGGGAATGAGACACAGACACAAGGATAAAGCAAGCGTAAAACCCGGATTGTGGTGTATAAAATGTATTGTAAAATTAGTATTGTACGGAGAACTCCATGGCTGTAAGGGACCTGATGAAGTGTCCAAATGAAACACAAAAGATGATTAGATGCATTCTTGCCTTGCATACACTCTGGAATTTGTCCACTTATCATGTAATAATTTGGTGAGAATGATGTGGCAGTGGACTCACAATAGTTTAATTAAAGTGCACCTGTTCCTTGATAGCGGAGTAATCTGGTGCTCGCAGACAAACCCTATAACACCCTTACAGCAAGGCTGCCCAAAGTGCTTTACTACTAAATAGACAGTAACAACTGTAAACAAAACATTATAATTAAAACCAACAGGTGAGTATGCTTGACAGGACGTTTCCTGTGCATTAACTGGCTCTGAACTGATTACTGTTACATCATTAACCTGTGTTATTTCTCCAATTGGGCAATCTACTTATTATTTCTCATGCCATATGTTTGAATTTCAGCTCCATGTATGCCTCGGGACATTCATGCATTGATGGATTGTCAAACAAATTCAGCCATTTTTTCATGGCAGTCTGGCACTGGGGCAGAGCAGTACGTGGTCACGGCAGTATCAGAGTCTGGTCTTGCACTCCACTGTGAGAGCAATGATACTAGCTGTGAGCTGAGTGGCCTGGCTTGTGGAGAAGGCTACAACATCACTGTGTCAGCAGAGGGATTGACCTGCAGCAGTGAAGCAACCATGAGTGGACACTTGATGACAGGTGAATAAAACCTCCTAGGTTACCCAAGAGCAAACGCTTGGAAAAACCAAGAAACCTTTTCAGACTCTTAATTTTCCATAGTATATAGTTTCATAGATTATATAGATTACTTTTAAGAGTGACAGAGATTAAATGCTAGGTTTTAGGCCCTCTTTCGCCTTTGAGATTGGACAACCCGAAGCAGGAAATATGTTACATGAACACGCAAACTGTAAACACAAAGGATGTGTTAAATCCTAAATTTCGAAATGCTATTTTTTGGTTCAATTATTACAGACTTTAATATTAAAAGCTGCTTCAAGCAGCTTTAATATTAAAATCACTTGAAAAATAATTTTCATGTAAAATGACAATGATGATAACTAATACAATACGAGTAAAAAAAAAAGCCTAGGAAGTACAAGTAGACTAACCGGCACACAGTTGGATTCTAAAGGCAACAAACACATGGGAAGTAACGTGGCAGACTGTAGTGGCAATTTAACAGATAACCATGGAACAAACTGTTCAATTGTAGAGCACATGACACATGTAAACCATGTGCATTACAAAACAAAAGACACCAAAACATGCTGACTGAAAACTCTAAAAACCCACACAAAAACAAAAACAGGAAAGTAAATATGAAAATAACTAATATGTATAAAAATAGAGATCATAAAGACAGAGCATAGTTGTTAAGCTCCAACTATAATCATAGAGTTCAGTCTGCATATTAGTCTGGCTGACTCAAGATTTTAATCAGTTTTGTCATGTTACATGTAGATGAAATATATTTGCACACTGTTGAACCATTCTCAGCTGTGTACCTGGGAAGATGAAGGTAATGCTTCTATTAGAGGATTGTAATGAGTTACCAAAAAAAAAGCTAATCCATGTGATGCCCAATATTTGTTTCAAATAGGCTTAGTTTTATAAGCTTAAAAACTCTTTAATGGTTAAATAAACTCTTTAAATTTAACTCTAAATAAACTCATCCTTAATTCCTGCATGCCTGAGAGAATAGGGACAACAACAAACCTACTTTGGTACTTTGGTATTGTTCTGAATTTCCTTATCTCTCTCATAAATTTAGGTCCTTGTGTGCCTCAACATGTTGAAGTTGTATACAGCGTGTCTATCGGACAGCTGTCTTGGGACCGAAGCAAAGGCGCCTCCATGTACACAGCAAAAGCTACAAGTGAACTGGGATCAGTGCTAAGCTGCTCCACCAGTGACACCTCATGTCCGATTTATAATGTGTCTTGTAGTCAGACATATGAGATCACTGTCACAGCCAACAACAACATTTGCCAGGAAGATGCTGTGTCTACACCGGCTATTCTTGTCACAGGTAAATGTAATCTGGTACTGTCCAGTTATAAAACTTTTTTATAGAACGAAACCTGTGAGCTTGATTGTAACTGTTTTTCACTAGAACCATGCCCGCCTCAGGATGTGGTTGCTCATCTGGACTGCTCAAATGATGTAGCAACTGTGTCCTGGGAAGAATGTTTGGGAGCAGTGGGATACATGGCCTTTTTTGATGGACGCAATGGTCAGAGCTTGTCCTGCCACTCAACTAATTCCAGCTGCAGTGTGACAGGGTTGATCTGTGGTACTGTTTACCACACTCGTGTCCAAGCCATTGGAGAAAAATACAACAGCTCTGACAGTGAGATGGTTTTTTTCACATCAGGTAAGGAATAAAACATTTGCTTATTAGACATCATTACCTGTTGTACTATGGTTTAGTGTCTTTTGAGTTGCTGGTCTGAAGATGGTTATATGCTGGATCTTTGCAAGTTTAGTAAAAAAAAGGAGTTAATTAATGTAGTGAAAAGTAAAATCCTTTACTAAAATCCTTACAAAAATTTAAAGGATTTTGTAATGTGTTATTGCTATAATGGGTCACAAAAGCTAAAAATAAAAATTTTAAAGGGGGTGAACTAAGGAATGAAAAAGTGCCTGATATTTTACCATAAAAGAACTGAAGCAACAACTAAACAACAATGAAAGGTTCTGAGTTCAAAATATTTTGGTATTTAAATATTTTAATACAGTTAGCATACAGCTAACTTTGTATTAACTTAAAAAATAATAAACTTAACAGGGGCAATATTTTGTGTACTTGAGCTGAACGTAGCAAGTTTGTAAAAAAAAAAATACAATACAGAAGAGTCTGCGTAGAAATCCCATTACAATTTTTAAAAAATAAATAAATAAATAAAATGAGAAGGTGTGTTTGCTAGTGTACCTGTACCTTAACATTTTTTTAAAGCATTTTCAAGCAAGGACTGCACCCTACTGAACACATCGCTATATGTTTTGAGAATATTTTTAAACTAGCCCTACAGCCTATCAAAATAAAATAAAATATATTTCGACCAATCAGGCTGGTGATTTGTTAATTTTTTTTATGCTTAGCACCCTGTCAACCAGTTTCCAGTTCGATGTCTGTTGAAGTGAGCTCCGAGAATGACACAGCGTTTTTCAGCTGGGCCTGGAGTGATGGCGCTGAATCCTATGAGCTCACCGCTGTCAGTGACGATGGTTATATTTTTACCTGTGACTCTCAAGAAAACCACTGCAATATTAGCCAGCTGCCCTGTGGAGAAACATATAACGTTAGCCTCAGCACTCTCAATGAGGGATGCCAGCTTACCCAAAACACAGGGGTGACCTTCCAAACGCGTAAGTTGCCCTGTTCTCTTAGACATCTTTGAGTATGCAATTTTTTCATTTTACCTAAAATGCTCTTTCGTAGGCCCATGTGTTCCCACGCATTTCAATGTGGACCTTCAATGCCAGCCTAGCACAGTAGTGGTGACTTGGGAACAAAGCGAGAATGTGCTCTACTACCTTGTTAGTGGCTCTCTCAGCACAGGAGAAACATTGATGCCTTGCAACTCTACAATTGACAAATGTGAAATAAGGGGGTTGAAGTGTGGAGAGGAGTATGGATTTACTGTCAAAGCCTATAGCTCACATTGTCACAGTGATGTCAGCAGCCCTGTATACATTACAACAGGTATATTCTTTGGATATTCTTGAGGTTTGATTTTGACATTTAGAAAAGATTGCAAATTTATTTCCAATCTCATTTCCTTTGGGGAAAATAGTTCCCCTCTGTCAATCAGGTTTTTATTAATGTATTTGAAAAGAATTCATTTATTTTCAGCGGAGTATGTCCACAACGTGTTTGTATGAGGAATGGAAAACTTCCCTGCACACTGTTTAGGATTCAAAAGCAAAATCCTTTAGAAAGAGACCATTTCATAATAAAAATATTAATACATTTTATTTAGGGTGCCATTGTATTTACCCTATTGTGTAAAACACAGGAAACAAGCAGATCAACAACAAGAACAAAAATGCAAGCAACAGTACATATAATAGCACTGTAGAATACAATGGCTAAAATTTCATGTTCAAAACCAAGTTATTGAATGATAAGTTGCTCGTTAAAGGCTAGCATGAAAAGGCATCTAGCCTGAAGTTAAATTAATGCGGTAAGCATTAGTTTATTTCACATTAATAATACAAAAAACTTTGTAGACAGTACATGACTACTTCTATTCGTTTTCATCTAAATATATTTACAATTGCATACAAAAATGCAAAGCATTCTTGGCTTGACAATTGTTGTTTTAGCATGCAAACAACTCACTGCAAGTACAGCCTGATTTGAAGTGAAGCGTTGAGGCTGAAGTCGGAGCTCATGCCAACATTTACCTCATTGTCTGTGTTGCTCCGCAGTAACAGCTTCGAAATGAATACACTTGTATAGCAGATGCATAAAATTTGTTGAAATTCTCATCAGCCATTGAATAGTGTTAAGGGTAGGGTTGTGTAAAAACAGAGGCCGTGCAGCAGCCAATGGATTGTGTTTATGCAGGACAATCAAACTTTGCATAACAATCCTAACTCTGTCACATTTGAAATTTGTAGAGCAGGACATACATAGTAAGATAAACAAACAACTACGTTAATTTTTTAGCAGATGGATTACTGTTAAATTTTAACCCATAAGAACCCATGGTGACAAAGGTATTACCTGCCATTAAAGGTTTTTTTTGCACTTTTGACACTGATCATTTTCTATAAGTAAATTTAGGTTGGCTTATTATGGGTTAATAATTGCTTTCAGATTGTTTACAACATTTAAACAAGCACGAGGGGTGTCTCGCTGCATAAAAGTTTGGGATGGACAATGAAAACTAGTCACTTGTGCTGCTTTTCCAGTGAGCTGTTTTGTAAGAACTTAGCTTGACTTGCCATGTTTTTGGGGGCTTTTCCACTGGGTTCTGTACCTGTTGCAGGTACTTTCTTCGTAAAGTTGAGGTAAAGTTACATGAAACAGGCTAAGTCCAGCCAAAGCGATACTTCTTATTGTAAAGACAGGCATGTTGCATCTGACTCTATTCATCAACCAAGCCGCACAAGGCTGACGTAGGAGAGTTATGAGCCTTGAGTGACATCTAAAATCATGCCAACCCCAAAATGATAATGAAGTCGGTGGAAACACAAATGTGAACCATGGTGAGCAATTACCAAAGACATACCAAACTGAGTTCTGTGTTATTAAATTTTTGTGCGATTCAAATTTTCAACCATCGAAGGCCCAAAAAAATTACATGCTTTGGCTATAGACAAGTATAGATAACTCTTCCTTTAAGTTTGAGAGACATGATAAAGTTGAACTTGTCTATACTGAGAACGTTATTTGTTCTTAGAATCAAAGAATGTCTACACAACAACACAACAAATGATTGCAATCCTTCACAATAATTCAACAAAATGTCTACTTTGTCTATTTCATCAGAACCCTGCCAGGCAACCCAGTTGATAGCCTCTGGATCATGTGATAATAACACTGTTCTCTTGCACTGGAATCACAGCAGAGGTGCAATGAATTACACCATACTCATCACAAGCAACCTAGGCTATGTCGACTCCTTCCAAACCCCTGAATCTATGCTAACGGTAGATCTCCTCTGTGGACAGACCTACAACTTCTCAGCAGTTTCAGAAAATGATGCCTGTGATGGCTTACCAAGCAACACTGCTAGTTTTAAAACTGGTAAGATGATCATGCACTGTTGATTTTGAATAATGCTGCCTCTTATGTTTTGGATTGCTTAGTAATTTTAACTTTTTTTCTTTCACAGCTCCATGTCTACCTTACGCGGTTGAGACATACACAGAGTGTGAATATAGCTTTGGTTCTATCAACTGGGCAGCCAGTGATGGCGCAGATACTTACACAGCCATTGCAATAGGGCAGGATGGCCAATCACACGTTTGCATTACAAACACCACTTCCTGCTCCTGGATGGAACTCAGCTGCGGAGAAATGTACTTTGTCCAAGTAGTCGCCAATGCCCACATGTGCAGTAGTAAGCCCAGCGAAGGAGCTTACATCCACATGGGTGAGTCAGACAAAGCTTTGGTGAAATTGTATGCAAATCTTTCCAGTTTGGTTGTCACAGATAGCCATTATACTTACAATTGACTAATCAATGTACTTTACAGCTCCGTGCATCCCACAGAAGCTCCGGCCTTCTTTTGACTGCTTAATGAAGGTGACTTCCCTTACTTGGGAAGCAAGTGTAGATGCTCAGGTTTTCCTGGTGTCTGCAGAATCCACCAGCGGTCACCAGGTGGAATTGTCCACAAACAACAGAAGTGCACAGATCTCAGAGTTCAAGTGTGGTCAGTCATATTCTCTGACTGTTCAAGCCATCAGAGATGAGTGTAGAAGCCCTCCCAGTAATGCTTCAGTTCTTCAGACAGGTTTGAATTTGTTGGATATTTCTGACTTGTTTGTTTCTTCTCTTTCAACAAAGATTACATTGTTCTACAGCTGCATCCTCATCTCATGCTGTGAACTATGACTCCACAGCTTCCAGCTTTTTTGAGAAGCTGCTAGTTGTGATTTTTAAGCTGTCATACTTCCACACACACTGCGCTATTAAACCACTGCAAACTTCATTCTGACTTTGTTGGTTTTATGGCGTTTGGTTTAATGTCTGATTTATTTCCATATTTATTTTATTTCCAATAATATAAACACCACACAAGGGTTATTAAAAAGCCCAACTTATGGTTTGTATAATTTATTTCCAGTTGACTTTTCACGAGCGTCAACGAGATGGGTGAGTGTTTAAAACGTGGTAGAGTGAAGATTCAAAGCAAATCTGTGAAGGCTCTCAGAAATAGTGTAGAGAACAGGAAACTGTGTTTGGAAAGCCTTTATTTTGTTTAGTTTTTTTTTCTTTCATGATCTGTAGTGTGTCGATGCTAACAATTAACGCTAAGGTCTATTTTAACTTTAAGGTAAGCAATCCTTTATCATTTTACATTTGCACAGCAGGTGTTTTATTGGTAACTAATTGATTGTGTTGTGCAGTACAGCAGGATCATGCTGAGAGTATTAATAGTTTAAAAAACACAACTCGTGTGCTTCTAAACATGGCTAGTTGGCTACTTTTAGTGAAAGATAAAAGCTCCCTTTGAAGATATATTAAATATTTAATTGTATAGTGTATAAAACAGAAATTTAGTCACTTTATTCAATGCTTTAACCTTCACACTTTACTTTTATCTGCATTTTATATGTAATTTTATGATGTATCTACAATGTGTATAAAAACACACACACACACACATATATATATATATATATATATATATATATATATATATATATATATAATAAGACTTTTTTTGCTAGTCTCTAAGTTCAGTATAGTGTAGGAACGTGTAATACAGCTGAAAATATCAGGAGAGGAAAAAACTAAAATTATCGATAGCTGCAGCCCTAGTCACATTTGAAGGGCAGCGTAAGCAGGGCCTACATCAGGTGCATTGACCACCCAGCGTTTGTCTTTCGGCAGAGCCACTGGACACCAAAGAATAAAGATTCCCTGAAAGCACTAAAACATGCAACCTGAAACACAAAATACATTAAATGAATTTTATTTTGTGCACTTTTCAACATTCCAACACAATATTATATAACACTCTCCGTTTCTCTATTTCATTAGTATTTTAGTAGTTATTGTGTCAGTTATTTTCTTTTCATGATAGCTTAGAAAGACCAAACCTATTCCCATTGAAGGGGCTGTGGCATAAGCAAGACTACAGACTACAGAAATGGGGGGCGGAGGGGTTAATTTTTTAAATTATTTATTTTTTAGTAGTCCAACAATTTTACGACTGTCTTTGGAAAAATCATAAATTACCTTTTTCCAAGTCCTGTATTTTTTACTTTGACTTGATGGGCTTCTTCCAGAACCTTGCACCCCCACAAAGGTCACTGGCTTTCTTGACTGTATCTCCAACATTGCTACTATGTCTTGGGAGTCATCAGATGGTGCAGAATACTACACGGCAACAGCACAAGGTCCAGATGGTCCTTTGGGAACATGTATGTCATGGTCAGCAAGCTGTGGGATGCCCAAGTTGCCATGTGGAGAAACATACAATGTGAGCGTGATTGCGTCCAATCACCAGTGTAACTCAACGCCCAGTGCAATGAGTGCTCTGAACACAGGTAAAGCAATGCAGAGAACTTCAAAAATTACATTGAATTAAAATGTTAGAGTTAGGGTCTGTAATGTTTTGTATCTTTGTTCTTGATTTTGTAGTTGAACCAGAATATAGTAATAACTTCAGAATTTTTTTTATTATTTCAAATGAAACCAAAAAGTTGAGGATGTTCATTATTTTACTAGTTTGCTTACGTCATACAATTTGCAGAGTTTCAAGCATTTTTGGCGAGCAATAAGAAGTGTACTGGGCCAGAAGGAAAGGCCCTGGAGCCTGGGGGGCAACTCTGGCTCGAGAACCCCCCTAAGAGAAATGATGGTGGTGGTGGGTTTTGCTTTAAGTGCCAAATGTGAAAATAGGCTTAGGTTGTTTATATACTTGTAAGATGGCTGATAACCAGCAACAGCTGGGACCAACTGCAAATTATATGATGTTCCTCTCAAAACAAATTTGAAAAACAAAAACCAATTGTATTGCCAGAAATTCCATTTGTAGCCAACTTATTGAAATAGATTTTGATGGATTAAATTTGGAGTTTAAAGAATAAAAAACAAACAGTATAATAAAAAAATTATTAAAATATAACAATGATCACTTTAATATTTTACAAATCATGCAATTTTTATGTCTATAGCCCAAAGCATAACACAAGGTTATAGCCCAAGGCAAAAAACTACCTCCGGTTGGCTTTCTCAAAATTCGGTTTACATGACTCCAGGGAAATCAGCTCATCGAGCAAAAAAAAAAAATAAATAGACCTCGTTGCCTTAATAGGCGTTAACGGCCATTCCGAGACCTGCTCACCTCATTTCCTCATGCCTTAGATTAATAATTTTCATTTAAAGCAGATTCTTGTTTTCAGCTCAAATGCCACACATCGTAGATTTTAAAATGTATGCTTACTGTGTTGGAGTCTAGTTATCACTGCCTTGGAGTTCAGTTTTTTTATGGACTGTTGTTCCTGTCAAAATCAACTTTACCCCAATTTCACTGTCCAATTTGTTATTTTAGGCACTGTTACCATGCAAGTGTCATTATTTATATGTGAACCATGTAAACCTAACCCTTATACTACATCTCTTTTGCAGTGCCCTGTGTCCCTACAGATGTGTCTGTGGTGGTGGATTGTGCCACAGCTGAAGCTTATGTGTCCTGGAATGCAAGCAAGGGGGCACTATTTTATACAGCTTATGCCTGGAGCACCTCTTTCAATTTTATTTCCTGTGAAAGCTCTGGGCCTGCTACAAGTTGTGCTCTAAATGACCTCATCTGTGGAGATGACTACAGTGTTCAAGTCATTGCAGTTGGAGATGAATGTTCCAGTTTGCCCAGTCAGACCGAACGCTTCCAGACAGGTACGATGTCGGTTGTTTTTTTACTTTTCATCGAGACTAGGTATGCAACTGAAATAGCAGTTATTTTGGAAGGTTTAGAAAGAAATGCTTTCTTTGACTTCACAATGAAGATTTAAGATGGTGTTATAAAAAATAAATAAAATTTAGACAAAGGAATATGTTCTCAGTTTATAATGATAGTCAGGGTTTGGGTGATTGGTGTTTTTCTCTGGTCCGGAGAAAGGGATTGAATTCAAGTCACAACCTCCGGCTCTCACTCCTAAATAAGGAAAATAGAAATGGAAACTGCAGTTGCTCGACTGAACTCTTAACGGTGCCAAAGCTGATTCTCTTTGCCCTTGTTAAATAAGGAACGTTGAATACTAATAGGGACATTTAATCAATACTAATACTGACAGTTGCAGACTGTGATCCTTGATTACACTAATTCCTTTGTTGTTGCTTATTCCACTGTCTTGAATATATTTCCACTTACTTGAATATATATTGTTTTCCAATTAGAAAGAGAATCAGTGCAATGGAAGAGTGCCATGTTTCCTATCATGTGTTCTGTCTAGGAAGGGTGTGAGGGTAGTGGAAATACTGTGTAACTACACATTGTAAGTGACTCTGTAAATTGTGCAAGTTAAAAATTACTTTATAAATTTTGATAAAAGGATTGTTTGCTTTTCAAATTGTATAATGGCAATATTGCTATAACTGATTAATTCATATATTTCATCCAAACTTTACACATCTTAATTCATATTGAAGGCATTAACTATAAGGAAAATAAATGTATGACTAAAATGTTCATTGGTGCTTTTTTCAACCATACAATTTTATTCACAAAAAGTGGGCTATATATGTGCCTATAGGAGCTACTTATCCTCTGTCTTAATTATAACTTCTTTGGTTGAAAAGGGGTGGGGCCCCTTGTGTGATCATTCTATTACTCATCATTTCAGTCTCATATGGAGGCAGTTGTGGTCTGGTTGATAGCGAGATAGACTTGTCTTCAGAAGGTCACAGGTTCGATCCCCAGATCCACAGAGTTGAAGGTGGTGCAAGTGATGAAACACTTGCTCTCCATCTTCAACAACCACAGCTGTGGAGCCCATGCCTGCTCCCGGGCGCCACAGCTATGGCTACCCACTACTCCAGGTGTGTGTTCACAGTGTGTTTGTTCACTGGTATGGGTTAAATCCCACAAATTCTGGAATGGGTCACTCTATATCTGGCCAACTGGTCACGTTCACATAATTTTCTGTCTTCTAGGAAATTACTGAACTCACTAGCTGTGAGCCTTCCAATTAAAAATTAATTTGTGTCCCATAACTGTTATCGTTGAAACTACTCAAAGGAGCATAGAGGATGAAAATAGTTGGTTAATGGACATAGCACCATCAACTTTTTTTGTCTTTGTCAACTTTTTAAACAACTGCTAAAAAAAAATCTGTCAGTATTCTCTGTATAATTGAGGTTTTTCTTGTGTCTTGAAGTGCCCTGTGCCCCAGAAGTCACTGCTTCACACTTGGACTGTAACTCTGACACAGTACATCTTTACTTGAATAGCATTCAGGGGTCTATTTATTACACTGCTGAAGCCTGGACAGCAGCCGGGCTTGTTTCCAACTGCACAACCAACTCCACTCACTGTGAACTGAAGGGACTAGTTTGCGGACAGATATACAATGTTTCCATGGTATCGTTTGATGGGCAATGTGAAAGCAAACCAGGCACAGCTTTAGCAGTGGCATCAGGTAGGACCATTTTAATTTAAAAGCACCAACTCTAGAATTTCTGATTACCATTGCTTAGTTTTCATTTGATTGTATTACTTTTTATTTATATTGTTTTCTCAACAATATTATTCCCTTTTAAGTTGAATAACCATACCCCACCACTAAACCTGCCTGCTCTTTTACTCTTGACGTTATACCGACATGAAATGGGACGCCCCTACTGATGCTAGTATAACAAAATTCAAAGTGTTAATTCAACACTCCTGGTGTCAATTGTTGGATGTATGTAAATGCTGCATTAGCGTGTCAATATATCAAGAGAGTTGAATTAACACAATAAGAGTTGTATCAGTTAGATACTGACATTAAATTGAATTAAAACTGAAAAAAAAAATTAACCCCCCGTCTGTTTTTATTCTTTTGAATAGTGTTAATTCAACTCTCCTAGTGTTGATTCAAAATGTATCTCTGCGACTCCATGGCCAAAAATGGTCGCTGAGTGGTGCCTTAATATCATACATGAGTAGATGTAGTCTCATGATAGGCATGTCATAAAACGTTAACCAAATGTAACCCTACTACCTCTAAAAATGAGCATATTTGCTTGTACTTTATTGCCTATTGTAGCTTTTTTGGCTATGATAAAATGAATGACCATGGTGGCCAGCTAATGTTCTGTTTGAAACAGCAAGTTGTTATAGCTCGGGTATACAATGTCCGATCGGGCTCAAAATTACCTCATTCTCACCATAGTCCAGATCTGAACACATTCAAATGACAACACACATTATCAGTCATATTACAACCTTTTTTTGGGTATGATAAAGGGCATGGCCATGGAGACCAGGGAATGTCCAATTTTTACATTTGTAACAGGAAGTTGTTATAGCACTGCAGAACAATGTCCGATCAGATTGTTATGAACTACTATTTGCAGAGAAAATGCAATATCTCTTTTGATTTTTATTTGTTTTCTTTTTCTCTCCTAATGAGTAGTACCCTGTCCACCTCAGAGTGTGGAGTCCAGTTTGTTGTGCTCTTCAAACTCCGCCCGTGTCACTTGGCATCCCAGCCTGGGTGCAGAATCATTCGAAGTGCATGCCATTAGCAATACTGGCCAAACAACGGGATGTGTCAGCACTAATACATCCTGTGTTTTGCCAAACCTTATTTGTGCTTCTGTCTATAACATCAGTGTGCTGGCCATCGGGCACCATTGTAACGTGTCCAGAAGTCAGATCACAACCCTGCATTCAGGTTTGCCAATACAACAGTGCTCAAACTAATTAATGATTGTTTTAAAATGTTCACAAAACCTCAAATGCTCCATTTTATGTTGTCCTTAGTACCATGTGTTCCTGATCAGATCCAAGCCAATCTGAGCTGTTCCTCTGGTCTGGTTGATGTGTCCTGGCACCCTAACCAAGGAGCTTTATCTTACACTGCCATGGCTCAAGGCACTGTTGGGTTTGCATCATTTTGTAACAGCAGCAGTACCACGTGTAGATTAAGCGATCTGTTGTGTGGGGTTACATACAGCATCAGTGTGATGGCGTCCGATTCTGTTTGTAGCAGCGCTCCAAGCCACAGTATCCAACTGGACACAGGTGAGAGGGATGTAAAGACTTTTGTTGATTTTAAAATTCATTAAGTTTAAAAAAAAATGCACTCTTAGTTTGCAGCTTAACACAGCGATAGTGAGTAATATTTCATTATAAAATTCACAAAAAACTATGGTTTGGTTAAAACATTTGGATAAAAACAATGATAAAACGTGAAGGTAAAAACAGAAATAACACAGCAAATTTGGTTTTAAAAACAGGTTTTCAGTTTTTTAGCACTTAAAAGCTGATGTAGAGAGTCATACATCAAGCACCTTGAGTTCCAGAGCCGAGGAGAAGAAGCAAAAATCTCATGTCACCGTTTGTCTTCAGCCTTGACAGTGGTGCATAGAGCTTTGTAGGATGCTCTAAAATTCCTTGTCGACTGTGTTCCAGATGCTCAAAACGCTTTACAATTATCAGAGCATTATTCATTCACTCCACATTCACACTCTGCTACTTTAGCAACCCGCAGCTGACAAATACCAGAAATGGGAGCACATCACACCAATTATTGCTTCACTACGATGGCTTCCAGTTCATTTTAGCTTACATTTAGTAATAAATTTTTTTGTTTTCAAATCAAATCCCTTCGTTTTTGTCAAAACTGTTACTTTTGTTACAGTCATTACAAGGCTCTGCTCTGAAAAGATCTACTTTGCTTGTATACATTAGAGCAAATGAGCACAGGATCTGGCTAATGTTATGTTTATCTTTTTAAAATATGTATTTATTTGTGCTGCATAAACCATAAGTAGCTCAGGTCTTCAATTGTCTCTATTCTTACTATATTACTTTTTTAATAATTTAATGCAATAAGAAAACAGTTACATTTAAGATCAAATATTATACTGTAGCAACATGGGGAAATTTGAAAATGTAAAATTGCATAATATAAATAAAATATTGCCTAATATACAATTTTCTTTGAATAGTAGATTAATCCCTCAAACAATTGGTGATTCATTTATAATGGGGATGATTGTGAGTTCCCGCCCCAAAGGCAATAGTCTGGTACAAGATATGTTTTTGGAGGGAACCTCAATCAGATTAAGATGACTGAATAAATAATACAGGAAACTGGAAGGTAAAAGTTTTCTTAATATGATGTACCTCAATAATGTGGCAGAATGAATCACAAAGTCAAATGATTTGCTCAAATAAACAAATATTTAGATTTTTGTTGTTGTTATCTTATAAGTGAGCTCTGAAATTTTTGCAAAACAGACTTTTTAAATATCAACTTAAATTGCTTGTCCCTATTGTTTGTGTCTGGATAGTTCCATGCAAGCCGCAGGTAATTGTGTCTCAAATGGACTGTAGCAGTCGCTCTGGTGTAGTATCCTGGCAACAAGGTCAACAAGCCACCTCCTACTTGGTTTCTGCATCAAGTCCAGATGGTGACCAAAAATTCTGTTCCAGTCCCGGTACCAGGTGCAATTTAACAAGCATGCACTGTGGCCAAGCCTACAATCTGACCATCACTGCTCAGGACAGCCACTGTGACAGCCAAAAAGCTTTTTCAAAACTCCAGTCAGGTAAGGAAGCACTGGGATATTAGATGTAGATGGATGGAATAGATATATAGATGGAGGCTTGAATCACCATGAGAGAAAACACCTCTTTTCCCAGTTCCCTGCGCGCCCACCAGTGTGCATGCATCTCTGGTGTGCCTGAATAACTCGGCATCAGTGATGTGGCAAAGTGCCAGTGGGGCACTAACCTATCATGCTGACGGCATCACAGAGGATGGTGGCCACACTGTCTCCTGTAACAGCAGTGCAACTCAATGTAACCTGGAGCACCTGCTCTGCGGAAAGACTTATAACATCTCTGTGCTGTCTTTGGACCAAGCATGTGGCAGTGGGCGGAGCCTGCTTACACAAGTACATACTGGTAGGTATCATCCCGCCTTACCTATCTATACATGTTGGCTAATGTAAGAAACAGTGCTGTCAAAATGTATGCATTAACGCATGCTGTGATGGTGGGACAGATCGCAGATGCCCGGGATAATGAAGTAACTTTCTAAAAACAAGAGTTTCTCCAAGTTTAATGAGAGAAGTGATAAAATAATTGTCCATGCTTGGAAACCCCATGTGACCTTCCCAATTAACAGAGGATATGGTTAATCCTTTATTGACTGTTACAATGCGATTAATTTTTTTTTTTTTTTGCGATTTTTTTTTAAGCAATTAACACAAATGTATTTTTTGCACATACTATTGCACATAAAGGCCAGTTATAGTCGAATATATAGGCTGCATATGACCGCAGTTCATTCTCAGCTTTCACACCATGCTGATCCCTGAGTGAGGCTTGAGCACCAACTGTATATAAAATATATATTGACTGTAAATTGATGTACATATTGATTTGCCTATATTAGGCAATTGTGGTCTGGTGGATAAGGAAATCGACTTGTGATTGTAAAGTCGCCGATTCGATCCCCAGATCTACCGAGTTGAAGGTGGTGTGAGTGATGAAACACTTGCTCTCCACCTTCAACAACCACAGCTGTGAAGTCCTCGAGCGAGCACCAGTTTCCCGAATGCTCCCCGGGCCCCGCAGCCATGGCTACCCACTGCTCCGGGTGAGTGTTCACGGTGTGTTTGTTCACTGCTGTGTGTGTACACTGGGATGGGTTAAAAGCATTGCACAAATTCCAGGTATGGGTCATTCGATTTCTGGCCAACTGGGTATTTTCATGTGTACAGCCTAAAGCTCATATCTTAGAGTCATCATGGGGTGAATGATTGAAGAAGTGCGGAAATATAATCATCTGTAGAGTTTGTCTTCATTAATAAGCTCCAACTTCAACACAAACCACTCAGGCTACTTTCAGACCGCAGGACTTTATGCCCAATTGAGATTTTTTTGTAAAATCCTCCTGCTATCTGTCTTCTGTGTGAACAAAATGCGGCTCCAAATTGACTCCTGAGGCTTTTTGTGTGTAAAAATTAGACCAGAGTTTTAATATAAGTTTATAAGTATATAAGTTTTAAACAATATTAAGAAAAATATTTAGACATAAAAAGGATTCTAATTAACATACACTAGTTTCTGTGTTGACTAGTAAGAGGGGAGAATAATTTTAAGGAGGACAGAACTTGATACCAAATTAGTTTTAGAGCAAGCAATATTTAACTGTGCAACTTTCTTGTTTTGGACAATTTGCGCATGCTGTCTGTGTCTGGGACAAAGTGGCACTAACTGAGTTCCATCCAGACTCCCACTCCCAATCCACAACTTAACACAGCATCTTTCTCTTTCTAGCGCCGTGTCCTCCTCAGGCTGTTAAAGTGAAGCTGAACTGCTCTGCCAACTTGATGACTGTGTCATGGGCGTCCAATCCGGATGCTGAATCTTTCCATGTGACTGCAGCTAGTAGTGAAGGAGAGATTCTCTCATGTAACTCCACCAGCAACAACTGCTCCATCTCTGACCTGCCATGCGGACAGACCTATTCAATCACTGCAACATCTGTGAGGGGAGGATGTGAGAGCCAGCCAAGCAGCCCTGTTAACGCTTCCTCAGGTAAATATGCGCAATAATACCTAACAAAATTTTTTTGACAAAAACATATTTTCTGCAGTTTCTACCATGATTTGTGTTATTCCTCATTAAATACACACTTAACAGTTGTGTTCACATGTTTTTCTTTTTTGGGAGCTTTAACACTTCAATCCTCAAAACTCTTATCAAACCCCTATCAGCCGGTCGCTAACCAATCTGGTTAAAAGGATCCCTTGCAGGGAGAAAGATGATGGTTAGTTAGTGCCCTGGATTCATAAAAATGTGCAAAATCTGACCTAAAGCACCCAATAAAAGTAAAAGTAAAAAATGTTTAGCACTAAAGAAAAAAGATAATAATTTCAATATTATTATATAGCATTGCCTCAATTTTAGTATTATTTTGCACCTACCACGTCAGTTTTTTCTTATATTAGATGGCACTGACAGACCAAGAATTCCGTCAGTGTTTTTCTAACTAACGGATGTTTTGGAGGCAGTGTGTTATAAGCTATATTCAGACTGCAGGTCTTATTGCTCAATTCAGATTTTTTGGTGAAATTAAATGTGGCTCCAACGTATTGCGCATATGCAGGAGAAGAAACCACTTTCCACAGAATGCACTGTCAATGAATTTAAACATTGAAGTGCACTCAAGCACTGTTGATGTAAATATCTGATCAAAACAAACTTTGTTAGTACTTTATAGTATTAAGAAAGATATTGAGATTGAAAAGAACAAATAGTATGAACAAACGGCAGAAACTGAGTTAGAAGTGCTAAGAAAAAAACTGTGACTTCGTGTCAGAGGATCCTTAATGAAACAATTTCAGTTAAAGAATGTGCTTAACAGCAACACATCTGTGAGAAACTCTGTTTAAGATGGTTTTTATGGAATAAATCTCAGACAAAAGCAGCATGAGTGGTCTGACCGCAGTCATAGTGCAAAGTGACCTGGGTACAATACAATTGAAATTGTATCATGAAAATATCCGATACAGGTCACGGATGGGCAAAAAAAATAATAGGGCCTCTTTTATCAACATTTCATGCATACAAATGTTAAAATAAAAAGGTTTAAACAAGTTTATTATCTGTATGGTGCACAATATATGCTCTCAAATCAACAAATAGTAGCTTTATTGATCAGTTAGTGCGTGCCCTCTACATCACACATTCTTAAAACATTTCAGTCTTTGGCAGTTTATCTCTCAGATAAACTGACACACTAATAGCATTGTTTGGTTTTGTTAGTTCCATGTGTTCCTCAAGGAGAGACAGGAACCTCGAACTGCATTACCAACTCAGTCTGGATGACATGGTTTCAAGCGAAAGGGGCGGAGTTATACTCTGTTTTAGCACTGGAAAAAGGGGGGACAAACTCCAGCTGCTCATCAAGCAATCTGAACTGCACCGTTCCCGAGCTGCTGTGTGGCGCATCATACACCTTCTATGTGACTGCTGTGAATTCATTCTGCCAAAGTAGCCCTGCAAGCAACTTCCAACTTCAGACAGGTGCAAACCTTTTCCTGACTCCTTTTTAAGAGACTAAAGTGTCAATTCAATGAAAATCTTAACTACTGTTACAGTTTTGGTGTTAGTAGCTCTGTAAAAGCAAGACTGAGGTTTACCATCTTGATGCAGATGGCATTGAAATCATGTGGTTCTTTTAAGAAATGTGTCAATTCTGTTATGTAAGCAGTTAAGTTTCAATAGATTTTGATATATTATGTACTGTGGTATTATAAAGGAGAACCAATTACCTGTTGTTCAACTGTTTTTCTCTTGTAAAGTTTTATTTACTGAGAGAACAGATAAGCAGAATCATAGATGGTCCTTTAGTCTGTCAGCTCATGAATTTTTTTCAAAATTACCATTGACACCTTGCACCAGGAGGCCAAGTCATAAAAGGTCATTGCAAAAGAGGCTGTCTGTTCACAGAGCTCTGTGTTCAAGCACATTATTAGAGAAGCAAAGATTTAGATTTCTTCCATCACTAATTCCACATCTTTCTCTAGCGCAATGTGGCCTCACCACCATCACAGCACACACAGACTGCTACAGCAGCCGTATAAGTGTTGGTTGGCAGCTCAACAATGGATCCTCCTTCTATGTGGCAACAGCAGAGGGTCAGGACCACAGTATTCTTCAGTGCAACAGCTCAAGCACTTCCTGTGACCTCATCGGAGCCATATGTGGCATGCAGTACACTATCATAGTTTCTACATCTTTTGAAAAATGCAGCAGCCTACGAAGTCCTCCATTGAAGTTTCGTACAGGTACGTTTTTTATTGTATATGAATAATACTTACATGCTGGTTTTACTTCTTTTTTTGTGTGCGTGTAAATGTTGTTGATCCTGAGATGGCCTAAGATTGTTCTTAGCTAGCACAGGGAGGATTTTCACTTGTTGAGTTGGTATGATTAATATAAGCTGGCTCTTATTGTGTGTACAGATGTGTAGGAACGATGAAGATGAAGGTGGGGCAAATACTTCTAATCTTTAAACAGGAACATAGACATTTACCACTTGAGATCTTAGGAGCACGCAGGGCATCACTACGAATCTCAAAAGCACACATCAATGTGCTCAACGGGCCAAGAGACCTGTCGGTTTCAGATCTTGTCTGCCAGAGAATATTTTTTAAAATTCTAATAAAATGGGTGTTTACAACTGTGCTTAGAAGGATGGGATTTTTCCACACACTAAATAAATTCATTGTTTAAAATGAGTTTTTCATGTTTAAATTGAATTTTTCATTTGTGTTTAGTAAAAATATGGCTTTTAATAGCCAATAAAGGTGCACAAACCTGCATTGTAGTATGATAGAATTCCTCTGGAATTAGCATCACATCGCCTGACAAACCCAAACTGCACTATCAAAAGCTAGATCTACCATTCTCCAGTTCTTGCAGTTCTCTCAGGAAGTAGAAGAGGAAGATGAAGAATGCTTACTACACTACCAAAACAATGTTCGACACATCTATTTTTGATAGTTAACCAACAGCAAAAAACAAAGTTTACGGGGAAAGCCCATTGGGAACACTGCTGAAATTTTCTTTCACTTAAACAACTGCAACCCATACTGTACTCCAAACTTCTGCGCTGTCTTCCAACTGGACAGAACAGAACAAGACAGAACAAGAGTGAACAATAATTAATTTACTGAATCTTCTCATATAGTGTATGTTAGCTCAGGTTCATGATTAATTATGAAGAACCAACTAGCTTGACATTATGTATAGCAGAAGAAAATATCTGGACATCTCATAATGTTTACCTCAAATGTGTTGTGGCCCTTTAAAGACAGTCAAAGAGTATTGTAAATGCAAAGGAAAAGGTGTGCAGTTGTAACCGGGTACAGGTGCAAGTACTAATTAGTTAATAAGTCTAGATTTTGTGTAGGTGAACAGGATGAATATAACTGTTATCTGGTCATGAATTGAAATAGCTAGCTCTTACCTCCTATTGTAGTTATTAATGGCTCTTAAATGATGGTTTGACTAGTTGTGTAGTATCTCCTGAGCGTGTGTTGGTTCTTAGTGGATTATGAGCTTATTTAAACTGCTCAAGTCCACCACTACACCACTTTCAACCCCCTTGAACCAATCTAAAGTTGCTTTAGATCAAGGGTCAACAACTCAGGTTCTAGTTCAACAATTTCAGTTTTAGTATAAATAAACCCTGTTTTAGTATTAATAATTAAGGGGATCTTAAGTAGTGCAATCATGAGGTTTTAATAAAAACATGCAAGGCAGTTAGCGGTGGTTACCCCTGATTTAAATGGACGTGATTTAGGGGACCAAAAAATGAAAATCAAATTTTTCCTGGTGTTTGAATTTCGGTTGATAACCCTCAAAACATAATTAAAGTCAACATATGGTTTGTAATATAATCACAAGGAATATTTAATGCCCCTGAAAACAATCTCTTTTTTTAAATAGTAAATCCACATGTTACAAGCATCACGGTAGCGCAGTGGGTAGCATGGTCGTCTCACAGCAAGAAGGTCGCTGGTTCGAGCCTCGGCTGGGTCGGATGGCATTTCTGTGTGGAGTTTGCGTGTTCTCCCCGTGATCGCGTGGGTTTACGGGTGCTCCGGTTTCCTGACAAGTCCAAAGACATGCAGTATAAGTGAATTGAGAAAAAACAATTGTCCATAGAGTATGAGTGTGAATGAGTGTGTGTGAATGTTTCCCAGTGACGGGTTGCGGCTGGAAGGGCATCCGCTGCATAAAACATATGCCAGAGAGTTGGCGGTTCATTCCACTGTGGCGACCCCGAAAGGGAAGAAAGCCGACATGAAGATATGGATGGATGGATGGATCCACATGTTACAAGTTTCCTCCCCTTTGATAATTATTGACCCACCCTTTGAAATAATCTCTCAAGCTCTTATCCAACTACTTAGCGGTTTTAATAATTCTAATCTTATTTGTTCTGTATTTTTAGTTCACAAAAAGGTTTAAGTTGGACGCACTAGGGGGTCTAATATAACTAACTAACAAAAGCAAGCAAAAAGCAGCTCACTATTAATTGCACACTAGGGCATATTTTTTTTAAACACAACATTGAATACAACAATTAAACAGTAACATTACTTAAACATGACTACTTAAACATGAACTAATACCTAATCAGATCAAGAACTAGTCACACTAGTCTTCATGTTTCAAAAGAAACCCAGTCAGTACATTTTTACACCATTTCAACAACTTCATATAAGTCATAGATTTTTTTCTGTTACAGCACCGTGTGTTCCTCAGAATATAACCATGACACCGGTCTGCGACTCAAATGGTGTGATGGCATCATGGGCACCTTCTCTAGTGGCAGAGTCTTACTCGCTCCTGGCTAGTGCTGGAGATGGAGACGTGCGCTCCTGCATGAGCTCAACAAACAACTGCACCTTGCCTCATCTGCACTGTGGACAGATTTATAACCTCAGCATAACCGCCTCTGCAGGAAACTGCACCAGCCAAGCCAGTCAGCAGCTCTCCTTCCACACGGGTGAGGTCATTCACTGGTCTACCCAATAAAGGCTAACGGTCTATGTCTAAAGTTATCCAAACAATAATTAACTGTAAATGGAAACATGAATAGCATTAAGTGGAATTCAATTCATTCCTTTTTTTTTTCATCTCACCATCTTCCCAGTTCCCTGTGAGCCACAAAACTTGACAGTTGCAGTGCAGTGTGACACCAGGACTGCTAACATCTCCTGGACGGGGAGCAAAGGTGCTCTGAAGTACTTCACAAAGGCTCGAACCTTGAATGGGGACACACTTTACTGCAACACCTCAAGTACTTCCTGTAGTATCCCAGGACTGACCTGTGGCATGCTATACAACTTTACTGTACAGTCATCAGATGGAACCTGCAGCAGCTCCTCCACTGATCCAGTGGTGAAGGGAGCAGGTAAAATATATTTAGTGATGCTTTAGGACATTTGATTGTCCTGAATTTGATTGACCATATGGGACAGAAAAGCAAAAGCAAACAAATTTGAGAAAATTTATCAGGAAAAACGATTATTTCAATTCTAGTGTGCCTTTTTGACTGTAATTAGGTATTTGGCCCCCTCTCAAAACATGCCTTTGCAGCTTAACACTTGTTGGTCATTTTCTGTAGTAGGCTACCAGGTTTACACACATCTCAGGAGGTCAAATATGTATTTCACTCACCCTATTGTGCTAGAAATTCTTTGACTACCAGTATTTTTTTTGTCAATAATGACAATAACAAAATTAACTATTTTTCTCGAGACGTTGACGTTTTTAATGTGTCTCTGATATGACAAAACACGAGAGTGGATAAAAATGTTACTGGGTGGACAGTTGCATATTTAAAATGCAAGACATCTGCTTTTTTGACTGTAATCTGTCATTCAAAATATAAAGTATCCACCGCCACATCTATCCATGTACATGTCTGGTCATGACATGCTGCGATCACATTGTGCACATGTTAGTTGTGGTCTTAACTCCTAAGTGACATAATAATTTTCTTGTTTTTTTTTAAATTTCTTTTATGGTGTAAAAATGGCTGCCAAAAACAATGCTGCTTGACTACAGTATATATATATATATATATATATATATATATATATATATATATATATATATATATATATATATATATATATATATATATATATATATATATAATAGCCGGTTGAGCGTCCAACGAACAGCATTTCAAAATTTAACCGTGAAAAGTACACATAAGGACACCGCTCGGATACTTTTTTAATACTACGGTTTGGGACACATGAATTCTCATTTTGCACCCATAAAAGTGTAGATAGAAAGTGCACCGATTGGGATACACAGATCCCACAGATAAACAGTGCATTGCAATTGAGAATAGAGGTGGCTGCATTCTGTGAAAAGCAGAACAAAGGCATTGATGTGTAAGGTCACGTTAGCATTCTTGTTTTTGGTAAACAAGCTGCAATTGGAGAGTTTTGGGAAGGGAGGATCCAATATATGCTTCACACATTTTTATACATATAGATATAATTATCACGAATGATCTAAAAATAAACAAAGTTTCAACTAAACCTATGCAGTGCCAGATCCACGGGGTCTGTTCGACAGCATGTTTGGTCAATGTACGTCACTTCATTGGCTCCCAGTTCGTTTACACATTGATTTTTAAATTATTTTATTTGTTGTTAAATGTCTTCATGGTCTCGCTCCAAAGTACCTGTCTGACCATATCCAGGTGTACACCCCTCTTCGCTCCCTCAGGTCAGCAAGTCAGAAACAGTTAGTTGTCTCCAAGACCAAGAGGAAACGGAGAGGTGACTGAGTCTTTTCAGTCTTCAGAGCAAAGATCTGGAATGAGTTGCTCCTGGACCTCAGACAGATGGACTCACTTTGTATTTTTAACTCTGCTCTTAAAACATATTTTTTCACTTTGGTTTTTAATTGAGTTGAAATCTAGACTGTATTGTATTTTAATGGTCTGATATTTGAATTATATTTGCCATGTGCTTTTACTAATTTTATTCTTTGTTGTTGTTTAAAGTGCTTTATAAATTAAATTGAGTTGAGTTGAGTTGAGCTACTCAGGTGTATAAAGGCCGCAGTGCTGCCCAGAATTACACTTCAGCAAATACTATCCAACGAGACTCTTTACAGCATATCCCAGATAATAGTGTAGGTGATCACCAGGAGTGGAATAACCTGGTTAACCTAAACAGAATGATTTTGCTTAGTTTCAGAATAGATTTTAAAGTTCTGCTGCTCGTATATAAATCCAAACATAACTTAGCACCTAAATACCTAACAGACACGATCAGTGAATACACACCAAACAGAGAGCTAAGATCCCTCAGATCAAATAAATTAGATCTTCCCTGGGTAAATTCCAAACTGGTAAAATACTCCTTTAGTTGCCATGCAGCCCACAGCTTCCAGGGGAGATCCAGGGTGCCAACACTTTAGTCACGTTTAAATCCAGGATAAAGACTCAACTGTTTAGTTGCGCTTTTGCCGACTGAGCACCAATGTCCAAACAACTATTTTACCTCTGCACTTCACATCTTAATCTTTGTGTTAATGTTTTTAATTTTCAGTTTTTAATCACTTTGATTTAAATGACATTTTTATGCTTGATTTTATTAAATGTACTTTCTTTTTATTCTTTGTTTCCCATGTAAAGCACTTTTAATTACCCTGTGTATGAAATGTGCTATACAAATAAACTTGCATTGCCTTGCCTAAATAGAACATCTAGTAGAAGTCGTGTAGATGCTCATTGTTACAGCAGCTTATTCCAAGTGTCTATTTCTCTTGCAGTTCCATGTCCTCCCAGCAATGTAAAAGTGAGAACTCATATTATGGACAACTCCAGTCTCGTCAGGGTCTCCTGGAGCCCTGTGTCCTGTTCTAATGCCTCATACCTTGCTCATGTGAGTGGGCAGCTTCAGGGAGACCCTCAATCAGGCCAGGATGTGTCCTCCTACTGGACAGACATCAGCTACTTTGAGTTTCCTCTGCCATGCAACTCTTTGTATGCTGTCACAGTTGTGGCACGCAACTCTGCAGGCATCAGCACACCTTCGAATGGAGTTCTTGGAAACACAGGTACCATACATATTTAAAACAGTATTTTTAAAGATAGTTTTCATTGAATAGCACATGGGTTTGCCGAATTTTATGTAATTGTCAATGAAACTATAACTTAAAAATGTTGAAATAAATGTCCTTCCCTGCCAAAAGCAAGTACTTTGAACATTTTGTAAACCGTTTGACTTAATGGAAACATTGCTCTTTACTATACTCTATCTTCACTGCTTTTTTTTCTATCTCCTTCAGCTCCCTGTCCGTTAAACGTTAACGGTTCCTCCTCCACAGGTGATTTTCTTGTGTATTATTTAATTTTACTTTAGTTTGTTTTAATAATTGAGTTATATAGTATATATACTCACATAGTAAATAAGGGATTTTTTCACTTGAATTTTTTTTTGCTTAGCTTGTTACCTATAATTTAGGCTACTTTTTACACTCAGGTCAAACCCTGATCCGCCGACGAAGACATCTGAAGTTGGCGAGGATGCAGGCAGAACTTACTGGTGAATATAACCATCTCAATCTCATCAGTTCTCGTGCACTGCAATGGTTCCCAAACTGAGGTAGAAGCCATAGGTATGTGAGAGAGAAAGGCTAGCAGCAGCCAAGTCATAAATGAAAATACAAGAGACTAAAATATCAGTAAAAAAAAATCAACTACTACCTCTTTCTCCAGTATACCAACTTGCTCAAAACAAAGGGGAATCTTCAGCTTTATTTAAAAATAACTCTAAATTTGTGGGTGATCTACACTCTAATAAATTGTCTACATTGCACCAAATCTGTTTTTTTTTTGGCTTGTAATCATAGGGGAGCTTTTTAGTGCTATTTAGCACCCATCTGCAAAATTATTTGGAACCAGCCACATTTGGTTCTTTACATGGAAAATATTATTTGCTTTAAATACTTTGTTTTTAATATAAACTATGTAATATTTAATGTGACTGCACATTTAAAGATATTTATTGCCAATATGTTTGTCGTCACGGTGGCGCAGTGGGTAGCTTGGTCGACATCAAGAAGGTCGCTGGTTCGAGCCTCGGCTGGGTCGGTTGGCATTTCTGTGTGGAGTTTGCATGTTCTCCCCGTGATCGTGTGGGTTTTCTCCGGGTGCTCCGGTTTCCCCCAAGTCCAAAGACATGCAGTATAAGTGAATTGAGTAAGAACGATTGTCCATAGTGTTAAAGTGTGAATGAGTGTGTGTTTGAATGTTTCCCAGCGATGGGTTGCGGCTGGAAAGGCATCTGCCGCGTAAAACATATGCATTCTGCTGTGGCGACCCCAAAAGGGAAGAAAGCTGACATGAAGATGAATGAAAAAAAAATGTTTGTCATCGTCTTCGCTAGCCTTACACAGTTACACAAAGTACCATGGGCACATGGCCATCTTCCTTTATAATGTGAAATTAGATGTTATGACTAAGCTCAGCTAACTCATACAAAACTCCCAGTATCTTATCGGCTGATAAATCAAAATGATTGAAACATCTTTACTTTTTTTAGATTGCGACTCAAAGGACTCAGGCTACTTAGAAATAAATGGATTCAGCTCTTAGCTGAGTAATGTTTGGAACTAATTGTGCCTCCATTTACCAGAAGTAGGCAAGAAAAATTACTTTCCAATTGCTTTTCTATGAAGCTGACTCTGGTTTGTCTACCGCTCTGGTTGGAGTAAGGGTAAGTTCTTGGTCAGGACAAAATGTGCATCAATGACAGAGAAAGATCAACCTTATAAAAGCAACAAAACAGATAAGCTCTTGTCATTTATCAAAGACATTTATCAACAGAAACAACAGCAGTGATGGAGAAACCATATGATTTTGAACATGCCCTTATGAATCAAGCATTCAACTTTGCAAAGAGAAAAACATTATGAAGCTTAAGCACCTTCTCTGTGCAGACAGTCTAGATGTCCCCGAGCTGACGTCTGTGCATACATCTGGGCGTTCTCTGCTGGTTGAGTGGACACCAGTGTCAGGGGCACATGCCTACACCCTCATCCTAACCCAGGATACCCCCTCTCCTCCTGTGCTTGAGACGCTGACCCTCTATCAGACGAACCGAGCAACGTTTAACAGTCTGAGTGAAGGCACGGTCTACTGCGTCAGCCTGGCAGCCAAGGATGGGGCCCAGCAGAGTGCATACTCCAGACCTGTTTGTGCCACCACCGGGCAAACCGGCTGAAACCACCTGGAACACACACACACACCTCATCATACAGGACATTTCATTCATAAATGAACAGAATTTTAAAGTGGCAGTTCACCCAAAAACTTCAAACCTTTAATATATTGATCAGAAAGATGAAATCAGCCTGTTGTTTAGTAAGTGACAGAAGAATATTTAGCAACATTTTGGGCAATATGATTTTTTTTACTACATATTAAAATAGAATCTGAGTGTCTAAATATGTGCTATTTGATTAGCCTATTTCTGTTTAATCTCATAATCAATCTGATGATTGTTTAACTAATGTTTTAATGTTCTGTGTTAGTATCTTTGTCCAATTTGCTGGTCTTTTTAATTTTATTACAATATCTTTGAACAAGTATAAAAGATAATGGTAATTCAGCAACACAGATTTGTGTCACATACTGAGTGAAAGGGTTAGGAATCTGCCTATATCACATAATCTCAGGACATAACAATAGATGTTAAAAATAACTTGGTATGATGTAATTCTGATATTAAAATGCCTGCCTCAAACAGCCTCAGAGACATCCTACTTTCACTGTCTACACCAACATAATACTGAATTTGATTAACCATGTCAACTTATTTTAGAATTATTTAATTTTTAAATTACATAAAAGAACATCATTTGATAACCTGGAACAAACAAACATGTTCAAGGCACTTTTAAAGGTAATTTTCAATCGATTATAACTGCACTTTTTGATTTTCCAACAGTCTGTAGTTTTTTTTAAATCCGTAAGCACATCCTGTTGCATACTGTAACCTTTTTTAATTATAAAAATGTTAAAGGATTAATACATAAGCAAAACAAACCTTCTTTTTCATGAATAACGTATTTCAAATTTTTCTTGTTAAAAAAAATAAAAGTTGTCAGTGGGTGAAGTTTTTTTTCGGGGTTAGTGTACCCTTAAAGTTTTTCCTCAAAAATAAAATTCTGAATCAGGTCTAAAAATGAGACAGACTAATCCCAATCAAATAATTATTTTATCGGTATCATTAGATGGCTAAACTAGAATGTTATTAAATACAATTTTATTAATAAATACACAGGGGTTTAGGGCATTTGATAATTTTTAAACGAGTGATTATTAAAGTGATTTAAATCAAAATGAACAGTACACACACACATTCGTCAGAGGATTTTTTTTGCAGAGATCACCTGGATCTTAGAAATAACGGGTGTCGACGGTTTTGAATTGTTCGGCCTAATGACGTCATATATACGCGCCGTCGCCGGATTGAGTGTGTTTTGACAGGACAAACGATTGTTATATTGTACATTATCTCAAAGCGTAGTGTTTAAACAGTGCAGTTTTATCCTAACTCTAATTTCCAACGAATCAGCAGTATTTATCCGGTGGAAGAGCGAGGCGTCGCTGACAGTGGGTGAGTAGCTTCTGTGTGTTTAGCCAAGCAGGCTAAAATGCTAACCACAACAGAGAGTACTAAAGTACAGCAAAGTTAAATGTAACCTCAGTAAAGATTAAAAGCTCGCAACTTTAGTCCCAATTACTTTTCTTAAGTTTTAGCCGTGACCGTATGAAGTGTATTGGAAGTTTTTGAGCGTGTTTAAAGTTTGCATTTGTGATTATTGTTTCACATTTTATGTTTTGAAAGACTGAAACCATTGATTTATTAAAGACAAAAGTGTTAGTTACAGTTTAACGTTGTTTACTCGTGGTTGTCGTTAAGTACATTAACAAATAAATGTTAATTAGAATACATCTTTTATGTGGCGTATGAACGTCATAAAGAATAACAAGAGAAATCTTTTAAAGCTGCAAATAAATATTGCAGTAATGTTACAGTAATACTAAGGGAATTACTAGGGAACAAGTCAGCAAAATCGTTATAAATAGAAAACGTTTCATAATACACGAGAACCAATTTATTTTTCTCCATAGATCTTTTAAAATTGGAATTGATTCAATTAATTTTCTATTTAATATATATTTAGTATCTAACTAAATTCAGTGTTAACTAACAAGACCCTTACACTACAGTCACCACACCAGTTTATTATTCAGGTTAAAACCAGTTCTAGACCAAAGACGGAAAAATATTATAAAATATATAGTAAAATATTTTTTCTATTATAGAGGTAAACTGAGATTCGCATAGGAATGGTAAAAATCAATCCTTGATCTAATATAAACATAATCACAGATTTCTGTAGGGTTTCATTGTTATGGCTTAGCAAGTTAAAAATGTTGTTTTTCCAATTGATGTTAAACCCAAGTCTATATTAGCAGCAATACTCTCACCATCATATTTAAACCCTGCTTTGGTGTATTCACACTCTCCTTGGGTTTTTTCATTCTGCATCTTTCCCTCCAATATTAAGTAAATGTTAACCATTTTAGAATCTGTTCAACCATTCTCCTGATCTAAGTGTAACAATTTAACTTAACTTCATGGATGGATCGAAATGAAAATTCTGGGGAATACTTGAAAACTCAGGAACTTGAGAGTTTTTTAATTAAGCAACTCTTTCAGCTTTAATCCTAAACAAATACTTCTTAAATTCATTGACCTGTAGAATAAAAACTTACTTACTAAACATTTCTAGAATAAGAAAGAGACATCCATGGACAGAAACAATCGCTATAAATAACATTTGCATTTATCAATATTTATCACAGTGGTTTGTAATGATTTTTTTAATATGTAACAAAACAAACCATGAAATTTAAAAATGAAAGAAATATATGATAAAAATATATAGAAATAGAAATAGTCTGTGGCTTTACCATATTTTAGTCCTTCATAATACATTGAGAATACTTTTTTTTTGTGTGTGTGTGGGGGGGGGGGGGACTATACACGTCCAGCTATTCAACATTTTTCTGTTGTATAGCTGGACATTGTAGGAGAACAGTTTAACTCTACATGGTCAAACTGGTTCGGGATCTAAACAGATATTTTTCTTTTTTGTTTTACAGTCATTGAGACCCTTGCCTTTTTGCTCTTTTCATAAGTTATGGAGGAGCCCCATGGTCATTGCATGTCCTGCATAAGCAGGCGATGCATGGTCAAACCTGAGCCTGGCACTTCCTGCAACCTCATCACCTGCCCTCTAGTATGCGGTGCCATATTCCATGGCTGCAAGGCTAGTGAACACAAACTGCTGTGTCCCCTTGAAAGGGTGCCATGTCTTAACCAGAGCATTGGATGTCCTTTTATCTTGGCACGTAGGCAGATAGCAGAACATCTGGAGGTGTGTCCTGCAGGTGTGGTGTGCTGCACAATGGAATGGAATAGGTGGCCAGTGAACGATAAAGATTATCCTTCATATGAGCGGCTGAGTCAAGAAGCTGATGAAGTGGAGCAGCTTGACATGGCACTTGCCCTTCAAGACCAGCGCACAATGTTGGCATCACTCAAACTCATCTCCCTGGCTCCCACAAGTACCCCAGAGAGAAAGCCAAAGACAGACCTAATTACAATGGCTCCCAGTGTAAAGATGACTGGAAATGGTTCTTTGGCAAGCTGCTCAAAAGAAAAGATTTCCAATGGGATTAATGGTTTAAAAGAAGAACATTATGGAGAGCTCTACCAAACCACCGTCGAAACAACCAGAAGCTTAGCAGCTGCTCTTGATGTCCTGATTCACTTTAATGCTTCTGAGACAGACTGCGCCACTTCAAATTTGACAGCTGCAATTGCCGAGCCAAATGGGCAGCGACCTAAATCCTCTGTAATAGCCAGTGGTGTCAATGGTTTGGATGAGGAGTTAAAGCCTATAGAGCACCAGAATCTCATGGATATTGGTAAGAACCTGGCATCAGCCCTTGAGGCATTGGGAGATGCTGTGAAAGGTACTGATAAAGTCAGTGGTTCAGTTGTTAATGGTAACAGTAATCTCATTTCTGAAGCTCCAGATGTTGAAATGCAGGTTGTTGGTTCAAATGTTGATAAAGGGTCTGATGAAAATGACAGGAGGAGTGGATTAGCAGGAAGAGAAACTGCTTTAGATGTTCTTGCTCCAACTGCTGAGTCCTTCTCCAGCAAATTAAAAGATGGGGAAATGCAAGGCCTTTGTAATGGATCTTATTGTAATATTGTAGATGACTTCATGGAGTCTACCACTGCATACCAACAAAACCCAGGGTCTCAGGCTACTTTGGAGTTTGCTGGTCCTTTAATTCCTCATAGGCCAGATATCAGACATGACCAGGGAGGGTTTCTGATTCAGGAGGTCTCAGGATCACAGGTTCCGTTACTACAGCAGCCTGTTCATGCACAAACTCTTCCAGCCCACAGAGACTATGATCCAAGTCCAATGGATTTAGATTTTGATGACCGGGGTTTTGAGAGAAAACTGCTGCTACGCAGTTTTTTGCCACTGACACTTAATGGACGGAAAGGATCAATTACAGAAATGTTCCCCCATAAAATTCCAAGATACAGAATGGAAGATAAAGCAGTGGACACTTCAGATTTAGATCCAGAGCCATCGGATGACCCAATGGGACTTGGGGAAATTGACTTTACGGCTGCTGCTCTTTTGTTTTGCCTGGAGGAGTCACCAAGAGCTCGTAGGATTTCTGACACTTTATATGCATTCAGGGGTACAAGAGTTGACTTTGGCACTCAGACGTTTAGTTTCCCTGCCGCCATCTTGGCAACAAGTACAATGGTTGGAGAGGTTGCTTCAGCTTCTGCCTGTGATCGAGCTGCCCCACGACTTTCACAGCCTAGTCCATTTTGCACCCTGCGCCTTGATCTAACTCTGGAGCAGCTTGTTCCTTGTCCAAGTTGGGCTCCAAGGGAGGGCTCAATGTTCACCTTTGAGTGCGGGCAACTCTTCCGACGAGAAGAATTCCTCTCTCATTTTCGGAATGTTCATGGGGATATTCATTCTGGACTCAATGGCTGGATGGAGCATCGATGTCCACTAGCATACTATGGCTGCTCCTACTCCCAACGCAGGTTTTGCCCTTCCGTGCAAGGCTCAAGGGTTGTTCATGACCGACACCTTCGGTCATTTGGGGTGCAACCTATCACAGATCCAGTGACCGAACCTGTGTGTGATCATCTTAGTGAACTGCCGTTCGAAGTGCTTCAACATATTGCTCGCTTTCTGGATGGATTTAGTCTTTGTCAGCTGTCAATGGTGTCTCGAACTATGAGGGATGTTTGTAGCAGTCTGCTGCAAAGCCGTGGGATGGTGGTGGTGCAGTGGGAAAAGAAGCAGTGTTTGGATGGAAGACGAACTTGGAAGATCAAAGACAAGGTACACTTTAGTATGAATGGTACCTGCATGCTGACTATAAACTCCAAACTTTTAGCTGCTGTTTTTGGATTATGTTCTTCCCAGAAGTAAGAGATTGTTGTTTTTCCTAAAAACTAGGCTTGCTTTGAATAAAAGGTCTAGTAGTCATCTTTTTCTCAGGCTGATGCCGCTATTTAAAGGCAATCCCAATCCAATTTATTTAATAAATTATTTTGCATCAAAACATGTAAAAAAAACAACAACATAATTTCTTATTAACAGCAGGTAAATGTTCTAAAGGTTGAAATTGCACCTGGATTCTTTTGTTGACTAAATCTACTGGGGTTTTAATGTCTAAAATTGATGGCTATTTTTGTTGACTAAAACAAAATGGATGACAATTTTTTTTTGTTTGACACTATTGAAGTTTTCTGTGGGGTTTCAAGCATATATTAGTAAATAATAGAGGGAGTCTTTGGATGTGGATCATATTGCCAATCGCTGGATCAATCAAGGGACAGTAGTGTAGACCCATCAATCATTTTATTCCACTGTAAATATTAGTGATCTTCTTTATAATAAAAAAGATAACATCTATGGCCCTGTCCACATGAGGTGTAAAACTGCTAAATTTGCCTCTCGGTAGGTTTGGTGTCCCAATCGGCACCCAATCCACACTTTTATGAGTGCCAAATAAGAATCAATGTGTTTTAAACCGTAGTAAACATTTAAAAAGTACTTTTTCCAGTTAGATTCTGAAGTGCAGATCGATGGACGCTCAGCTGGCTGATATTACCCACAATCCACTCCACTGCGCTCAGGAGAAAGTTTCTTGGACTCAAACAAACAAGCCCTCCATGTAATATAACTAACTTTTAAAGAAGCAGCGCAGAAATAAATAATAGCAGTATAGAAAGTGTTATATTAGTTCTAAGAAATACATTTTAATGAAAGAAGAAGTTCTCCCACATGTCATGCGTTATTGTGTAGACAAAACTACATCCGACACATGAAGTTTACTGCATCGCAGACCATGCTTACTCACTAAAAGGTATATACATTTTCTTCTAAAAATGAATATCTACTTTAAGGGTGCAGTATAAGTATTTGGTTAGGGAAGTGGCACAAGATCCTACACATAACTGAAGTCAGAAAACTGTAAACACCTTCCCTAGTGTGTTCGCTCAGCTTCTTGTCTTCGGTGATTGGTCCATTTGATTGCTAAACTGACTCTATCAAGCAAGCGCTGCAGTAAAACCTCAGCATTCTCATTGATGACAGTAAGGCATCATAGTAATATTTTTTGGTCTGCGAGCAATTAAAGGACCAGCCGACTCCAGACATCAGACATGCCCAGCGAGGCTTTCTGATGGTCTCAGGATCACAGGTTTCATCTCAGCATTCTCATCGATTGTTTTGATTAATATTCTGCTTTCAGAATTAGTCGCAGTGTTCTGAAGTTGTGTGTGTATACTATATCTATGACAATGTATAATCTGATCTGAGCAGCAGAAGGAGTTTTCTTCCAGGAGTCAATTAAAAACAACAACTTATTTGCTATCCATGGTTGATATCAATTATGCAAATTTAGCCACCAGGATTATTGCAATTTGAAAACTACTACCTTAAATGGTATAGATTGGATACATGCTTTTTTTGCTAAATTAAGTAACTGCTGTTACTTGCTAGTTTATCCCCACTCCCTATTCGTCCACTCTTAAAATACACTTCTTTACACAATCTATATTCACTTTCAACAACTTACACCAAAGTAATTTATTCTGAGGTATGTAGAGCTATCGAGACCTTAGACAGCAGCATAGTGGAGTGCATTTGGTTTTACCATGGAATTAATGTTCAGTAACTCTTTCCCTTTTCCAGGTTTGGCGTTTTAGCACAGCCTTCAGCTCTGTAAACCGTTGGGAGTTTGCTGAAATCTCCAGCATGGCCGACCATCTGAAGAGTTGCCCCTATAACGACGTAGTCCGGCAGGTGGAGGCGGTTCCTCTGCCCTGCATGTGCACCACCCGAGAGCTGACCCGGGAGGGCCGGTCCCTGCGGTCCGTCCTAAAACCGGTCTTTTAACACAACGTGTACAGAAACAAGACTACAAAACGTAACCTTTCTAATCTTCAAAACATTATCGCTTTGTACGTAAAATAAAACAGTATTTTTCTTTTGATGTTAAGATTATTTTTTTATTAATATATAAAAGATAAATTTTTCTGGAAGGAATGGTTCTGACGAAATATTTTGAAAAATGAGCCAAGTGTTGGTTTAATGAGACTATAAAAGTCTTGCACTGTGGAACTGATTATTTTTCTCATCATATATATATATATATATATATATATATATATATATATATATATATATATATATATATATATATATATATATATATATATAGATACACATTTTTGTTAAAAGAACAAGTTATTGTTTGTTTAGGAGAAACTGTTATCTCTGAATGGACCAGCTGTTTTCATTTTCCGAAGAAGTAATAGATAGTTAAAATTGCATTCAGCATATCTAAATGATTTTATGTAAATTAACTTCAATTTTACCGAAGCAAACAACGTTTTTGGTGCGTACTCCCTCAACGAAGCAAACTCAACAAGAAAACCAAAGGGTTTTAATGGTTTCGATTTTTTTAAAATTCAAAACCAGCCCTCATCCTTCAGAATTCTTTAGAATTCAGATTCTAAAGCCGAAAAAAAAAATAGAAAAGTGCTGTACATTTGTTCTCACTGTAAACATAGCCATTTTGTTAACTGAAGCATGGCCGCCTTGTTTGGGGTTCTTCTCCAGTCCCATAGCACAACACCAGCATGCAACCTCTGCACGCCGACCGGATTCCAACGTATGTAATCAATACTTGCACTTTACTGAAAAAATAGCTCTCCGACCGAATCCTGATCTCACTGTGCTGGAGCTAACATTCAGCGTTTAGTTTTCTATGTAACAATGGGAAAAGATTAGGTAATCCTCGCTCTATGAAGATGCGCTCCTTCACCTAAACATACTGTGTGGAATATTGTCTGCGTTTAAACGTGTGCTGTGAAGGTTGTTTGTTCTGATCTGCTGCTGATGAAACGCCACATCAATTCCATCAGTTGTGCAGCGTTTACATGCGAGGAGCTGTTTTAGGCTTCTCAACGTTCATTTCACCCTGACTCGGGGTTCTTTGTTTTACTAATCATAGTTTATTTCTCCTTTCTTGTAACATGATCCTTTTGTTTCTTACTGAAATCATGTTGTAGGAAAATTGTTTAAGGTGTTTACAATCGAAGAGATTTTTGCCAGTAGAGCTTGGATATGCATGTGGTTTTTGACATGGATTGAAAAATATATTTTATTATCTTTATTCTGGCTTGGCTTCTTTTATTTACTTATTTTTTGACTCTGAAAAAATCCCAGAGGATCATTTGTGCTTAGAAATATAGATTGTGTATGAATATGCTTGATTATTATTAATAGTTCAGGTCCTTTCAGCTACAATGAGTTTTCCCAATAATAAATAAAAAAACACATGACATATCTTATTTTTACCTAAATGTAGTTTCTAAAATGCTTACTAACATAAGCTGTGCTTGATCTATTACTAAGTTAAAAGAGCATCTGTTCCCGCCTGATTGAAGAGTTGCTGATGATTCCGTTTGTTCATCTGTCTGGATGCAGGCTCATCTGTATTTTACATTTTACTAATACTACCGCATTTTATACCATTATTCAAAATAGTTAGTTTTATTGGTGGCTAAACAAAATAATAGTTATTATTTTTTAACTATGCTAAACCTCATCGGGTCTTTTAAAAGCTGCTTTGAATTAACTGCAGAAAAGCTATATTAATATTTATGACTGATTTGAATCTGATGACCTTTTCAATGGATGCCTGATCTGAGTGGGTTAAACGTGTATTTGACAAGAAAATCGTTTTAATACAATATGTCCTCAAAAATGTATATTCATTACAGAGAGGTAGAGTTGTTGCTGAGCTAGAATAAATGGACATCATCACAGTTATGGTAAATTTATAAATCCTTTATCTCTTTGTTGTGGTGGCTCTTTAAAAAAAACAATATAATAATTTATTCTATGTTTTTACCATCACGATGGCTTGAAGGAACTGTGTCATGTAAACTCGACTTCATCAGCCATTTTTTTGTTTTGTTCCCTCATCAAAATCAAGCTTATCAATGGAATTATTAAAATGTATAAAAGCAAAATTAAACCCCAATTAGATTATAGGTTGCTTAGGATATATGTCTGCTGCAGAAACCAATTTAAAGAAATTAGAAGTAGAGCAAACCAAAGCTCTCAGATTACGCTGCGGAGCTATCATGTCGTCCCCAAAAGCAGCGATACAAATAGAAACAGGAGAGAAGCCTTTAAGGTTAAGAAGAATAAAAATAAAGATGAACTACTGGGTAAACATACAAGGTCAAGATAAAAATCAAGCTTAAAAAGATACTCAAAAACTGTTGGGAAAATAATCGATTTGATTTCTATAATTTAGGTTGGTTAGGAAACAAAATAGCAAACAAAATGGGACTAGATAAATGTGAGCATAGTGTCATACATTTAAAAGATAAAAAACCACCATGGCATACACAAATAATTAGAATTACCTTAAACTTTATTGAACAACTAAAGAGTATTGAACATAAAAGTCAAAATGCTTCTTACACACTAAACTACATTGATGAACATTAGCAAAATAAAATATAAATATTTACAGATGGATCAAAAGACCACAAAACTGAGAAAACACGAGTAGCAGAACGACAGAGTTTTTATTGTTTTTATAACAGAATTAGAAGCAATTAAAACAGCGCTAATCTGGATCAATAAAAACTAAGTAAAAAATACTCTTATCTGTTCAGACAGTTCATCTGCTCTGCTTAGTATAAAAACAAGGAAATCAGAGGGAAGACAAGACATAGTCAATGAAATAACACGTAAACTAGAAGAATTGGAAAGGAAATATTTAATATTAAATTTTTTATGGATTCCTGCTCATGTGGGGATAGAGGGAAATGAAGAGGCAGATGCAGCAGCCGAGCAAGCTGTTAGAACAGAGAAGGTAACAGCAAACATTCCACTAAGTAAGAAGGAGGCAAAAAGTGTAATAAATAAAAGTATAATTGAAATGTGGCAAGAACAATGGAATAAAAGTGAAACTTGAAGAGATCATTAAAAATACAGGAAAAGGCACAAGAAAGACAATTTAATTTAAGAAACTGAAAAGAAGAGACAATTATAACAAGGTTAAGAATAGGACACACCAGATTAAATCACCATCAATTTAAAATAAGAAATCACCCAACAGGAAAATGTGAAAGCTGTGGAGAGCAGGATGCTATTTGAACACGTTAATATGGATTGTAAAACCTATGAAGAGGAGAGGAAAAGTCTAATGAAAGAAGTTAAAAAAAAAAATGAAAATAGCACCATGTACAATCTCGACATAAGATGCAGGAACTTACAAAAGCATTTTGATTTTCCTTAAAAAACAAAAACAAAAATTGATTACAGAATATAAGCGGGTTCATGTATATGTATCAATTTTTTTAACATTTAGTATAGGTTGGAATATCAGTCGATAGGTTTTTTTCGTTAGAACAATTGTCCAAACTACATCTCAGATGGTGGCGGTAATGCCACCATCTGAGAAAGAAAGGACGCAACCTGCCATAAAACATCAAAAAGAAGAAGAAGAAGAAGTTACCCGGAAATACTTGGCGAACCGTGAGCATGCTGTTCAATATACATATCATCTCATATAATTTTTTTGTACAACGAATCAATTTGATTAATTTATGGATGTCATCTCATTCAACGTCTATCATCACTTTCTACTTTCGTAAGTTGTATTTTATTATGTTATCCGTTTGTCGACCCAATGCTTAACATTAAGTTACACAAAAGTTGTCTGTTAATTTAAGTTGTTGTTGTCACTTATTCATGTGTATTTTCTTCACTCAATTGATTTCACTGGATGTCAATATTATCTTTTCTTCTAAAATATAAATATATTCCTCAATGTATGTGTGTGCGTTTATTCGATGTTTGTGTATGAAAAGAAAACTGAAAATCAAAAGTCTTACATTCTTGTTATATGTTACTGTAAACGGTCTGTATTTCTCTCTAAATGCACACCAAAGAGAAAAGTGTCGCAGTTTATGCAACGATGTTAATCTAAATCTCTTTAATATTTGAAATAAAAATGCAGTAAAGTTACCTACAGTTCCTTCTGTCCTTCTGAGGCGATACCGTTACCGGAAGTAGCTTAGCCCACTCTCCTGTAGAAACCCCAAAGTTTAAAACTTTCGTGGATTTTTGGACTAGTGGATTAAATCCTCAGAACAGTTTCACTGCATCCCGTAACAACTAAAGCGAGGTTCTCTCTGTGTTACATGTTCGTTAAACCCTGAAGAAATTCCTCGTGCTTTAACTTAAATAAATTAAAACCGTTCATTCCCTTCAACTGAATCAGAATTCCCCTCAGAATCAACTTGAGGAGAATGTCTACAAATTAAATGTATTTATATATATATTTTTCTAAATGATGTACTTCTACACTATCAAGACATGTTACAGTAAAGTACATAGATGTACATTTTGTGTGCAACATTGTGTTTACCTTTCTAGTTTAATCTAGCTAGTGTCATTTTATAACAAAGTATTACTTGCCTTCGACTGAAAGAGCTTGCATCTGTAAATGTTGTGGATCATAAATAATTGAGTGGTTCTCAACGTCAGCCTCGTAACTTACACAGTGAGAAATTTCCCATGCGGAAGGAAATTTCGATGCGGTAGGGAAAACCAACAGACTAGTCTATAATTTTTTGCTTCGGCAGGAAAAAATTCTAAGGCAGCAAAATCCGATAGAACAACTTGTCAGTTGGTTTTCCCTACCCCATTGAAATTTTTTTCCGCATTCTGCTGTATATATTGATGTGTGACTATATGTATGCCACTTATGCTTGCTGTGGGACAGATGTCATCTGCACTCCCGAAATGGTAAAACACAGACATTTTTATTATAAATTAGGACAGTGCCATCGCCCAGAAATGAGACGGAGATTTTAAACTTTTTAATGATATAATAAATCCACTATATCACCTTTAGTCCGTGTACACCGCCTTTTAAACACTTGTTTGCCATTAAGTTTTGTGAATAACTTAACCTTATGGTTTTCCATTTAGAATTCTCAAAATAATAATTTTAAAGAGCAAAAAATGAAAAAGTTAAGTATGTTGAGTATTGTATTTATTGGCTAATAAATACTTGAAACATTCATTCATTCATATTCATGTCTGCTTTATTCCCTTTCGGGGTCGCCACAGCGGAATGAACCACCAACTCTCTGGCATATATTTTACGCGGTGGATGCCCTTCCAGCCGCAACCCATCGCTGGGAAAATACTTGAAACAAACACGGATATTTTATAAGTGTGCCACCATTTTCCCAATAAAACTGAAATATGGATTCATTATTCCGTTATGATATTCAATTATTCATGTTAGATGTTCAATTTCTTATAAAGAAATCGAATTAATGCCACACATACCCACACACATGCTTTACTTTCTTTCCATTTAGGAGACTTTTGACCGTAGCATTATGTATTTCAGTGACAGTTAAGTTTTTATGATGTCTGTCTACAGGTTTCCTAAAATAACCTGTGAACTGAAACTAAAATAAAGTGAAAATGGCTAAGAAGAAAATGAAAGACAAAGGTGCAAGAACAGAGAACAGCCCCGAGGCTCCAGGTACAGTTGTTTGACAGTTGTTGTAACCGATCGCATACTGAAAAAATGTTTTACTCTCAACATTACAGCTATAAAAACAGCTACTTTTATTTAAGATCTATATGTACTTTGTCATAATTTAGATTTTGTTAATAAATGGCGCTTAAGCACAAATAACAGGCTAGAAATCTTTTTCTTTTCAGCATATTTACATTTCTAAAAACACAACCTGATGTGTGTACGTACAGTCCGTATTTTGAGGATTTGGTGAACTTTTATTTAGCTGACATTTTGTGTAATTGGGAAGAAAAGAACATACTTGCATGTGCCAGCTCTTATTTTTGTAAAGAAGAACACTTAGCAGAAGTCTAGTCATTAGTTAAGTAAAATGTCAGCCTATATTGATTCTGTTGCTTTCAATTTTTGTGTAGCTGATTTGGATGTTTACCCAGTTTTGGTGTAAATACTAGCTACACATTTTGAATTTTAAATACAAAAAAAATAAATAAATAAAAAAAAACTCTGACATCTCTTCTGTGTCAGCTGTGTGTTGCTCTCACATTCGTAAAGCAATCGACAAGAGCCTACTGAAGAGAATCAGTCCGAGTGAGCAGTGGAGGTCCTGTCAGAACTGTGAGTCAGACAAACCTAATGAAAGGGAGACATTAGAGGGTCAGACGGACATAGAAAGACCTGCCATCTGGATGTGTCTGAAATGTGGCCACAGGGTAAGTGATTGGCACATCTCCTGCTCTCCCGAACACTTGTTGTTTGATTGTTTGATGAATTTGTTGTGAAGAAAATCAGAAAATAACATTGTTTTTGGTCCAGTTATTGTCCAGCAAATGAAACATTTGTGTCAACTTACAGTTTGAAATGTTTCTCATGGTACTTCATGTTTCAGTGATGATTCCTGCCATCATGAGAATTGTAAAAGCTCGAACAACACTTGACTGATATCTAGCACATAAGAGTGTCTCTTTGTAGGTGCCAGTTAAGGATAAATTTAACTCTTAAATAAGACACTGCATGAGTTATTCTGTGCATGTCAAAGTGTGTATTCCTCAGCAAGGCACCCACAGTGATACCACGAAAATCCATTGAGCTGTGTGGCTTCATAGCATACCAAAGTCGTTATAAAACATTCTGATTTTGCATTTTGGACGACCAGCATTCATACATAAGGGACACTGGATTATAAAATGCACTGATGCTTTTTGAGAAAATGTAAGGATTTTAATTGCGCAGTATAGTGTGGAAAATACGCTAATAACCATATGTCGACTATTAGTCGACTATTGGCTTAAATGTACAACTATCGATCAGAAAAATCTTATTTAATCTCATTAAAAGCCCTATTAAGTACATATGTTTTTTTTAATCTAATTTTGAGCTGTGTGAGCATAGCTGCATTCCTGACACCACCGTGGAGATTGTTCCAGAGCTTTGGGTTTCTATATGAGAACGCTCTTCCCCCTCTGGTGGACTTACTAATCAGTAAATCTACACTCTTAAAAGAGTGGGGTTTTTTTTTTTTTTCAAAATGGCGGACTTCCAGTACATTTTGGCAAAAACCTTCCATAGACATGTCCGCTTTGGGTGTTCAGTGCAGACAACAATTTTTGTGCCAATGTAAGGCACTTTCCCTTTAAAAGCTTAAGGCTCAAATGGCTTGACCAGTGGTGGCTGATGGACTAGACTTTAAGGACTCTTGTGGTTCTCTCCAGGGCTGTGGGAGATCAGAGGAACAGCATGCGATAAAACACTTCGAGACGCCTCACTCCGAGCTGCACTGTTTAGTACTCAGTCTGGATGTCTGGAGTGTCTGGTGAGTGAAACATTGTTCGAGTGGTTCTCTTCAGGGCAACAGGTCACTTGGTGAAATCTGAAAGTATCCTCGAATAAGCTAGATATCTTTACTTTCTAGGTAATACTTGTCTTAGAGACCTTTACCCTTGTATGCCACATATATAGATAACAGCAGTGAGTGTTCCCATGAGTTGAAAGCCTCTCAAATGCATTGAACAGGCTGTTTAAGTAATTAATTACTATTCTGCCTGAAAAGTTCTCGCTTAAAAAATGCCTGAAAACGTAGTCATTGATCTGCAGTTCAGCTGCATTCTAATCCACAGACAGCAACCTCGAGTGGTTTCACTCTTACTAAGCATTAGATAGTTGAAAGACAATGAATGAATGGAGCTCAGTGGGAAAACATATTTTTTCAATTATTCCTTTCTGACTAATAAATCAAAATTTTTGAGTGTCTCAATTTCTTTCGGTTCCCAAATTCTCCCCTGGAGAAATCGATATATATATATATATATATATATATATATATATATATATATATATATATATATATATATATATATATCTCACTCATTATTTACATACTGTATGTAGCATATTCCAGCTGGTGTGTTCTTCACATTATGCTGATTTGTCCGAAGTCACAGTTTTCCGAAACTTGTTTTCTTGTTGGTCTTTTTCTTGCAACACAAAAAGACATAGTCTTTGTGATGAAACGTTCTACATTCTATATACCAAGAACACAAAAATTGAGGATCAAATGAATAAACTACAAAGACTTGTAAAAATGTCCATTATATATCTGACTGTTTGCAAAGTTATTGTGCAAATACATCTGCTGATGCTCCTGGACACATCTTCATTGATGTTCCTGGAATTGCTGGGTGTTTCGGGTCTTTCAACATCATAGACCCTCATCCAGGTGACCCAGCTGAGGGTGATCAGACCTCAGCACATGTCCAGATGGGTAAATAGCTTCCATGAATCCATGGATCTTCCCTCTTGTGCAAAAGCAATCTAGATGCCCTCTCTGCCACTTATTGCTACAGATGGTTCTTCTCTCCCTTTCTTTCTAAATCCCAAGTAGACTGAGGGCTCTGGCCAAGGAATCGTCACAAACCCCTGCAACCCACCTCCACTGGGAGGCACCTTGCTCTCCATCCTCCCTTCTTGCTGTCATTGACCTGTCCTGAGTTCTTTGCGAGCTTCATCCCAAAGGCTTCTCTTTCTACAGGACTGTCACCTCCAATTAACTGCTTTGCATTTGAGATTGCCCTTGTTCTCTCTTCCCTCTTGTGTTAGCTCTGTTACCACACCGATGTGCTCCACACAGCCTGGGATCCCCTTAATGCAATCTTTCTGGACTAATGTTTAAATAAAGGTGTTTTTGACATGTATACACAGGTTGTTGGAAATAGCACTGAAGTAAGTCTTTGCCTCAGTGCACAACAAGGAGGCGATGTAGAATTTTTCTCCTTTGGAAAACACAATTCTTCAGCCATTTGCCACTGATCTGGGATTTTACTCTTCCTTCCAGAAGACTTGCAGCAAGTGTTTCTAATTTTCAGTTTTTTTAAACTTTATATGACGTGCCGCTTGGTCCTGGAGCATGCAGAGCAAGCTCTTGCCTAATGGATAACCACTCTGATTTCCTTCAGCTGCAGCTCTGAGATGTCTAACTGTAGTTCTGGTTCAGGGGCTCTATGAGGATGTTACATTTTCCAAGCTCCGCCTCTCTTCTAGGGTCACTACAAGATTTATCATACAACAGGCACTAAACAAAAGAGCTTACCTGATCAGGTGAAATATGGCATTTTTCCACAAAACCAAATCGCCTCTGCCCACAGCTGTGCAAGATGCATGTTGCATGGAAAGGTAAACATTAGTCCCAGAATATATTAACAGTCTTGCATATTAACAGGATCTCGTGTTATCGCTTCATTGGTGGTCTTGTGACGGTGTCGAAATGTCAGCACAGCCAGCATTTACTTTTAAAACAGGAAGTTCAAAAATAGCCCCATTAGCAATAAATTAACCTTTTTTATCATTGAAAGTAAATGTAACATTTAAATTACTGTCATAGAGATCACTGTGTACATGTTAATATGTGTCTGTGTGTTGTGGCACATAGTGTGTAATGTTAGCCTGCTTGCTTGACAGTGTAAAACCCTCTTTTGAACAGTGTACTTACTCTTTTGTTGCAGCACTACCTAATAGATACAGCTAATAACCTTGACCGTGAAAAAGCTTTTCAGAGTGACTAGATATGCAACTAATGAACATGCAAAAGTGGATCAAGCAGGTATCAATTTTTTGTCTGATATATTCATTATTTTAAGACTTCTATTTCCTCTTCTGTACTGTAGGTGTTACATGTGTGATGATGAGGTTCAGTTCTCCAGCACTGGGCAGCTAGCTCAGCTCATCACAAACTTACAAAAAATAGTCCTGAAGGACTCTGAGAAGACCATCATCAGCATGAGTAGGTTTTGAGTTTTTTGCTATTGTTTTTTACTTTTAGTACACACATCAATATGTTGAAAAAATTATTTTCATTTTATGAATATTTTCAATATTTGATCCGAATATGTATGTTTCTTTTTTTCAACTTCGGTTCAGTCATAGGTTGTGTAGTATTCTCTGTGGTTCAGCAAGAGACATGTTCTGGGATGAGGAGTGTCAGGATTGAAATGAAACTCAAAACGCTTGAAACGGTTCGCTTGAAAGAAGATAACTTAAATGAATCTTGAGAAATGGGGATGGGATGGCCTCCACTTATCTAAGCTGCATTTGTGTTGCTTTTTCTGAGTGCTCCAAATTTTCAGTCTGATTGATTTGAAAGTATTTTTATTCAGGGAAAAAAACTAAATGCAGAAAAAATACTTGTGGATAGAACACCAACACCTCCACTGATTTCTGAGCAGAGTACAGTTCTTGTAGAACATTTTGTCTACTGTTCTGTTCTCCTCATGTGTTTTTAGTTTTTTCTTCCCATATCATAAAACATGAGAATTGGTGAGTATGATACTCAATGTTGCCCTTAAATTAGGCTTATATAACAGGTTATTGGTTGTAAATTATTTTTCATATATATATATATATATATATATATATATATATATATATATATGTATGTATAAATGTATGTATAAATGTATGTAGGTGTTTGGCGGTGGAATGTGTTGGTGGATGTGTGGGACTGGGTGAGGGGGGGGATGAGTGGAGCGGGGTGGGGGGGGGTGGAGGAGAGGGGGGGGGGGGGTGGTTTGATGGATGAGTGTGAGGTGGGGTGTGTTTGATGGATGAGTGTGACTGGTGGGGGGTTTTGATGGATGAGTGTGACTGGTGGGGTCTGTTTGGTGGATGAGTGTGACTGGTGGGGTGTGTTTGATGGATGAGTGTGACTGGTGGGGTGTGTTTGGTGGATGTGTGTGACTGGTGGGGTCTGTTTGGTGGATGAGTGTGACTGGTGGGGTCTGTTTGGTGGATGAGTGTGACTGGTGGGGTCTGTTTGGTGGATGAGTGTGACTGGTGGGGTCTGTTTGGTGGATGAGTGTGATGGGGGTTCTGTTTGGTGGATGTGTGTGACTGGTGGGGGGTGTTTGGTGGATGAGTGTGTGACTGGTGGGGTGTGTTTGGTGGATGAGTGTGACTGGTGGGGTGTGTTTGATGGATGAGTGTGACTGGTGGGGTGTGTTTGGTGGATGTGTGTGACTGGTGGGGTGTGTTTGGTGGATTTGTGTGACTGGAGGGGTCTGTTTGGTGGATGTGTGACTGGTGGGGTGTGTTTGGTGGATGTGTGTGACTGGTGGGGTGTGTTTGGTGGATGAGTGTGACTGGTGGGGTGTGTTTGGTGGATGAGTGTGACTGGTGGGGTGTGTTAGGTGAATTTGTGTGACTGCTGGGGTGTGTTTGAAGGATGTGTGTGACTGCTGGGGTGTGTTTGATGGATGAGTGTGACTGGTGGGGTGTGTTTGGTGGATGAGTGTGACTGGTGGGGTGTGTTTGGTGGATGAGTGTGACTGGTGGGGTGTGTTTGGTGGATGAGTGTGACTGGTGGGGTGTGTTAGGTGAATTTGTGTGACTGGTGGGGTGTGTTTGGTGGATTTGTGTGACTGGTGGGGTGTGTTTGGTGGATGAGTGTGACTGGTGGGGTGTGTTTGGTGGATGAGTGTGACTGGTGGGGTGTGTTAGGTGAATTTGTGTGACTGGTGGGGTGTGTTTGGTGGATGAGTGTGACTGGTGGGGTGTGTTTGATGGATGAGTGTGACTGGTGGGGTGTGTTAGGTGAATTTGTGTGACTGCTGGGGTGTGTTTGATGGATGAGTGTGACTGGTGGGGTGTGTTTGGTGGATGTGTGTGACTGGTGGGGTGTGTTTGGTGGATGTGTGTGACTGGTGGGTGTGTGTTTGGTGGATGTGTGTGACTGGTGGGGTGTGTTTGATGGATGAGTGTGACTGGTGGGGTGTGTTTGGTGGTGTGCAGGAGCCCGTAGGCTCAGAATGGCAGCCATGTCCTGTCAGACGATGAGGGCTACTAAGGTAGTTTATCCCCACCAGCGTGTGAATGTAGGGTGAATAAATAATGCTCTGATAATTGTAAAGTGTCTTTGAGTGTCTAGAAAAGTGCTATATAAATTGAAGGCATTATTATTGTTGTTGTTATTAAAAGAATGCCGGGGCACATTATTTCACATTAAAACATTCCATGATTGTGCAAGTTCTAGTGAAAATTTCGCTCTTGAAATTCAAATGTCTTTAATTCATTAATATTTATTATAGCAAACTGAGTTTAATATTAAATGCGCGTTGTTCTATGTGTTTTTTTTTTTAGGAACCAGAAAACAGACCATTTTTCAAACATGTTCTCTCAATAATCAGGCTGTAACTCTCCTTAGAGGTGGATCCCCAAAAAGTGTGTGATTATTAACAAAGCACCTCTGAGGACGACAAAGCATTACTATGATATGGCACATTCTCACTTAACAGTTTACTCACAAAACAGTTCGTTATGTAATGAGTCATATCAGTGAGATTAATTCTCTTCTCTTTTTTTTACAGAAAGTAAGAAGGAAGAGAGCATAGAAAGCTCGGCATCTCAAAAACCAGATGAAGAGAAAGGGAACCAGAGGAGCGGCTCCAAGAAAGACGAGCGTTTAGGTCAGAAAGCACGTAGCTCTGGAGTCGTGAGGGTCAGGGGGCTCAGCAACCTGGGGAACACGTGCTTCTTCAATGCGGTCATGCAGGTACATCTTTAACCACAGGCTACTTATTTACTTTACATGTGTTAAGCTCTTGAAAATATTTTGCTGATTAGAACCTCTGGCTATAAGCAGCATCAAGCAACATTTTTATTTCTTATGAAGCTGTAACAAAGAGTGAGTGTTGAAATTTGTAACTACCTCAGGTTAATTGTGTATCACTTTGTAATAAATACAAATAGAAGCGAAATTAGTGATTCCATTCCATGTATCATTTTGTTTATTTTCAATTTGAGTACAAAAAAGGAAAAAAAAAATATTTTTACATTTTGTAACTAAAAAAAATGAAAATTTTTTTTTTTAATTATGCAATCAAAATGAAAAATGCAGAATTGAATTACGACCTTGCTGCATTTTTTGGTTCTACTTTGGGGAATGGCGTGACCCGGAGGTATATATCAGTGACTGTGTTTTTGTTTTGAGAGGGAGTGTTAAAGCTGACGCGCAATAAGTGATGGTTACTTAAGTATAAATAAAGTTTCATTCCACACTGGTCATAATTAAATCTCAACCTTATAGCCCTTTGAGACAACGAGTGCAACAAGATGTTTACTTCATTCTATAAGGAAAAAGAGACATGAAGAAACTTATCCACAGATTCCAAGATTCTCTTTCCCTGCCTCAATTACTTGAGGTATTAGCTTTTTTTTTTTTTTTTTTTACTGAGCATTAATACCTTGAGGGTTTATTTTCCATGAGTTATTTTGCTATTTAAATTGGTATATTTATAGAATAAATTATATTTACGTTTGTTGAGGAGTTTCATTTCTGTTCACTTAATTAAGTTATGCTTTTTCTCTAAATCTAAATCTGGAGATATTATAATATATTAGTATAATGTAATATTACAAATATAAATAAAAATTGTATAATGAATTTTTTTTAGTTGTTGGATTGTTTTTAACCCTTGAATCAATACGGCAGGTTTGATTCATCAGTATGCCAATCACTACTGTATAAAAGTACCAAAAGCTTCACTAAACTTTTCTGTTTTCTTGCTGGTTCTCCGAAAATAACCAATTGTCGCTAAAGTTCATTGTATTTAAGTTGTTAATAACTTCCGGTTCACACTCTGCATTTCCAAAAGAAAATTGAGAAAGCAAAAAGTGCAGCAAACTTGTAATTTGTTTTTGCATTTTGCATTTGTTTTTTGTTTTTTTTATCGCAGAATCAAAAATAGAAAAAACAAATTAGTTTTTACATTTTTTATTACAAAACGAAAACTATAAAATTACTTTTTTAGGGTTAATAAGAATATTAAAACCAAGCGTGAGTAAAATAAAAAGGCCATTGAGTAGGTTGAAGCTTAATGTTGTCATTAATAATCAACATTGTAATTTATTTGTTTATAACCAAGAATACTCTTAAAGATAAAACATTTTTAAATCAATTATGGAGTCAGATATACACATTTAAGTGAATTATTACAAATATTAATATATTAAAATCCTTTTGCCAGAGAACAAAGACAGAACACGTGAACCTTCAGTCCCGACTGGAATCTGTTTTAGGGCCAAGTACCGTGACCTTACACCATTTTAATTAAATATGTTTATATGTAATGCAAAAAAAACACCACTATGTAAAACCAACAAGTTCAGACACTATCTGTATTTTAGAAAACTATAAAAGGCTATTCTTTACATAGAATACATTTGATATTTGACAATGTCTTTTAATGTTCTCTTATCTAGTGCTTTTCAACAAAAAAAAAAGCTGTTCGTTCCCCTGGCATGCTTCCACCACGTCCCCTGTTGGGTTTGGCTTGTCGGCACAAAGAAAATCCACATATTTCCCATGATAACATTTATATCTTTACAAACCATAAAACAGTTGTTGGCCCATTGGGGCAATGGCCATCAAGCCTTTTTGAGCATGAACCATGAATCTGAATATGGCATGTTTTCTAAACAGTAGTGAAATATGCAAGAAATGTAGGAAAAGTTGAGTTTACATGATACGACACCTTTAAAGAGGTTATCACTCTTTTCCATTGTACAGCATAGTTCAGTTCGACACAGTACTGTTCAGTACGGCTCCTGTTGGTTTTCCATGCTAGCGGCACCATGCTAGTCGTGCCTGTTGTGTGGGTGTGTTTACAGACGTGAACAGAATGCTTGTGACGTAACTACTAAAGTAACACAAACAAAAAAAGACTGTCAAGAGATCGTAAATCTTTTTAACAGTTTGATGCGGTCATTTAATCCTAAAAGATCTGATTTAATCTTAAGAGATGTCCACCGAGACAAAATAAAGTAAATGTTCAGAAGTCAATCACAAAAACACACGATTCCAAATAGTTTTATTAATAAATAAAATGAGAGATATTTGTTCTAATGCATGTCTTCAGCTGGTTTCCATTCCAGTTGATGAAATTCTTATCTTATTCCATCTTTCTTGGAAAATAAAGAACATACAGAAGTGTCAGGACTCCTGGCTGATCAGCTGGTTCTATGTGTTTGGTTTGTTTGTATTAGCCAGATGTTCCTTTGTTTGTGCTGCTGATTGTTTCTCTCATTCAGTTAGTTGATTTGTTTCACCTGTCTTTACTCATTTACTCATTTTCTCCTCATTAGCTCCCCTATTTATTCCCTTTGTTTGTGCTTTTCTGTACCAGTTTGTTGTTTGCCCCTGACCCGGCCACTCCTCAAGTTTGACTCCAAAACTCTCTCCCTACCTTCCCAGCCTTTCTGTGTAGCCCCCGGCTTGCCCGAAGTCTTTGCTCATGTGCTGCCTGAATTTATGATGTTCAGGACACTGGCCTGGTTCTGACTAGTACATCTGCCTCTGTTATGTTCTGGCCAGTCTATATTTTGTTCTTGGTTGTTTCCAGTCATTCTTCCTCCTGAGACTGAGACATTGCCTTTAGAATAATTTTTCTATTTTGCCATTTTTGCTTATGGACTGATCTGCATGATTTTTTACCTTCTATAATAAACTATTGCCTTCACCTGCTTTTGGGTTTTCTTTCTGTTTACTGGCCCTGACACAGAAGGGTTACAGGTGTGTAAACATCACAGGATAAATAATTCTATTAAACCTTTTATGAAGAATTTTAATGAATAATTGATTATTTGGTTATATTTACCAGTGTTTACTTTGAGCATCACTAACGACAGATTCACTGGTAATATTTAATTGTCTAATCGATCAAAAATTATATTAATAATATGCATTAAATCATTCACATTTTAGTGATGATTCACGAAGTTACCTGAGAGCTCAGTTTTCGATCAGATGGAGGTTTGTGAGTAAATGTTTTAATCATTACTTTAAAACAAACCAATAACTGCAGCAACAACTCAAGAAAATAAAACAAACTTTTGTGATTCATAGAACATCACATACTCTCGCGATCACTTTCAAATAACACGAGACATTTATTAAATCTCTCATTGCCTTCAGAGGGCTCCAGGTGTTCACAGGCTGCTTGTCACAACCAAACTAACCCCTCGCGCTAGGTGGAGGGGTCCGCCGGCGCACGTTTCATGTCGCAGGAGCGCAGATTCTCTCTGCCCAATCAGTGATCTCGGAGGGCTTCGCACGTCATTTTCGCACTTGCTCTGGCCAATCAGCGAGAATGGGGTAGGTTATGGTTTTGTAACCAGCTCGAGGTAGGTACTGAAAATGGCGTCGGTTCCACGGCCAGGACACAATGGAAAAGCAGAACCGTAGAGAACTGCGCCATGCCGAGTAATGGAAAACCGCCATTAGTGTTTTCATCTTCTGTTCAAATTAAACATATGTTTATATTAATTAAATTTAGATTTCTAAAAAAAATGTATCATTCTCTAATTACTTATTGCTTTGGTCTTTCTCAGAGTTTATATCAGACGCAGCATTTACGAGAGCTGCTGAAGCAGATTTGTGATGAGAAGAAGAGCTGCATCACCGTCGCTCCTGTGCTGCCTTCTGAGCTGGTACTGTCATGAGCTCCTTTTGATTTTCTTGTGGACTCAGTTTTATGGAGGTTCATGTTACATGAGACTTTCGACATGTTTCAGGAGCCTTTGCAGATTCAGCTGGAGGGACCTGGCCCACTCACGCTGGCCATGTGTCAGCTGATGAATGAACTCCAGAAGACCAGTTGTGCAGTTGTGACGCCTAAAGAACTCTTCGCACAAGTGTGTAAAATGTAAGAACTCTCATTCGTGATTTTTCCCTATTGTAAGTTGGATTCTTTGTAGTACTATGATCTTCAGCAACAGATTGACACTCATGCAAGAACAATGTTATTATACAAGCTTTTTATCTTTTTTCCCATCAACTCAAATAATTCATGGAGTAACTCTGTGTTCAAAGCACAGGCCTCACAACATTCTTCTTATGACACACAAACATCATCCAACTAATGAACAACGGACACATTGACACTTAAAATATGTGTTGAGCTTTGCGTACATTATAATTTGAGAGTCTTTAAAGCTTAACTTTCTTTTTAAACACTGGATAAGTTCAAAAAGTGAAAGTGAACAGTTGGCCAGATATGGCGTGACCCATACCCGGGATTTGTGCTCTGCATGTAACCCATCCCAGTGTACACACACAGCAGTGAACAAACACACAACATTACTACTTTATATATCTCAAGTTAGCTAATAGTCCTCATTTTTATACTTCAATGTGTTTTAATTATTTAAATATTTCTGAAATAAAGTTCAGCCGTTGATGACGTTATCTTTATAGACTAACTGTATTTATGTACTACTGCGGCTGAGCAGCCTGCTAACAGTGTTACAATAATACATTCTGGATGTCATGAAAGCATGAACTAGTTTTTTCTGCATTATGTCCTGTACTTTAGCAATATTCCTGAGGTGAAAGTAACAAGAGATATGGTTCTTAAACGTCAGTTCACTATCTATATTAACACCAAGATTTTTAACTGTAGTGGAGAAATTAACAGCGTGTCCTCCAGCTCCATATTTAAAACTAAGAAATTCAATAATTGCTTTTTAGAGCCAATAAATAATATTTCTCTATTATCAGGATTTGCCATAAAGAAAGTTTTCATTCATCCAATCATTGATATCAGCAACATTCTGAGATTTTATTTAGCTTTGAAAGCTATTTTTAGCAATTCTTTCAGTAATTTTGGTACAGATTCGAGAGAGCATGTCGTTGATTTAGATGCAGTGATTATTTTAAGCAGTTCCTTCAGGTCAATATTTGGATAATTTTGTAGCGAGTGAGGCAAAGGCATAGAATTTGAGTTAAGCTGCTTAGATTGAATATGAGTTTTAGCGATTTTGCACTTAATAGTTTTCATTTTATTTGAGAACATTGCTGCTAAATTTTATAGCTGGATTTGAATCTGCCAGTGTTTGACTGTTTAGTAGATTAGCCATCATTTCAAATAGAAGGCGTGGGTTATTTTATTTAATTTTTTTCTATTGATTTGTTAGAGTAGTTAGTTCTTAATGCTAGTCTATTTTTAGATATGCTTTCTTTCCAGGCAATTTTGAATACTTCCAATTGAGATTTTTTTTTTCCATTTACACGTAATAATTTCTGAATTGTCTTTTAAGCGCCTTTGTATTATCATCAGACCACAGACATGTTTTAATTTAAACGGGGCTACAGTGAATAATATCATCGCTAGCCATACGGGACCCTAGACATACGGGAGGTATTTTTTTTTCAAGTTCATTTTCATCTGTAGGTACACTAGAAAGGTGAGAATTTCTGGCAGGTTTCTTATGAATGCTTCTTTAGTATTTTGGTTTATATTTCTCCATAGTCTGTAGTGTTGAATACTATTGCTAAGGTTTACAGTATGCATCGAACAAGATCTAATATTTTGCTCTCACTTTAAGGCAATATATCATGTGATGTTACTGAGGTAAATGTCGTTTTCCGGCCACATTTTGCTTATACCCATAGGAATTTAGGAGGTCTTTAAATCAGCTAATGTTACAGAGAATGTGCATCTTTGTTTTGATTCTGCCGGAGTAAGATGGAGCACAAGTACTTCAAAATATTTACATTTATGTTCATGATTATACCAATCATTTCTGGCTGTCGCTTCATTTAATCCAAAATAGTCATTTGGAGTGAGCCAAGTTTCTGTTAAGCATAGTATGTCAAGGTTAGGTTCTGAGATTAATTCATTTATGATTACATCTTTTGGTATGAGATCTAATATTTATGAGTCCAAATTTTAGAGAGTATGCTTACCAGTTTTTTTTTTATTGATCAGATTTTTGGTGTGTTTATTGTTTTTTTTTGGTTATTTAATTATGGTTTGGTATATTTTGGTGTGTTAATTAAGGATTATAAAGGGAGGAAACTTTCCTCGCTGAGGGTGTGTTTCTGGAGGGAAGGTTGCACAGTTTTGACCGCTGTTGTAGATGTTTTATGCTTATCTTTTACCTTTCCCAGAGCACCGCGATTTCGGGGCTTCCAGCAGCAGGACAGTCAGGAGATTCTGCGCTACCTGCTGGATGGCATGAGAGCTGAAGAAATCAAAGTACGATCCCTGCATCTTGTGTATACATGCACCAAATAACTCTTGAAATGTATGTTATTTCAGTTTGTGGTCTGGTGGATAAGGAGATTCTAAGGTCGTAAGTTCGATCCACCGAGTTGAAGGTGGTGTGTGTGATGAAACACTTGCTCTCACATCTTCAATAACCACAGCTGTGGTGTCCTTGAACAAGGCACCAGTTCCCGACTGCTCCTTTTTAACCCAACAGAAAACATTTTTGTTCTATTGCAACTCTAAAACATATTTTTAATCCAGTAAATTCAAGTATTGTTTTAAAAAATTTTGCTCTCACACTAGAAATATCCATAGAAGCTCAGGAAAATATTCTATTTGTAGTTTGTTTAAAGCAGAATCACGTCCCTTAAAACAATGCACTCATCTGAAAACCTGTACATTTTCTTTAAAATACCAAAATAAGTCCATTTGCAAATCTTTATAGACGTTAAAGGCTATGAGATTACAACTGTGAGCTTGTTCTAATTGTTTTCCAGAGAGTACATTCTGGCATTACAGAAGCTTTGAAAAGCTCCGGGGAGAACTTAAAGGCTGAGCAGATGAAGGTCTTTAAAGGTACAAACCAGGTTGCTGACTTTGGCACACATTTATTCACATTAGTTCACATTATTATGTGCATGATGGTCACCCTACTGTGAGGACACATTTTTGAGTACATCAGCAGTTTTTAACGGCTGTAACTAATAAATTATCTTTATTAAATCAAATTTTCTATTCCGAACCAAGATTGAAATAGAAAAGATAATGGATGATATTGACTTTACAGATTTTATCCTTGAAAACAAACAAACAAACCCTAAAGTCCTATTCTAAACATCTTATACCACCAACATACCTAAAACAGAAAATAAACCTTCAAGTAGTGAAACATTAGCAGCAAGAATGGAACCAACAAACTGAAAACAAATTGCATGAAATCTATCCAGAGATACGAGTAAATCAAATAGTTTTAGAAACCAGAAGCGATTGGGCACTCAGGATTAACTCATAGTTTTGTTATTAAAAGTGAGACAATGCCTTTATGTAGACATTGCAAATGTATTGTGTCTATAAAAGACATCTTGATGGAATGTCCAATTTATAATTCCCTGAGGAGAAGGTACCTGATTGGGCAAGATCTGAAAGAAATCCATGCTAACCCACAAAATCCTTCTCGATAGACTAGAAAACTGTCTGTCTTTCAGGAACTGTGATAAAATGGTTCAGATCATACTTGGAAGGAAGAGGCTTCTATGTAAACATAGGTGATTACAAGACACTGCAGTCCGCTTCGACATGTGGAGTCCCTCAAGGTTCAATCCTTGCTCCTTTACTATTTAACCTGTACATGCTTCCACTGGGCCAAATTATGAGAAGGAACCAGATATCATACCATAGTTGTGCTGATGATACACAAATGTATCTAGCTATCTCCACAAATGACTACAACCCCATAAACTCTTTTCTTGATGAGATTAAAAACTGGATGGAAAACTACTTTCTACAATTAAACGGACAAAACTGAAGTCAATGCAATCGGAAACAAAAGCGAGGTTGTTAAGGTTAACTCGTATCTCAATGCTAAGGGCCTAACAACTACAAATCAGGTCAGGAATCTTGGAGTGATTCTGGACTCTGATCTTAATTTCAATAGCCACATCAAAGCAATGACGAAATCCGCTTATTGCCATCTTAGAAACATTGCAAGAATCAGATGCTTTGTTTCCAGACAAGATTTAGAGAAACTGATTCATGCTTTCATCTCCAGCAGGCTGGACTACTGTAACGTTCTTTTCACAGGACCATCTTCCCCAAAAGACCACTAAACAGCTCCAGCTCGTTCTGAATGCAGCGGCTCGAATTCTAACCAAAACTAGAAAGTCAGAACACATTTCTCCAGTTCTTAAGTCTCAACACTGGCTGCCGGTCTCCTACAGAATAGATTTTAAAGTTTTGCTCGTATATAAGTCCAAACATAACTTAGCACCTAAATACCTAACAGACATGATCAGTGAATACACACCAAACAGAGAGCTGAGATCCCTTGGTTCAAATAAGTTAGATCTACCCCATGTAAATTCCAAACAGGGAAAATTCTCCTTTAGTTACCATGCGGCCCAGAGATGGAACCAACTTCCAGAGGAGAGTTTTTAATCACTAGGATTTTATATGACTTTTTTTTATGCTTGATTTTATTAAATATACTTTCTTTTTATTCTTCATTTCCAATGTAAAGCACTTTGAATTACCTTGTATTCGAAATGTGCTATCCAAATAAACTTGCCTTGCCTAACCCAAAAGGGCTAAAAATTTTTTTACTAAGGACAGACTGTGCTGGAATTGTAACTTAATTTTAAAACAAGTTTTTAATGGTCCCATGAGCTTTAAATTTTAAATAATAACACAATTTTAAAACTGATATAACTGAAATGGCCATGGTGTCGTCAGAGCTTTTAAAAGAAAAGAAAGAAAGATTTTGTCCTTGATCTGATAAGGACCACCAATTTAGCCTGCAAGACAGAACTTGACGTATGCAGTAAAACAAACAACTGATGTCCAATCTGAAAAGAATTACTGCTTTACTGCTCTTTGATCATGGTGCTGCTTCATCTTCTCCTGGCTTATTATATGCATTTGTTAGTAACTCTCATGCAGGGTGCAATTTTTCTCTGGATGTGCTAACAGAGTCTAGCATGTTGGTTGTCATACTAATTTTCTCAGAGGAGCTTATTCATTCTGACTTTGTTTAATGGACCCCCACAGCATGTCTGAACACTAACTCAGATGGGCTAAAATCTAGTGTGTTTCTTGTAGCAAACAATAACAGAGGAATGTATTTGTCCCATTCTTTGTTTTATTGGTGCAAAATTTAAAGGCTGTAAAATTAGAAATTAGAAACTCTCTCGTAGAAATCACTCCGGAGGCAGGGTACAGAAAACTTGCACTTCTCATTTAAAAAAACACTGAAATCATACTCTACTACAGCTGAAAGATCTACACGTGTGAAATGAAGAAAGAAAAGCAGGAAAAGAGACAAAGTCTTCGTGCATGCTAATTTATGCCCTCCCAAAGGACAGACCCATCAATGCCTAGAAACCCCGCCTAATCCACCAGTCACCTCCCTCACAGACAGGCAAAGCATTTAAACACACATTCAATATGATTAATAAAATGAAATGCTAATAAGAATATTCACTACTCGTTATTACTAATACCAAATATAACGATTTTAAATTTCTATCACAAGGCAAAGATTTTAGCGTCTGGTGGTATGTTTTTTGCCGTTGCGATTATAGGTAAGATGAGCTAGACGTTTGGTGATGAATGTTCAATTGCTTCATGACTTTAGTGAACACTGAAAACATAAAAGGAGTTCCTTGATCTGATGGAGTGTTCTTGAATATGTATGGAAACATCCTCTAGCTATCTTATGGTGGCACAAAGAGTAAATATAGAGTTTTGATTTTAAGCTCTAGACAAACCAATTAGCTTTTTTTGTCTCAACCTGAGCAGTAAGGAGGGCTAACAAGTTGCTTTCATGCCTTTGACGACTTGGCCCTAACTCCATTTGTTTGAGTTTAATCTCTAACTTTTGATTTGTATGAATTGGTGTTTTCATTACATCACTTTCCCCTGACTTTGGAGTCTGTCTATAAATTAAAGAATCAGGACCGGCACCAACATCTTTATTCATTTTAACAGGACTCTTTCTGTTTGTTTGTTTATTTGATGACTAGCCAACAAATATTTTAAGGACAAGCCCGAAAATCTGTTATATTCATCTAGTGGATGGTTGATGGCCAAGGAGACAAAGGCTATGATCAAGAATTGTTGCATCAAGTTGGAAAGGGTTACAAAAGTATCTCCAAAATTCTGGATGTTCATGTGTCTATGGTAAGACAGACTGTTTACATGCAGAGAAAGTTCAACACTGTTGCTACTCTTCCTGTGAATATGACTCCAAGTCCTTGTGCTGTGAAGATAACGGCAAGAGCACAGTGTAGAATGCTTAACAAGGTTAAGAACAATCCTAGCGTGTCGGCTAAAGAGTTACAGAAATCTCTGGCACATGCTCATATTTTTGTTCACACATCTACAATAAGAGTATACAGAGTATATAAAAGGACACCACAGAGGAAATCCTTGCTGTCCCAAAAGATTATTGCAGCAAGTTTGAATGTTGCTTAAGAGCACTTGGATGTTCCATAGATTTACTGGCAAAATATTCTGTGGACAGATGAAACCAAATTAGATTTGTTTGGGGAAAAAACACAACACTGTGTGTAGAAAGAAAAGGCACAGCACAGCATCAAGATGTCATCCCCACTGCAAAACATGGTGGAGGGAGCATGATATGTTGGGGCTGCTTTGCTGCCTCTGCACCTGGACAAATTGTCAAGTTTTTTGATGGAAAAATGAAGTCAAGAATTTGTGAAGACATTTTGCTAGAAAATTTAAGACCATTTTTGCCAACATTAATTCAGATCAACATGCAGTTTTGAAAACATAACAAAAATAACTCTGATCCTGAAGGTTTTTCATATTATTATTGGAACTGTATGGGTCAGGGATCATGGTCAGAAATATTAATACCAAATAAAACTAAATACTCAGAGTTCAGATGCACACTCACTAGTAGTATGCCCAGGGGAACACAATGCAAGTCTGTTTCCAGGAAGAGCCATGAGGAGAGTGGAGATGAACCTTTATGTACGGCAGGTGCGAAGGTTTGTGATTCTCAGTGCCAGCCCAATTAGGAAGGAACCGTCTTTCCTCCAACGAGAAGAGAGCGAATCTCAGATGGTAGCACTGAGTACACAGAAACCGAATATAGTTCAAACACAGAGGAACATGACTGCAAATTAATAACAGTTTGTCTAATAGCAAAAGTAAAACACAGAAAATAACACTTTACATTATAAAAATAAAATGGGGATGGAAATTATTTGTAACCTATTTGTTATGTATGTATGTATGTAGCCAATCTTTTATTTAATCAATTTTATTTTGTATTACTTAGTTTAAGACAAGTTAGAGTGTTTACGTTCAAGTTGCTGCAGCATCCATTACAAGTTGTGATGACATGCAAAACATGTTTTTACATCATGTATTTAAATCAATTTAAAGGTTCTAGTATATAGTGCATTGTATACAGTATATAGTTTAGGAAGTTTTGAGTTTTAGGGGCTTTTGGAGTTTTTATTGATGCCTTTCTATGCCTGCAATGTTTTGTTTTTGTTTTAAACCATTAACTGAAACAATCTTTCATTATATGCAGAGTATGAGAGTGGTGCCGGTAAGAACTTTGTAGACCGGGTGTTTGGGGGAGCGATGAGCAGTACAGTGATGTGTAAAGAGTGCCAAACTGTGTCTCTAGTGACTGAAAGCTTTCTGGATCTTTCTCTTCCTGTAGCTGACGAGGTGAGTTTTGGAAACATATTTAACTGCAAATAGGTTTTTGTTTTGAAAAAAAGTGGCTGTTGTGGGACACTGAATGAAGTCAGGAAAGGAACACAATACTTTAATAAACACAAAGTTCATGAAAAATTCAAACACATTTTCAGAGGGCTCTATCTGCATTAGAATTTCAATATGAACATTATTAAGAAACCAGGAAACATTCTGCTTTAAAAAAAAATTGTTCTTGACTTTAAATGGCTTTTTCCCCTCTTTGCTGCTAGCAGTTAAGTGCATGCACTTCAGAAACCATGAAGAAACTTCCAATCACGTCATCTTCATGTCAAGAACTGTTTCTGAATATTCTAAACTGATCACTAACGCTAGGTTACGGTCCTAAACAGCTTAAAAATGCAGTAATGAAACCACTAATCAAGAAAACACACCTCGATCCTACTGAGTTACCCAACTATAGGCCAATCTCTAACCTTGCATTCTTGTCAAAAATATTAGAGAAAGCTGTAATAGCACAGCTCAGCTCCTTCTTACAGATGTGCAACTTTTATGAAGATCTTTAATCTGGATTCAGAGCACATCACAGCACAGAGACTAATTAAAACAGCGTCGGATGCGTGTCAGAATAATTAATGCTTTTCCTTTAGTACCTCCAAAACTTAACACAAACTATCTTCCAGATTTAATGTCCCCATGGAATGAAAATACCATGTGTCTTCCACTTCTTCTTATACACAAACAAGTTTGTACAAGAATGACTTGCATAACACTCTATTTTCAACGAAACATCTACCACACTCGCCAAATTCTCCTTTACGGGCTAAAACGCAAGACTTGCGTGTTTCCACGATTGCTACACACGCAATAAAAAGTATCTTAATATCACAACTGATAATGTTCACTTGTCTGTTCTGTCGCATGCCATCGCTAAACAAAGTAGTCGATCGCTGAAAAACATTTCTAACCCTAGCTAAGAACCCATGCTAAGCTTGCTAGTTATGCTAGTGCTACTTATACGCATTCCTGTGTTTACCTAATCTGATCGCTAGGCCCATAACTCGTTGTTATATCGTTATGGAAATTAATACTCAAGAGAGAGGATTAATGAACACAGCAGCAACAGCAATTTTATTTACTCAAACCCAAACATGATAAATCATATCAGAGTCAATGAAGGTTTATGCGAACATAATGCAGGCATTGTGGATAGCGTCTTCAGAGAGATATTGATAGATAGATAGATAGATAGATAGATACATTTGTACGTGCGGACATACATACATACATCCATGCAGACATAGACAGAAGAGAACATATTTAAGGAGGCTTCTTGGATTGATCCCAGTACAAGTTCCACCTTTCTACATCATTTCCATTTCTGCTTTTGACTATAACAAGCACTCACACACACAGGCCTATTCAAAAATGCAATCTTATAGAAAACATTACTTACTTTTTTTTTACTGCTATTAATTATAATGATTACATTTACCATCGCACCTGTTTGGACTCGTCCAGTGTTACGGAAGTGATTATATATGGAGTGTTTGAACCAATGAGCAAAATTTCAATTTTGTTGTTGTTGAATTTGAGGAATTATTAGAACACCAGGATTTGAGCTCTACAAAACACTCAACAAGCGGGGGAAGGGGAAATGAAGAGGAAGGTCTGGAAGAAATGTAAAGTTAAGTGTCATCTGTATAGCAGTGAAAGTGGATCCCAAGTGTCGTGAAAATCAAACCAATAGACAAGAGATAGATGACAAAGAGAAGGACCCTGAGAACACCAGAGGTTACTTTAGTGGGGTTAGACTTGGAACACTTAATTTTAACAATATGTAAACCATCTGATAGATATGACTTGAACCAGTTGAGGAAAACACCAGAGATGTCCAGCATCAGAAGCCTGCTCAACAGAACATGGTGTGCCACAGTGTCAAATGCAGCAGTAAGGTCCAGTATTGACAAGAGACCAGCATCAGATTCTCACAGAAGATCATTGGAGATCTTAACCAAAGCTGTCTCAACACTGAGATGGGAGGAAACCAGATTGAAACTTTTCCAAAAGGCAGTTAGAAGAGAGAAAGTTTTGAAGTTGTGTAGCCACAATCCTTTCCAGTGTTTCTGCTAAAAATGTTAGGTTTGAAATGAGACAATGATTTTCAAGAGTATGTGGGAAAACATCACTAGGTTTTCTTTGAGAATGGGGTTATGGCAGCAGTTTTAAGTGAGGTGGGTATGAGACCTGATAATAGAGAGAAGCGTATAATAGAGGCGATTAAAGTAGAGAGAGAGGGTAAACCAAACTTCAACAGTTGTTTGGGAAGGACAACTGTTGCAGATTTCATCAGTAAAATGAAGTACAAAAACTGAGTTTTGAGTAAAAAAAGTTAGCACCCTCAAATGGATTTGTAATGAGATGTGTGTTAAAATGACAGAAATTCCTCACATATAACAGCTAAAAGTGAGGGGAAACCATAATAGTCACACGGTTTAAGTAAAAAGTGCTCTGTTTTTTTTTACTGTATTTTTTTTTTTCTTTGTCGTAACGTTTTGCAATTAGATCAGTTTTTTTTCACAATATGAACAATGCCGGCAGTTTTATAATCTTTGAGGAATTTATTGAATAACTCTTACCAGCAATACAATATTCTCCTCTTTGGCAGTCTCTTCCTCTGCTGTTCATCTCGTAGTTCTTTGATGCTATTGTGTGTATCGATCGCCATCTAGCAGCTCTTTATGTACTATCACATAATCAAACCAGTCAGCTCTCATTGGTCGTTTTCTTGTGAAAACCAGATCCGGTATGGCAGAGCTGCTAATAGAGTTGGTACAGATCCTTTAATTTGTTGAACTTGAGCATCGAAGGGTGCATATGTGTCAACTACTGGCATTGTAACCTTCCGTTATTCTGTATGGATTATAGCCAGCGCCCCTACCCTACCCGCCTGCGGTGTTGTCTAGTGTACACATAACCCGATTAAATTTGACACAAATCCAGAACTCTTTATAAACAGATGCAACTGGTTTTAAAGTCCAATCTGGGTGGTTGCAAATACTTCAGGTTCAACTGCAGATATCCTCTTTCAGCAGTAAATTTATTTTTTGTTGAACAAGGGACATGTAAATGTGCGAAATGTGATGTTTTGGAAACAAACACGCCTCTGTCAATAGCGTGCTGTATTTTTTTTATTTATTTATTTTTGGCTTTTGCTTGCTGAAGCAAAAGTTGAGATTTAAAGTTTGTTCATTTGCTTGTTTAAAGTTTACAGATAATTGAGGTAGAGTAACTAATCAGTTGATATTTAAATTTTGCTTAGTGAGCAGTTTTAAAGTTGTCTTTATGTGAATATTTCATTCTATTTAACTGTTTTTAAGAATTGGTTTATTTCAGGCTTACAGGAAGAAGTCACTAAAGAAAAACGCAGCGTTTCGCAGATGTAACAGCGATGACTCGGATGGAGACAGCACAACACCTCTGACCAATGGGAATGAGTACATGCCAACAGGAATCAGAAGCAAGTACCAACAGAAGAAAGCAAAGAAACAGGCAAAAAAACAAACAAAGGTAAAAAAATAAAAATAAACAATTCACCATAAGGTCTTTAGGTGTTGGTTTGGATTATAAGAAATTTTTGCCTTTTTGGGTCACTTTTTATTCTGAACTCGTGGATGGAGATGAAATAAGAAGACCGAGGTGGGCCTAAGAATGCCTCCAGAATGTATATTGACTAGGGTTGGGAACTGAAACCGAGTGCAAATACGGAACCGGTACCTGTAGAACCGGTATGGACCAAACCAAAACAGAACATGAATTGCGGCCCCTCATTTCGATGACACTTAAATGCCTGAGTTGTTGAAATGATATGTAGGCAATCTTTTAAAGCAGTTCAGTAATTGAAAATACAGTGTAACGTACAAAGCTATAAAGTAAAATAAAGCATATAATAGCTGTAAATGATGCTATGTACTCCTCAATTGTTGCCACTTTGGCCTAAAAATGGACATTAAAACATAAAAAAAAGTTTTGGTAATAGGAGAACTTTCATAGGATTTGTAAAAAAAAATAAATAATAATAATAAATAAAAAATAAAAAAGCTTTTTCATGGAAGGTAGAGATTTATTTTGAAAGGTAAGGTTTGATAGAATGATATTATTTAACCCTTTAACTGGCCAATAAACCAAATGGTTGAGCATAAAATAACTATATTTTATTAAGCTTTTTGTTGTTTACAGATTAAAAATCAGTGCAAAAAATATTTTAAGTCAAACGAAAAGCTCAATTAAAAAAAAGATTAAAATTTTTTACATACAAATATATATATATATATATATATATATATATATATATATATATTTATGTATATGTATGTATATATATATATATATATATATACACACAATTTTATATATAACGATTTTACCCTTCTGAATAATAGAATTGTCTGCCTGACTGTTTTCTTTCTTTTTAAAAATTTGCAAGAAAACCTTTTAAACTCTTGTGGATTTACTAAGCTCCGGAATAATCAATAGTCCTGCTTCTTGTGATCGGAGAGAGCGAGCTGGAATATATCGTGATAGAAGGCTGCTCAGGTAGGCCGGAGCCGAGCCATTCAGCGCCTTAAAGGCAAGGAGCAGTATCTTATAGTCAATGTGATATTGTACAGGAAGCCAATGAAGAGAGCACAAAACCGGTGTAATGTGGTCATATTTCTTTATTCTTGTGAGAACTCTAGCTGCTGCGTTCTGGACTAACTAATTTTGGTAGCGTGGCGGCCGAACAGCCGGCTAAGAAGCCGGCTTTTTTTTTAACCATTCAACATTTAATTTATTTCAGCCTTTTACATATTGACAGTATAATTACTGACATAAATACTGTTCAAAATTATTACTGAAACTGTTTTTGTAAAAGATATAACACAAACCGTTTTTGATGGTTTTTTTTTATTTAATGAACTGCGTTAAAAGGTTGCATTTATAAAATTTGTGAATAAACAGTCTTTATTGTAAGTTATTAATCAATGTTTTACAAAAATGTGCCTTATTTTTAAAAGAAGTGTCATTTTCATTTTCTTTTTTTACATGTAAAATCTAATATTAATTCATTTGGAACAAGAAGCTCATCTAGCAAAAATGTAAAAAAAATTTTTACTTTAAGCTGGAATGATGGCATTTGTAATATGTGTTACTTGACTTTATTTAGCTAAACAACAAACCCAACTCACTTGTCGCACTTTCAGCATGAGTGAAGATAGATTTAAACACAAATGTATGCCACACAACACTTCAAGAACATTATGAAAAGCTTTATTTGAACAACGTTAGTGCGCTTGCTTGTTCATTGCATTAGCCAGTGGAGATATTCATCACGAGGAACGATTTTCACCGGTTAATGATATCCATCTTGATTCATCTCCCTAAAGTGAAAAATGTGGTTTAGTATTAATCTTATGAAGTGAAGTTCTAATGAATACGTTTTGAATACTTACTTTCTGCTCCGGGCTCTCGAATGTGCCTGTTTTCAAAGAATGAAAAGATGAAAACAACTCTGGCAGCTCATTGAACCGGATATACAAGAGATCTCAATCACAATCTCACTAAACAATGAGTGCGAATCACTGTATGCGCCGCTTCCACCGGAGACTTGATAAAGTTTGAGAAAACAGATAAAGTTTTGGGAGCTCAATAAAAACTACATACATACATACATTTTTTGACAGTGTTTTTCTTCGTTTTGGGCTAAACTTTCATTCGTATTACTGTCTCAAAATAAATTTCATTGAGTATGTGGTAGGGGAGGAGAACGGATGGTGGTGGAGGAGAGCTATGGCCATAAAAATACGCTTTGCCAAAAAACAACCAACATGAAAATATTCACGAATTTAGGACACCAACACAAAACTGAAGAGAACTGTTATATACAGTCAATGGAAAAGGGCAGCTCTTCCAGGAAGATGGCATAGGGTGTCAGGCGACCAATAGGAGAGCAGGATACTACACATGAACACACAGCATCAGGGCTGGAACTGAACAATAGGAGAGCAGAACATTTGGTGGTGCGTTGAATGCAGTCATGTGATGCACAGTGTTGTCTTTTTCAAATGTCAAATATGTACATCTCCTGTGAGTTTTTCATATATTTAATTTTTATTCGTATCATGAAGCAAAATATTCTTTGCATTGCTTTTCGCATCTTGAATTTTCCTTAACGTGAAGCGTTCACGAGGTACCAAGCATTCTTGTATTATTTAAACTTCTAATATATTGTTCCATTTTAGTCATTAAATGTTTAATTCAATAAAAAAAATATTTTTGAGTAATTCACCATAATTTTGTGGCTTTTGTAAAGATGCTCCAATTTTGCACCAGTGTCTTTTAAATGTATTGGTTTTTTCATTGGTATTGAAAAAAAACCCAAATCATACCCAACCCTAATGTTGACTTGCGTAATCAATTTCTGAAACCTGCAGGAACTAACTTAGGTGTAAGACTCGGCAGTGACTTTACAATTGATAGTTATGTTTGTTTGTTTTTTTTTTTCTTTGTCTTTCTGCATCAATTTGAGATTTTAATCCATACATTTTTTACGACTCGCTTACACCACTGCAATAGACTTTATGCTGTGCTTGGTTAAACATTGCAGTTAGATCAGAATTACTGATATAGCATTACTTTATTGGCTCCCGGTTCATTTTCATGTCTGTGTGGTCTTTGACCTACTTCAGCCATATGTTCCATCTCATTCTTTCAGGTTGCCTACACTTTCACTATTAGTTGTTCCTAAGACAAAGAGGAAGCACAGAGGACAGTATGAGATCCAAACAGATGTCAGTGGAACCTCTACTGACAGGCTCAGTAAAGCACATGCAGGCACACTGTTTCGCCGATGTAATGAATTTGATGACCAAATGTTGTTTTTATTAAGTCCTATGTTGAGCTAATCACTTTACTGGAACCTGTAATTTGGTGTTTTTGTTGTTTTAATCAAGAAGCATTTTGGAAGCAACCCACTCCTGATTTTGGGATGGTTTTATTGTTTCAGAATCAGAGACGGCAACAAAAACTAGAGAGTAAATTCACTTTGGACACCAATCAGAGTGCAGATAGCATCACTGACCCACCAGACAACTCTATTCAGAGGGAGTCAGTCAATGGCTGCACGGATGCTGAAACGGCAGACTACCAAGAGCTTGTAAGCCTTGAGAAGCCTCCTATCTCCTCACAATATCAGGAGCAGAAGGAATCCAGCACTTCTGTCAACAACCGCTTCAACATTTTTGCTTTTGAAAGTGTGTCTGCAGAGGAAGATGTTACTGAAGAAGAGGGAGCTGATCATAAGCAGCACTGCCCTGAAGAGGAACATCTTGTAAAAAATTTGCATAGCATGTCCCTAAAAACCCAGTCAGCAAGAGAGATGGTGAACAGAGAGGACATGCTCGAGGATCCGGTAGAATACATGGTAGTGAATAGAGACCCTGAGCTGGCGTTTAAAGCCCTGGCAGCCCGGCCTGCACCTGGAACGCAGGAGTGTTCGGTGCAGTCCTGTCTACATCAGTTCACTGAGGTGGAGAACCTGTGTGAGAACAACAGGCTGATGTGTGTCACCTGCACCAGACAACAGCCACAACGCAAAGACGGTATAGTGTTGAATTTTTATAATAACTTGTTTTTCCAGATTATTCAGAGTTGTGTTAAAAGTAATTCTTGCTTTCATTGATTTTTGCTACAATTTTAAACCATTATTCTATGTGTTTGGAAATATTCATTACCATTCCTTTACATTTAGTTTTCCAGAGATATGAATAACTGATCTTACATAATCTTAAAGGTTTTCATTTGATTATAATGAATGATGAATATTAATGAAATAATAATAATAAATACATAAATATGAACCCTTGGATTAAATAGGAAAGCAGTTTCTTAAGAACATTGTTTAATCAAACATGGAGGTTATATTAATAATAACAAAAATAATAATACATCCTTAAATTTATATAGACCGTTTCCTCCCATAACGTAGATTTCTATTTTTGTCTGGAACATTTTTTTTTTTTGAGAAAATATATCAAATGTGCTAATTATTTATTATCAGTTAGATAGTTTTCTGATAGTTAAGGCCTGAAACAGATACTTTAATTGACTTTGAATTAATTGTCTGGTCAAAGAGAGCAGAGTTGGGATTTTGTGTTTCTGCCTGTCTGGAACCAGTTCTATGATGCCTTTTGAAAGTAATTGCGTGTTTCCATTTGAATCCAAATAGTTTTATTTTTTATGATATCCACATGTAAAAAGCCATTTTTGTAAGCCATGCCTTATCTCTGTTTATTGTGATTCAGAATGTAAGAGACCCGTTTACAGAGATGCTCTGAAGCAGATGCTGATCTCTAATCTTCCAGCAGTGCTCACAATCCACCTCAAGAGATTCCAGCAGGTACTACATACACAGCCCAAACGCAGTCGGTTATTATTCATTATTCAATAACACTTTCTCTTGTGAACTATGATGGAAATATAAAATGTGTAGAAAAAAATACACTTGAAGATAATGACATTGCAGAATGCTGAATGGCAGGAAACTTTGGCATATGAAATATACACAACTAAACGAAAATTGATTTGGAAAATAATAGTTCCGTGCTCTTGTACTTGCACTCAACAAAAGAAACCAGTGCACTGATACCACTTTATAGCGGTGGGGTGTCAGTGTACTGGACCCAAGGTATGACATCCATCGCTTAGGTGTCCTCCTCCGTTTAACGGTGGTCGTGTAGCTGATCGGTGAGGATCATATCCCACAATCAATTTTAGGTCTCTCACACCAGCTCAGGCATGTGCTTCAACTGAAGAAAATCACTGAATGTTTTGTTCATGTTGCTCTATATGACAGTGTGAAAAACACAATAAAAGATATGAAAAATGCTGGTATAATCAGCCTGCTGCGTGTCACACACTCTCTCTGACTTCCATGCAAAGAGAGAGAGGGTGAGGGGTGCCATGCGGCAAAACATTAAAAAAAACTGTTTTTGGTGAGGTAAAATTTGTGTTTTTTTACAAAATCATTCAGCAATATAAACTTAGATTGTCACAGGATTTACATATATATAGCCTAAAAAACTAATTATCTATTATAAGTTGGCATCTGAGGTCTCCTTTGAAAGCTTTGCCTAAACATAGAACTTTAAATAAAGTTTAACTTTCCATCATCTTGTAGGTTGCGCACAGTGTTTGCAAGGTGAACCGACATGTAAAGTTTCCTCAGATCCTGGATCTCGGCCCTTTCTGCTCCATAAATTGCAAGGTGAGCAGATCATTAAAGTTTGGTCATGGGGTAAGGGTTTGAGAGGTAGAGCTTCAGCGAGGGCTTTGATGGGTGGAGCATCAGCGAGGCCTTTGAGGGATAGAGCGTCAGCGAGCGATTTCAGGGGTGGAGCGTAAGCGAGGGCTTTGAGGGGCGGACCGTCAGCGAGGGCTTTGATGGGTGGAGCGTCAGCGAGGAGTTTGAGGGATGGAGCGTCAGCGAGCGATTTCAGGGGCGGAGCGTCAGCGAGGGCTTTGAGGGGTGGAGCGTCAGCGAGGGCTTTGAGGGGTGGAGCGTCAGCGAGGGCTTTGAGGGGTGGAGCGTCAGCGAGGGCTTTGAGGGGTGGAGCGTCAGCGAGGGCTTTGAGGGGTGGAGCGTCAGCGAGGGCTTTGAAATCGTCTGCTGACGCTCCACCCCTCAAAGCCCTCGCTGATACTCAGAGATCGATGGCAACCGCTTTATATACATATGCATAGTTGACTGTATCTTTACAGTTTCAATAATAAAAATGGACAATTTGAATATTGACATGAATCAGAATTGTATATTTTTTATATTATAAAAAGTAATGAAATTAGGAATTATAATGTCTTCATTAACAACAATTTTACAAAGATGAAGTCACAGATTATCTTTAGCTTCAGTTGACTTTGTATTTAAGGGAATTGAGGATGGTGACAGCCAAGTTCTTTATCGACTTTATGGTGTGGTTGAACACAGTGGGACCATGAGGTCAGGCCATTACACAGCTTACGTAAAAATCAGACCATTCCCTAACTGTGAAAATGGAACTACTGCAGAGTATTGTGAGTATCAATGCTTTCTTTTTGTTTTACACAATAATGAAAATATGTCTAGGTTTCTACAAATCATGCTTAATATTTTAGGTAACACTGAGGAGGATAACGGTACCTGGTTTCATGTGAGCGACAGCAGCGTTGTTCCGGTCACTGAATCCAAAGTGCAGAGCAGTCAAGCTTATCTTTTATTCTATGAGAAGATCTCATAACCCGTAGATGTGAGCCCTCGTCTCCAAAACTAAGGGCTCTGGTGCTTATTCGCTCTGGGGTGGCTTAAAATGGAAGAGATGCACCATTCTGACAAGATTTGTGTTGAAGAGAAACTATTGAAGACAATGATGAGAGGATGAGAGTCATTTTTGTGTGAGCTTAACAATAAAACTCAAAAGAATGCTTTGAATCATTGCATCATCTCATCTTTATTCGAGTATCGGTTTTAGGCACGAGCAATGCAGGCGGATGCTCAGGGTGCCAATTCAAAGGGAGCACCTGCTCAGCACTGGAAGAAAACAAATAGAAAATTATAGAAGCACATTTTTTTTCTATTTCACAGGTAGAGTTGGAATGTGTTGGTTATGAATGAACCAGCTCTATGAAGTGAACAACAAGAACTGGCTCACTGATCTGAGAGCTGTTTTTTTCTTTTTTTCTTTTGTGTGCTCAGATACCTCTTTCTCGCTGTTTAATCAAACTCGGCTATTGGTATAAATGTGTAAAATAGACACAAAGTGTACATGACAAGTTCCAGCGCAGTGGCAGGATGAGAAAAGCAATATAAAACAGCCAGGACTGGTGGGTAATAACCGATGGAGGGAAAGTTTCTTTTTTTCATCTTGTTTAAAACAAGGCATAGAAAGTGCTCAGCAGTCATATTTGCAGTTATGTATAAACTTTTACTCATGGTTTATCATTCAAATATTCCACCAAGCTCGAGGTACTAGCTCCACAACTGATCTACATCAGAACACATCAGAATTAAAGTGCAGTTTGAGGTAAAACTGGACCTGGTGCCTGGTAAACTTAGTAGAAATAAAAAAATATACGTTAGTCATATTTAATATTGCAAACTAATAATGACATATATAATATAAAACAAACTCAAGAAGGAATGTTACGTGTAGTCAAGGCTATACACACATATACTCCATAGGCCTACCTTTTTCCCTAGGCTGTTTAAGTATTACGACTTCTATTGATCAATAATAAGAATCTGAAAATCAAATAATGGTTGATTTATCATACCATTAATAATGGCATATTAAATTTAATAGAATTAGTTTGCACTTATCCTGGATTTGGGTACTAAAAAGCATCTAGGATTTATAGATCTTTGTCACCGTGGTTAAATACACCCCTCGGCTAACCAGCTCTGGAGCAGCCTATGATCACAAGCTTACATTCCCCCAATCCGAGGTTTGGATAAAAATAAAATTAACTTTTAAGTAACATAAAACAAGTGTTGTAACAATGGATTCCCTTGGCCTTTCCTGACACGTATTTGCATCAAAGATACAGGTTCTCCGCAGAAGGATCAGCTTACATTACCGAGCTTCCCTTACTGTAGCGCAGATGGTGTGTTATACAACAAACTCGCTCCACACAATAATTTTGTGTGGTGCAACGTTCAGGTGCAATTACACCTTTTACATTTTAACACTTTTAGTATGCAGAGAAATAATCATTTAATTGATTGTGTAATACAACCATAAACATGTTAACATGACATCTACGAAATCTACGTATTGGAATTAACACAGCAGAAAATATGCTACCATTATCAAATGCATATCACGCTCGATACTCAATTTCTCATTAAACAGAATGTGCTTCTTTGACATTGTTTTCACAAAACCAGCAATTTTCTGCCAACATTCTTGGCTTTAGCAGCAGCCACAGTATTGCTATGACAAAAAAATGTATGTGAAATATAAAATACTCATTGTATTTTCTAACTTAAATCTCTTGCTCTCCATCTGCAGAGAAAAAAAATAGATTTGGCTGTGTCATGTTCGTTGTGATTGGATATTCGGTGCCAACGTCACTCTTTTATATGAACTAATCAAAGCCTGACTCGACAAAGAAAGTTGATGAGCTCTTCATGGTACCGATTAAGCCTGATTCAAACGGTTAGGTTGCACCAGTCAAAATCTATCTGGTGTTCCATGAAAATCTGTTCCATGTGAAAAACTGCGCTATTGGTTGAAAATGTCATGAACTTTAATAGACCGTCGGTGAAGGGGGTGTGGCTTTTGTCCATGTGTTTCAGCGAGTCAAAGCTGTGAAATGTTGTTTCTACGGTTGTACTGTTAAACACAAAATGTGACCCATTCACAGCCAGCTAAACTCTCTCTAACAAACTTCCTCTAAGAAACAGGTAGGTGTTGAGTTTTGCAGGATTTATTTGCAAAAAAAGTGTGAAACAGAAATAAAATAAAAAAGCATTGCATTAATAAAACTGAAATATTTGTACTGTCTAGAAGCTATAATTATAAATAAATTACTCGCATATACATTTATACTGTCGTGTTCAAAAGCACATGTATGAAATAAATATCGATAAATGCTATTTAAGTTTACAAATGCATATACAGTAGTGGGATAGCTTCCATATACTTATAAACTTGACACATGTATATACCTATAAACACTCGCTGATACGTGTAAACTGGAACCATTAGTTTTCATAGTATTACTTATTACAAACGTCAGAGTTCCAGCTTAAAGTAAAACAAATTAATGTTTGACTAGATGAGCTTCAGTTCCAAATGATTTTTTTTATTTAACGTTTAAAAAACAAGGACATTACTTTTAAATTCTTTTAAAAAGAAGGCAATTGTTTCTAAAAATGGTGAGTCAAACATACAAACGTTTGGTCACAGTCACACATAAAAAGATCAGGACAACTTCCAGAGAATTTGCCAAAAAAAGGCAAATTTATAGCTAAAGAACTGTTCTATAAAAGAATATGCAGAGAATGGTCAATGTAGAAGAAGCAAAAAACTTTGTGAGTTCCTCACAAAACCAAAACCAACCCACTGTGGCAAAGTGAAAAGCATAGATAAACAATTCTACTGGCTCCCACTTCACGTTACTTCATGGTATATATCAGGTGACACTGTGCTGCTGGTCAGATTTATCAGTGTCAGCACAAAAATAGGACAGATCCATTTTTTTGCCACTGTATCATTCAAATAAATAGTTTAAAAATCATACATTATGATTTCTGGATTTTTCTTTTTAGATGATATCTCTCACAGTGGACATGCACTTATGCTGAAAATGTCAGACCCTTCCATGATTTCTAAGTGGGATAACTTGCAAAATAGCAGTGTGTTCAAATACTTATTTTCCTCACTGAATATGTTTTTTACAGAGAGCAAAGGTGAAATACAATTAAAATTGAGAACAATAATGAGGATAACGGAATTCACACATTTTGTCCTTAAACTGCTTAAATTACAGCCAGCTGTTAACTAATGCACATTATTGAAATGTACATTTAATGACTGTATTATATTGTACATTTAATGAAGAACACGATGAGAAACGAACCAAACCAGTATCAAAACGTTTGGGATGAACTAAATAGTGACGATAGTATAAGTCAAACCCCTAATCTCTGATTGGCTCACAGATCACCCGCGCTAGAATGAATACGCAATTAGGATGAGACAAAGTTGGGTCATGAAAAAAGGAGGTTATGCGAATGTGTTGCAGCAAATCCCAAAATTGTGGCACTTTTCAACTTAATTAAAGGGATTTAAAATAAGCAAGGCAGTTTATTTGTATAGCACATTCATGCGCATTGGCAAATCAAAGTGCTTTACAAAAGATTAAAAAAGCAGTTCAGAAGCTTTAAACAGGCAGAAGCTAAAAAAAGTAATAATCTGAATTTAGAAATCAAATGTGTACATATTGAAAGCATTACAAGTATATTAACATATACAATAAATATTTAGGTAAAATCATTACACATGGTTTAAATTGTCATTTTTATTTGATGTCCATAGAAAAGTATTTGTGTGAAATGGTTGCGGAGAAAATAAAAAAAAATTAGAATAGTAATAAAACTAAAGTTAGTTCCGCAAACGCGCGATGACGTTATAATGGGCGTGGCAACTGTTAGGGGAGTGGCTTGTGTGTGAGGTCACCATCTGACGTGAAAAGAGGGAGTGGCCAGACATCAAGTTCTGGGCGCGGTGACCTCCTGAAATAAAGCCGTTTTATAAATGAACGAGAAGCTGGCCGATGTGCTACAGTTCAGTCACTTCCTATTGCGCTCATAGATGCAGGCAAGGAGAGCCTTTACACAGTCAATGATACATATTTATGGTAAAAATGGATATAACTATAAATTCTGGTTTAACCAATGACTATAAATGTGACAGAAGAAATCTCTCCCTCTCCTCAATGTCTCTCTCTATCGGCAGCGAAGGCGTACTGCGCCTAAAGCGTGTTTTTGTTGGTTCCCAGCTCGCCTCGTTTCCTTCTCTCGCACCTCCTTCTCGTCCCAGCGCTGCCACGTAATCTGGCTCTAGCCCCGGTCACTCTCTGAGAAACGTGACAGCGGCTGCGGAACGTTTAAAACACGCCAAACAAATATATAACGGAGATTAAAAGTCGGTGCAGCGGAGCATAAACTGCAGCGGTAAGAGTTAAGCTCGATTGGTGTCGCGCAGCCCTGTGTGTGTGCTGAAGAGATCCGAGCAGAGACCCGCAACAGGCGGCTTGTTCAGGGGCTTGTTCCGCGGTAAACTTCTGCGTTCGCTGCTGTAACCGGTGAGGAACTCGAGAGAAAGGGGGACGTGTTTCAGCTGTCGTGCGGCGTCTTTTCTACTATGCACTGGAAACGTTAACGACATGCGAAATTATGTTATTAATGCGAAACCCCGCAACTTCTGGTTTTGAAGAAGTTTATAGATGTTGTCAGCTGCAAACTAGGGATAAGTTTGTTTTAGTTTTCAGAGAAATTCAACACAACACAATATAGCACATCCAACAGAAGAGGACTGTTTCAAATAAATCAGTAAAAAAGTTTCTGGCGATACATTGTTTAGAAAAATATACGTTTTTCTGTTTATTTGACACAATGAACGTCATATTGGTTTCAACAGTTTGCGTAAATCTAGGTTGACATGCACCACATTAACTATATCATTCACCAACATTTTTGTACGCGTTTACATCACGCTTAACCACTAATATTACAGTTTGAGTGGTTTTATACAATGTCACTGTTAACGTCACAGCTGAGTTTTTCTTTTTTAATTTTATTTAATTCAAAACAATTGGATATCTTGACAGTAGTTGGTATCTTAACAGATTTATAGATACATTTAGTGGTATATAGTGTGAAAATGCACACATCGTCATAAAATGATGCTTTTTTTTTACAATAGTTCTATTGAAGGAAAGATTGAACATGTGGTGTTGAAATTGACGCATGTAAGCAAGTTGACTGCAGGTCACTCAAGTCTCAATGTGAAGATTCAGGATATACCGCCCTGTTCCTGTTTCCTGGGTGGGCTTTACTTGCTTTGGCTGTGCTTCTGTCTCAGATAGTGTTTCTGATCGTCTTCTCATGACGTCCAGTCCTTGTTGAAATGTAGTGCTTAAATCAAAGTTGAAAAGACGTCTCGGTCGTCTTTTAGCCGTTGAAAAGCCGTCTTTTCTGGACATTTTAAACGTGTTTCTGGACCAGTTTAAAAGAAGATATGCCTTTTTATAAATGTACAGATTAATTAAACGTCACATTGTTTGATTTTTATACTGAGACTTATATTCTTATATCCTGAGTCTGCTAATCACAGTAGTCAAGAACTGTAAAAATTAACTCAATTTGCATTCCTAGAAACTTGATGTGACAAAATGTTTAATTTGCCATGCGTTTGCTTATATAGCTTTAAATTTGGGGACTGTTTTTGGACGCTTTTGGACTGCTGATCCCTCAAGCGGACCGTCTTACATTGGCCAGATTTGTCCATCATTGGCTGGATTTGTCCGCCATCTCAAGATTGACGATGACCATTGTTGACTCGTTCGGAATGCAGCGGCTCGAATTCTAACCAAAACTAGAAAGTCAGAACACATTTCTCCAGTTCTTAAGTCTCTACACTGGCTGCCGGTCTCCTTCAGAATAGATTTTAAAGTTTTGCTGCTCGTATATAAGTCCAAACTTAACTTAGCACCTAAATACCTAACAGACATGATCAGTGAATACACACCAAAAAGAGAGCTGAGATCCCTCAGTTCAAATAAATTAGATCTCCCCCGGGTAAATTCCAAACAGGGAAAATACTCCTTTAGTTACCATGCGGCCCACAGATGGAACCAACTTCCAGAGGAGATCAAGGGTGCCAACACTTTAGTCATGTTTAAATCCAGGCTAAAGACTCTCCTGTTTAGTTGGGGTTTTGTCGATTGAGCACCAACGTCCGAACAACTATTTTACCTCTGCACTTCTCATCTTAATCTTTGTTTACACAATGTTTTTAGAATGTTCAGTTTTTAATCACTTTGATTTTATATGACTTTTTTTATGCTTGATTTTATTAAATGCACTTTCTTTTTATTCTTTATTTCCAATGTAAAGCACTTTGAACTATCCTGTGTAGGAAATGTGCTATACAAATACACTTGCCTTGCCTTCAGTGCATTTGCCCAAGCCTTTCATTACAAATAAAGAAAGGCTTTTCTTTGCTTAATTTTTCATTGACTTGTTTAGTTGTTTTTTTTGTGTTGGGCAAATTAATTGGCAGATAATTTACAGAGTCTATCATTTACATACAAGCTGACAAACAAGACTTTGAAAATCTTCATTATGAGGAAAAATTAAGAATTTAACAGTGGGGCGTAGTTTACCTGTGATAACATATTTTCACTGAATGATAAGCGCACTTGAGCTTCTCTTGTTCACACCTTGACACTTTATTCAATCACAGGCAGTTTGATGTTTTGTTGGTGTTTATTGGTTGTCATTTCTATCAGCTCAATATCTCTAAATGTCAAAACGGGGCTAGATAGATTTCATTCAGCATAAAATGAAAGTTTTTTGCATCCTTTCATGTGTGCAGTGTTGCTAACTTAGCGACTTTTTCACTAGATTTAGCGACTTTTCAGACCGTCTAGCGACTTTTTTTGTATCCTAGCGACAAATCTAGTGACTTTTCCTGCGGTTCCTGGAAACTTTTAGTGACTTATTTCGTTCTGGCTGACGGGCTCAGTGGACGGAGGAACGCAGCTGCAATGTCTGTGCTGTGCCTTTCTGTCACTCACTGTCTTCACCCCTACCCCGGGCCTGCTCCCCTGACAATGCCATTCACTCTATATAACAATCAATGCTCAGGCCGGCACGAGGTTCTTCTTCTTCGTAAGCTGTTTAAAGGGAGTTTGCAAGCCTTCTTAATGGTGCATTATCGCCACCATCTGCAAAGTAGTATGAACTATATATGAAGGAAGAAAAATTTACCTTTCTTATTATTATTATTAATTTATATTCTAAAATTATTTAAAGGAAAAAAAGGATTGCCTTATATGTTTTTGTTTCCTTTAGGATTTTGATTATTGTTATAGGCTCTCTTATTATATCTCTAATCTCTTTCATAATTACTTTTCTTTCCATTTCATTGTTTTACATTTAAGTGTTACATGTTCTATTGTTTCCTCTACTCCGCAATTATCACAATTCCAGTTCAAGATTTGTTCGTCTTTATTACAAAATAATGAGTAGTATAAAATATTTTGTTTACATATTTGCACAAGAATAGAACCCTATGCCTGTGTGAGGTTTTCCTCTCTCACATAACATCCATCATTATTACATATAATACCAAGTAACTCAACCTTTTGACACCATAAAAATACATTTTTTTAGATATTATTTTCTTGACACAAACCTTGAAATCAAAATTGATCTAAAGACGTGATTAACATTAGTTTAAAATGACAGAGCTTACCTTTCACTGTCAAGCAACAACAAAACGTGATTCCGTTCTCATTGTTTGTATTATTATTTAATTTTAATTAGGCAAGGCAAGGAAAGTTTATTTGGATAGCACATTTCCTACACAGGGTAGACTTCCCAAATTAAACAAAACAATCTAAGCTGAATTCTGGCCATTTTAAAATCTGAATAAGCAGCCGCATTCTGAAAAGGAGCTTTGTAGAAACAGAGCAATGATCTAAAACAGGTAGTTTGACAGTACAAATAAACATTTTCTTTAAATCTGTTTCCACAGTTCAGAATAGTTAAGTGGTTCCCCGTTACTTTTTGGATGTTTTATGCTTACCATAATCCTGCTCTGTAGAATCCCATTTCTGAACTCATGTCTCAACACCGGAGGGGCTCTCAGCAAAGTAGAGGGTGCAATGCAGTACTGTTATCATGCACCTAATAAATTGGCCAGTAAGTATAAATGGCACGATAACAAATAATGCAGTTAATATTGAGTGTAATTGATCAAAGAGGAGTTGGGGACTTTCCAAGTCGTACATGTGAGGGCAAACTTTACACAGTTTTTACACAGTTCATCCTGATTTGTTTGTTACAGGCAGTGGGATCATCAGTGACCAGCCGTGTGTGCACACACTCAGAGACATGCGACAGCTGAAGGGAAAACCCAAGAAGGAATCATGGAAGGATAAAAAGGAGCGCAAGCAGGCCATTCAGGAGGCGCGGGAGCAGGTGACGACAGTAGTTTTACCCACGCTTGCCGTGCTCGTCCTCGTCATCGTCCTCTTTGTCTATGTAGCCACCAGACCTGGAGCCATTGAGTAAAAGGACTGAAAGATGTTATTTTACCCTTTATTTTCTGTCCTTGGGCATGTACCCGGAGAGCTGGGTGAAGACATTTATCCTCAACATGAAAAACCAATTATTAATAATTCATCATCATCTGTTCAAAGATTATGATCACAACTAGAACTTAAAAGATAAAGTACAATTATGCCTGCTCCTTCACCTGCAGGGGTTAAGCCTGTGGTTTACAAACAGCTTGATGGGGAGGGGTTACTGAAGGAGCTCTCATCTTTGAGTGACTCCTCACTTTATAAAGGAGAGTTTATTGTGTTAAATTTGAAATGTGTTGAATGGGTCTTCCAACACCAATGTGTGTGTCTGTGGTGTCCACGTAGCTCCAAAATCATGTGCAGGGTTCCAAATTTCAAGCCAAAGGACCTTAGGTGTCTCGTATCTGGACTGCTCCAGGAACAAGGACAAAAATCTCAGCTTGATGAAAACAAGAAGTGAAAGACGATGCATGCATGCTCCCACAGGTCTGTGGATATCTTGAAGCAGAGAACCGAAAGCCTACTTGTGAAACCATTTAAGACAACTGAATGTATTTTTCTTCTCGATCATCTCCGAAAGCTTCAAACACAAGATTCAGACTGATTGAGTGTTTCTTATGAAGTGCCTGTTTACACGACCGACCTGTTATTTCCAATTCCAGTGGAAAACTTGTGCATTCTTTAATATGAATATCAGCTGGACTTCTGAGTATGTGCCTTAAAAGTTTACTTGCAGTTAAAGTATTAATAAAGACAATTAAAGGCCTTATTGAGTTCTTTAAAAGCTGAAACTGTGGTGCGGTTTACTAACATCCTATTAGCTGCCCTAGGGGCAGTCTGACAGAACGTGGCTGCCATTAAATGCCTACAGCCTTCTGCCAGTGGTGATCGGTGTGCCCACCCCTGAATTAGAAAAAATAGTATTTCCACATTCATCACATGCTTAAACGCTAACAGAAGCCTTTTATTTGAAAAAAAGTGAACAACACCTTTTTGCACAGGGATACACTGTTGCCAACTCCTCAGTAAGAAAAGTCACTATTGCCTGGCCCAAAAGTCACTAGATGACATCATAACCGAATTGGCATAATACCATGTGACGTTCGTGACATAATTTCCCCACTCCCCAATGGGTTTTTATCAATGCCAACATAAAAGCATTGCAGGTATAGTTGTTTCATGTTAAATGGCATTATAAAACAAACATGTCATGCTAAATAAAATAAAATAATAATACAAGCAATGAGAACGGAATGATGTTTTGCTGTTGCTTGAAAATGAAAGGTAAGCTCTGTGATTTGAAACTAACGTTAATCAAGTCTTTAGATCAATTTTGATTTCACGGTGTGTGTCAAGAAATTAATAAGTATTTTATAGTGTCAAAAGGTTGGGTTACTTTGTATTATTTGTGATGATGATGATGATGATGGATGTGTGAGGAAAGAAAACCTCCAACAGGCACAGGGTTCTATTCTTGTGCAAATATGTAAACAAGTCATTTTATAGTACTCATTTTTTGTAATAAAGACCCACAATCTTGAAACCTTGCGCCAGGAAAACTGGGAATTGTGATAATTGTAGAGTAGAGGAAACAATAGAACACATAATACTTAAATGTAAAACATCCATTCATTCATCTTCATGTCGGCTTTCTTCCCTTTCGGGGTCGCCACAGCGGAATGAACCGCCAACTCTCTGGCATATGTTTTACGCAGCGGATGCCCTTCCCTGCCGCAACCCATCGCTGGGAAACATTCACACTTTAACACTATGGCCAATTGTTCTTATTCAATTCACTTATTCCGCATGTCTTTGGACTTGTGGGGAAACCGGAGCACCTGGAGAAAACCCACGCGATCACGAGGAGAACATGCAAACTCCACACAGAAATGCCAACCGACCCAGCTGAGCCTAGAACCAGGGACCTTCTTGCTGTGAGACGACCGTGCTACCCACTGCGCCACAGTGACGCTTAATGTAAAACATATGAAATGGAAAGAAAGGAAATGATGAAAAAGATTAGGGAAATAATAACAAAGCCTATAACAATCATCAAAATCCTAAAGGAAACAAAAACGTATCCTTATATTTCCTAAATAGACTAAGAATATATGTATTTTTATTTGTCTAATAACTCGTGGTTAGTGCCAATTCTGGACTAAATAGCAACTTTTTAAAAGATCTGATTTGTTTGCATCTCTTACATATTTTTTTTTCAGTTATGCATGAAATTCTAACCACTTGGAGTCCCAATTATCCAGATTATCAGTGCATGCATAATGCCACAATCACATATTTTTTTATTGTTATTGTTTTTACTGTCCAATCAATATGTGATGTGGAGACCAGAAAATCTGTTGCGCTCTTGGTTTGTATTTCCAGCGTTTTTATTCAAAGGAAGCTTATACAGTAGTTTAAGTAAAAGCTCATTATCTTAAATGATCTAAGTTTATCTATTGGTTGCTGGCAGTTACTGTTAACATGTGATTGGCTGTTTCCCCTGTCACTCTGAGTGGCGTACACCTGTAGGCGGAACATGAACAGCGCATCACTTTTGGAGTTCGGTTATTGCTAAGTTATTAGCCTTTTAGATTTTATTTTGCTTAAGTCGCATTAGCTTAACAGAGTTTAAAAGCTAGCATTTCTTTTACATTAACATTTACATCTCTGTGTTTAGTAAACGGAGCTTCCAAGTGGCACAATGTCAAAAAAACTTAACATAAAGTACTCCTTTATAAGACAAACTATAAGTTGCTTTAAGAAACGCGTAACATTTCCTTTTGGCAATGGTCATAATCAAATAATAAGTCAAAATAATTTCCTTTTGGTCATAATCAGCAGCATTAACACTTACTGTCATAAAAATAAGTATTATTGTAAACAGAGAGAGAGAGTACAAATACTTTCTCACACACTCATTTCAAACAAAAAATCACTTGTATTTAATGATTATTTGTAATTCGCGCTCTCTCCTTTGATGCTGTGGTATTTCTCAATGAATTTCACCTGCTCTCTGCTGGGTGCTGCATACTGAATCAAATAGTTTCATACTCCAGTGATAACCCCTCTTTCTATTTCTGTTCAACGAATTAGTTTAAATTATCAAAAAGTTACTTTGTAATTTAACATTTACATTTTAATATGTTTGTATAATAATTTGTATTTATATTGTTTTGAAAGTTAGGTTATACCTTTCAGTTCTTTAGTCTCACCCCAAATAAACATTGAGTGTGCCCCCCATTCATCTAAAATCAAAATTTTATCACTGATCACAATCTAAGAGGTATTTTTCAGTTTTTTACCATTTGCTGATTTAACAAATTTAAACAAATTCTAGAGGCTGCAGAACAACAAAATAAAATCACCCATTCTGTCACAATTTGAACAATTAAAATGTTTTACCGCAACTTTTTATCATTAAAGCTAAAATTAGAAAAAAATCTTAACGATCAATTTAAATTTCAGTGCTTGATTTCCCATCTAAGCTTTCTCACACGTTTGATCATCAAGTTTCGCATGCTAAGTTCGTAGATCAAACACACATACACTTTTCCATTTCAGTTTTCTGCTACATTCTAGTATCTTTTGTCTCATTCTGTCCAATCAGTCTGTTTTCTTCTGTCTGCCCGAACACAGCACACTCTTTCTCTTTCTAATTATAAATCCTCACCTCTCCAAGTCCCAACAGACTATACACACACTACAAAACTTTTTTTGCCTTAGTTTTTTTCTTCTTGGTTTTATATTTAATGTCTTTTATTACGTTTGTGCAACTTTTTTCATTTTGTTTTCCACTAAAAATTGTTTTTAATTTTCCACATTTTAAGATATTTGACTGTTTAGGAATCTTTCTCACACACAGCATCTCCGTAATACAATGCTTCCTCTTTTGCGACCCTATTACCAATTCGGTAATATTTAAGTATTAAGTTTTACTTACTGGCATGCAGTTGTTTTTTATAGTCTTTACTCAATACAAGTGCTTTTTCACCCAGCTCTGCGTCAGTTTTAAACAACAAGTTCACAGATAACCTTGGAGTTTCTTTCACTTGTCTTACTGTTGCTTACTAATTCTCCAAAGAGTGCGTCTCATAGAGCCTCAGCGCTTGTCTCACACACTTCAGTGTGTCACAGGACAATTACTCATTAAAATAAAAAAAGAAATCTGGTGGCAATCTATAAAGATTTGCTTAGATAACCAAATTTGCCAAGTAAATAAAAGATAACTTACTGTATGTAAAAAATGTAAAGTATGACATTGGTCTTACTTTGGCTGCTACTTATATACTGGAATTTGTAACAATCTTTGTCTGAATTAATACTTTTAAAACCTCAAATAAAAAAAATTATATCTCATTTCAAAACTTAAAAAATTGAAGCCTGCTTTTCACTGTTACGCCTACTGGTGGTAAGGTCTGGGATTAGGAAGCAACACAAAAGATGGATGTTCTTAAATGAAATCAAGAAAAACAGAACCTGCTGACTAAAAAATAATGGCAATTTGGAATACAGGAAAACGTAGACAACAAACTTGAGTAAAGTGAGGGTAACTTATTTACAGTGAATCTCTCAAATATTTACAACTACAACAACCACAAATCAAATAATATAATAATATGAGCTGTGTGTAAAGGACTCTTAATTTGAAAATCAAACCGCACGTTTGCATTCTCTTTTTGAGTAGATTTGAAGGACTTTTATTATGAAATTCAATTTTACTTTGGGAATTTACTCACTCCCTCGGATCTTCCATCAGCTTTTTCGTCATCGGTGTCGCTGTCCCCGCGAGCCTCGCGAAGGGCCGGTGTCGCAGCCCATTTTTTGGCCCTCATGAATTTTCGTTCCTTTTACGCAAGAACAACTGAGATCGTGCGGAGTTGCTAAGCTACCGTACGTACTTTCGGTTTGTGAGTCGCTTAGAAAACGCCCAAATCACAGCTGTGTGTACGGAGAGTCAGCGTGTTCAAAAAGGTTCGGGCTGTTAATAAAAACGCCAAAGCTTGAAAGTGTATTTTTTTTCTGTTCACCTTGGTTTATATAGTCATTTTTGTTAAAATGTTTATATTAAAATATAAAGCTATTATTTCTTTACTTGCATTTTAAATATTAATTGTTTTAAATGTTGATTTTAAAATAAACTATCAAAAAGTCTTTTAGAGCTTGTAAGTAATGTTTACTTTGTGATATATAAATGCTTATCGCATAAGTTATGTGTTTGTTCCAACTTTTGTGCAAATTAGAAAGCCTCTTCAGTTTTCTGAAGCAAAACATAATTTAAGGTCTACTTGTAAGGGAATTTTAATTGATGTGTAATTGATGAATGAGTTTGTAATTATTTGTTAACAATTGTGAGCACTTACTCTGTGTGTCATCTTCACCGTCCATATTGAACAAATGCACGAAAATAGTGATGTGTCGTTCATGAACGATTCGTTCTTTTTGAACGACTCTTAATGTGACTCCGGAGGAACGAATCGTGTCAGAGAGGGATTCGTTCAGTCGCGCATGCGCTACATCCATGTGGTTTTCTAAGTGTAACACGCTCATCATTTATAAGAAAAGGTCAAAAAAAGATATAATCTTTTCTGTTTCCGGTTCATGGTGCATTTGGTTAATATTACGGAGCGCCCACGAGCTGGAAACCTAAAAGATTAATTCTCTTTTATTCGAGACCTCTGGGTTCTTTCGTTCTTTTCTGTTTCTATCTCACACTGCACAGGTTCTTAAGAATTTCTTTCAAGCAAACTCTTTACCCTTGTAAGTAAAAAAAAATCCCTGAATTGGAATGAAAATCTCATATATGAGAACAAAGTATGTAAAATTTCCAGTTCCCCCAAAATATAAAGAATTACATTTTAAAATATTAAACAAAATATATCCCTCCAATTATTTTATGAAAAGAATATTTAAATTTGAAGTGGAAAATTTTTATTTTTATAAATCTAATTTAGAAACAATAGAACATCTATTCTACGAGTGTGAGGCAATAAATGTATGGACACAATTAACACAATGGCTTATACAAAAAAAAGGAAACAAACCCAATCTCTTTCAAAGAAATTCAATGTGGAGTAATAATGACCAATAAAAATGTTGAATTTGTTATTAATAATTCTTATTATAATGACCAAATTCTATATACATAAATGTAGTTACTAAAAACACCCCAGCTTGGATAGGATTAAAAAATGATTGAGAAATCATTTTTCTCATCTCCTGCTTAGACGGTATTAAAAACCCCAAAGCACAAAAAAAAAACACATAATTAAGCAATATAGCATAACACTCTTGTAACTCCCTAGTACTTCTTTTTTTTATTTACTATTTTATAATTAATTTGGTTTTTAAATTCTGAATGTTATCTGCTGATTCTGTCTGTACTGTCATTCTAGTTCGTAAAATCAAAATCTATGTACTTATGTAATATTGTTGAAGTTTTGCCATTCAACGTCTCTTATGTAAATGTATCAAGAGGTTGCAATAAAGGGGAAAAAACTGCATTTGGTTAATATTACAAAGCGCTCATGTGACAGAAGAACGAAAGGACCCGGGCCAGACAGCACTTGTTAACATCAGAGAGAAGTAATGTGTCGAACGAATGAGAATTAAACCTAAGGACAGATCAGAGCTTATAGGTGATTCAGACTACAAGACCCAGGTACGGTTAAGTAAAATATTTTTTTTTTTGTCTTCTAGAATTATAGTTTTGTCTTATTTGTAGTGTGATTTGCGTTTGTGTATATAATAAATGTGTTGGAGAAGAAAGACACAACATTTTATTGGTATTTTACCAATAAAAGCACTGCCGGCTCGTCTCCGGCTGATGACATAGCTTCGTTGGCGGGCTATTACCTATTATTTTCCCTCCATGGCAAAACAGAGTCAAAACTACAAACGCGCAAAAAACTGAATCTCAAATGTAAAAGTTGACTGAAACGCAGATCAAAGTTTGTATTATATGTTTAGTGGCTGATTTGTACTGGCATTTTTCTTTTGGGGAAAAAAAGCTTTTAATAATTTAAAACGTCTTTCTGCGTTTTCATTTGCTGTTTAGCAAAACCCTTTGATCCTACTTTTATTCCATAGTAACCGTGGTCCGACATACACGACATTGCGTCACGTGTTAGGTAAAAATCCAGCAAGGTAGAAACAAATCACACTGACAGTGTTAAGGCTATTTTAACACTGTGATGTAATTTCTCAATTCACGGTCTAAATTTCTGTTTATTCCCGGAGCCTGCTAAAACGCTACCTCTCACTCCGCCATCTTGGATCCTCCTCGTCGCGTCCTTGAAATGCGCACTTGGAAGGGTGCTTAACCTGGAACAAAAAATAACTACAGCTATTTGGAAAAATGGGACGGCCTTCGCGCAGCGTTTTGACGTAAGTGGCCTTGAATTGCGCACTCCAAAGGATCCGGAACCTGGATAGAGAAATAACAAATGTATGAGAAATTACGGACTTCACCGCCGGTGACGGAAACATTGTGATGGTCTATTTAACACGCTGTCTATTTTTACGGCATGCCAACTATAATTTTCGGGAGGGTGTTTCGCTGGGGTTCCCTCCATCAAAGGGGACCGGTAATGGTAGGGTAATGACTCCGGAGAGAGCAACCGAGGAGCGGCAGAGATTTTCAGGCAGCCTCGGTAACTTAACCTTTAAGAAATTAACGTTAACACATTGAAAATCACTCAATTCTTTGTGTACATGTTATTCTGGATTTATAGTTTACTGACGTTAAAAATACAACTAACGTACTAGTTAAAACATTTTTGAAGAAAATATTCTGTGACTTTAAACTCAACTATTTATAACGTGTGAATATTCCGTAGGAATGTTTGAGACGTTAGTTATGTCCCCACTAATTGTGCGAATTTTATATTATTTTGATATAAATATTCAAATTAATATTAATATATAGAGGCAGTGTTGTCGTTCGGTTAAGTTGTAAAGATTTGAATATTGTGATATTTTTTTTAAGAATAAGTATATTTTTGCTCCTTTGCACTTCCAGAGAAGAGTGTTGTCGTTCTGCTGCGGCTGAGTCCTCGTCTGTATCCCCAGAGCTCACGATCAGTGTGTGTTTGATGACGCACTGTCAGATGAGCGACAGAAGATGGCATCAGCTCAACAGCTAGGTAAGGCATTGTTTTTAGGAGTAAAGGTGCAAATTGTATCTAATTTTGTGCTTTTCTAAAACTTTTTTTGTCTAAAACTCAACATCAATATTTTCCCCACAAAGTTACTGCTATAAATGCAAAAGTACTTTTAAAGAAAAAATAAATAAATAAAATAAAATAATTGTATGTGGATGTGTCCGTTAGGGTTTGTCAATATCTGTGTTAAAAATGCAATCATTTTAAGGACCTGTGCCAAATGGAACACTGCGACTTGTGTTCTTCACTCGTGTCCAGATTCTTGGACGTCATGAAGGCCAGATGCTAGAGTCCCTTAACTCAGTGTTTCTCAATTATTTTCTGTCGTGCCCCTCCTAGGAAGAAAAAAACATCTCGCGCCCCCCTGCGCAACTATGAATAGTTTTATTTGTCTTTAAATTTGTTATAAGTACACCTCTGCATAACACAGTATCCTTATTAATGTATAAGAGAAAAAGGAAAGAAATATGGACCAACTTACAACAAAGGTAAGCTTTATTAACTGTAGCAGAAAAGATTTAAGGTGCATCTGAAATGTAAAAAAAAACATTAAATCCTTAATAAAATTATAAACATTGTTTGACTGGCCACGATTGCTGACACGTTTTCGCTGAAAAAAACTCAAGCGGCTTGTCAGCGTGATTGGGATCTAATGTCTTTAAGTGACGCCTTAATTTATTTGGCTTCATGCTGTCCGCTGCCAACATTTTTTGACTCAGTAAGCACACCTGTCTCCCCTCGTCTCCCACCGCTGTCACAGTGAAGCCAAGCGCTACATACGCGTCATATTTCCTCCTCAGGAGACTTTTGTATGTATCTTTATCTCCTCTCTCTGCCTGTCTTCTACACTTCATTCTCTGCCAAAGAGAGCGCCACAGCCTCTATTGTAGTGGTGTGGTATTGCACTTTATTTTAGAACAGTAAAAATAAAATTAAAATGCATGTTCCCCGAGGTCAAACGCGGCCCCCTTGACGGAGCCAGGGGGGTGCACCCCACTATTTGAGAACCATTGCCTTAACTCAAGTCCTTGAGGGTACTCTGAGGTCGTATTTTGGAACAGACTTGTGTCTCACCGTAAGCAAGAAAAACTCTGCAGGGGTTTACACAACAGCTGCTATTCAAATTGAATAAAGACATTACCTGTTTTTTACCTACACCAAAGTTTTTGCAAAAATGATTTTTAATGCTGCCAAAGAGGGTTTTTTTGTTTGTTTGTTTTTAATGCACGAATAATATAATCACATCAATGTATAATCACATGTTAACAACATGATTGTTTAAACAGTTAAATAATACATCAGTACGTAATTTCCCTTTATGTCTCTGATCTGAGTGAACTCCTCCCAACAATGATCTCATTGGTCAAAGAATGCAGGCTTCACTAAAGACTGCATAAAGTGTGCATAGAGGACACTGATGAGCACACTTCAGAACCTAAAAATGACAAGTGGGAAACCCTATGGACTCGTGCACGCATGATTCAAGTCCATGAGTCCACAAGTGCGCCATGTGGGACCGGGCCTATCTCTGAGTAATTGTTTTTGTAGTGTTCTTCTGCAAGCAAGAGCTGAGTCAACGAGAACATCCAATCAGGGAACAGAAAAGGTTTTTTTACAAACATTCCAGTCAGAAAATTTGTACACACATTAAGCAAAGCATTTTCACAGGTGCCAATCTATTGACAATCTATTTAAAGTAATACAAGTTCACTTAAACATATTGAATGACTCAATTATGGGAATGTTTGAAGCAGATCTAGAGTCAGAATCAGAAAGGACTTTTTTGCCAAGTGTGCATTTGCACACCTACAAAGAATTTGTTGTGGTTCAGGGGTACTCTCCAGTGTTCATACAAAAAAATGGCACAAAAACTTTGCATAGTAAAACAGGCTATATAAGTATTTTGTGCAAGTTAAAAGTAAATAGAATATAGTAATATTCAAGAAATATAGGTAGTAAAAATATAAAGATCATAGATATAAATCTAGTTGAACTCCACAAATCTTGAAAGGGCCAATAGGGAGCCAGCCTCATTGTGCAGAGAATTGCACACACTGGTGACATCATAAAGGCCAGATGCAAGGGGCCCTTGACTGAAGCCGGAAGTAGGAAAAGTTCAGCTGGTGTTTACACAACAGCTGCTTATGAGTAAGTACATTACCTGCTTTGAATACACCAATACATTTTTTGCAAAAAGCCTTTTTATTCTGCAGATGATAATGTTATTTTTTATTCATCATTAATGCAACGATAATTAAGACCTGTAACCCTTAAAACAATTGGGATAAATGTTACTCAACATTTCCATTTTGGTACACAATCTTTTTAGGACTGTAGAGTTACATTTCATCAACATTACAGTTTAAATATAATAATAATAATAATATACCAGTAGGTAATTTTTCTGACACATATTTACGAGAACTTTTCTTCCAGTCAAATCTCCGATCTGAGTGAGCTCCTCCCAACAATCGTCTAATTGGTCATTCACAAAGATTTCTGGGTTGTAGGGCGCAAGAAGATGTGGGCTTTGAGAAGATGTGGGCTTTGCAGAAAACTGCATAAAGGGAAGAGTGTAAAAATGACAAATGGGTCACCCTACGGACTCATGCACTTCGCGGACAGGTGCGATTCAAGTTCTCGAGTCCACAAGTGTGCCGTGTGCGACAGGGCCTACCATTTACATAAGCAGAAATGGATGCTTGATCTCTCCTTTGATGCTTTGAAATAGGAACCCACTAGTCTAAGTCAGAGTCTTACTCAGATCTCTATGTTGTGGAAAGGGTACTAACATTCTATATAAAAAATGCACCGAATACCTGCTAGAGATTATCACAGGGGTGAAACAACTAACTGTAAAGGTAAAACAGCTGGGACGGAAAGGTGGCGCAGTGCGGGATTGTCCTATAAACGGAGGGTTGGCAGTTTTTCCCTGCCAGGATCATGCTGTTGTTGTGGCCTTGGGCAAGCATTGCCCTGACTGTATGGATGTGTGTGACTGGTGGTGTTTGTTTCATGGTGGACAGGAAGCCGTAGCATTGACTGTATATCACATTGAGTTAGTGTCCATATTGTCACCCATAAGTTTCTAGCACAGTTAGAGGAGGCTCAGAGTGGGTAACCAGTAATAGAAAACACATAGACAGAGGGAGGACATGGCCGTAGTGAGGTTGTCTGGAGAAAAATGACAAATGGTGCTGAATCACCATCGTGATGTCTATCTGCCATCAGCAATGGATAATGGCATTGTCTGTCGACCTAACTCTATGACCCAGTGCAGGAGAATTTTGGAAATTTGCTCTTTGTTTATCAGGAATGTCAAAAAGTCTTGAACGTTTGCAGCTTCACTCTTTTGGCCATAATGAAAAATCACGCTGGTTCATGTAGACTCTTCAGCTCGATCACGACTCTCCAACTCAGGAATACTTATGGCTTACGGATGTGTCATAGATTGGTGTTGGCAAAATAATGCCATAGCTCTCAAAAGTCAAAATAGGGAGGAAAAGAGGTCAGTTTAGTAACTTTCTTCATACTATTGAAAACTAACATATGTGTTAATAACCCTAAATAATGCAAAAAACATATCTCTCAGAAACCACCATTTACCTTGAGAGTGTCATGTTGGTTTAATTTGATATGAACTTGAGTAAAGCAAAGCTATGTTTTTATAAGTTATGTTGTTTTTGAATGGAAACAGACATGGAGGTGATGACCCCACTGATGGAGGAAGGAGGAGGAGATGGAAACGAGGAGGAAGATGAAGATTTACATCAGTTATCACAAGGCATCACGTGAGTTTTGATTTCTCAAAAAAAAATTGTTAGTGGTTCACCTGTCTAAATTAGCAAAAAAATGTACTTATTTATGCTTAACATACATCTTGTGAACTTTTTATATTTTGCTGACCATTTGGCATTTGTGGGTGTTTAAAAATCAAATTGTAACCATCAGAAACTGGCTAGACAACCAGACATTAATACATGATTGTTTATAAGTTTTATGGAGGTGAAATCATGCAAATGATGTAATTTTTACCTTTTTAAAGTGGTTGTCAAATCAAATAAAAACATATATGTGGGTCACCTTATAAGAAATGGCAACTGGATATTAGGGGCAGGGATCTTTGTGTTCTACTTTTTCTACAACTCCGCCTGACTTGATGAGATAAGACCAGTCTTTTCTAGTCATTGCGTGAACAACTTCAGAGGGCAAACAAAAAAAGATTTTAAATAGAAGAGTCAAATAAGCCAAACACCACGAGACAAGGTAATTCCTGTAATAATTGAAAGCATATGAGTGCACTTCAACAAGATACATGGAAAATAAATCGTTTTAATTCTTGTTTTATGTTTGTGTAATCTAAATATAGTTTTTTTTTTTAATTCTTCAGTGATTTCTTACTCATCTTTGTTGAAAAAATACAGAGGAATAAAGGATAAAAAACGTATTATAAATCGCAACGTCAACATTAGTTAAAAAAAAAAATCACAATTTGTTTATTTTCCAAATTCTTTCAGCCCTAGTCACTGCTTGGGATCTTTCCTTGCCTATATGGTTTGCTCTGTTGCAACTATGAACTGCTCCTTTGTTGTGACAATATTTTTTTATTTATTAGCGCCACTTGGTTCATGCAGAAAAGGTCAAGCTTGCTAAAAATGGCGATCTGGCATTGTCAGTGTCTTCGTTGCATGAAAAATGTCTCGCAGCGCCCCCTGGAAAATTGGGGTTGCCTTGTCAGTTTGACAAAAAAACATCACTTTTCACTTTAATGAACTCCTTCTAGATGAAATGTCCGATCCAGCTAAAAATTGGTGTGGTTAATTTTAAGGCATGAGGGAAAAAAGGTAATCAAAAGAGCAGAAGTACGTCAAATGGTCTTGGGGTGCCGTCCCCACAAATTTCACCCTTCAAAAAATGCCACAAAAAGACATGTTTTTGTCTATATCTCCGTTCAAGTTCATCCAATGTCCACGAAAACAGCCTGTGATGATGAGCCTGCTGTATCACCATGACTGTGCTCAAAGAATGGGCTCTACAGCGTCCCCTTGAATGTTACAAAAATCTTTGTTTCAGCTGTTTTGACCCGCTGAACATGTTTGAAAGCCCACCATATTTTGCCCAAATGTCCTTATCCTTAATAAACATGGCATTGTTACACCGTTGCTGTGATCATAGCACGAATGTTGTGTCTGCAGCACCCACTTGAAAAAATGCTACGCAAATACCATTTGGACCTAGAGACACAAAAATTAGTACACATGTGTATCGCCTCTATACAAGAACGAAAGTCTCTAGAAGGTTTGCGCCCACACAAATTTCACTCTTAAAAATGTGCAAAAAATAGACATATTTTGGACTGAATCTTTGTTCAAGTTAATCCCGTTTCACCAAAAACAGCCTGGCATGACTGTGATTTAAAAATTGTCTCAACAGCGCCCCCTTGGATATTACAAAAATAATTATTTTAGCTGTTTTGATCCATTGAACATGTTAGAAAGCCCACCAAATATGTTTAAAGGTCATGTTCAATAAGTATATTAATCTAACACTGTCACTGAAATTGTACCTTGAACGACAGCTGTTCAGCGCCCCCTTGATTGCGAAAAAGCTTAACTCGCATTAACTCACACTCCTTTGAAAATTTCCAGATCAAGCTGAATTTTGATCTGGTGACCCTTAAGGCATTAGGGACCAAAAGTTAACAAAAAACATAGATCGTCACACTCTTGTTTTTATATGAGTTGTATAACAGTATAGATTATCTTTACATTTGAAGCTTTGTATTGTCCAGTAGTTTGTTGAAAAGTGCCTTTTCACCTTGTTTCTAGCTGATCACAACAAGTGAAAAAACTTGAGCCTTTGGCTCCAGCGGACACATCGTGCACAGCTTTAACACACAGCGTCTACACACAGCTTTAATTCTAAGTGTTTTTGTTATTACAGTATTATTATTCTAACACTTATCATTAATAAATTGCTTAGACTGCAATAAATTGCTTAGACAGATTTTTTTAGGATGTTCTTTCTGCTGTTGTGTGTTCAGGTTTTCTCAAACGCTTCTGCATCTTCTGAAGGGAAACATTGGTACCGGTCTGCTTGGGCTTCCTCTGGCTGTCAAAAATGCTGGGATAGTGGTATGAATCCTTAAACTTCTAATAAAGGTTTTGTTTATGTTAATGATTAAGTCTAAAAGAAACAGTTTTCCTTTTGAAAGTAATAACCAGAAGTCTCAAAGAGCTGCTATTATGGGTTTTAAAGAATAACCTGTCATGTGGTGTGAAACATAGCTTTAAGTTTGAGGCACACCTTGCTGAAGTTTTAGGTTTAAATGCAGCTTCCATAAGAGTATTAAATGAGACCTGTGGATGTCTGTAAAGATAACAAAGATGTCGTGTTTCAAAACTTGTACGGGTCTAAAAAGAAAGAGAAGGCTGAATTCAAATATAAAGTGATGTTGCTAGAATTTCAAAAGTGAGAGGTCCATTTGCCAAAGGGTACAACAGAACTATACTGAAGAACAAGCTGAGAGATTTGTATGTAAAAAATTTTTTTCTGGAAATGGTGAAGATTATGTTGATTTGAATAACACATTGGTATATCCACATTTTAAAATCACAAGAGCATATAGCACTGATATCTCAGACCCCACAAAGTTGGTTTAATCAATTACTCGGTTGCCACTAATTTTTCACAAGTCAATATCATCACTTGGTGACCGATTAATATCACAGAGCTTGAGTACATATCCTTATCGAGCCATAATCGAGACTCTCATGATCTACAGCACAGATGCCCTTTTCTCCACAGCATTATTTACAAAAAGACAGCAAGACAAATGGATGTGAAAGATCCTGCAGGACGAAATGCTGGTTTGGGAAAGAGGGCTGGATATACAAGTTGTAGTAATGTTATGGAGTTGCTTGCTCCTATTCCCACTGGCATATTTTTTCAGAAGCTAATACTAAATGGTGTTGATATTAAGATACAAATGATCAGAGGAAAGGTTGAATTCTGTCTGATGAGGAGTAATGACATTGTTAAAGAAAGCTTTAACATATTACTCTCTTGTTCTCTTATTTCACAATTGTGTTACGATGTATTTTTATAAGGCCTCGCCCAAGCAATTTGTGCCAGGTGGAACAAATTAACTGACAAAATCAGCTTTGAAAGAACAAGACCTGTTTTTGGCTCTGGACATAACACCTCCACCACTATAGCTTATATTTATTGTATAGTTATAATCTTAAAGTCATACATCCAAGTCTAATGATCTGATGAGTGACCTCTGGACAAAGCGTCAGCAATAATGTTATCTACATCTTTCTTGTGACAAATGTCCAGCTGGTATTCCTGTACTATGAGAAACCATCTCATCAATTGTTGATTTGTGTTAGAATACTAGAGGTTTGTGATCTGTATATACTACAATTGGATTGTCACTTCCACCTAAATAAACTTCAAAGTGCTAGAGAGTTTAAAGCAAAGCCTCTTTGTCAATCACACTGTAATTTCTTTGACATTTGATAAACTTGTTTGAAAGAAGGAAACAGGATGCTCAACTCCTTCTCCATCTTCTTGGATCAGGACCGCTCCAGTTCCAAAAGAACAGGTGCTGTGCACAAGAGATCTCTGGCAGCATTAATTGAATTAGTATAGTCAGAAGACCATATGAACTTCCTAGTAGTGCTCAAAAGATCAGTGAGAGGGGAAACAATGTCAGCAATTTTTTTACAAAAATTCAGATAGTAGCAACTCATTCTCAAGAAACGGTATAATTCCCGCTTGTTTGTAGGGACAGGGAATTTAGTAATAGCAACTACCTTCGCATCAACAGGGTTCACTTGACCTTGACCTACACATTTGCCCAAATAGGTAACTGTCCCTTTGGCAATTTCACACTTGGCAAGGTTAAGTGTTAAACAAGCTTTGTTCAACCTACCAAACAAGACTCAATTTGTCGACATGCTCTTCCCACATTATCCAGATAAACTTCGGCTTTGGGTACACAAGCTAGTACTAAGTTCATGAATCTCTGCAAAGTAGCTGGGACAATTTGCATCCCAAAAGCCCCCAATTTCTGTTACGGTCTATTTTTATAAGGCCTCACCCAAGCCAGGATCCAATTGGTGCCAGAGGCCAATTATTGAGCACAGGTGGAACAAGCTAAACGAGGAAAAATCGACACACAAAATCAGCTTTGAAAGAATAAGACATTACTGAAACATGTTTTTGGCTCAAGACGTAACAACTGTTAAAAACCTGTTGAGAACACCAGCATGAAGCTGAACTTTTTGATAATCACCCCTTGTCCCCATGTGAAATATTTCGTATCGAGGTATCAAGATCGGATTCTACAACTTGTTGAATGTTCTCACGATGGGATGACGTTGTCAACATCTGTAGCTGATGCTGTGAAACTAAAAACATTTTTCTCGGCATATTCCATCCTCAGTCCCTCCTGCAGGATATCAGACAACTTATAACAGGGAATGGCAATGCTTACAGGAGGAAGTAGAAAACCACCCATCTGATTAATAAAACACTTTGCTTTAACACCAACTTTTTTGTTAGCAAAAAAAAAAATGTTTCAGCCCTTCTTTTAAGTTTACCCAGCTAGACTTTGGTGAAAAAATCGATCTCTGTGTGAGTGATGAATTCAGATCTGAATTTCATACAAGCATCTCGTAAGACTACATTCACACCGGGCTCGGAACTTGCGTGGTTGCCATTTGATTTATGTGTTAAGTCAATGGCCAGCCGTGGCAAAGGAGTTCTGCGTCAGTTGCATTGCGTTAACGACGGAAACGCCGTTGCGTCAAGTGTGATTTGGCGCCAACGTGAAAAGCGGAACCGTAGAATTCCGATGCCGGAAAAAGAGAATTTTCTGAACTTTTTACGCCTATCGCAGCGGATATTCTTATCGGGATTTGCGCCAGCCAACCAGGAGCTTGTTCTGCTGATGACGCAATTTTTGGCCAAGCTGAAAATTTTGAAAAACATGGCGGCCAACTTTCTCGCTAGCGAGGCAAAGATTCTCGATTAAAACTTTATTTCTTAATGAACTAATCAATGAAAGATTCGCTTTGAAGAAAGCAGGCAAGGAGTCGGATTCAGGTGAGTTCACCGTTTTCTACCCATCTCAGATAAATGGTTGTAGTTGCATTGTTGTTAAATCCTTATTCGCTTTCGCGGTGTCTTGTAATTTTATTCAGTGCGACAACAGTGGTTGTCCCTGAAGTGGCCGAGGAACTAAAATGATTTATATTATGCTCTGTTGTAAAAATCATTTGTAGAAAGCATTTGTTTTAATGATTCTTTATTTCCTTAAGCTGGGGTATTAAAATTAAGTTTAACGAAATAATAAGTATTCAATGATAATTGACCTATGTTCTTGTCTATAAGACTGCAAAGACTGATTGTAAACTGAGTTGAAGCCATGTGAAAATTCCTCTTACCCTTACAAGTTGAGTCTAACGCTTCAGGTGTTTTGGACAAAGCCAAGGGTATGAACACATAGCTATCGATGTAGCACTGTTTAAATCCCTTGTCATACATGAAAGGTCGCTGGTTCTAGGCTCGGCTGGGGCAGGTGGCATTTCTGTGTGGAGTTTGCATGTTCTCCCCGTGATCGCGTGGGTTTTCTCCGGGTGCTCCGGTTTCCCCACAAGTCCAAAGATTCTAAGTGAATTGAATAAGAACGATTGCCCATAGTGTTAAAGTGTGAATGTGTGTGTGAATGTTTCCCAGCGATGGATTGCGGCAGGGAAGGGCATCCACTGCGTAAAACATATGCCAGTGAGTTGGCGGTTCATTCCGCTGTGGCGACCCCGAAAGGGAAGAAAGCCGACATGAAGATGGATGGATGGGTTTCAATCTGGTGGGTTGGATATAGCACTGGTGAATTCCTTCATCAAAAATTTCCTCTGCAAAACTCATAATTAAAAGGTTGACATTTAATGTAGCTTTTGATTTGGATCACTTTTATAACGTTTGTTGCATTTTTTGCAGTATTTTCTGACATCACAGTGTGATTTCTCCACCCTTGGGAATGGTTTTATGCATTTGGAAGCAGAAGCTTTATTTGCAAAATCTGCCACAATCTCCCTACAGGGGTGTCTTTTATTATTTGTTTAAAATAATACGGATTATAACATACATCACACACAAATTTGCAAATGTGGCGTATAACGTCACCGTGGCCTTTATAGCAGACATAAGGAGCGCTGATAAATGTTTTCAGATTTAATATACTGTGATCGTGTTCTTCCTGCAGATATAAAATAAGTCTTTGGGTGTGGTTCTGAATTATTCTGATAACATTCTGGCAATCCTGGTTTGGACCAGAACATTACATTGATTTTTATGTCAAGCAGTTATTCAAACTTCACAATATCACCAAGAGCAATCTTATCCTGCAGCCCAAACCCTGCTCCTAGTTTGGATTGAGACTGCTTCAGCTTCCAACTGACACTCGAGTGTCAGGCTGCATAGATCTTACCAGACATATAGAGAAGCAGAGCTGATTTGAGAAGTTAGTAGGTGAAAATAGACTCAGCCTCTCTTTTTTTATCTGCAGATCAAGAGCTATATCTGTACATTTACGACGACGATTCCCACTACCTTTCCATTTCCTCGCCACATTGACTAAAATGTCAATGGTGGAATCTGCTTAAAGATTCTCATTGCTGTGCAAAGCGTTTGCAATCTGATCTGTGAATCGATTGATATCATATTGATCCCTCTCTGTCAAAACAACATTGATATCAGATGAAAGACCAGCGGTTCTAAGTCAGACACTGATCACATCCATCACCCCTAACCTCTCTAACGTTGTTGATTACTTCATTCACATTGTTGTACACTGTTGTGATAATCTGCAAAATCTGTCGAATTTACATCCCGTAAGTTGAATGATATCCGCAGCTCAACACTATTGAGTTGTGGTATTTTATATTGATTTTCATCCCTTCCGTTCTGAACTACATCAATGGGTGGTGGATCAGCATTATTTTGGGATTGTTGGTTATCACCCAAAGAGTCAATTGACTTTTCAATCCCCTCGAATGGGTTTACAAACTCCCTCTCATCTGCTTCAAAACCATGGTGCTGAACAGCTCCCTACTGAGGAGTTATTTTGCGTTCACCATCCCCCACAGTGTTCATAAGTTAAAAAGTGTTGCCTAAATATTCATAAAAAAAAACTAAAGCAAAAAAACAATAATATTATTTTATTTTATAATGGTGTTAAAAATGATTTTATTCCCAATAGTTTATCCTAAAACTAATAGTTTTACCAAACCAAACATATCTTACATCTTTGCCTCAGTATATCCCTACATTACTGACTAGTTTTACTGGTAAAGAGCTTGTAAGCCATGGGTGATTTCACTGACAGAGCTGAAGACAGTATGGAACATCCCTAAAGTGTCATCAGACACCCAATGAGGGTTTTGACTGGTTGGTGAGACTGACATTGGTATAAGTCAATTGGACATTGTGTCAATCTAGAAAGTCTTATTTATGATACCCCTCTTATTTATGATACAATGTGAATAGACATCTTGGGTTGAACCGCACGCTGTGAGCCAAGTCACAAACTCCGAGCAGAAGTACAAAATCTAAGCCCCTGAGAACACATAGTGTTATCATTCCATTCCTCAACAGCAGCTGCATGTGAGACTTTTGCGAAGGTCATCTTGCCATCTAGCTGAACAGTTTTTCACAAACACATTTACACATGGAAATGAAACACTATTTTATACACTACACCAATTATATACACATCCCTAAAGTGACATCACTTATTTTTCCCTGATAGGAGGGGTGAAAGGAGTAAAGACTGGTGACTTAATGGGGTCATGGATTGTTTATGTAAGGTCATGAACTGGACACGTGACTAGGGTAAAAAAGCACTCATCAAATTTTGACATAAACCGCCCTATATTCTCTCCACTGTATATAACATAGCATGCATAACGTTTAGTATGATCAGTGAAACAAGCTAAAAATGGGCGTAGCCAACCATCAGCTTTGTGGAAGTGCATCACTTCCCGGTAACCAAATATGGGTCCATAGAGGGGCGGGGCATAGGCGTAGCACAGATATCTGATTGGTTGAATGTTTACATTTTATATGCCTTAAAGAAACAAATTAAAAAAATCATTCACAGGGTTCATGAAGATCATAGCTATCAATCTAAATAAAAAAACATGACAGCACCAGGGGTGTAAACATGTTTTTTTTTTTCAGCTCCAAAGTTGGGCATTTTTAATATTGGGGTGACTCTGGCAGAGTGATCTGTATCGTTATAATGGTGTGGCATTATAATATTAGAAAAGGAGTATATTCACCTATCTGCCAATAGTTTTACTTTAGACCGAATGAAAGAGGACCGTCATGAGAAATGCACAAAGCAGCCTTGCTTGACTCAAGATACAGAGGGGATCACATGAAACCGTTAAACCGGTTGCTGAAATGGCGGCACCGCGGCAGCACCGGCCACACGAGCTAGCCAATCATACTGCCGTGCAGGAGTGAGGCACGCTAACAGAAGCTGTTTCTTCCACCTCTTCTCTAAGATGATTCTGCTTGTGTCCAACATTGCTCATAAATATTTTAATAATATGTGATATCAGCGCTCCATCTGAACGTATGTTCAGCACAGCTGATGATGCTGTTACACCCCTTCATGCCTATCATTAACAAGAAAGTTTAACATGTTAGTTTCATTTAAATACATCTCTGTCCAAAAGCCTTTTTTTGTTCCAAGCGTGTTCATTGTTAAAATCAAAAATGCATTTTTTTTTTTTAAACATTTATTTTATAATGTTTTTCCCGAGCTGGCAGGGGGATGGAGGGGAATCGCCAATGCTGACTCAGCATAGCAATGTCTATCTGCCATTGTCGAGCCAACTCTACTACACAGGGAGTGTTGAAATCGAGTATGAGATGATAGTTTATTCCTTTACAAAGATTTATTCCTTTTTTGTTTAATATGGAGAAGGGACAGAGACATTTATCATTTTTAATGATATTGGATTGTATTACTAGGATGTTGATGATCGATTGAAGAAATAGAGAATGAAGTTTCTGATTGTGACTCATGGTATTGTCTGTTTCTGTTTGTTCAATAAAAAAAAACTGTTGCTAAATTAGCTAATGTTCTGCTTATGTTGTTCTGACCAATTACTGCACTGCAAATATGATTGTTTGGCTGCTCTTGAAAATCTTGGGATTATTGCATATATTAAATAAATGGCAAAATAATTACTTGGCTTGCTGGGTGAATTTCTGTGGACTTTGAAATACACAAAAAAAAACCTCTCTTCACATTTATTATTTCTGTGATTTATTAGAACACTCAAGCATGCGTGAGCCACCAATGGTTTCATAGGGTTGTTTTAGGGGTCTGTGTACCTCTTAATCATTAAATTTTTATATTCAAACGGAATAGCAATATGATGGGGAAACAACTTGTTTCCCGTTTTTCAATTTTGGTTGAAAATTAAATTATGGGATTTTGGGTAAAAAATTTATTTTGGGTTGGAAATTTCATTTTCACACTTGACCGACACTTGTTATTCCTGATTGGTCCAACCGCTCTGTCAATGACTTTAGCAGCACACATAGTTTCCACAATAAATGTCCCGAAGCAGGAAAAGGATGCTGTTAATGCCATTAATGCAGTCTCTGGGAATTAATAACACATTTTCATTCAGCTTGTCATAGTTTAAGCTAGATATTGATAAGATATATGCTTTAGGAACAAGTGTCAATAAAGCCATTTTTCATATTGTTTATTATAGCTGTAATAAATCATAGTACTATTTTAAGGCAAATACTTTTGTACTTTTACTCAAGTAAATTTCAGAAGGGAGCACTTTTACTTACTGGAGTAATATTATACCTTGTGTATCTCTTTTTTTACTCAAGCGCTTGCTTTGTGTACTCTGTTCACCACTGCTTTCCATTCATACAATCTAAAAACATTATACTGTAGATATTAGGGTTAATAGTCCCAATAATTGATCTTGAAAAATATGGTACATTTTATACATCTATGGGTAAAAAGAAAATGAGTGCAAGTACGAATTTATAAATATGAAAAAGTGGGGAAAAATAAAATATTGAAGATAGCAGAGTGGTTGATATAAAGATATATATTGTAACTTGCTTGTATAATGTGCTATATATGTAAGCTATGATTGTGTGACTTTTACAAGATTTACTGACACTACGGTAAGAGGCTGCTCAGTTTACGTGGTGCATCACTATATGGCTATATTGCGGTCATTCCTAAATCCTTCTATTGTCTTCTAGTACGGCTGACATTTGAGTGTGGAATATTCAGGAGTGAAGTCATTTCCAGACTGGATTTTTGTCAGGCAACATCCTATCATACTCCTAAGAGTGACTAGTTCTTTCTCAAATAGTTGTAAAAACAGCCTACATGCTTAGGTGCAGGCTTTTATTCATGGAAGTAATCAGAACACCTGATTCTGTTTATCTGGATGAGTTTTCGAATGAAAACATAGCTTTATCTTTTTATCCATCAAAAGTCCATTTTAGTCTATCAATTTCTTTATTGTTCTTAGAAAGTATATACTTTAAAGTTATTAGGTGTACATTAGGAGTGTTTGTTTTTGCAACGTTGCTGACCATTAGAAATAAAGATTATCAATGTATATGTTTATGGTCACAGATAATTACTGCCCAGCCACACATTTTAGTGTTCGCCTCATCACTGAGAAAATTTGTCAATGAGAGAAATTTGAGAAAATCTGCTTGCATTTGCACTAATCTGTGTATGTACATGACTTGTTTTCTAACGACTCCACTCTCAATCTGCTCAATTGCAAAAAGTGCCTGCTGAAGTATTGAAATTCAAGACCTTCATTAAAAGCAATCCATGAAATCAGTCATGGATTGTGGTAACCGAAAATGGCTGAGGAAACACAAAACAATGTTTGGTACCTCTTTGCTTTATTGCCCCTGTAATTGCGTTAGTTTCAGCAGTGTCCTGATCTGATGCCAAGCCGGGGGTTTCATGAGGGTGTTAAACCAGCTGAGCGGTTTAATAAAAGTGAAGCAGTGTTTACTGTATGATCTGCTGATCGTCACATCAGTTCAGAAGTCCACAGACTGTACTCTTTTACATTATGTTCCAAAGCTGAATATACTTTTCCTGAGTGTATTAAATGTGGCACTAACAAAAAATAATGAGAATCTCGATAATTTGATGTAATTTATGCTTTTCATCAGAGTATTTCTTTTTATGAAAGCCATTTTTTGTCTGAAAGCCATCTCTGCGATTTCTAGCACACATCCCTTATAAAGCTTAATACATAACAAAAATGGATTAAATGAATTAAACAATTTTTAAGGTTTATACACACCTATGTATGTATATTCTGCATCTTCATTGTTTGATAATTATTTGAGTAATAGAAGATGAGGTTTTTTTTTCTTTATTCAGATTTGTATTAATTCCTAAATGTAATGAAATCGTCATTACTTTTTTGCGTTCAATGAGCCTGTTTTGTACCACACATCTTTTTAAATTTTATTTAGACCTAACACCTGGCAAGTTGTATTGCTGGTCTTAGAACCATCACTTGTTTTATCTTTTGTTCATCTTTTCATTTCTGTAACAAAAAATTTTTATAATAAAACTACCACCAGTCAGTCACCAACTCAGAAGTTTCATTCTCGTTATTTTGATCCACCAAATTGTATTTTATTTATACCATTTTTGACTCTTCTGGGTTGGCAAGTGATTCTTGGTTAAGGAGGAAGTGTCTGGTTTACCCTAACTAATTTACTTTCTGCTAAAACTGACAGGTCATGTCTTGTTCACTATGTCCATGTTATTTACACTCAATGACCTGAACACAATTTCTATGAAAGTCATGTGAAAGTGCAGCTTGTTTGTATCCTCACACTTTGAGAAATACAGATTTTTATTATTAGAATTTGCCACCCACATCATCATTATACAAATATGATTAATTAAACAAAACAATTATTTTGCAAGATCTTGCAAAGTTTCTTTGAGAGCATATGTAAAAATAGTTTTTCACATTTAAAAAGTTTTTAAAGAGAAATTTAAAAACAGAACAGAAAACTATAATTGTGTTCTGATCATAATGGGGGATTGCTGAGCACACTGCCTTGAAAATGAGTACTGTTGTGTTTCTTGCAGCTGGGTCCAGTCAGTCTGGTTCTGATGGGGGTTGTGTGTGTTCACTGTATGCACATCCTGGTCAACTGCAGCCATCAGCTGAGTGAGAGGTAAGAAAGAACCAACCTAAACTCACCGCCTTAAGTACCTCTCATTGCTTTTCAGTCCATCAGCTGGCTGAGTTGAGCTGAAGTGGTGCTTTTTTTAATGGGAAAGAATTGCATGATGTGGCACTTGATTGTAGTTAGGGAACTCGACGTACACTCGAGTGCTCTCCTGTACTTTTCAGCAGTTCTTTGTCTTTCTGTCATCATCTGTCTTTTTTAAAAAAGCCTTTTGTTTGAGCTGTAAAGGGCACCACCTACACAGTATCAAGAGTAGCACTGCTTCCACACTTTTTATTACTCTGTTGTGTGTGGATAGCTTTTAGCAATTTCACCGCAGTCTCTAATTAGGCAAGTGAGACTAACCGAGTAGAGTGACGCATCTTAAGTGACGTATACAAGCTCACTCACGATTGATTCTAAAAAAAAAAATGGGTGGAAACAAAAACCTAGCTGTGTTCCTGTGAACTAAACTCTGCAGAAAAGCTTTATTTGAGATAGGAATGAATGACTTTAAGTTACTCTATTTGTAAAGAAATCCAGAATAAAAAGACAATATTCATTCTTTCTAAAGGCCTGGGGCCTCATGTATAAAACTTTGCGTAGATGTAATCCTTAAAGTGTGCATACGCACAAAAGGCAGAATTTACGTACGCACAAAAGTTTTCAGATTCATAAAACCGTACGTACGCCAGAACCTGCGCAAGGTTCACTTTATAAATCAAAATTATCTGAATATTGTGCGCAGATGCACGTGCGTATTGCTTACCCCAATCTCCTTCCGAAATAACCATATTTGGAGGTTAATACCGCCCATTTTGAACATGTATGATCTCCCTGCATATTAATACCACCAATATTTCGGTTAACAAAAGCGAATTCATTCTCAGATGGTGCCTTTATTGCAACATGAGTGCAGTCAACAGCACCGATTACATTGGGAAAACCGGCGATTGCTGCAAATTGCATTTTGATGTTGGCCTGTTCAGCTTGCGTGTGAGGAAAACGGATGTATCGGGGTGCCATCCCCACTATGGCCTCCCATACATATGGCATGACACGGCTCAGGGATGACTGCGACATACCCGATCGGTCTGATGACTCTCGCTGGAAAGTACCAGTGGCCAAGTGGCCTAATGTGGTCAATACTTGCATAGGAACACACAGCGCATGGTTTCTCCGCGAGGGTCTTTCCAATACTGGCTGTAATTCAGAACACAATTCCAAGAGGATGGCTCTTGGAAATCGAAATCGGCTCATGACCCAATCATCATCATGAGCAAGGAAATCTTCACGGTCTCTGAAAACACGCTCCCTCCGTAGAGCGTCATTCGCAAGGTCTTCTAACAGCGCTAAGCATCGATTATGATGATATGTTTGATACGCACATACCTTTTTATAGCCCATTCATTAAAACAAATGAGTAAATTCGAAGTATTTGCACCTGGTTAAGAATGCTAATAATGATAATTCAGGTTGATACAATTTGATTTATTGGGTGATGTAATAGGATAATTTAGAAGTTTTTCATTTTAAATAGCTATTGCTATTTAGAACAGTTGGTGTCGCCAAAACACATACTCTTCTAAAAGAGTGCGTACGCACGGTCAAGAGCATCCGTACGGTGCGCACTTATTTACGCCAAGTTTATTTTTTATAAATCCCGATATGTGCGTGGAAAAATGCGTACGCATATTTCTATGCCCATTTTGTGCGTACGCAATGTTTATACATCAGGCCCCTGGAGTCTTGTCTTCTGAAGATAAGTTGATTTCAAGAGTGTACCAAGTCTCTACAACCTGTTTGTCTCCTACATTTGCAAGAAAAAGTATGCAAACCCTTTAGGATCACAAAGAGTTTTGTATGAATTGGTCATAAAATGTACTCTGATTTTCATCCAACCCAAAAACTTCTCTGCTTAAAATAGTAATACACAAAATTGTTATGTTTTCATATTTTATTGAACATAACATGTAAATATTCACAGTGTAGGATAGAAAAAAAAGTCAACCCCTAGTCTAATGACTTCTCCAAGAGCTAATTGGAGCCAGGAGTGAACCTTGAGTCCAATCAGTGTGATTATATTGGATGTGTTGCTGAAAGCTGTCCTACCCTTTAAAAACATACATTAGCTTTTAGTCTACTAGTTTCAAGAAACACTGCCTGAAGTGAACCATGCCTTGCAAAAAAAGCTCTCAGAAAACCTAAGATCAAGAATTGTTGAGTTGCATCAATTTGGAAATGGTTACAAAATATATCCAAAACTCTGGATGTTTATGTGTCCATGGTAAGACAGATTGTCTACAAACAAATAAAGTTCAACACTGTTGCTACTCTTCCTAGGCATGCTTGTCCTATGAAGATGACAACAAAAGCACATGGTAGAATACTTAACAAGGTTAAGTAGAATCCTAGAACGTCTGTTAAACAGATACAGAAATCTCTGGCACATGATCATATTTTTGTTCACACATCTACAATAAAGAAAACATTAAACAAGAGTGGAGTATACAGGAGGACACCATGAAGGAAGCCATTGCTGTCCAAAAAGAATATTGCAGCAAGTTTTGAACTTTGCTTAAGAGCACCTGGATGTTCCACAGATTTACTGGCAAAATATTCTGTGGACAGATGAAACCAAAATATATTTGTTTGGAGAAAAAAAACACAACTCTATGTGTGTAGAAAATAAAAGGCACAGAACACCATCAAAACGTCGTCCCCACTGCAAAACCTGGTGGAGGGAACATGATGATTTGGTGCTGGTTTGCTGCCTGCCTGGATTGTAGTCATTGATGGAGAAATGAATTCCAGAGTTTATCAAGACGTTTTGCTGGAAATGTAAGACCATCTGTGCGCCAACTGAAGCTTCACAGAGGATGGGTGATGCAACAGGAAAATGTCCCAAAGCATACAAGTAAATCAACAAAAGAATGGCTTCAACCAAACAAAATATGCCTTCTGGGGCCTATACCATGAAGCCAGATTAACTGGTTAGCCAGTTAAATTTAGGACTAGTTTGCACCAATCCTGGATTTTGGGTACAATGAAAAGATCTAGGATTTAATCGATATTTGTCACCCTGGTTACCTACGCCACACAGCTAACCAGCTCCAGAGCAGGCTATGTTCTGGATTAGAGATTGCAAGCTTATGTTGTTCCAATCAGAGGTTATAAAAGGAACTTTTAAGTGACGTAGTAGTAGTACTGTAACAATTTCCACATTTTCTTCCCAATCCTGCACATATTTGTGCGCAAATTGTTAAACGAGCACTTAATTTGAGACGAGTATTAAAGACAGACAAAATCCCTAAGCATTTCCTGTCACGTATTTGCACGAAAAACAAAGGTTCCCCATTGAAGAATCAGCTTATATTTCCGAGCTTCTTCGCTCATACAAAATGTGACCGGTAGAATTCCCACCCTTACTGTACTGCACTGCAACAATCTCATCTGGCTTTTGCAACAGCCACAGCATTACTATGATGCAAAAATATATGTAAAATATAAAATACTCATTGTATTTTCTCACTTTAATCTCATGCTCCTCCTCCGCAATGAAAAAAACTATTTGGCTCGATCCTGTTCATCGTTATAGGTTATTCAGTACCAACATCTGTCTTTTACATGCACGTGCTTGTGAACTAATCTTAGCTTCAAGATCAAATACTGACTCGACAAAGAAAGTTGATGAGCTGCTTCATGGTACCGATTAAGCCTGATTCAAACTGTAAGGTTTTGTCAAGTAAAAGTCTGTGTCACATATCGTAGGAGAGATCGACAAGACAAGGATTATAAGGGAGTGGCTTTAATCAAAGGAACTCGGGTAGGAAGAACAGAGGAATGTCACTGGCGTCAAACAAGGAGAACAGGCTTGCATAGCAAACTTAACAGTCCGAAGAGGAGACAGTCAAGCTGTGTGTTGAGGGGCTGGAGATGGGCAGGAGAAGGCTGGCTGGCGAAGGAGGAAGGAGTCTCATGGGCGATGAAGAGATCGTCAGTGGGTGTGTAACCTTGAGGACCGATCGGTGAACTGAGTGAGGAGTGGGTCTTTTTAGCAGTGGTGACGAGGTCCAACTGGGGATTGTTGGTGAGGACGCAGGTGTTCAGTATTCTGGTGATTGTGGTCGTGTGACTGTTCTGTGAGGTTGAGCCGGGTGAGGATGTGACAATCCGGTATTTCTGAGCTTGCTTTAACATGGTTAAACCATGTTCATGGCAGGCCCCTGGACTGGCCCAGTCAGAGTACTGACCTCAACCTTATTGAAATATTGTGGCAAGAATATTGCTACACTGTAACAGTGAAACAATGTTTTGTGAAGAGGAGTGGTCCAAAAATACTTCAGATCGATGTGAAGGTATAATCTGCAACTACAGGAAATGTTTGTTTTAGTTTATTGCTGCTAAAGGAGGGTCACCCTTTGTTCCACCCTGCACTGTGAATGTTTGCATATTATCTTCAACAATAAAAAAACATGAAAACATATATTTTGTGTGTTCTAATTTTGAGCTAATTTTGTTTTTCTATAGTTGTGAGTTTGAAGAAGATCAGAGCACATTTTATGACCAATTCATGCAAACCTTTTTTTTTATCCTAAAGGGTTTACATACTTTTTCTTGCAACTGTATTTTGAAATGCACACATGGATATTAGAACCAAAAAATGCAGCGAGTTATTATGTTTTTTTTTTTTTTTTTTGCATTTTTCATTTTCAGTGTAAAAAAAAGTTTTTTCCTTTTTTATATGAAAAATTAAATGAATGGTTGATACACAGATTATCTCTCAAGGTTTGAAAGGAATTTTGATTCTCTTGATAGACAGCCATGAAACAAGGGTTAATGAAAATGTATAGCTGTTACTAAGTCAATCACTGTTATAAAGTCCATATGTGAATTTAAGGAAGCAATCAGATATTATTTTATTATACTGTTGCTGATTTGAGCTGTACCACACCTGCACGTCTGTTTGTTTTGTTGTTTCTCACAGGCTGAAGCGTTCTCCTCTTGGTTACAGCGAAACAGTTGCTGTTGCCATGGGGATGAGTTCATCCCAATATCTCAGGAAAGGGGCTCATTTTGGGAGGTGAGCGGTCTTGACGGTTTATTCAGTGACATGAGAGAACCGTTTTGTATGCGTTTGATAGCGAAAGTGGGGATTTCTGTCCTTGAGTGCATTAATTCAGAGAAACAGTGCAGAGTCTGTAGGTTTTATAAAAAGTTATTTTCTTTCATAACTTACTAATGCAGTGAGGTAAGAAGTATTAGACCCATTTGATCCCAGAGAAATAAGGAATCTATCTTTTAGCGTGAAGGACTGAAGAATAGCCAAAAAATGCACTTTGAAAGAAAAAGAAGTTAACTATTAGTTTAATCAAATCGCTAAATTAATCAGAGGTCAGAACCCTCTTTTGAGTTGAGTATCATCTGGAATATCCTGAGAATGCATTGAAAATGGGTCATTTGGAGGAACTACAATTTGATAGATGCCCAAAATAAACAAGAAAATGAATTTGTAAAAAAAAAAAGTCCAGAAGAGTCTTTTTTTCAGGTCAAATAAAATTTTTCTTATAATCATTTTTGCACTATTAAAACGCAAAGACTGAGTTGACTCCTGCTTTCTAAGAGGGATTTTTTTCATTCTGAATCTGTATGGCTTCTGAGGAATTTTATTAACATGTTGAGACCAATCAGATACTCAGTCTTGGGTAATGCCATATGAAAAGCAAGACTTTTTTGGCATGTTTATTTAGATGACTCATTTTATTTAAATATTTGGGTAACCGAAACCACCGATCGATACCTAGAGACACCAACAGCATAAGTTTCAGGACAGAAAGATGCTGTTGCATTCAGCAGGGAAAAATTACTTTAAGTATTGATGATAACACTAATATGGCAGGCTGCAAACTTATTTTTGTAATTATCAAGACGAGGTGTAGTAACAATACAAGTGCTTCAATATCTAAAACTAAAACACATAGGGGAGAACACAGAATTTTCCACTAGTAGTACAGGTTGTTCATAAATACAGAGCATTGTCTGTCTCTCTGTGTCATTGTTTGTATAAATGTGACTTTCCCAAAGAATCATCGTTATAAGTATCTTATATCTAAATATTGATATCCATGCCACCCTGTCCAGAATTCATGTTTTTATTGATAATGAAGTCCTCACTAGACACACTGATTAAAGACCACCGCACAGTATGTGATCTCATGGTCAATCAATGAATATCTAGCCAAAGCGATCTGAAAAAACTATACACATACTTTTCAGTTCATAAATAAATAGTACAATTCAAATGTACAAAATCCAATTTGTATATTCAAAGCAATGTTTGTATATTTCCAAGTAAAAGCATAAATATTCCTCTCAATCCATACCCGTGTACATTATACCTGAATTAATTTGAAAATAGGTTCACAGAATTGATTTTATTAAGTTTTTCAGCTGCTTCTTTTGAAATATTAATATACTTAGCTGCATTTTTCTTGCCATAATACAAATTCTAACAATCTATTCAGTGGGACTATCAGCTGTGTATCCACCTGATTTCTGCACAACACCACTGATGGTCCCGACCCCATTTTTAAGGCAAGAAATCCTACTTAAACCTGAGACATCACCACTGAATGGTGATTTTATGAACTCCTCTAGACATGATGAGGATCAACATTTGGATAACATGCAAAGCCTCCAGGACATATCAGTGGCCACACCAACACTGAACGAGGATAGCCACACCATTTCAAAGACTACACCACCACCGAATGAGGACGAGGATAACCGCCTGGACAACAACCAGAGTCAACAGAACAACTCCCTGGAGGACACATCAACAATATTCACATATTCAGGATCCCCCCCATCTCTGTTTCCCAGCGCAGCTTGAAAAACTAGTCTCCGCAGGAACCAAGCTGTCCCACTTGTTCACAGCAAGTCCCCGACCATCGCCCCAAAAAGGTGGGCACCTCCCCTCCTACAGTAGAAAGAGTTCTGCGATCAAACCACCTGGGGCAAAATCACCCCCAACCCACCCTTACTCCACCAAACCAGCAGTAAGATAAACAGGACATTCTGCCTCAAGACAGCAACCTTGGGGAATGTTTTCAGAACAGGCAGATGTCCTCAGCCCCTTTAGCTCTTACTTTATTAGTGATACAGATAAGCTGCCTTGACACTGGGTTGTAAAGCCGAGGGTGTGGTGACCAAACATGCTTCGAGTTCAGGTCCTATTGCAAACTAGACATGCTTCGATGACTCAAGGATGCGCAAATTACTTTTGTTTCATCAATGGCTCCCCTAGCATCTATCTTGTATTTAAAATGGCCTTTAGCTGACCATGCAGTTCTTTGTCCTTTTTAGTTTTGCATCTTGTTACTTTTGGTACTAGTTTGCCTCAGATCTAAATATACAATGTGTATTGTTACAGATTTGTAGGGGCGGGGCTCATTAATATTTACGCAAGGCTGATTGAGGATTTGCAGCCTCACTCCGCTTTGAATTTGTGCTTGATACTTTTGAGACTCTTCTCGCACCTTTTGGGTTTGTATCCATTATTTCAGAGCGGCTCCTGTTCCACCAATCCGAGTGCTGACTGAAGCAGCTCACTGTTGCTATGTTTTTGCGCATTGTTTAAAGATCACGTTTTATCATTAAACAACTCTGTTGAAATATTAACGTTAAAGAATTGTACATAATATAACAAGCTAATTGATTAACATGATGTTTATTCAGATCAAACTTTAATGCTTTTTTTATATATTTATCTTAGTTGTCAGTACATCTTTAACATTACCAAAAACATCTGTTACCCCAGCAGCTGTTAAATAAATTACAACATGCATCAAAGTACATGATTAGGAGCACTTGACAGGCAGGTCAAACATCAGATAGTTTTATTTATTTTCTTTATTATATGATACTTTCAAAATATATAATTGCATTCATAGCATAAGCTTGTTGACGGACTGTTATATAATGCACAAAAAAAAGCTTTTTTAAAAGTTAATATTTTGATGGAGATAAACCCTGATTTTGAAACAATGTGCAGAAACAGTGCAGCGGTGAAGTTACGGATCGAACCCAAATTGTGCGAGTAGAATCTCAAAAGAGGAAGCACAAATTCAGAGCGGACCGTACTGCATATCCACAATCAGCAATGTGTAAATATATCTCACACAGTTTCTAAATATTTCACGAGACGCAGCAAATAAAAAAAAACATAATAAAAGCCAATCTGTGAACCTGTTTTTAATTGAAAATACACACGTCTATGGATTGAGGGGAATATTTATGCTTGGTGTTTATGTACAAACATTGTTTTGAATATACACTGAACTGAGATCGTTTTGGCTCCATAAATGAAAGCTGGCTCTTTTGAACACATGTTTAAAGTCCTTTCGAGGCAAAAAAAAGAGCCACTGGGTTTCACTTGATGCACACTCGTGTGGACTCACAACAGAAAATAGACCAGTATATGTTTACAGAAGAGAATGGATAGTGAAAAGCTATTATGTTGGTGTCCAGAGTTGTTCAATTACTCCTGTAAAGACTACAAAAACATGGATAAGAGAGGAAATATGGCATGGCATGTTATTATCACATTGGTGTGTCGCAGTAGTTCTGAGCGCCAACAAAGGGAAGGAGTGTCATAGCATCAACATGGTGTGGGGTGACCTTTACTTTGATTGCCTTTTCTTTCAGGCATTTGGTGAATTTCTTCCTGGTTTTGACCCAGCTGGGCTTCTGTAGTGTTTATTTCGTCTTCCTGGCAGAGAACATTAAGCAGGTCTGTACTCCAAAAGCTTCTTTTTTTATCGGAAGTAATGTTTTTTTGAACGATTAATACCTGCAGTGTTCAGTCAAGATTCTTTATGCTTCAATGAACATACACACCATTTGTAAGGGCTCAAATCCATTTCAAAGAATAATCTGAAATATTGTTATTTTCAGATTATCACACCCCCCACCCCTAAAATGTCTCGTTATACAATAATAGTTTTGTGCCTCATGACCAGCTCCAGTTCCACACCACTCTGCTTAGTGCTTAGAACTCTCGCCTGCACACATCTCTGTGTTGCTCTGTTTTACTTCTGGTTATTCCAGCCTCAAATATTCCTGAGATTATGATGACATTAATTCTCAACACATTTGGTTTCTCTTAGTCTCCTTAATCTTGTAAAATTTCTTGTGAAAAATGAGTGACCAATTAACAAAATTGGATTTAACTGGCTAGAAAAGGATTGGTTTCAATGGGAATGTGTAAAAAAACAGCTGGTACATAGCTCATATCCTGTTTTTATATGAAATCAATGTCAACACAAACTAAAGCCGGAATGTAAAAGATGTTTTAAGGCAAGAAGTAAAGGAAGTTCAGGTAGTTCTAGAATAAAGAAGCCACTCTGGGGCTTAGAGCCTTTCAGGAGTTCCATCTGATATTTTTATGATCGCTGTAGGGGAGGTTGGGCTCAGTGTATTTCAATGCACTTAGCTAGGCATGCCTTATCTTTCACCTATCCCACTTCACATGCTAGCATGGTGATGTAAATGAGACCAGTGTTTCAAATGCCTGTTAAATGATGGTGAAATCCTAAATAACTGTAACTGTTTAGGTAACTCTGTGATAACTTCGATTGATTAGTTTGCATCGTGGAATTGTTAACTCTAGTAGCATTTGATTAGTGAGTAAAGCTAAAGATGACTTAGCTTTCACTGATAGGGTATTTGAGAGGCTCTTTAGCCATAGTCTTTAATATCTGTAATACAGTTTCGGGCTCAAAGGGAAAACATTTAATTCTCACAGGATCAGTATGATCAGGGGACCCCGATCCCATAGTTTTATTGTAATCAACCCTAAATCCAGTAATATGGTTTCCCAGTGTCACATTTGTCAAACATTATAGTAGTGTCAATTGATTTAAAAAAGTAACTAGTGGTCCTCAAAAAAATTTTTGAGCACAATTGATTTTGAATGTTGCACATTGATTTGTAGAATTGGATTTACAGGTACTCTATGCCAAAAATGAACAATTTGTTTGTTTAGTCAAAATCACTGTAAGAAACTGAATTATGCCTTTGTATGATCTGCTTGAGAAGACTGAATGAAGCACATGGACCAATAAGTACTGCTATCTTTTCACTGCACATCAGGCAAAACAAGCTGATTGAAAGGACAAAGCAAAGAGCTAAAAACCAGTTCAGGGTGTCAGAGTAATATGTGCCCCACTGCATTTACTGAATATCATATGAGTGTGTTTGAGTATTAAAAGCCCATGGGACTAGTGTAGTGAATTTCCTTATCCCAAGCCATAAGTTCCTTCACCCTAAATCCCGCGAGTATGTTTCACCTCGAAGTTTCAATTGATTTGGATCGAAAAATATTTTAACCATGTAAAATATTTCAAAAGCATCTCACCAACACTTTTGTAGAATTGAAGATCAAAGTCAACGCCAGGAAATCCAATGTTCACACAGCAAAGAGAAAAGTTCTAACTTATATTTATTTTTCAAATGTTCAAAACAAAGATAATGGTTACAAAACTCTATTTGTAGAGCCAAGACAAAAACAAGTTCAGAAACTGCTTTCCTTTACACGTAAATGCTGGAGTACATACGAGTTGATTAGGAGAAGAGCAAGAGTCTATGGGTTGACTCCTCTTTTATACAGAATGTCTGTGGCCAGATCTTGCACACTATGGTCAGGTTGAACACACATTTCTTTTGTCCTGTTTTCGTTTGTGGTCAAGTCAGCACCAGAAGTTTCAGCAAAATTAAAGTTTCGACACCATGGAAGTTTCAGAAGCAGGAGGAATACTTCTGTAACACCAACACCACATAAATATTTAATTCAATTCAAACTTATTAATATTTGTTAGAGTGTACAAAACATCGTCTGAGCTGTCATTACTACTCAGTAATTCAATGGAAGGCATAATGACACACATATCGTTTATTCCCACACTAGCCCTAAATTTACACTTAAATCTCACCAGCTTTGTCTCTCGATGAGCATCACCTTTTCTCTGAGAGAGCCAATCATGTATGCCTTGAATCTCTGAAGCTCCCAACAGCTTTGACTGATGCTCTCTGATTCGTATTCCTGATTAGGTCACTCCTCTGGGAGGAGACTGTTCTGAAGAAGCTTTCAAAGGCAGATAGCAGACACAAATCCTGGCCCTTTTCGTCTCCGGAAATTGCCCCATGAAGGAAGAGCTCTAGAGCTCCCTTATCACGTTGTAAACTTGGAGTTAAAATATAATGGCTTTTTTAGAATGATCAATTCCAAATTAAGTCCTTATTCTTGGTTAATATTTCATAAGTTGTATAATCGAATGCATTATTTATACACATCAATAATAATAAATGTTTGAACAATTTTCAGTCATTCTTCTTTTACTTACTTTTAACACTTCATTCATTCATCTTCATGTCGGCTTTATTCCCTTTCGGGGTCGCCACAGCGGAATGAACCGCCAACTCTCTGGCATATGTTTTACGCAGCGGATGCCCTTCCCTGCCGCAACCCATCGCTGGGAAAACTTTTAACACTTTTAAAAGCTAATAAGAATATTAACATCAAGTGTGAGTAAATTTAAGTCCTTGAGTGGGTTAAAACTTATTATTTTCCTTAATAATTAACATGCTGATTTATTTGGATGTGACCAAGAATAATGGTAAAGATATAAAACCTTTTTAAATCAATTATGGATTCAGATAGCACTGTTTCGAGACAGAACTCATGACCCTTCAGTCCCGACTGGTATTCGCTTTTGGGCCAAGCACCGGGACCCTACATCACTTACCCTGAGGCCTGTGAATGGTGCATTGAACTCGAGAATGTAACAGAAAGCTGTAATACAGCTAAAATAAAAAAAAAACTGTGTTTCTGTCCAAATAATTATGCTAAAAAATAAAATTGTTATCATAGTAATAGAGGTGTCAAACTCTGCCCTGCACAGTTTTGTTCCAGCCACTCAAACTGACCTAGAGCTGAAAACCAGCTGAATTGTAAGTGTGTTCAGTTCAGGCTGGAGCTAAACTGTGCAGTGTCCAGCTGTTCATAATTTGAAACAGCGACCCCTCATGCCTGCTCTAAATTTATAACACAATTGATACAAGGACTATTAATTAGTGCTGAAATGTATCCAATTTTATCTTCATTATTAGATTTAATTATAACAAAAACTTCGTAATTTTTAAGCTTTCTGATTCAGTGAACAACACAATTATTCAAGTGAAACATGTATTTGTTTTGATGGGCTGAAGTTTAGCTGTCTCTAAGGAGGTCTGGCATTGTGATGGAATAGTTTCATCTTGAAACTCTAAGGCGGCCACATTAAATTGTATGTAGAAAAAAAAATGTCTGAATGTTTCGAGGAGCTTGAGCATTCACTGTTCTGCACACCCATGCTAAGCAACATCTTCAGACACTATGGCAGTTAGAAGTCATACCTCTGGTTTTATTGTTTATTTCAGTGATTTGTCAATGATTTGTTATTGTTTTGAGACCTAGAGTCATAGCTTGTTTTTGCAGGTGATTGAAGGGACTGGTGTGAACTCCTCAAAGGAGTCACTCACCTCCTCAAACTCCTCAGTCGAGATCTCTGCAAACACTCCTTCTGGGCTTGACCTGCGGCTCTACATGCTTCTCCTCCTCCCCTTCATCATCCTCCTAAGCTTCATCAGAGACCTGCGCAACATGGCCGTCCTCTGCGCTGCCGCCAACGTCTGCATGGCGTTCAGTCTGCTCTTCCTCTTCATCAATGTGCTCAGCGTGAGTCCTGCTCCATAAAAACATTTTGTTCACATATCTGAGTGACATTTTGATGTTTTTAAATTAAAACTGGTGTATTGGATCTAAATCTAAACAATAATCCAACTGATAAGTTAAGCTTGTTATTATTTACTGTTCAAGTAAACAATTTAAACTATAATCAATTTATTAACTTTGACATTTAAATTTGACATAGAGCTGATTTGTGTGAACCATGAAGAGCTGAAGAATTTATGCAGCTTGGAATGTAAAGCGGCTCCTAATCTATCAGCTTTTTAAATTTTTTTTATTATTTTTTTAATTTTCTGTTAGGATATAATGTTCCCAAAAACAGGTGTAGAGTCAGGAAGAAATGCTTGTTTCGCCTCAGTGAAACTGACTCTCTGACTCTCAACTGCAGGATTTGAGCGACCCCAGAAGCCTGCCGTACTTCTCCACATGGAGAAAGTTTCCCTTCTTCTTTGGGACTGCCATTTTTGCCTTTGAGGGCATTGGAGTGGTGAGATTACAATTTCATTTTTTATAACTTTCTTATACGTTATACGGTTATAGTAAACATGCTAGGTTGTATCAGATCATTTATTTAAGAAGAACTGACTTTAATTTCAGAACTTTTCTTTAAGGAAGCGTACAAACTAGTGAAAGTGAAAGTGACAAGATATGGAGATAATTTGTACTCTACATTTAACCCATCCCAGTGTACACATACAGCAGTGAACAAACACACCGTAAACACACAGTGCTTTGGGCAGCCGTGGCTGAAGCACCCGGGGAGCAGTTGGGGAGCTGGTGCTTTGTTCAGAATAAGAATTCTATTTTTATTTTGTATTTTTATTTAGAAGACTAGGTAATGGGCTTGGGCCTTATTTAGTTGGACTTATGTTTTATTTATTTGTTGATTTCTGGTACTTCTTATTGGCTTTCTGAACAATGTAATAGGGATTTTGCATTGCAAATAACTCACCATTAATTGTAAATAACTCTTGTAAATACATCCATCTTGTGTGTGCCTATTCATTTGCCATCCCAACCAGTGTCTCAATCTCAATGTATGGCCCAGAGCCTATGAGGTCATTGGGTTGTAACAGTTTTGTTATTGCACTATTGTTATTTTGTAGTTTGCACTGAATTTTAGTAATCATTTATACTGTATATTTTTGTGTAATATTTATTTTCATTTAAAACAACAGTGAAAAAGAAATATATGGTTTTCTGGTCATGAATGGATAATAAAGTAGAAACTTGTGAGCGTTTGATTTACTTTTTTCTTATTGCATTATCAAATAGTATCTGATCTAGAAACATGGTCGGAATTGTAGAGAGAAAAAAAAGGTATTTGATCATAAATATGGGGATCGGTAGCTACTTGTAGGATTTCTTTTATTTTAGCCGAGTCGCTAGTGGATCCCCTCAGCCCTTGGGAAGCCTTGAATGAACAAGTCAACTGCTTTTAGTATGAGTTTATTCAGACAAAGACTTCGAGAAACAACCAGTATAGTCTCCTTATATACCCTCCTAAGGGAGGGGTGATCCGGACACACAAGAATATTCAGAGTTTCAACCCCCCCAGAACATATGGTGTGCAGGAGAATTCCAGAAGAAGATGGACTATGGCAGTTGCGTAAATAAACATAGGTTATTCTAGTCACAATTACCACACAGAGAGTCTTACAAGGACACAGAGTATAATATGAGAATTTCTTATTATTCTCACACTACTCAGATAACAGGAAACCACATGTGCACTTTTAGTAGGATGGTGTTTGTCCACTCAGTAGCAGTGCTTAACTGTTCACCAGTTAGTTTTTACTCTGTGTTTTGTTTTGTGGCTCTAGGTTCTTCCATTAGAGAATCAAATGAATGAACCGAAGAGATTCCCACAGGCCCTCAACATTGGCATGGGCTTCATCATCATTCTCTATGTGACTCTGGCCATGCTGGGTTACCTACGCTTCAGAGATGACATCAAAGGAAGCATCACCCTCAATCTTTCTCATGATTCCTGGTAAAACACCCATGAGCTGAACAGCTGAGACATACAAAATCAAAAAGTGAAAAACCAAACCAATTAAGGCTTTTTTTCATAATTTTTTTTTTCATTTTTTTCATAAATGTTCTTTGCAAACTGCATATATATATATACACAACATTTTTAAGTTTTATTTTTGTATTGTTTATTGTTATTTGTTGATGGTTGCTGTCTGGTTAGTCATGCATGTATTAAATCTTGATTGTAGGTTTGGTTGACTTACAACCAGCTTCGTCAACCCAAGATTTTAGCTAACCCTTAAGTTATACTCATCCTTCAAATGGCCCTCCTGAATGAATATCAAAAGTAAAATGTGATTTAAATCAAAACCGATTTGCTTTTTTATATCTATGTATATTATAAAGTTGAGGAAAAAGGCTTTTATTTAATAATAATGTTTTTTCTATATATATATAACGCCTTTTCAGAGCTCAAGGATACTTTTAAATAATAATAAGAACATTACAAGACAGCAAACATTATGTGAATTTAGGAAGGAAGAAAAAAATCTTTCTGAAAAACATTTCACTGTTTTGGACAGAAGGATGACCAGTTATCTGCTATTTACAACTACATTGATAACAAAGCCAAAAAGTAGGATTTTCAGTTTGCGTGGAGCATGACTCAAAGATCTGGGATAAAAACCGAAGCGGGAGAAGACACACCTTCATGTTGTCTTGCTCAACCTCACTAATGTGCATGGGTCTGTCCCACCCCAACTGATCAACTAGATATTGGAGTTCTTCCATATGCATTAAGAACTTGGTGACATGTTATTTCAGTAACCTGAAGGTGTGTTTTGCCCTCCACAACTTATCCACCAGGTGGCAGCATGTGCAGTTAGTAATTACCACGGGGTTTGTCCTTTCCTCAACCGTGTTCAAAGCAACAATATTTTTGGGGGCAAGAAAGAACTCTTTGTTCTCTTTGTTACCAAGGTAGAAAAACTTTTCTCAGGTGTTCAAATACTTATTTGTGGCCGTATCATACAAATAAATAGTTTTAAAAAAATCATACATTTTGATTTCTGGATTTTTCTTTTAGATCATATCTCTCACAGTGGACATGCACCTACGCTGAAAATTTCAGACCCCTCCATGATTTCTAAGTGGGAGAACTTGCAAAATAGCAGTGTGTTCAAATACTTATTTTCCTCACTGTATAGAAGATCCCACAGGGATTGTCCATCAACAGAGATCTCCAACCTCTTCCATCAACAGAGAACTTAACACTAATCAATTTTGTCAGGGAAGGGGAAGGACAAAAACATCAAGCCAGCAAAAACTGGTCAAGATTGGGAGATGAGAACATGCAGCTCAAGTTTCCCCAGACATAGCCATTTCATGCAAGGTTTTCACAGTAGCAAGAGACATTTAAGTTCTTGTCTTTCCAGAAGTCTGAGAGGGACAAAGATTAAAAGATGTTTAAGTACTTAACATTCAATAACTGAAGTACTGAATAGGGGCTTTAGCCTTATTAAATATTATTACAACACATTAGTGTTCACAAGATATCTTTATTAAACAATATTAGCATTGAGCCCTGTTTCAAATGAACCTTTTGTGTGTGGCAGGTCCAGTCAGCTGGTGAAAGTCTTGTACTCATTTGGCGTTTTTGTGAGCTTCGCGGTGCAATTCTTTGTACCAGCTGAGATTCTGCTTCCTCCGGCATGTGAGCGTGTCAGGAAGAGCTGGAGACGAGTGCTGGATCTCGCACTGCGTACGCTGTTCGTCTGCCTCACCTGTGAGTCTAGCATGCACACTAACCAGAGCTGTAGAGTTTTTTTTTTAAGTGAGGGCTTGCTGAGGCTTGTTGCATTGCAGCCAATCTCTTCACTTGACTTTATTCCGATTCACTAGAATCAGCTTGTTAATATTCATTAAATCTTAATATTCTAAATGCTCAGGGTAACAAAAGAGCTCTGACACAAGTAGTTTAAAAACTGAACAAAGATGGATCTCAAAGAAGAATCATCTGAATTCCTTTCAATAGATTGACAGTTTTCAAGATACAATAGTTCCAGCATTGAATGTAACTGAGAGATTGTGAAGTGGTTTTCATCTTTTAACTATGATTTTCAAAGCTGCAGATAATGCAGACAGAATGTTTTTGTAAAAACGAAATATCCATGGCACAACTAGAAAAGCAACCATACAGAAAAGAGGCTGTACTTTGATTTTGGGTCATCTATTTTCTTATAGGGTGAGTTTGCAGATCTGAGTGCTTGAAATAGACAAATTGCACATTTTGAGAGAGGTTTATTTGTTGTATTAGATTTTGGTCATTTAAAGTTGCTCTTTTTATTTTAGATGTGTATGGTTGTTGAACAAAAGGTTGTCCTCCAGATAGTGTATTCAAATTGTTCCAGTTGGGAGAGGAAACACATCTTTAAGCCTGACCACAACACAATAAGCTTTTTTTGTGACTAAGGCCTGAAAAAAGAACATCTTGCAAACAAACTGGCATGACAAGATCTTCTTTCATAGCTTATATGATGCTGTGAGGGTGGATTTAAATATTTCACGATTACATGTAGAATAAAGAACCAACAATAGAAATTAAAAAATGAAGATAGAGTGGGGCTGTCCTAATGTTACTTCTAACCATTCCGTACATATTTTGATATTCATATATTTGAATCAAACTTTTATATTAATTTTGCAGTAGAGAAAGTGGATGCAGAGGGGGAAAATATTCATTTTGATTGTTGAAACTGTAGCAAGGGGATGAATGTAGGCATGTGCAGTTTAGGATTTGAGGATTACTGAATTTTTTTTTTTTTTTTTTTAGAGATAAGAGATAAAATTAGTCTCAGTTTGAACCTTAGATATTTGACTCCAGTAGATATTTTAATGTTTTTGTTCTTTAAATGCTGTAAGTTATTTTTGTTGTTAAGAAAAAGGGATCGGTGGGGAAAACTTTTGACCTGTTAATCCAGGCAGAGAATTAGAGTTCTGTTCTGATACTGTTCAGTTTTATTTTATTTCAGATAATACTGAGCTCAAGCAATAACTCTCCAATGACCTGTCTTTTGGCAAAGCCCCTCACCCACAAGGCACCACAACCCACCTTTTGAGCAATCCTATTGGACATAACTTCATTTCAGTTATGTTTTTTTTTTTTGGAGAAACTTCGCTTTTAATGCTTTTGTTACTCCTCTGTCTTTATCATCCTCTTTGTTTGTTTTTTCGGACTATTTCCATCCTTTCCTCCTAATCCTTGTCTAGTATTCAGAGCAGATAGCCGAGCTTTCCCTCCTCTCCTCGGAAGTGATGGATGAATCTTCTTAAGCGTTGTAAACCTGTAGGCTCCAGGATTACTCTGATCGATGTTTTTATCTGTGGATGAACAGAATCTGCCTCTGCTCCGTGAACCGCCCACCAAGCTAAACTAAGAGAGTAAATATTTTTTTAACTCTGTTGCTCTTGCAGGTGGATGAGAGAATGACTTGCGTTTAAGGGAAGAAATATGTAAATGGAAAGTTTCAGAGGAACAATAAACAATTTAGGGATGGTGTATGTGGCATCTCTTGGTCAGTCATTCTGCAGTTTCGTCAGCAGTCATTCTGCTGATTTCTCTTATGTTTTCTCTCCCTATACTGGTTGCACAGAGTTGTACCCTGGAAATTGTAAGCTTATAACTGCAAGACCTGTTTCAAAGCTACATTTTATCCCCAGATTCAGAGTTTGTTGTGTTTGGAATGTGCCCTTTCAAAAGGTTCATTAAATAAATTACAAATAAATGTACCTAAATTAACTTAAGCATTTTATTAAATTAAACGAACATTAAATAATTCAACAGGAACATCTATAAAAGGGCACGGTATGTTCAATAACACCACTGAAACAACCTTACTCTCTAACTTATTCTGCACCAGTGCAGGTTAAGTTCAGAGAGTATGTTGCTATGGTTACTTAACTAACCTAAAAGATACCTTTGTTTTTGGAACCGATATCCATAAGCTTACCCTCAAACAGATTCGGTCATGCCACATAACCGAGTTTCTGAAATACCTGCCTGTTACCTTATCATTCTGTATGTTTGTTAAACTCATTTGAGTAATTGCTTAATCGTTCTGTGTATCACTGACATTATTTAAATTCCTTAAGTTTCATCTCTCCAGCTAGCCAACAATCCTGTTCATCTCTACTTCTCCACTATTATTAGGGCTCAAGCACCAGTGGTGCGAGAACCCTATTGTAATTGCTTGGGTTATTGTTATTATTATTTATTAGGCATATTATTTATTAGCATGATTAGCCTTTTCGGGCTGAACAAAAGGATATGCAACACTGTGATTGTGCTTCCAAAAATTGTCTCTTCAGCGCCCCCTTAAATGTGACCAAAATCTTAGTTTCAGCTATTTTGACCCTTTCAACATGTTAGAAAGCCCACCAAAATTTGTTTGAAGGTCATGTTCAATAAGTATAATAATTTAACACTCTCACTGAAATTTTACCTTGGACGACAGCTCTGCAGCGCCCCCTTAAATGAGAAAAAGCTTAACTCGCAATTTAACGAACTCTTCATTGGACAATTTCCAGATCGAGCTGAATTTTGGTCTGGTGACTCTTAAGGTGTTAGGGACCAAAAGTTTATCAAAAACTTAGAAGTTCGTCACATGGTCTTGCTGTGGCACCCTAATGAATTTTACCTTTTTTTAAACCTATAGGTCTAAATGGATTTATTACTGTAGCGCTCACATACTTTATCCAAAAGACATGAAAAAAATTATAAAATTATGAGCCTGTGGCTGTATCTCCATCCAATGTACATGAAAAAAATGAAGCATGATAATCTTGTAATCCTGAACAGATTGATATGCTAATTTTATTCTAATCTTATAACACCAACTATATATATAAGTTGTTTGTGTTGCAATATAGATTATCTTTACATTTAAAGCTTTGTATTGTTCAGTACTTTGTAAAGTGCCTTTTCACCTTGTTTCGAGCTCTTGACAACAATTGAAAACACTTGAAAGGCCAGGGGGTGGTGCTTTTGGCTCCTGGGGACACATCTTGCAGCTTTAATTATCTCTATTGTTTTGCACCTGTAATCAGATCACATTCTATTGTTTAAATATTCGCTATACTCTATCATTCTAGATCACTTCTGTCCTTCTACCATTCCAGTAGTGGTTGTAGCCATCCATCACACACTATAAATACAAAGTTTTTTCTTCTCTGTCCCTGCTCTGTTCATTTGTCATTTTTTTCTCTCTCCACCTTTTGGTCCCTTTGGGTGGATTACTGTCTCTTCTCATAAGATTTCGAACTGTACTCATGCCTCTTCCAGTGTCTTTACTTTCTTGTTAACCTGTTGTATCGTAGAAGAAAAACAGAAAAGGGAACCTGTAGGAGTTCGTACAGAAGAAAGTTAGAGAGAGAGATTTGGTGGAAATAAGAGAGAGAGAGAGAGGAGATGGAGTGTAGATAAGAAGAGATATGGAGAATGAGAAAGAGAGATGGATATACTATATATCTATACTGTAGGCATCAAGAGGCTGTGTGCTAGTCAAGCACGTGGGCTAAGCATTTTTTCGGACAAAATAAAAAGTATAACTGAACTTTCCAATCTAAAATAAAAGTTTTCATGTTCAACTTTTTTTTTTTTGAACTTACCATGTTCGCAGATGAGTTATGATCAATTATATTTACTCACTCAGAAAATCTGCCATTTGAGAGAAATCGTGCTGAAACAGCGAAGGGTTTGTATAACGTGACGCAATAATAATAAACGCAATCCGTCTCGCGCTATATATGGTCATGGAGAAAGCTCACCCAAGCTCTGCTGTGAGTGGACCGTATCAGACATTTACATGACATTAAATCGACACCGTTACACAACATGCCAACTTTAGGAGTATACATTATAGCCCATGTGAGTGAGTCAGTGAGAATGGGTCTCTATTTGATGTCCACTGAAGTAGATCATTATTATTCTATCATAATAACAGCTCCAAGTTCAGAAAGATGCATGTACTGTATTAGACTACACGTCGCACAGGGACAATGTGGTCCGGCTTTCTCATTTTGGGAACAGAAGACAAGAAGCTAAAGTTGTCTCCAGGGGACCTTCACTCTTCTCGATTAGCGTCTCAGACTCCATAGAAATGAACGGATTCAGCGCTCAGCTTGCTAATGCTTGGAACTAATCGTAACTCCATTACCTGGTATTATACCTGAAAATCACCGCCATTTTTTCCAATTGCACCCTATACTTATGACACCACTCTGTTATATCTACCACTCTGGAAATTACTTTTTGTTAACAAGGCAGCCTTCTTTCACCTCAAGGAAATTATGGAACACGTTGTCTATTGTAGATCCAGAATTTTTAGTTCATGCTTTCATTAACTCCATTATTGTAACGCTCTGTTAGTTGGCTGCTCAGCCGCCATGCTACATAAATTATAAATTACAGGTCCAGAACACAACAGCCAGAGTTCTCAAAAAACTGATTCTGTAAAACATCCTACATCAGTTTCTGTGAAGAGATGTGCATCCCCACCCTGACTTATGTGACAAATAACAACGACAAAACATGGTTCTCTGAAAAACGCAAACAACTTCCCCAACCCACGGGTGATGCCTACAGAAGTGAAGACCTTTGTAAAAACAGGCCAGAAATATATTGAACAAGGAGATCAGAGCTGGAAATAGAATGTACTCTGAAAAGCAGCAAAACCAGGTTGCTACCAATAATCCTGCTTCAGTATCGTTAGGCCCAAAGACCATCACAATGCACCAGCATCTTCATCAATGGGCAATTGAAACTTGGTGAATGAGCTCAACAATTTTTACTGTAAGTTTGAGAGACCCCCACACTCCCCGATTGTCTCCCTGAGCAGCCATTAACACCTCCACGAACACCTTCAGCACACATCTTTCTCCCTCCCACTCCTACTCTACAGATCAGCGAGGGTTATGTTTGTCAGCTCTTCAGGGAGCCGAAGAGGAGGAAATCCCCAGGTCCTAATGGGGTCTCACCAGCATGCCTAAGAACCTGTGCTGACCAACTGGCTCCCATCTTCTCTTTGATTTTCAACAGATCACTGGAGATGTTTGAAATCCCTGCATGCTTCAAATTCTCCACCATCGTCCCTATCCCCTGGAATCCTAAAATTAAAGACCAGTGGCCGTGACATCTGTGGTAATGAAGTCCTTTGAAAGACTGGTGCTGAGCCACATGAAGAACATCACTGGACCCCTGCAATTTGCCTACCGGTCTGGGAAGAAGGCAGTCAACACGAGGCTGCAATACATCCTGCAACATCTGAATAAGCCAGGAAGTTATGTGAAGATCCTGTTTGTGGACTTCAGCTCAGCATTTAACACCATAATCCCATCACTTTTACGAAACAAAATCTCCCAGCTCTCCGTCCTTGACTCCACCTGTCAGTGAATCACAAGCTTTCTGACAGACAGACAACAGCTTGTGAGGATGGGTGAATTCACATTGTGCACTCGTACCACCAGCACTGGTGCCCCCCAGGTGTATGTTCTCTCTCCACTTCTCTTCTCCTTCTACACCAATGACTGAACCTCGCACGATTCATCTGTAAAGCTCCTTAAGTTTGTACACAACATCATCATTGGTCTCATCCAGGACCAGGAGGAGTCTGCATAAAGACAGGAAGTGGAGCAGCTGGCTCTCTGGTGCAATTTGAACAACCTGGAGCTCAACACTCTCAAAACAGTGGAGAGGGTAGTGAACTTCAGAAAAATGTCCCACCCTCCCCTTACCATCGTGAACAGTCCTGTGGCACCAGTGGAGTCATTCAGGTTCCAGGGCACCATCATCTCTCTGGATCTGAAGTGGAGCATACGCATTAACTCCATTGTGAAGAAGGCCCAGCAAAGAATATTTGTTCTTGCAATTTCTGATTGACTTATATTGTCAAAAATATAAATAAAACTTAACTCCCATCTCTTTATTTGTATTGGTGAACCAAAATAATGGGTTTGTATGTATGCTCACATGTTCCCACACAGATACTCTTTGTGCATTCCAACCCACATGAGCCAGAAGAAATATCCTCCCGATCTCCAGCCTCATTTACATACATGTAAATGTGTTAATGAGAGCACTGAAAGATAATGCCAAACATAATACAGGTGCAGTCTATTAAATAATGTAATTGCTGCCAGTCAGATTTTACTCATTAAAACACTCATATTTTAAGTAAAAAATAGGCAGCATTAATTTGAAAGGAATACCCATTTGAATAGACAATTTCAATTAGTGTCTTTTGTTTGAAAAGAAGCAGGAATCCATGTCAATTTTACTGTTAGTAAATCTTTTACTCGCCTAAGTGAAAACTGACTTTTTTGCCTGTATACAACATTGACATTTGATGTCCCTGATCACCTCCATGCTTGGATCTTTAGAGGAGTGCTTGATCACTGAGAATTGTAATGAGCTGCAGCTTAAGAAAACTATACAATATAAACAATAAAGATCTCATTCTGTCCCTCTTTCATCTCATCTCTCTCTGTGCTGTCACCTCAGTTTGCACAGTGATCGATTAGCAAGCCCCTTGAGTATGGGTACACACATGTGTTGGTTCTGTCTATGGTTTCTACTGTGTTTGGAGCTGTTTTATGAGATGTTTGTGTGTGAGCCGGGGCATAGTTGAGGGACTTATTCAGTTCCGCTCATTTATCTCAGTCTTCCTGAGGCTCTGTGAATTATTACCTGCCTGCCTTATGGAGACAGGCTTATCATGGAGCTCTCCTCTGAGGCCTTTGCAGAGCTCATCGATGGGCCTTATCATCTATTTGCATGTTGGCATCCTTCTCTGAGCTTGTGGGATATAAAGCTAACACTTTTCAGGGTTGGTGGTCAGCCAAAAAAGCTAGAAAGTTTGATATGTCAGGCTGTGTTACTCAAAGAGGCCAAGTGTGCTATTGGTATAGTTTGATTCCGCAGGGTCTGAACCATTTTGTTGAACATTTTCCGTGACATGGGATCAAGACATTTTGGTGAAATTACATAAAAATCTATAAAGCTGGGAAGGTATGCTAAAATTCCACTTGCTGCTGTCTGGGTCTATATAGAAAGAACTTTTACATTTGCATTTACTTTTACATTTCTGGTCTATAATTTGCATAGGTGTTAATATGATGTAAGGACCTGGGATTTCGCGAAGATGGTGTTAATAGGACTTACGCTGCTCTGAAAACAGAATGTTTATAGTGAGTAACACTGGGCTTTACCTAAGGGTAAGACCTCTGAAGTCTGACCTTTGACAGACCTCTTTGTGGCAAGGTGTGTGTGTAGGGCAAATAATTGCAAACGTGAAACACTCCTATTTCTCAATTATTCCAATTCTGATGCAAATGGTATGGTGATCCCAACAGCTCCACCAAAAGTCTGTTTCTGATTGTTGGTGCCTGAGTTTAAGTCAACGTTGTATTCCAGAGGGTGGCAGTAGGACACAACTGACAAAGTGGACTGTTCAAATCTGTGTCTGGCACTCTTTTGTGTGCGTGTGTGTGTGTGTGTGTTTTTTTTTTTTTTTTTTTTACTGGTTTGTTCTGGCCCCAGGGAGAGAGAGAGAAGGTGTAGTGCAGACCCCAGGTGTTTGACTCCTCACACTCACTCACTCACTCACACTCACTCACTCATGAATTAAACATTCATCTGAAACTGTGAGTGTTGGCGCTTTTATGAGGGTCTGAGGGGAGAATTAGTATTCATTGCACTAATAGCTTTGTGTGCATGCGCGTGTGTGAGGGTAAATGATTTTTCTTCCGTTTTCAGCAGAAAGTAAAAGGGTTTGTCTTTCACGTCAGCTGAAAAGATGAATATTGATTTAGTTCTCACACCACCGTGTCCTGCAGACGGGCATCCTCAAAAACCCTAAACCAGTAATTGGACAGGATGTAATATTTCTTTAAAAACCACTGCAGGTGTACTGCTCTGGAAAATTAAATATATTTTCATATAGTAAAGTATAATGTAATGTAAAGTATAAAAAAATGGTTTTGCTCAAAATAGAATCATTTACCCAAATAACATCTGAATGATCTAAATTTAAAAAGTTGTCATGCAATGACACAATAATAGATTGGAAACAAAATAACTTTTTTTCAGGGAAAAAATGCATAAATAAATTTGAGCCTTTGAGTTCTGCATTTTTGCTGGAAGGGTATTGTGGGAGTATTGAACAAAGACTACTTGCTCTGTTGTGCTATTTTAAACACAACAGAGCAACTTTTCTGCACTTTCTGCACTGAAGCAAGAATGGAATGACGAGTGGGTGTGGTCAGCAAGAATGCATAGCCAGTTTGAACTTTACTACACATATCCCGCAGCGTCACAATGAAAATGCAATTCTGCGTTTCCTAATCGAAAGTGTAAATGCTTTCAGGACAAACAGCATTTGAAAGCTCATTTTGCTACTTTTGTTGTATGTACATGTTACACCTGTCATTCAATTTTGGTAATGCATTTTCAATTTATATTTGAAACTTCTAAAGCATTAAAATGTTTATGCAATTCATATTCTAAAGCTACAGCTGTAAATGGCAAATGTATATTATATATTTTCATTTTCATTTAGCCACAAACGTAGCACACATGTAATGTGATAATGCATCGCCATATTGCATAGCCATATTGCATATTACATTTCAAAATGCATTTCGCTACACGTATGTTTCCATAGACTCAGGCACCGTCGATCTCAACTCAAATAGGCATGGTTAAACAAAACATACCTGCAAGTGTGGCTACAACTGCTGTCTCTTCTCATGAGTCCTCACTTGACAAGTCGCCGGAACCGTGCACGTAAAATGCATAAAACAGTTATGTGCATTTAACTTTGACTGTATTTAACAGGCAGTTCGTAATAGGATTACTGCATTAATTACTGCATTACTGTTGGCTTCTGGGATGAAGTAAATTGTAAACTCACCTTGAAATTTTACTGGGGAACTGGGAAGTTACTCCTCGGGTCTCCATGATGAACTTCTCAGAGTAAGGGCTCACAGGTTCGATCGGGGATCATCTAGTCGTGCCTATTAAAAATAGAAATTAAAAATAAATTGAGAGCTCATTCAGGAAGCGAGGTAAATTAAAAAGAGCATGAGGACGCTTCCCACTCTTTAGCTCTCGGTTTTTGTTTTAGTGCTCTCGATTCCTGACCTTGCACTTAATTTATTATTGGTAATTTAATATTATTATATATACAACAGAAACTAACAAACGTTAAAAAAAGGGTAGAAAATTGTAACAGACAACAAACAGGTGATCATCATCAACTGCAAGATGAGTGATAAATGATGGGATAGTTTAATTAGTCAAATGCTAGATTAAACAGATATGTTTTGAACTCTGTGAGCGTAGCCGAGCTCTATATGATATACTAATCTCCAGAATAATCAATAGTTCCGCTTCTAGTGATCGAAGAGAACGAGCTGGAATATATCGTGATAGGAGACTGCTCAGGTAGGCTGGAGCTAAGAACTAATTTTTCTGCATCTAAAATAGACAGCATGTTCCATACTTTAGCAATGCTCCTGGGGTGAAAAAAGGAAGTCTTAGTAACATAAGAGATATGGTTTCTTAAACGTCAGTTCACTATCTATAATAACGGCAAGATTTTTATATTTAGTGGAGAAATTAACAGTGAGTCCCCCAGCTTCATATTTAAAACTGAGAGATTCTACAATAGCTTTTTAGAACCAATAAGTAACATTTCTGTTTTATTAGTATTTAGCATAAGGAATTCATCCAGTCATTGATATCAACGAAACATTCTGAGATCGTATTATTATTAAAGGTCATTTTGCTGAGATATAGAGCTGGGTGTCATCTGCATAGCAATGGAAACTAACACCATGTCTTCTAATAATTTTGTGAAGGGGCAGCATGTAGATTGACAACAGAATGGGTCCCAGAACGGATCCTTGAGGAACTCCATACTCTACTGCTATTGTGTCTGATGAGTCTCCATTTACATGAACAAACTGACTCCGGTCAGAGGTAAAGATGGGCGGAAAGATGGCGCAGTGGTGGAGTTGGTCGTTCTGTAACTGGAAGGTTGGTGGTTCGATCCCCGCTAGGGCCATTCTACCGTTGTGGCCCTGGGCAAGCCACTTCACCCACATTGCCCAGTATGGATGTGTGTGACTGGTGAGGGGTGTTTGGTGGTGGGCAGGAGGCTGTAGGCGCAGAATGGCAGCTACGTCATGTCAGACTGCCCCAGGGCAGCTGAGGGCATGGTAGCTTTTCACCACCAGTGAATGAATAATGCTCTGATAATTGTAAAGCGTCTTTGAGTGTCTTGAAAAGCGCTATATAAATTGAAGGCATTATTATTTATTATTATTAAAAGTTAAACCATCTTAGAGCCTGGCCCTGGATGCCTGCATCGTTCTCTAGTCTCTTGAGGAGAATCCTGTGATCTATCGTATCGAAGGCTGCACTGAGAGATAGCAGAACTAGAAGAGAGATATTGCCTTGATCCCTATGAAGTAACAGATCGTTTGAAATGTTAACCATCAGTAATTTTGTTGATACAGGATCGAGAGATCATGTCTTTGATTTAGATGCTGTGATTATTTTCAGAAGTTCTTTCAGGTCAATATTTAAAAATGTTTGCATCTAATAGATGTTATTTTATTTGAGAAGTAAATAATAAAATAATTTCTGCTTTTATAGCTGCATTTGAATATGTCGATTTTGACTGTTTAGTAGATTAGCCATTGTTTCAAATAGAAGATGTGGGTTTTTAAAATTTGTTTCTATTAGTTTGTGATAGTAGTTAGATCTTGAAGTTTTTAATGTCTATATTTAGGCATGCTCTCTTTCCAGGCAATTTTCAATACTTCCAATTGAGATTTCTTTCCATTCTCGCTCATAGTTTATGGTTTGTCTTTTTTAGCACCTTTGTATTATCGTCAGACCACAGAGTGGCCTGTTTATCTCTGACTTGTTTAAATTAAAGTGGGGCTACAGTCTCTAGGGTGCTAGCAAGAATATTATCCATACTGTAAATTTTTTTTTCAAGTTCATTTTGATCTGCAGGTACACTAGAAAGGTGAGTAATATCTGGTTGGTTTCTTATGAATGTTTTTTCAGTATTTTGGTTTAAATTTCACCCGAGTAGCATTGACTACTAATGTTTACAGTCTGCATAGCACAATATACAAGATAGTGGTCTGAGATGTCCTCACTTTGAGGCGATATAACAATGTCACTGAGGTCAATGCCGTGAGATAGAACCAAATCTAGAGTGTGATTTAAGAAGTGAGTTGCTCTGATCACATTTTTATTAAACCCACAGGAATTTAAAGGAATTTAAAAGCTGTAAAGGCAATACCCAAAGAGTCTTTTTTGTCATCGATATGGATATTAAAGTCTCAAAAATCAGTATTTTATTTGCTTTGACCAAAAGATGTGCGACAATGTGTGACAAGCTAATGTTACAGAGAATGCACATCTTTGTTTTGATACTGCCAGTGTTATATGGAGCACAAGTTCTTAGAACATTTATGTTCTGTCTTTTGGTTGTGTTTAGGGTTCTTCTATATATTGTGGCAACACCCCCACCATGACCAGTTGAGTGTGGTTCATTATTATAACATGATTTCTGGTTGTCGCTTAATTTAATTCAAAATAATAGTTTGAAGTTAGCCAGGTTTCAGTTAAGCATAATATGTCATGGTTAAGTTCTGAGATTAATTCATTTATGATTATAGCTTTTGGTGTAAGAGATCTGATGTTTATGAGTCCAAATTTTAGAGAGTATGTTTGACAGTTGCATAATTTGTAGTCTAATTTTAAATTGATCAGATTATTGGTGTTAACCAATAATGACAATTTTTAGGCCGGTTTCTGAGGAGGTGTTCTAAGGTGTTATAATTGGAATTATTTAGTCAGATGCTAATAAGGGCCCTAGAGATGTTATCTGACAGAAGTTTAGAGCCTAGCTTGCTTGGATGGAGGCCGTCAGGATGGAAGAGATTAGGGCGCTCCCAGAAGAGATTCCAGTTGTCAACCAACAATAACTGCTCTTCTCGACCGAAGGTGGCGAAGGTTCCCCTTTCGATGCCAGAGACAATAATTTGGGTCACGGGTGACAGGTGGTGAGCGGTGCAGATCAGTTTACTGTAATCTCCTTTTATCACCTCTGACTGATGATAAAATCCCTTGATGTTGCCATCAGGCTTCAGGATTGCACGTAAACATGTGGGTAAGTCAAGAACCCTAGCACCAGGGAAGCAGTGCGTACATGCTTTGTTCGTAACGACAGTCGCTTGAACGCGCCGAATGATGGAACTGCCAATCACCAGTGTGTTCATCTCAGGTTTCCTGAGAGCGTCGAACTGGTTCTAGATCCAGAACTCTTGCTTGGCTGGGAAGGAGGAGTGAAGGCCCCCCGGGGACAAGTACGTCTTCTTCTCTTCTGTTCACAAAACCAGAAAGCGGGACTGTGATGGTCCAATGCTGGCGTCTAGTTTAGTGCAGCAGCATGTGTCCTTCTGGGCACAGCGATGAAGTAAGTTTAGAATTGTTATGAGTGGAGATTGCCACACATCGTTCCTTGAGCTTGGATCTTTTGGCCTGTAAGAGGCTGATCTGGAGCTCAATATCTGCTATTTCTGAATTGATGATGCTGAGATCAAATAACTCCTGATCTTTTCAATTTGGAGAGAAACATTGTGGTGAGGCCATATTATTATGTAGAGTGATATCTATCTGCTTTATCAATATTGTTTAGGTTATTATTCTTTTTTTTTATTAAACAGGAGTTAAAATTTTTAGCTGCACTAAACTCTAGACTACACTAACACTATTGTTGAATGGTGCACATTAAAAAAAGTGGGTTTTGAAGCCAAATTCGCTAGATGTTTAACTAGGTTGTAGATTTAAGAAAACAAGTAATTAGTTTTTTTATTTATTTATATAAATATTCATATTTTTTATTTTATTTAGAGATTCAAAATTATTGATTTTTTTTTTTGTTATTTATTTGTTTAGACTATTTTTCAATTTAGCCTTCTATAGATTGATCATCCTTGAGCAGGTCAGTCGAATCAGTTCAAGCTAAATGATATAGATATTGTGTTAATGTAATACTCTAAAATGTACATTCAAATTTAGGAAAAACTTAGGACACCATATGCCCTAGAACAGGGGTCGGCAACCCGTGGCTCTGCAGCCGCATGTGGCTCTTTAGCGCTGCCCTAGTGGCTCCCTGGAGCTTTTTCAAAAATGTTTGAAAAAGGAAAAAATAAAAGTAAAAGGTAAATATGTTTTTTGTTTAACATGGTTTCTATAGGAGGACAAACATTCTTAACATTTTCCAATGCTGTAAAAGAGTGTAGAATAAATATTTAATTTCAACATTTCTGTCAGCGACGATTTGCGTCATCACCCACGGCACACGCTTCTATCAGCAGGGGGTGGGATGTCAGGTAGGTGGCTGCTGTAAACAAACCAGCGGCTGTGTGGTGGGCCCTGGATCCCAAAGAGAAAAAGAGAAACATAACTGAGGAGAAGAGAGGATTCAACGGTTCTTGGACCGAATCGTTTGCATTCATTGCCGATGTGGAAGGATTGCCTGAATGTTTGCTCTGAAGTGGAAAGTTGTCTAATAACAAGAGTAACGTGGAAAGACATTTCCAGGGAAGGCATGCACGTATTTAGTAACAAAGTGCCTGTGAGTTTATATACTTCTTTTCAAAAGGCTGCTGTTTTATTTTTATAAATGTATGCTGCGTTTTTTCGCGTTGTTTGTTGTCCAGTTAAGGTGCACGTTGTGCACGTTCCATTTTGATGTTGTTTTTGGGAATCCTCAAAATAAAAATGACATCAAAAATCCGATTTCTTTATTGCATTTCTCTAATTTCATCAAAGCAATGAAACATAATTCGTTAATATTGTAATCGTACAACAGAGTAGTCACGTGGTGCATCGTTCTCCACAGGGTGCACTGCAGGGAAAATAAACATTTAATCATGAAGGCTCATTATGTATTCGTAGCAAACCTAGTCATTTTTATAGTAGGCTAATTTAGATACATAAAGCATGTATTGCCTTCATTATAAGGCTTATACAAGGCTTTTAATTTTTTGCGGCTCCAGACCTATTTGTTTTTTGTTTTTTTGGTCCAATATGGCTCTTTCAACATTTTGGGTTGCCGACCCCTGCCCTAGAAGCTGGTGTTACTACCTTTGGCTGCAACAACTATAGTGAGACACTTCTTATAGCCATTTTCCTGTCTAGCAGCAGAATCCCTTCAGTTGTGAGATGTTTTCTGGGTTTCTTGCAAGTACAGCCCATTTCTAGTAACCCCACAGCATCTTGATAGGATTCAGATGTGGATTTTTGCTTATTTGTCTCTCAAATTCTTCATTTTCAGACATTTTCTGATGGCTGGTCTCTCATGTTTCTCAAGCACACTTTGTACTTATGTAGTTATAATAAAATTCTTAAATGCATATCCTTCTAGCTATGGATGTACGGATTTCATTGATGTATGGCTTTGAAAATACTGGAAAGAATAACACCACAGCATATAAAAATTCTAAGATGTTCTCTGGCGGTTCTATTGCAGGTTTGACAGGGACACACAGGCAGTGTGAGAGAGAGAGAGAGACCTCAACATCATTTGCAGTGCTTATGTCTTAATTCAGTTGTCATCGTGCAGCCAGATGTATGAGCTCACAATGGCACCGATTGTTTTCCTTAACTTTTGTTATTACACTGAGGTTAAAGCAGTTAAAGAAAATGTCAGACGATTGCAGCAGAAGTGATCAAAAGTACTCCAATCGTTTTTTTTTTTTCATTGAGCTGTGTACACACGTACAAGCAGAAAAGTGGAAATATAACCCTAGCCCCTCTCGTCTCTGCCTCCTCACCCTCTTGCTGCTTCTCCCTCTATCACTCTACTGTTTCTCACTCTCTCTCTTTCTTCCTGCTTGCCAGGTGTGACTGCAATCCTAATCCCACGGTTGGACCTGGTGATTTCTCTGGTTGGTGCTGTAAGCAGTTCAGCGTTGGCACTGGTCTTCCCTCCTCTGGTGGAGCTGATAGCATCCCCATGCCAACCTCCATCACCTTTGCTGCTGCTGAAAGACATTTCCATCGCTGCTCTGGGCTTCCTTGGATTCCTGACAGGCACTTATGTCACCCTGGAAAAGATTATCTTCCCTGATGGCTCAGGACAAGTACCTGTCTGTGTTGAAGATCTCTGCAACACAAACGCTACCTCATTGCCCTGAAGCTTGGTCCAACTTCCATTGGTAGAGACTACACAAACTCATGCAGACCATGCCCACTACTGATGACCAAACTGTCAAATGAAGGACCAGGGATTTTCCACAAATTAAGAATATGTTGACCTAAATGTCTCTCCAGGTCAGTGGAGTGCTCCTGCCTCAGGTGGAGGAGTTCAAGTATCTCGGGGTCCTGTTCACGAGTGAGGGGAGGATGGAGCGCGAGATCGACAGGCGGATCGGTGCAGCATCTGCAGTGATGCGGTCGCTGTATCGATCTGTTGTGGTGAAAAGGGAGCTGAGCCGAGAGGCGAAGCTCTCGATTTACCGGTCGATCTACGTCCCTACTCTCACCTATGGCCATGAACTCTGGGTCATGACCGAAAGGACAACATCCCGGATACAAGCGGCCGAAATGAGTTTCCTCCGTCGGGTGGCTGGGCGCTCCCTTAGAGATAGGGTGAGAAGCTCCGTCACCCGGGTAGAGCTCAGAGTAGAGCCTCTGCTCCTCCACATCGAGAGGAGTCAGCTGAGGTGGCTTGGGCATCTGTTCCGGATGCCTCCCGGACGCCTCCCAGGGGAGGTGTTCCGGGCACGTCCCACTGGGAGGAGGCCCCGGGGAAGACCCAGGACGCGCTGGAGGGACTATGTCTCCCAGCTGGCCTGGGAACGTCTCCGGATCCCCCCGCGGAGCTGGAAGAAGTGTCTGTGGAGAGGGAAGTCTGGGCATCCCTGCTTAGACTGCTGCCCCCGCGACCCGTCCCCGGATAAGCGGAAGAAGATGAAGATGATGATGAATGTCAAATTCTTTCATGGGTTTTTGAATCAGATGAATACATCATTCCATGGAGTGATGGATCGAAACAGTATCACTAACTTGACTTTGGTTTCCTTGAGTGAACAGAGCTCTGAGCTTTTTGAACTTCAGATGAGAGCGTACCGGAAGGTCTTCTTAAAGGCCCAGAATGAAAATAAAGTTCATATCACTTCAGTGGTTTAGCCTTAATTTTACAAAGAAACTCAGAACAGAAACACTCTTCTTTGCAGGAAATCAGTTTAAAACCCCCTTCTAATCTGTTCAAACGCATCATGTCTGATGTGCAATGTTAAAATAAGCACTCTTTCACTCCTGTTTTAAGTGTTAAGTTTAATGTTTTTCTAACTTTTAAATGATTCATACCATTTGTGTATTAACATCTCTGAGCTACTTTATGTGCATCAAAGATTAAAGTAAATAAGGGTTAGAAACTGGTTGTAAGAGTCAGTATTTGTATTTTTTAACTTGCAGTTCTCTTTCTATAGGCCCATCTACAGGTATGTAGTAAGTGTATCAAATGTGCAGGAAGTCCATTTAGCTCAGTTATTTGGTTCTTCGCACAAGTAAAACATTTCAAGCATTTATTTGTTTCAATTATAATAAGGCTCACGATAAAAGAGAGTCTTGTTTCTTTTTCTTAAAACCTTTTAAAATGCTTTAACTTTTAAAAAAGTCCCTCATCAATTTGGGTTTAATAAACTACCCCCATGAACCATCAAATGAAGCAAGCAATCTGCTCTATTGTTCTTATAGTTGAGATTTTCAAAAACTTTGTCAAAATTAGGGCAAGCACAGTCCCTTTGAATCTGGTGGATACATTCCTACATGTCTTTGTCACTTGTTTTTACATACAGATATGTGTAATATTGAAGAGCAAGGTGGAAAAGAGCACTCGGCTATTGATGAGAGGGGGAAATATCTACATCAGGGTGGGCAAACTATGCCCTGTGGGCCACATATGGCCTGTTGGGGTTTTAATCCGGCCTGCCGAAGATTAGTGCAGAATTAAGGTTTGATGCGAACGGTCACATTCATTTGATTTTGACGTGAAATGACAGGTATTTCAATACCAGGTGGCGCAGTAGGTGCAGTGACTTGATTAAGCAGAGCCCGAGCCATTTCTATTTATCGCTTTTCTTCCAACGTTTACTGGTTAGATCAGAACCCATCTGCAGCGATGTCAAAGAAAAGAAAGGTCAACAGCGAGTGCCCTAACAAAGACTGGATGCCTAAATGCATTGTATATATTCTTTGACTCTGTGCCATTGTGTCTATTTTAAGTTTGTGAATTACCTAACGTTTTGCCACATTTCAGGCTTCAAACATAAAGCTATAAAACTGTATTTTTTAGTGAAGAATCAACAACAATTGGGACACACTCATGAAGTGAAACGAAATTTATTGGATATTTTTAACTTTTTTAACAAATAAAAGACGGAAAAAGTGGGCGTGCAAAATTATTCAGCCCCTTTACCTTCAGTGCAGCAAACCCTCCAGAAGTTCAGTAAGGATCTCTGAATGATCCAATGTTGACCTAAATGACTAAGGATGATAAATAGAATCCACCTGTGTGTAATCAAGTCTCCGTATAAATGCACATTTCAGAGGTCCGTTTAAAGCACAGAGAGCACCATGAAGAACAAGGAACACACCAGGCAGGCAGATATACTGTTGTGGAGAAGTTGGATTTGGATACAAAAAGATTTCCCAAGCTCTAAACATTTCAAGGAGCACTGTGCAAGCGATAATATTGAAATGGAAGAAGTATCAGACCACTGCAAATCTACCAAGACCTGCTAGCAAATGCCCCTGAAAAGGTCTGTGCACGACCCTGCATTTCAGTATTTGATAAGTTCTAACGCCGCTTCGGTCTGATTAGCTAAGAGTAAAATTCTATAAGTCAATCCATTAATGGTTTAACACCACAGATATTTCTACCTCTTAGAATGAAAAACCACCCCACAATCTCCATCAGTGAATCTATGAATCTAAAAGAACATAACCATTACCTTTGTCTCTGTAACTCTTATATACCCATAAAATAATGGTTAGACCCTTTTGATGTTCTCAGTCGATAATTAGACAGCATCACCTTCAATACCAATATATTCTGATAATGATAATTGACGATAAAACTTAGCAATCAATCAATTTGCTAAAAAAATATTTAACATTTTCTCCTGCTGCTTTCTCTTGTTATCTTAATGTTAGAATTAATGTTATAGAAAACTCACTATAATTTTCTCCCCAATGAATTTCCCTTAAATTGATCACGTTTACACTGGGGCAGGGACTGGCTGGACCACTTGTTTTGGAATCTGATGCATCTGCTCCTTCGCCCATCAGAACTTTGCAGCGTACTTCTCATTGCCCTCTGCCAGAATGAATCTGATGAAGCTCCAATTTTGCTTCATGAACATCCTCTTTCCAAAAGAAAAGGACAATATACCCAATATATTTCCCTGTACCTCCTCTCTGTAGCACAGAAAACACAAGGCTCCAACATCTTTCCCCATGCCTTCCTTCCAGCCTGGTTTTAGAACTCTCCTGTTATTGCCTGCAAGGCTGCAAGCAGACCTCCTCATCAGCGCAAACGACCTCCACGTTGTTAGGAGACATTGAACTGGATCCTTTCTAATAGATAGACTGTCAGGTTCTCCTTTAGGATGCCTTCAACGCTCTCAGACTGCCACACTCGGTCAGCACCAGTAGCTCTAAAAAATGTGCATCTCTAGTTATGAAGACTTACCCTTTACTTTAGCTTCTTTCTCCTCCTTTTCTTTTTTTCTAAATTGATTTCACAAAAAAATTATTGATATGCTATTTAATGTTATTCAATGTTTCTCTGTTCTTTATATCTAAAATGTTTATATCATTTATTATAATTTATTACAGTGGGTTCCAGTTCCAAATGGATGTCAACTGGGGAGGACAAAAGAACCTGGAGTGACTCAGAGCTCAAAGAAACTGTACGCAGAGAAGAAAGCTAGCACAGACGAGAGTCAGGACTGGTTGCAGTGGTGTGCAGCTGAGAAACAATGTCTTTATAAAGGGAAGAGTGGTGAAGGTGATTTATATTTTTGAAAGATAATGATCTGGGATGGCTTACAGGTGGAACCACTCATGAATGCATTGGAGTGCGTGAATTCATTACTGCACAGGAGACTATACAGCTAACTGAACTGACCTGAAAATTTCAATATAAAAATGTGGAAAAAGTGAAATGAAACAAAATAAACTTAAAGCTTTGAATTAGTGAAAATAATATATAAAATGGAACTGAAACACATAAATGAAACGGTGACTTTAAGTACAAATCAAATGAATTAAAATACAAACTCCTAAGCAGGGAGTCAATCTGGCAAAAGGCTCTTGTGTTATAGAACCATGCCCTCTAATGAAGCTTAAAAAAGCTTGAACATATTAATATACAGTGTGAACTCCCCTTTTATCAACTCTATCAAGCTCTCCGATCTAAGTCATCTAACTTTTCTCTCAATCCTCTCTTTCGATGCTTCTGTATCTCTCGGTCTCTCTCTCTCTTTCTTTCTCTCTCTCTCTCTCTCTCTCTCTCTCTCTCTCTCTCTCTCGTCTCCTCTCTCTCTCTCTCTCTCTGTCGCTGTCGCTGTCTCTCTCTCTCTCTCTCTCTGTCCCTCTGTCATCTCTCTCTGTCTCTGTCTCGTCGCTCTCTCTCTCTCTCTTCTCTCTCTCTCTCTCCTCTCTCTCTCTCTCTCTGTCGCTGTCGCTGGTCTGTCTCTCTCTCGTCCTCTCCTCTCTCTCTTGTCCTCTGTCGCTGTCTCTCTTGTCTCTCTCTCTCTCTCTCTCGTCCTCTCTCTCTCTCTCTCTCTCTCTCTTCCTCTCCGTGCTGTCCTGCGCTCGCTCTGTCTCTCTCCTCTGTCTCTCTCTCTCTCTCTTCTCCTCTCTCTCTGTCTCTCTCTCTCTCTGTCCTCTCTCTACGTCTCTGTCTCTCTGTCTCTGTCTCCTCGTCTCTCTCTCTCTCTCTCTCTCTGTCTCTCTCTCTGTCTCTGTCGCTGTCTCTGTCTCTCTCTCTCTCTCTCTCTCTCTCTCTGTCTCTCTCTCTCTCTCTCTCTTCCTCTCTGTCGCTGTCGCTGTCTGTCTCTCTCTCTGTCTCTCTCTCTCTCTCTGTCTCTCTCTCTCTGTTTCTCTCTCTCTCTGTCTCTCTTATCCTCTTTCTCTCCTCTCTCTATCCTTCTCTCTCTCTCTCTCTTCTCTCTCTCTCGTCCTCTCTCTCTTCTGCTATCGCTCTCTCTCTCTGTCTCTCTGTCTCTCTGTCTCTGTCTTGTCTCTCTCTCTCTCTCTCTCTCTCTCCTCTCTCTCTCTCTCTCTCTCTCTCTCTCTCTCTCTCTGTCTCTCTCTCTCTCTCTCTCCTCTCTCTCTCTCTCTCTCTCTCCTCTCTCTTCTCTCTGGCTCATTAGTTGGGTCTTGTTTATATTCTGCTCATGTTTTCCTCCTCTCTGCAGAAGCTGGACACGCGACAAAGAGAGCTTGAGAAGAAGAATGATGGCTTTCATATCAGCTTTCAATGTTTCTATTTTTATATATATTAGTCATAATACACTACATATTTCATCCTCGTAACATTGAAATTTTGAGATGAATGACATGAAAATACTTATGTATGAAACATAGAATAATCTAAGAATAAAGATAAAAAGGTAAAGGAAGTGAAAGAGGATGACTGACAGAAATAGTACATAGAAAATAATTTGCTATGGAATAATGAATACTAGCTCCCTAAAAATGGAAAAAGATGGAGTAAATTAGAAGCGGAAAACAGGAGATGGAGCGAGGGAGGTGGAGAATGAAAGAAAGAGAGGGAAATGCAAGAGCCTGTGCATGAGAGCTAAAGTGTGAGCGTGAGGGGAGTCTGTCTGGCACGTGAGGACAAAATAACCACTGCTGGCTAAAATGNNTCTCTATCTCGTATCTCTGTCTCTCTGTCTCTCTGTCTCTGTCTCTGCTCTCTCTCTCTCTCTCTCTCTCTCTCTCTCTCTCTCTCTCTCTCTCTCTCTCTCTCTCTGTCTCTCTCTCTCTCTCTCTCTCTCTCTCTCTCTCTCTCTCTCTCTCTCTCTCTCTCTGGCTCATTAGTTGGGTCTTGTTTATATTCTGCTCATGTTTTCCTCCTCTCTGCAGAAGCTGGACACGCGACAAAGAGAGCTTGAGAAGAAGAATGATGGCTTTCATATCAGCTATTTCAATGTTTCTATTTTTATATATATTAGTCATAATACACTACATATTTCATCCTCGTAACATTGAAATTTTGAGATGAATGACATGAAAATACTTATGTATGAAACATAGAATAATCTAAGAATAAAGATAAAAAGGTAAAGGAAGTGAAAGAGGATGACTGACAGAAATAGTACATAGAAAATAATTTGCTATGGAATAATGAATACTAGCTCCCTAAAAATGGAAAAAGATGGAGTAAATTAGAAGCGGAAAACAGGAGATGGAGCGAGGGAGGTGGAGAATGAAAGAAAGAGAGGGAAATGCAAGAGCCTGTGCATGAGAGCTAAAGTGTGAGCGTGAGGGGAGTCTGTCTGGCACGTGAGGACAAAAATAACCACTGCTGGCTAAAAATAGACCCTGTAACACACACACAGAGAGAGAGAGAGAGAGAGAGAGAGAGAGAGAGAGAAAGGGGAAGGACTTGCCATCTCTTGAAAGGATTTTCTGAAGAAACGTGCATGGGTCTCTCTGCTCCATTACTGAAATCTATTTTAGACGAATGCAATATTTGTCATCCATCATTCAAATCAGAGCACCAGAACTCTTAAACAAGTAATAATTTAGAGACACCCTCTCAACGTGAGCAGTACTTGAAGAAGTAGAGGACTGAAAGAGGTGGAGATTTACAGTTTCTGTCTTTCTCCTGTTGTTACACTTAGGAAACATAATTTTGATAAAAACTGCAAACAAATAGCCTCATCTTCAACAGCAGAATTTGCTGCAGTGGGTGCAACAGGCAGTGAGCATACAACAACAGTAACGCATTATAATATTTTACATTTTAGAATAAAAATTAAGCAGTGTAAAAATTTGACTTGGGTTTCATGTTGAATTTTAAGGTTTGGAATCGCAATTATAAATTATTGACATTAAGTTTGAGATGAAATTTCAAAGTTTAAAATTGCAAAACAAATTCAAACGTTAAAAGTGTAAAAAAATTTAAGTTTAAAAAGTACAAAAATGTAAAAAAAAAATGCTTTCATTTGGGTGGTGAAAATCTAACTTAACGTATGTGTTAAAAGAGAGATGTTTGAATTTCTATGTTTGTATTTAACTGTGACTGTGATAAATCTAAAAACAAGGATGGATGAGATTGTATATAATTGTGTTGCAATTTTTGAGACTATTCTAAAATGAGGCAACTTTAGAAGTTTTTGTAAGGTGTGTAAAGGCTCGTTTCAATCCGTTTGTGATTTAAAACTCATGCACTAGACTTAAATTATTGCTTCAACATAACAGTCAGAGATGGTTATTTTAATTTAAATCAAGCACTAGGCTGTTCATTTTTAACTTTTATAACAATTAGAACAGCTGGTTACTTTTTAATGTTTGAGTTGGTAATCGATCACATTAAAGTGTGTTTTTCTGCTGAAGTAAAACAAATTTGATGTCAAACTCTCTCTCTCTTTCTTTCTCTCTCTGTTTTAAATATGTTTTGCTCAATCATGTTTTGAAAATGTGTTTTTTATGTCATTTTATGTCATCTCAAGGTTTAGGGAAAAGTCAAAAGTAGAAATAATGTTTAAAAATTTGAGTCTAATTAATTTGTACAAATCCCAGAATTTGTATTTGTTTTAATTTATCTGAACTTATTATTTCAGTTATGAATCATATCCTGTTATTCATTTATAGACATAATTTTATCTTTCCGTTTTAACACATTAACTGATTGATTTAATTAATGGGATAAAATGTAATTGAGTTTGAAGTACTTTACGGTTTAGTACATTTAATATTATACTGTTAAACGTCTGTAATAGGCAAACGTATCACTGTCTCAAATGTCTGGGGAGTAGACTGTGTGGACTGCACTGCTATGAGGGGCAACATGCCCAGATCAAGGTTGGTTTATTTTCAGGCCACCCCTCGAGGTGTGGTGAGAGTCAAAGGAGTCAAGCTGGGAGTCGAGTGCCGGGCATCGGCCTTCCCACAATGGTTCATCGGGAGTTTTCTAGGTCATAGAATCCCATCTTCAGGTCTGTGCTTTGCAAGACAAATCTAAGATAGTAGGAAATGACAGCCTGGAATTTTGATTTGTGACCAAAACTGAATCAGAAATTCTGCTGTTCGGCACGAAACCATAAAAAGAAAAAGCATAGATGTGAGATCAAATCGGTGTGTGGGCAAATTCGGGTTTGATTCAGGTCCAAGATTGTGCAGGTTAAGTCAAAAAAAGGAAAATAACTTTAATCAGTTAACTGCCATCTATCATTTAAAGTTGTGTATTGAAATAATTGCAACATAAATCTCAACATTCCGGAGTGATGTATGTTTCATTTCTGGCTTAACCTAGATTTCTTTTTTTTTCTAAATAAATACAGCACCTTAACCTCATTTTCATTGTAAATGTCACAGAGGCTAACCTCGTCACTCCCTCCTCTAACCAGCAGAGGGCACCCTCGTTGCACTAACTCCTGCTCCTCCACCTGCACCACACTACATTTCCCAGACACCCCAGGGGCATCATGATTACACACCCAGCTGAAGAACATTACACCCCAGGTCCGCCATGATTACACATCCAGCTGAGGAACATTATCACCTGTATTTAACAGACTGATTCCCTTTGCTCGAGGCGAAGTCTTGTTTGTCTCTGTGCTGCAACTCTGAGCATTTACCCTGTCTATAAGTCTGCCTGTTGTGACCGTGCCTGCTTACCGTTTACGATCTTTGCTGCCTGCCCTGACTACCTGCCTGTTATTTTGACTACGTGTAATAAAAGCCTGCAAATGGATCCCAACTCGAGTGATGATATGTTACAGAAGACTTCGCCATCTTACGATCCAGCGGCTTTCTCACAACTGTCATCAGCGCTGTCTACTCAGGCAGATCAACTCGCTGCTCAGCAACATCGGCTGAGTTGCTTAACATCCCTCACCGAGGAGCTGGTAATCGCGCTGCAGAAGGTGCATGTCTCTTCTCCAGTGGCAGCCATGACGTCACCGAGCGCTCACGCCGCTTCCGCCGCTTCCGCCGCCGTGGATGTGCCGCAGGTCAGCCCTCACCTCGGCTGTCCGGAGAGGTTTGATCAGCCCCGTGAGAGCAAGAGAGCAGGCGACGAATTGTTGGAGTGTTCACAGGACAGAAAGTACCGCCCAATATGGACCCCAGCTGACAGTCCTGGTGAGTCTCTAGTGGATCTCTCTGAGGTCCATATGAGCGTGCTCTTAACCCAGAGGCTGCAAGAGCTCCAGCGGGATGGACTGCCCTATGGACTCTATGCAGAGAAGCTGTGGACGAGGTTGCAGGGGTTTGGGCTGCCAGACCTTTGGCTCTTTTCCTTGTTCCTGGATGGACTGGAGGAACCAGTGAACCACAGCAGGCTAGGGGACAAGTGGAGTTGGGACTTCTGGCAGTTAGTCGATGACTTCATCCAGCAGAAGGAGCGGGAGCTCTATGGTGAGGATCTCGAGCTTCTGCTGGGCAGTGATGACTTCCAGGACTCACCATCTTCCCCAAGCAGTATAAAGTCAACGGAGACACGCAATAAGTCACAGAAGAGGAGACTGAGAAGGGCCGTCCGGAGGTCTGAAGGAGAGGTTGCCCTCCCAGAGTGGTATGGGCTTCCTATCCTCAGTCCTCAAGTTTTTGAGCCCGTTAGTGCCTCAGATCCCTCCAAGGTGGAGAATCGCACTCCCCACATACCCTGCGCAAAGCTTCCCATCCAGACTCCGTCTGCCTCATGCCCTGAGAGGGTCGGTCTAGACACCTCCACGGGGGTGCCACAACCACAACCTCCTCCGAAGAAGAAGAAGAGGAAGAAAAGGAGGGGTTCAAACCCCTCAACTCTCTCTTTTTCAGTCAGTACGACCGAGTCTACTGCTCGGAGGATTAGTGGAGACCGCGCCAGTGTTGCCCCGGAAACGCTGATCCCTGAGGCTGAGGGGAGAGTCGTGGTTGAAGTGTGCCATGTTCCTGTCATTAAGGATGGGGGTTCTTGTTATGCCGTCCTGCTTGTTTTATTGCCTCGCCTGAGTCTGCCGGCGCCGCCCCAGGTTCCGTGTCTGCCGGCGCCGCCCCAGGTTCCGTGTCTGCCGGCGCCGCCCCAGGTTCCGTGTCTGCCTGCGCCGCCCCAGGTTCCGTGTCTGCCTGCGCCGCCCCAGGTTCCGTGTCTGCCTTCGCCGCTCCAGGTTCCGTGTCTGCCTTCGCCGCTGGTCCGTGTCTGCCTTCGCCGCTCCAGGTTCCGTGTCTGCCTTCGCCATCCCGAGTGACCCGTGTCATCTGCCGGCACCAACACAGACGCCGGATTGCCCTGCCTGCCGGCAGCTCAACCCAGCCGCCGCTGCCCTGCCCTGCCGGCGCCCACAACCCAGGCGCCGCTGCCCTGCCCTGCCGGCGGCCCACCCAGCGGCCGCTGCCATGACCCTGCCGGCGCAAACCCAGCGCCTGACTTGCCCTTGCCTGCCGGCGCCAACCCGCGCCGCTGCCCGCCCTTGCCTTGCCAGGCGCCAACCCAGCGCCGCATGCCCTGCCCTTGCCGGCGCCAACCCCAGCGCCGCTGCCCTGTGCCCTGCCTGCGCCGAAACCCAGCGCCGCTGCCCTGCCCCTGCCGGCGGCCAACCCAGCGCCGCTGCCCTGCCCCTGCCGGCGCCAACCCAGCGCCGCTGCCCTTGCCCTGCCGGCGCCAACCCAGCGCCGCTGCCCCTGCCCTGCCGGCGCCAACCCAGCGCCGCTTGCCCGCCCTTCGCCGGCGCCAACCCAGCGCCGCTGCCCTGCCCTGCCGGCGCCAACCCAGCGCCGCTGCCCTGCCCTGCCGGCGCCAACCCAGCGCCCCTGCCCTGCCGGCGCCAACCCAGCGCTGCTGCCCTGCCCTGCCGGCGCCAACCCAGCGCCGCTGCCCTGCTCTGCCGGCGCCAACCCAGCGCCGCTGCCCTGCTCTGCCGGCGCCAACCCCGCGCCGCTGCCCTGCTCTGCCGGCGCCAACCCAGCGCCGCTGCCCTGCTCTGCCGGCGCCAACCGAGCGCCGCTGCCCTGCTCTGCCGGCGCCACCCGAGCGCCGCCGCCCAGCTCTGCCGAAGCCTGCTCTTCGCCTGCCGGCGCCACCCGAGCGCCGCCGCCTAGCTCTGACGATGCCTGCTCTTCGCCTGACGGCGCCACCCGAGCGCCGCCGACCAGCTCTACCGATGCCTGCTCTTCGCCTGCCAGCGCCACCCGAACGCCGCCGCCCAGCTCTGACGATGCCTGCTCTGCGCCTGCCAGCGCCACCCGAGCGCCGTTGCCCAGCTCTGCCGATGCCTACTCTACGCCTGCCGGTGCCACCCGAGCGCCGTTGCCCAGCTCTGCCGATGCCTACTCTACGCCTGCCGGTGCCACCCGAGCGCCGCCGCCCAGCTCTGCCGATGCCTACTCTGCGCCTGCCGGCGCCACCCGAGCGCCGCCGCCCAGCTCTGCCGATGCCTGCTCTTCGCCTGCCGGCGCCACCCGAGCGCCGCCGCCCAGCTCTGCCGACGCTTACTCTGTGCCTGCCGGCGCCACCCGAGCGCCGCCGCCCAGCTCTGCCGACGCCTGCTCTTCGCCTGCCGGCGCCACCCGAGCGCCGCCGCCCAGCTTTACCGATGCCTGCTCTTCGCCTGCCGGCGCCACCCGAGCGCCGCCGCCCAGCTCTGACGATGCCTGCTCTTCGCCTGCCAGCGCCACCCGAGCGCCGCCGCCCAGCTCTGCTGACGTCTGCTCAACGCCTGCGCCTGCCGGCGCCACCTGAGCGCCGCTGCCCAGCTCTGCCGATGCCTACTCTGCGCCTGCCGACGCCACCCGAGCGCCGCTGCCCAGCTCTGCCGATGCCTACTCTGCGCCTGCCGGCGCCACCCGAGCACCGCTGCCCAGCTCCGCCGGCACCTGCTCTTCCCCTGCACCTGCCGGTGCCACCCGAGCGCTGTTGCCCAGCTCTGCCGATGCCTACTCTGCGCCTGCCGGCGTCACCCGAGCGCTGCTGCCCAGCTCCGCCGGTACCTGCTCTTCGCCTGCTCTTGCCGATGCCACAGGCCTTGTTTCTGAGGTCACTTTTTGTGGCATGGCTCCTGCCACCAGCTCCTCCCTGGACTGCCTCTTAGGCACAGGGAGGGGTACGGTTCAGAGGAGCACTCTTGGGTAACGCGGACGACACTCTCGACCCAGGCCTCACGGGGACCTTCCACCGCAACCACCCGAACAAACCGGCTCCTCGACCACGTGGGAGACCCCGTCACCGTCTGCCTCATCGCGCCAGGAGTCGCTCATAGGGAGGGGGCTATGTCACAGAGGCTAACCTCGTCACTCCCTCCTCTAACCAGCAGAGGGCACCCTCGTTGCACTAACTCCTGCTCCTCCACCTGCACCACACTACATTTCCCAGACACCCCAGGGGCATCATGATTACACACCCAGCTGAAGAACATTACACCCCAGGTCCGCCATGATTACACATCCAGCTGAGGAACATTATCACCTGTATTTAACAGACTGATTCCCTTTGCTCGAGGCGAAGTCTTGTTTGTCTCTGTGCTGCAACTCTGAGCATTTACCCTGTCTATAAGTCTGCCTGTTGTGACCGTGCCTGCTTACCGTTTACGATCTTTGCTGCCTGCCCTGACTACCTGCCTGTTATTTTGACTACGTGTAATAAAAGCCTGCAAATGGATCCCAACTCGAGTGATGATATGTTACAGTAAACATACTGATCATAATCCGAAAGTATTTTACCTTGGAACAAATACTTGTTCAGCTACAGCTTTCATTAAAAAAAATAAAAATTAATAAACAACCTTTTTGATTGTACAGATGTTCTGCTGTATTAAAAGAACCAAATGTTAGCAAACTGATATGGCATGATCATCTTATATTAATATTATTTTATTACTATTATCTACAATGACCTGACGGCAGCATTGAAATAATTGTCTGAGATCATCATCATTTAATATTAATATCATCCACGGAACTATAGCTTGTACAGGAGATGGAGAAGATATGGCTTGTTCATTAATTTTACATTGTGTTAGCTATAGATACGATATCTTCACATTTTCCCATCACATTTCTACCAACAAGTTAAGAAAGTCTGGAGTCCGATTGACAAGAACCAAAGCTAAAATAATTGACCTGTTACGTTATGTGAACGAATGAGCAAGTGCGCTTAAATAATTATTTAAACAATATATTTGAGTAATAATGTCTCTCAGGCAGCATGAAGCAGCAATAGCTAGCCGATATTGTTTGTCATATTCATCATAAGAACAATTTTTAAATGTTTTATTTGTTCAGTATTTGAAGTGGAAACCCATCAAAAGGCGAAATGGTAAAAGTTCCCACTTGACGAGTCTGTGGGGAGGTTGCGAGTTCTCGAGGAATTTTATAGTGCCGGAGCAAAGGGTTGTTTCGAGTGGAAATGTATTTTACAATATGCTGCACACCTGTCCACTTCAAGCACTAGTTTGATATCTCACTTCAAAAGCATTCAGACCCAATCACCCGGCAATCTCGACTCATCTGTCTCCTCTCACAGGAACTCGCTTGACTTGTCGCAGGGAGTACGATCGCATATTTGAACACACAATGAATGAATTTAACAGCCATTTTATATTAGGATAATATTTTCAGTCAATTAGTGTTAACTGCATTATTACTTCATTAATATTGACTTTTGGGATAAAGTAAATTGTAAACCCACCTGGAATTTTTACTGGGGCACTGATGAGGTTTACCGGGCACGTGCCCCAAGTAAAATTGGTCTAGTGACGCCCATGCTCCAAACTGTCTGATAGCTCTCCAATAGAAAGAATAAAAGTCTTTCTCATATTGAAAAAGAGAGAGATGAGAGATAAAGGTAAAGTTCATTCTTGATCAGTAAGATTTTACTTTGTGTCTAAGATGCTGTAATGTGATTTTACATTATATATCTGGTCTCTCTAAAACTTACTAACGCATCAGTAAGAGCAACAACCAGTCCAACCTATGATCACTTCCTACCACATCACCAGAGCCACGCACTGGTGTACTTATAAAACTGCCAGCCTGCTATCACTCTTCAGTCTTCACTGGACCTCATTGGCTTAAGTGAGACATTCATCTGTCCAGAGGACACTGCTAGCGGTCCTCTCCAAACTCTTCATGCTCTCCCACAGTCTATGTGATGTGTCAGAACACACATTTTCACTATATATCATGCATAATGAAGACAATTTATTTCTGGAGGAACTATGTGGCCTGCTCTGTTTTCCCTGAGGATAATATTAGCATAATCATTGTGTTTAGCACACCTCTTCAGCGTTCACCTACATAAACCATATGCTACAGACTCACCCACTTGTCCTTTTTTGACATGCTCCCCAAATCATGTTATAGTTACACCAATCACAATCAAACTCACATTCCTTATCCAGGTAATGCCACTTTTAGACATAACCTTAAGTCCCTGGATCCCTCTCTCTTTTTTGTTGTGTCTGGCTCTCTCACATCACTTGGTAACCTTTCTTCTCTAAACATTCACGATGTACCCAACCATTTTTGCTCCAAACTCTCTATATGCCTCCATGAACTCTTCCCTGTCTCTTCCCGTTCCACCAGAACAACACCATCCAATCCCTGGCTCTCCATGAACAGAAGTCCACCCTCAGATCCACAGAGTGAAATGGAAGAAATCTAACAGATCTTGAATCCAGACAGACATCGACGGGACAGACATCGGAAGATTGGTGGTTCGATCCCCACCAGATCCATTCTGTCGTTGTGGCTCTGGGCAAGCCAATTCACCCACATTGCCCCGTATGGATGTGTGTGACTGGTGGAGTCTGGTGGTGTTCTGGATTGGCAGCCATGTCCTGCCAATGAGGCTGAGGCCTACCAAGGTAGCTTATCCCCACCAGAGTGTGAATATATAATGCTCTGATAACTTTTTGAGTGTCTAGAAAAGGGCTATATAAATTGAAGGCATTATTATTATTATCTACAAGAACGATACTTGACAACAAAGGTCTTTGTTTTTGGTCTTGGCAAATCCTCTCCATCAAAGCCTTGCTGTTTTGGTCAATGTTTTATCCTGCGGTAAGGATAGAAAGAGTCGACTGAACACACCGTGAGCCTCGAAGGCACACTGCTAAACCCTATGTATTTCTGCACTAAATGAATGTATCTTCTGTTCAAATCCCTGAGAATTATTTATAATCTTCAAGTAACGTTTTAATCTCACCTAAAGAGTTCAAGCGCATCAGTTTACCTTGAGATTTTGTATTGATTTCTCAGATTTTTGTGGTAAATCTTTGTGTCATGTTTTTTTTCCATGCATTAACCTAAAGTAACTCTGGAAGTAATCTACTGCTGACAGAATAATTTACATTTGTATTAGAAAATCAATGCCTTTATTTTTCTTAATTCATAATCTGTCTTTCTGTCATACCATCCCAGTAATATTAAAATGTTTTTTTGTTTGTTTGTCCGGTTCCAACTGAATAATTCTGAAAAATGTATATACAAACCATCATATACAATCGGGTCAGATGGTCAGTTTTACTAAATGTTTTATCAACTTTTCTATTGCGCACTTTTTCTCAATATTGCTCTTAAGACACATCTCTCTCCTGGCTTAAGTTCATATTTTTGGTAAAATGCAACTTTATTATCAAAGTGGACCCACATTCTAAAAAGCACAGGTTCTGACTATGGGGGGAAACAAAGAATGAAAGAAACAAACGAGCAGAAACTGTTGAGCTATGCATGATTGTAAAAAGAACTGAAACTCAGAGAGATTGAGTGAATATGCAAAGGGAAAGTGTTTCTGTGTGTATGTATGAGGGGGAGGGAGGGGGGGGGGGATTGATGCATCCCTTAAGTGTGCTGGCATCGCAAGAAAAGGAGAGCGCAGATTCAAGGCATTTCTTAAAAAATAATGCTTTATTAACATGTAAAATCTTACACCAATCTTTGATAAATCTTTGGACCACAACCTTCATTATTCTCTATCTTTCTTAAAAGTGTTATGCTCATTATGCTCAGTCTCTCAACATAAACATGTTTGTCCCAATCCTTAAACAAATCTCAGTTTGCACCTTAAGCATTCAAATTCATAAATTCCAATAGAAACATTCAACAATTAATAATCATGCACATTCATTTTCATATCACAAGTGTTTGGTTTTAACAGTTTCACCCGATTAATGATTGAAATTAGTAAATGAAACTAATGCTGTATGCATCAGTCCATGTTCAAGACAACAGCAGGTTTACTAAGATTCAGAACTCTCACCAAGATCCAGTGGATTGATTTGCCTTTTGTGATCACATCACGTAGCTATTACTGGCTTCGTCATCAATCAGTAAAACATTACACAATAATTACAAAACAAAATGTATCTTCCCATCTTGTTTTCTTCAGTCTTAAAAGGATGAATTCCCATAAATTAAGAATGCAGTAATGCTTTACATTGTGTACCATAAACGTTTACTTTGAATTGTCATAGGGTGGCCTTCATATACATTAGAATTGGCTACTTTAGTTTGTGCTTTAAACTTGGTTAGAAACAAGTTGAGTTGAACCAATTTTATTAGTGGCCAATGATAAGACAGTAAGGTTAATTGACATTTTTAAGCTTGCCAAAATTAGCTTTAAGTGCTTTATAATCCTCTATTGCTAACCTTTCATTAACTAACGTCAAATGTCTCTAACACCTTTCCAACTCAGAAGTGTGAAAAGCTAGATGGAGTCAACCCCCAACTCTACCACAGAAGTTGTAGTACAGAAGTCCTTTTGAAATACATTTGGTTTACATTTCTCAAAATGTTTGTGTGTTAAACTGAAGAAACCCTTGTAAGATTTCAGCCTGAGAACAAGTATGCTACAGTATCATCCCATTACCTCGTTTGGCTTTAATTATTAGGACTTAATATGATGCCCTTCAGTAGCTAGACGTTAAAAAATTATGAAATATTCAATTAACTATCAGTTAATTTCTCTGCAAAAGTTTTCAACATACCATCAGAACTCCATTGTAAAGCCAAGATCTTCTACTGAAGTAGAGTTATTCATCTATTTTTTTCTGAAGTTGATGTAAAACCGTTTACATGGTGCTTCTGGAGATCCAGAATAAAAGGACATTTGAAATACCAAACAGCAGAATAATTTCAATAAACTTGTGAAATAAACACTGTACTAGAACTGACAAGTGTTGAGAAAACACCAGGCAACTTAGAATTACAGTGGTTATGCTTACATTAATCAAATGCTTACATTAATTATTAATTTTGTTGTTCTAAGCAAAGCACAAGAGAATCATTCCACCAACAAGAATTGAACTTTACAGGAACTATAGATAATTTCTCTTCTTTATTAAAAATTAAAAGATTATAAGAATACTTACTTTACAAAGACAACCCATTTATAACTAGACAACTGTTTTGTTCAAAATACAAAGATTACCCCTTGGTTTTACTAAGATATGAGCGTATCACGTCACAGAAATATGGACGAGATAGAAGTTACTAAGGTTGGTCTACTCACACCATGAAAGCACCAGGTTTCATGAGAAATTGACATATAAAGTCATCTGAAGAAGTATTTTAATAAAGATTCTTTATCTGTAAAGTATTCACTGCACTTTCTAAATATTTTACAGTTTTTAAAAATTGAATGAAGTGTACTTTCTTCTGAAATGTCTTCATGTGACAATGTTTAGAATAAGATTTTTGAGAATTTAGCTAATGTATTATCAAGAACGAAACAAAACGGAGAAACCAAATGTTCATAAGTATTCATCGTCTTTGATGTAAAACTCAAAATGGAACTAAATACACTTCCACTAATTCTGAATAATTTGCAAAGGCATACACCTGTGTGGGGGGCAAACAGTAAATTGAGCTCTTGTGGGTGAAGGGCCTTAAGAAGGTTTGTGCCCAAGAAGCCAAACAGGGAGCTAGTTAACACTAGCACTGTCAGAGCTTTTCTGATCCAAGACAAAAGGATAACATTCTCTGTAACGCTCCACCAATCGGGCTTGTAAAGGTGAAAGGCTATATGGAAGAAACAACTTTTAAAAAGGCACATGGCAGCACGTCAGAAAAAACATCAGACCATGAAAGCAAACTCTTTGGTCAGACTCAGAAAGGAAACAACTCGGTGGCCATGCTTCAAGGATAGCAGACACTTCTCATCAAATGGCAGATATCATATCTAAAATAAAGGCTGGTTATCCAAGTTTTAAAGTAAAATGGAGAAAAGTTGTGAATACTTTCTGAATGCACTGACTAAAGAGTAGAATACATGAGCACTTACGACTTATGCTATGTACTATGTTAGAAGTGGTGCATTTAAATGCATAGACACAGAGTTACTAAGATAACACTGACACTGTAAATGAAATAACCACATTACTCCCTGAACAACTGTGCTTTTGATAAGCCCTCGGGAGCAACTGCCCCTTTATAACTGCTAATGAAGAAACTCCCCGCTCACATGGTTGACAGCCAAATACATTACTATACTATTGTTACTAAGAAGTCATATAAGCACCCTGAGCACGTCTGGATTTGTGTTTACCTTGCAGCTTTGGGAGTAAGTTCTCACTATTCATTTTTAGAGACACTGTAACTTACACACATATAAAAATGAGAGAAACCTTATGGTCAGTTATTCACAGCAGTCCACAGTTTTTATTGCTACAAATTTGGTGCTCAAATTGTACGAGGCAGGATTTATTAAGAATGGTAATTTCATTTCACATTCTAATTAGGCTTAAAAATTATGCTTTGCTGCAGTTATTCTAATAACTGAACCAAGAAAACTATAACAAAAAACAAGAAAACTGTTAAAAATATATCTAAACACAATGAATGACCAACAGTGCTATGTGTTTATGACATATGTTCAGAGAAATTAAAATTCAGGTAAAGATATTGGCTCTTTTCAGTATGTTATGCTGTTGTGTTATGACTGTTCCTGGCTAAATAAAATAAAAGCTAAAGTATATAAAAAAAACATTTCTTGAGTCCAGGGGAAAAGCTTCCATTTATAGGTCTGTAAAAGCCAGGGTAAACAGTGGTGCATAAGCAGCCATCTTATTTGAGTGTGTCCTAAGTCTTGTCTGATCGGTTGCAGATTAAAAGCAAAAACCTATTAAGGTTTATCGCTGATTGGCTGGAACAACGCTACCAGGAAGTCACAGAAAAGAAATTTTGAATTACTGGCATTTGGACTATTGCCACTCTACTTATAAATGGCCGATGAATTGCTTTCATTTGACATTGTGTTTTTGTACACCAGACATCAAAGGAGGGGTATAAATAGTGAAAATGTAAGTGCTAATGTTTAAGTCTTCCCTATCAAGCAACTAACAGTGTTCTTTTTATTCAGCTGAGATAAAGAGCATCCAAGTGCAGCTTTCATCATCCCCAAAAGAGCACTGCTTTAAAGGCTCGGGGAAGAAAACTGAAGTGCGGATATACCCAGCAAACAAGGAACGTTATAAGGATGTCATCAGTTAGTCATAATTTGGTCACACTGATATTACTTAGTGAAGACTTTATAAGGACTTTATGAAATGTGGCGATAATGTCGAGGTAAGCATTTGTTGGAATTTCACTTTCCTGGTCCGTCACGATCGCATCCTCAAATTACGTTGCTGTTTAGGACCATGGGGAATGTTGTAGTGATGTGATGGTTTTCAGAATAGATGTTCAGATAACTTTCAGATTATTTGATTTGCTTGAATATTCTTATAAAAAATGTATATAGGTATTTTATGTCAAACAAAATTCCTGAAAACTTGGCAATCAGAAATTAACTCATTTTAGAAAATTTACAGCAAGTATAAATATATTGGAGAACTTAGATATTGCATCTTCTATATTAAACAAGTTTTGCACTATTAATAAAACACTTACAGATGTAATGGTCGAGTTAATTCGTTTTATTAAAACCCTCTGGTTTATAAAAAACTGAACATGCAAAGATGTGGGGACTATGAGAGCATGCACAGAATTATGCTGGGGAGGTAAACACAATTTAAATTGTATTAATTTATTATGCTGAGAGAAAAACACATATTTTTTGGTTAGTGGTTTAATATTATTCATATAACACAATATAAAGTTAAGCATAGCTAAAGAGAATGACGTCTTTTGATGCGTATGCGCATGACGCATTCCCTGTTTTGCACATGAGGTGATGTTGGAAGCAGACACCCAAGTTTATATGTTTTTTTTTCTAATGAACAAAAAGTATATTTCATGGGACCTTGATGGGAGTATTGGTGTGTCCAGCTCTCTCACGGTGTGGATTCAAATGATAGACATGTCTTCAGAGTAACAACACAGGATTGAATGACTAATGTCTACATGTTCATCATTGGAGTGGATTATTCTTTTAAGTTTAATGTAAACATTGCCTTTTATGTTAATCCAGAAATAGGGTTTTATTTACATTTATATTTACATAGGGTATAGTTTCTTCACATTACTTGCATGGGAATCACAAAACAAAAAAAACTTTTCTGGGACACTAGCGAGTCATGTTGCAGCAACAGACCAGAGACGCCATCCGAACCTGAGAAGTCATGATGAAGTGTCAGTTTGGTGACGTGCCCTTCATGTGCCTGTACCGTCCCATCGTTACATTGCCACGATGTCCACAGGAATTAGAAATGTACTTTTATGGTACATTGCAGGATAAAATCGCATCAACGATTTAGTGAGGTGGTTTATGAAGTCACGAAAAAGTACTAGTTTTGTCTCAGAAACGGGCTCCTCACTTACAAGAAACGTTCTATGATTACGTCGCCAAGACGACCTCAAATCACAATCACAAATGGACTTTTCTGGTAAATTGCAAGACACGTCGCAGCAACAGTGAAGTAACGTCCTCACAATGTGCTAATAAAGTCATGATGGAGTGCTAGGTAGGTCACAGAGATGTGCTCCACACAAACAAGAATCATTATAACAGTACATTGTCACCACCACCACAGGAATGACAAATGTATGTGGTAGCCACGTGAGATGGTACGTCCTAGCAACGAAAATGGTCTGGTCCAAAAACGTTGTCATAACGTAACTATGTTAGCTGGGTATTATGTACTGATGTTATTGAAGGATGATCACAACTGCTGCAACAAGGCAGTGAAAGATGCATTTGGAGTTTTTGTACACTGGCACAAACGTCCATACTAAGCATGCCTTGAACATGGATAGCTCCAGCAAGGGATTAAGTGATGTCCACTTTGCTACTATAGTGAGTTTACTATCTAGTACTAATTGCAGTCGGTCAATGTTTCCATAAGTTAGATTTGGCGTTGCATCTCAAACTTAATATCTTTTGACTGGTTAGTTTTTACGACTATACAAGAAATATGATAGGTACCCCTTTCACAGTTGTAAGCCTAAGCCCAGGTAAGTATGTAAGAAAGAATTACCTTCCTGCACTTATTTAGGTTTAGAACCCTGGGAGAAGGTGAATCTGAGTCCTGAAGTGCCTGAAGTAACTTGGCCATAATCTGCTATGAAAAGAACTTGGCTAAGTGTGTTTAGCAATGATGTGTCCATAGTTAGTTACTCAACATATTGTCAAGTTTTGTGATTACTTGAATTAAAATAGGGTACCCCCCTTGTAATACAGATTTGATGTGCCATTTTTTAGGTATCAGCTCAGAATCTCTTGCAGATCTTAGTTGAGCGTTGTATGAAAAAATAGCAATGACACTTTGATTGGTTGGTTGGCCAGTTACTCAACATCACTTCATCTTTTCCCTCCTTTAGAAAACAATAAATTACGTAAGTATGGTGTGTACATTTCTGTTACTTTTCACATATTTTCTACTACAAAAAAAACAGATAGTCATCTTTTTTGAGTAAATATTTAAATATAATTTGATATGAAATATTAAATAATGAACAAATCCAAAGGATTAAAAATAGAATTTCTTCCATGAGATCATTTAACCCTTGTGTGGTGTTCATATTATTGTTACTCTGCTCCATTAGACATAAAACGTTAACAACTCCATTCCATTTCAATGATTAAAAAGCAAACTCCCTCCTCCACCCCTCTCCACTCTTCCTGAAAAGGATCTCTCCTGTGGGGTGGGAAGGCTTTCGGGCCTGGGTCACCTCTCGGCCCGGTGGTCCTTCCATGGACAGCACGCAAAGTATGCTTACCCATTCTTGCCAAAACTTGCTTTGTGTTCTAGGCTTATTCTATGTAAGCAAACTCAAGAAACTAGATATAAACATCAATTATATAGAAAGACTGTGACATGTTGATTGTGTCACTGAGGAAGATCTGGACTGAATTGTACTACAGGAGAAAAACACTGCCCAGGGCTTCCGTAGTAATCTGTAAATAACAATAGCTTACAGTACTTTTGGAATTAATCGAATGCATAGCATGCGGGAAGGCCCTTGAATTTTTCATTCTAAAAGTGTAATTGCTTTTTATTGTACTTGTAAAAAGTAAAAATTTGATAAAACTGGATGATTCTGGATGTGTCTTTAAAAACAACCCAGGAGATATGATCAAATCAAAGTATTTAGAAAATCCCTCAAATTGTTTAATGTGCAGACTATATTGTGTTTGTCTTGGGCTGGTCATCATTGTTGTTGTTGCCAGGTGATTGTTTGTTGCTCCGCTCTGTCCCGCCCTTCGAGGTCTCCTGCAAGAAGAGCCGAGGCTTGCAGAGTGACAGAAGTATTCTGCGGTACTCTCTTCTGAAGTTCTGATTGAGCAGTCCATAAACCACTGCATTCAGGCATGAGTTAAAATATGCCATAAAATAACTTACAACAAACAACCAATCAGGCACCAATGGTGCCACTCGGGGCGGGTCCACTGCTACAGCCAAACCAATTAGGTTCAAGGGTGCCCAACAAACTGCAAAAAGCACAAAAACGATGAACATGGTTAAAAAATGCCGCAGTTCACTCGGACGAAGACGTGGTCTGACATCAGTGGAAACACGCCTTCTCACTCTGAGAACGAGCACCCAAATACGAAGATAGCAAAAGGTTACCACGGCGATGGGAAGCAAGAAATGCACAGTAACCACAGCAATGGTGTAACCTGCACTTGTTGTCTGACTAAATGTGCACGCATAAACCCGAGGGTCATATGTTAATGACCCCAGAGCCAAATTGGGAAGAATAGCCAGAGCAGTGAAAACCCAGACAAGTGTCAGAAGTGCTAGGGTACCCGCTCGGCCATAAATTTTCTCATAGGTGTTTGCTTGGCAAATGAAACAGTAGCGATTGACAGCGATGGCTGTGATGTTGAAGATGGAGCCGATGACACTGGCTCCCATCAGGAAACCGCTGACCTTGCATTCCGTCTCGTCTGGCAACCAGCCTGCGTGCAGCATGGCATGAAGGACCAGAGGGTATGGGTAGCACACCACCAGAAGGTCAGCGAAAGCCAGACTCACCACAAATGCGTTTCCTAGAGGGGAGACACATATAGACACGTACTGACTTCAGAGGAGTCTAGTAACAGCATTTGTCGTTATCAGCATTTATTTAGCATTAGCACCATTGTCATCCAGTGTGTCATGCTGTGAACGAGTTTTATGGTGAAAGTAATATTTGGTGGTTTATAGTGAGATCAGTGAACTGTTTTGTTAAACAGACTGAGAAAATGTAAGACAACTTTGAACTAAAAAATAATTCACGGGTATCAAATGTGTTCTCAAATGATTCTTGTAACAATCAACTGGACATACTCTCTGTCCCGCCAAAAAAACAGTTGGATCACTATAGTAATGGTTAAACATACCTTAATAATGTGATAAATATTATTCCCATGAGGCTGAAATGGTGGGAGCTCGAAGTCTGTTTTTCTCCAACAGACATATATACTGCATGCATATTTAACATATTTTATAAAGGCATTTATATGTTATTACTTAAATAACTGCAACTCATATTTTAATATTGTAAAAACAAATTAATAGCAAAAACCTACTGTGAATTGGAACAACAAAATAGCTGGATTTGAAGAAGGTAATGTTAAACATGATTTCAGAAAAAGTGCAGATTTTTTTTTAAATCAAACTTCAATATTTTGTAATAAATAAAGATTCATGGTCACTCCCAATTTTCCTTTTAATCAACCATCAACCTCCTGCATTCCTCTGGATCAGTAACTTCAAGTGAGCGAAACTGAGGTATAGCAACTGACCGCTGAAGGCTGGGATCAGAACTGAGTAAATTCCTACTGAGTAAATTCCTACTTTTACATCTTAAGAGCCTAATTTAATTTTACCGTAATTAAAAGCTGCGGCAATTAAGTGATCCCTATAGATAAGTATTCAGGGAATCAGGTGTAATAAGTCCTTTAATGTTCGTCAGTTTGTCAATTAAAGTTCTAAAAATCAAGCTATCACAGCTTTACACAAAGCCAGAGATGTCTTTAAACACTTTCAAACAGAAGGCTGTAATTCTGTGATGGTTGAATGTGCTTGACTATGTTTTATTTGTTGAGAAAATTTGCTTCACTGAAAGGATAAAACACCTACAGCTGCCACTAAAAAGTTTTTCTTTTCACAGATCTTCTTCTGTGTCACAAACTTGCACCTTATCTCCACTTCATCTGAGTAACCGCACAGTGCACCACTTTTTTCCATTAAAGACAAAACTTCCCATTTCAAAGCAGCTATATTTAAGTCTCTATTTAACCACTTCAACATCCATTCCTACAGTTTTGCACCAAAATTCATATTTACGTTTACATTTATGCATTTGGCAGACACTTTTGTCCAAAGCGACTTAGATTAGGGGAGAGACAATATGCAATCTGTTACATCGTCTATCTCAGCTTCTCATAATAGAAATTTTATCAACTGATCAATAAACCAAAGCAGTGAGGGAGTAGAGGAAGAAGATAAAGACAGAGGAGGAAAAAAGAAAGTAGTTTTTTTATTTATTTATTTGTTCATAGTAGGTGTTCTCTGAAGAGGAGAGTTGTCAGTTGCTTTTTGAAAGCTTTTAATGTTGCTGCTTTCCTGACTGGATCAGGGAGTTTGTTCCACCAGCAAGGGACAGTGAGAGAGAAGGTTCTGCTAAGAGATTTTCTGTTTTTGTGGGATGGAACCACGAGTTGCTGTTCCTTCTCTGAGCGCAGGCTTCTGGAGGGCATGAAGGAGTGTATGAGCTCATGGAGGTAAACAGGGGCTGATCTGAAGATAGTTTTGTATGCCAGGAATTACTTTTTGTTAAGAGAGTACAGATTTTGTACTAGTCACAGGTCAAAGGATCTTGTTTAAGAGTACTTAGCACCTAAACACATTCCGTTAAAATTACTTCATCTACTTCCCTATTGACTTATACCCCCCTAGGTCCTCTTATCTTATCTCCCTGATTTTCTTCATTTTGGCATCCTCTTCTGGGTTCATCAATGTCTACACTTTTTCTCTCACGCTGTCAATATTTCTTAACCTATCTGATTTTCTGATCCTTCTCTCTCCATTCCTCTTAATCAGGCAGATTGGATTCAAGTGGAGGAAAGTGACTGGACTTTTAATTGTTTTAATTAGGAAGTCATAAGCGTCTCTTTGCTGTTACCGCTTGCTCAAAAGTAAAGTTTAATTTTACAGTGATATTTAAAGTGATAAACAGGTTTTACTTGATAGCTCTTTATACCTGATCTACAATAAACATTGTAACTCAAATGTATACTTGTACACAGCTTCAGCTACCTACAGACGTGAGAAAATTATGTTAGCATGGTATGTTTTGAGGATGAATAGTTTACACAGATGATTCCTGTGGGTTTTTAATTTTGCTTTCTGAAGAGTTGAGTTTGTGCACTGCTGCCTTCACAAGAAAGAATATTCTTATTTACACTGAAAGCAGTAAAACAATGTAAATATTATTTACCACAAATATTTTTATTGTTTTCAGTTGGAAAAAAATATGATATTATAAATATGTTGAGAATAACATTTTCTGTGAAAGCAAGAGCTATTTTAAGGTTTTCCATTGATGTGGAATTGGATTTGCATTAAAGTATAAAAAAAGTGCATAAAATCATACATGCAAAAGGTTTATAATGAATGCTTCTTTAGTATTTTGGTTTCTCCCGAGTCAGTCGGTAACGTTTAGTGCTAATGCTAATGGTTACTGTATGCATAGCAAAAGATATAAGATAATGGTCTGAGATGTTCTCACTTTGAGGATATATAGCAACGTCACTGAGGTCAATGCCATGAGATAGAACCAAATCTAGAGTGTGATTTAAGCAGTGAGTTGCTCCAGCCACATTTTGCTTAAACCCAAAGGAATTTAGGAGGACTGTAAAGCCAATACCCAACGAGTCTTTTTTTGTTACCGATATGGATGTTAAAGTCTCAAAAATCTGCTTCGACCAAAAGATGAAAATCAGTAATTTCTTGAAGAAAGCTAGAATTGTGTTTTGGTGGCCTGTAGACAACAGTTGATGTTACAGAGATAGCACATCTTTGTTTTGATACTGCTGGTGTCATATGAAGCACAAGTACTTTGAAACAACTAAATTTATGTTTTTTTTTTTGGTTGTGTTTAGGGTATTTCTATATATCGTGGCGACACCCCGACTAGTTGAGTGCGGTTCATGATTATAACAGTAATTTCTGGGTGTCGCTTCATTTAATCCAGTGCTTCTCAAATAGTTGGCCTCCGTCATGCAGGGTGCGTTTGACCTCGGGGAGAATGCTTTTTATTTTTCTATTATTTATCTATAAGTTCTGAGATTAATTCATTTATGATCTATTGGTTACGAGTCCAAATTTTAGAGTATGTTTGCGAGTTGCATAATTTGTAGTCTAATTTTATATTGATCAGACTATTGGTGTTAACAAATTTGGTGTTATTAGTTTTTTTATGTTTTTGTGGTATAGACAATGTTTCGATACCAGATGTTAGATTTTGACAGTTATTAGGTAGGTATCTGAGGCGGTGTTATATTTGAAATTATTTAGTCAAGATGCTAATAAGGGCCCTAGAGATGTTATCTGACAGAAGTTTAGAGCCTAGCTTGCTTGGATGGAGGCCGTCAGGATGGAAGAGATTAGGGCGCTCCCAGAAGAGATTCCAGTTGTCAACAAACAGTAACTGCTCTTCTCGACAGAAGGTGGTGAGCCACTCTCTGAGTACAAAAAGTCTGCTGAATATATCGGTTCCCCTTTCGATGCCAGAGACAATAATTTGGGTCGCGGGTCACAGGTGGCGAGCGGTGCAGATCAGTTTACCGTAATCTCCTTTTATCACCTCTGACTAATGACGAGACGTATCATTAGAGCCAACGTGCAGGACCATGGCCTTGATGTTGCCATCAGGCTTCAGGATTGCACGTAAACATGCGGCTAAGTAAAGAACCCTAGCACCAGGGAAGCAGTGCGTACATGCTTTGTTCGTAACGACAGTCGCTTGAACGCGCCGAATGATGGAACTGCCAATCACCAGTGTGTTCATCTCAGGATCGCTGAGAACGTTGGATCTTTTGGCCTGTAAGAGGCTGATCTGAAGCTCAATATCTGCTAAATTCGGATTAGAGGACGCTGAGATTTAATGACTCCTGATCTTTGCAAATTGTTGAGGAACATTGTGGTGAGGCCATATTATTATGTAGAGTAATATCTATCTGCTTTATCAATATTGTTTAGGTTATTATTATTATTTTTAACTAAACAAGAATTAAACTTTTAAGCTGTACTAAACTCTAGACTACACTAACACTGTTGTTTAATGGCACACAATAAAAAAAAAGTTGGTTTCAAAGCCAAATTAGCTAGGTGTTTAACTAGGTTGTAGGTTTAAGAAAACAAGTAATTTGTTTATTTATTAATATAAATCTTGATATTGATAATTTTATTTAGAGACTCAAAATTATTACTAAATGTTTTTTTTTAATAGTTTGTTATTACTTATTTGTTCAGCCTATTTTTCAGTTTAGCCTTCTATGGATTGATCAGCAAGGGAAGCTGAACCGAAAAAGGCAAATTTGTATACAAGTTGTAGTAATGAGTAAAGTATTTCATCTAATTAATAATTTTAAAAAGATGGACTGCACTCTTCAAAGCAAAACTAGGTTGTTATTAATAGTATTAGTAATTGAATTATTTATTTTATGAATTGAATACTTTTTTTATTTTAATTATTACTTTTTATGTCTAACTGTTAGACAAGATAAATCCAAGAGTTGTTTTGGTTAGACTAGTTGTTAACAGAGCTAAATCTTAGGAGTTAGTTGTGTGTGATTAAAGTAAGTTTAACAATAGTTAAAGTAGCTTAAAAATACTAGGAGCTACAGAGCAAACACAAAGTATTTCAAAGTATGTTCATCAGGGTGTCACTATCAATTTTCACACAATAGAATATCAAATATCAATCACTTTTTGCTTTCACAATTATTTACCTCCTTGTAGTTTTAACTTTGGAGTAGAAACAGATCATCCATATTTAATGTTAAGGCTTTAGCTAAATCACATATTGTTCTCAAAGAGTTTGGCTATTTGACACTTTACCTGTGGTCAACATCTAATTCGCCAAAGAATAGTGTGTCTTGGATGTGTGTTTTGTGCACAACCAAAGAAGAAAGCTTTGTTTTTTCACTACACTAGTCAAAAAGTGATTTGAAATGGAAAACAATTAACAGCTTAGTGAAACATCATTATTTATCAAAGATCAGACTGTTAAAGTACACACAATACTTAAGTATAACAGCTAGTTGAATGTTGCATCATCAGACCAAAAAAAAATCACAGCAGAATTCAAATAGATATTTTTAAGGCAACTCAGATCATTAACAGTCCCCTCTGGGTCTCTAACACACTAATACCCGCACACAAAGCCTTTAATTAGCAGCATAGCAGAGAATGCTCACAAACTCACTCACACACATTATTGACAGTAGTGCAAGAAAGTGCTTAGTCAACATGAACGTTAATTAAATCACAAACAACCCAAAACTAACAAGGAGTTAACAAACACAGTCACTTTGTCAGGGGTAGAAAAACTCCTGAAGGAATTCAATATGGTTCCATCCCGCTGTATCTTCCTAACTGTGTGCTCAAGGTAAATGAACCCAGGACCAAAGTGTTTCCTGTAAAAGCGTCTCCGCAAATGAATTCCCGCAGGGACTTTCTAAGATCACTTGGCATCAATAACTCAAATGTTCCTTTGAGCCTGAATGTATGTGTGCATGTGAATGTGAAGTCAAGACTTTGTTGACTGGTCTACCAGGCTTGTTGAATGAAGCACCCACACACATTGAGTAACACAGCTTTTTCTCCATCAGCTCTGGATAGTGTTTCAGGAAACACAGCTGATGCGGTTGCTTTCTGTTGACTTTGACACTATTTTAACTGACCTCTACAGTCAATGTTCCAAAACTTAAAAGCTGATCTATAAACTCTCTTGAAGTAAAAAAAAAATGATCGGAATTTGTCACAGATGTCAGTGTTAAAGATTTTAATGTACATGTATTGTAAAATAGTAATGTATATTTAATTAAGAATAGATATATAACTATAGATAACTAACAAACAGAAGAGAAGAGACATTGTTACAAGACTAAGTGTAGGACACACTAAATAAAATTATCATCAGTACAGAATCAGTACATCATCAAACAGGGAAATGTGATAAATGTGGAGAAGATGAAACTGTAGAACATGTATTAATCCAAAGTACAGCATACGAGGAAGAAAAGAAAGTGATGATTGGAAAACTTAAAGAAATGAAGTTAGACCCAATTACAATAGCAACATTATTAAAAGATAAAAGCACATACAAAGTAAAATTGGTATAAAAAAACAAGAAACATATATAGAATATAGCAAGTAAAACTGCTATAAAATATCATTAAAAGAAGAAGAAGAAGCATGTTCTCTTCTGCGCTGACTTTCTAACTTCTCGGATGTCCGCTCCCCCCCCTAACCCCCCCCCCCCCCCCAGCACCTGAAATGTGTTCACATAAGGTATGTGGTATGAGGTATGATTGTTTCATGCTTCGGTTTGAGTAATAACATTTCTGTTTGCTGCTGTGTTCATAAATTATGTCTCTTAAGTATTGGCGATGAATAATGGGCCTAACTATCAGATTAGGTAAACGGACATATTGGCATAAGTTTATTTTATTGTAAACCTACACTTTGCGGTGTGATGACTCGAGTACAATGGCGGATACATCTCGGATCAACTCGTTTAAGACATGTGGTTACTGTGTTTTTACAATGACTAAGATGGCGGAAAGTCCAGAGGTGTTCATGAAATTGCCTGACTAAAAAGATGGATTTGTTCAGCTTAGCAAGCTGTGTTTTTTAGGTGAATTAACATCATACATTGATTAAGATGGACCTGGATTAACTTTTGTTAAAATGGCGGACGTTAGCACTGCCTGATAAGACTAAGCATACCATGAATGCAACAAAGAAACTAGCAAGCTTAGTATGGGTTCCCCATCAGTTGGTCACTACGATTTATGTCGGTGATAACTATGGGAAGCTCTACTAGGAGAGCTCCACTCCCTCCACACTACCCCAAAATGCCAATCGGCGAATGCGCTGATGGTCACGCCATCACGCAGTCTCGCATAAACCGGACACAAGCGTGATACTCTTCCTGTTGTGAAGCTGGAGCCGTACTCACCCCCTAGGCAACCAGACTTACTTACTTCTCATTACTTTCAATCATGTCAAATATTTCTTATTTAAATCATACAAGAAACATAAAGGCAGGGTCCATAAAAGGATACTTAAGCAGCTTACAATTTTTTCATAAAATGACTTCGGTTCCCCATTCCCCACAATCACCAACCCCCAGAACTCCATGTTAATCAAAGGGATCCAATGATTCCAACCTTCCAAACCTGATTCTAGACTATCGATGACACTGGAAATTCAAATATTTAATAATATTTAATAATTCTAAATTCCTGAGATGCTCCGAGATCACAACCTCTTTTCTAATCAAAAAGACAGATCAAAGAGGGAAAGGGCACTACATATATATATATATATATATATATATATATATATATATATATATATATATATATATATATATATATATATCCCCTCCCCAATTCAGCCCTACCTCTGTGTCATCTTATCTGCATAAAAGGTCCTCACAAGCAACTTCCCCTCTGGAACCACTTTTCTTCAACGAAACAAACAAACCAATCAGCACATCAAAGCAGTCCTGAAAGCATCAGGCTTTTCCACAGAACGCTACTTCCGTCATTCGTTCCGTATCGGGGTAGCCACTGAAGCAGTCCAAAAAGGTTACCAAAACAACAAATCCAAACCCTCGGTAGATGGTCCTCAGAAGCCTACCAAAGCTACATCCACTAAATCCACACCCACATCAAAGCAGCACACTTTGTCCTGCTAAGCTAACCTCCCTCACGTTGATCCACCAAACACATACAAGGGTGGTCAAGTAGTCATTTCCCAGCCGCCACCCTCCACCCCCCTCTGTAGAGATGGTTCCCTTCTAACCTGCGAGGTTTTGGCATTCGATTAGTGAGCCAATCAATTCGAATGCTTGGGGAAGACGGGGGGTGACTGCACAGCATCTTAAATCAGCCAGAAGACCCCTGGTTCCTACTTCTACTCTTGCTCAACCCCCCTTGCTTGGTTTCGATAGAGTCTTCCCTCCCTTTCCATCTAGCAATCAAGGTAAGGTGTGGGTTACCAGGGTGCCTAAAGCCATCTACTAACATTCTCCACTCTATCTGAAGGATCCAAAACAGATATTGAGTTAGTTGTGAGATCCTTCCAGCAGCTAATTTTAGCCGCACTAGTTGCCAGATTAACCAATAACACTTTTCTTACCTTGTTAACCCACCCCCCCCAGCAACGAGACAGTTTTGCATCAGCTAAATACAGAATGTGTGAAACTTTTTGGTTTTTGGAGCATTAATAACATTTGTTTTAAGTCCAGCTAGTAGTATTCGAACATTTAAAATATGAAGAACTTTTTAAATTGAAGCCCTCTTTCTCAGCGGTAATTAGAGGTAATAGCGTTAGATTTTCTTGTCATAGGCAGTCCACTTTGCAAGTGTGTCTTTGAGGGATGTCTGAGTCATGTTTTGCAATGCCGATATTAACCGTCATATGTGGAAAAGCAGCAGATCTTCATTTCATATTCCAGGACATGTTTGTGTCAGAGGTAATGAAGGAAATTGCTTGTGTTACGTTACCTCTTGCGACTAGCATTAAATGACAAATGATGATTGTTTGATCATTGTCAGACATTTCCTGAAGTAATAGACCAATGTTTCTAAGCCTGCGCTTGCTTAGTAGCACCGCTAAATAATTCCCCTCTGAAACAGCCCTACCTTACATTTTACATCGGCCCCTCCTTCATTCATTCAGTACCTAGTTCATGACAGTTAGTGTGATTAAAATACCTCCACACTGCTGAAAATTTAGCACAAGATCATACTTACATCATTGTGACATTGTCACATTCAGAGCTAGCCCTTCCATTAGGTGCATGATTTGAAAAAATATTTTATTTCATAATATTTGTATTCATGTCTTCATGCCACCAAATGACAGTCCTTATGTTGTAGAGTAATAAAACCCTTTTTAAATAGCAAATAGCAAACTATTTCAACAGAACGTTATATGTTGAATCTTTCGCGATCGTCCCCTCTACACACGCTTAGAAAGCGGCCACAGAGTCCCTCCGCCGACATACGGCTCAAGCTTCAGTTAGCTTGAACTCTCTACAGACTGTGCTGGTCACATGTCACTATTTGGGCTTACTTAAACTTTCTCCCACCCAAGGCCGAATGTGACTTTTTTTTTCTTCCAATATTTGGTTGAAAATATTAGGCGATGCAATATTTGGTGCATCCTTTACCAAATCCCATTACAATCTAATCAAATTCAATTTAATATAATATGAAATGGAATGATCATCAAGATTCTCTATTTTTGACAGAAAAATTATGCTGGAAATTATGCTGAACACACAATGATGATTTTTTAAATTTTATATGAATGGCTATAGGCTATTTATTTGCACAAAATGTTTACTAAATAAGTGTTATTTTCAACCTTTTTATAGCTTTATTGTGTATGTTATATGTGCAACTAAAAATATGATCTCTATGGCTTGGTTTGCAGACAGACTGTTTTGCTGAACAGTTTTGCCCATGAATGATGCTGAACTCCACAGCATGCCGTATATCGCTCACTCTTCCAGCTCACTGACGGCACAGAGCCATGCAGTGAAGGCATTGTGTTTTTAAAATACACAAGATGTAATAATTGCACTTAAAACGTTGTTAAAATTATGATAAATTATTACATGTTTTATGATAAATTATGATAATTTAGCTTTTAGTTTAACAAATATATTTTAGTCCCTGAATGTTTAAGCTGGCATAAAAAGTTCCTTGAGATAAACTAGCTCTAAAAATTCAAATCTTTATTTAAATTTGTATTGAAAATTGTATTAATAACTTGTGACATTTATATATCGCTTTTCTAGATGCTCTCTCTGAATCTACCTCCAGTGTGCTGCATCCAACTGGTTTCAAACATCTTCTGTGTTTGGACAAAGGAAGATGCTAGATTTATGGACCAAGATGATAGTGAGGGAATTATGGCAGAATTAACATTTTTATGTGAAATATATCCCTTTCATTCTCAGAGGTGAAACTAAAGGATGCAGTCAGGGCTGACCCACACACAACATTTATCGTGTGCCCTTTAGGTATCTATATAGAGCAGCAGCTAGCTCATCACTCTATGCTAATGAGACACTCAATGTCACCTTGTGTCTCAAAAACCTGCTCTCAGAGGTAAGAAAAGGCCTGTACGGGTAAGGTCAGAGATTAATGACACACCAGACCCTACATTTGACTACAAATCGGTACAAAGTTTAACTTTAATAAATTCATGTACTAATAAAATGTATATTTTTTGCCATTATTATTATTTACTGTTTGTCAAAACGTCTAAAGTTTCATCTAAATTTTAAAATAACAGTATCGCTACCTGCCAAATTCTGTGTTTGAGTACTCGTACTAATAAAAGTGCTCTAATACCAGAGCACCAGATACCATTTTCTGACAGGGGTCTGAAAATATTAAAACATTGCTGCTAACAAATATAAATTGTCCCTGTAAAATCCCTGAAAAGTATGCTCTACAAAGTTGTCGTGAAAGAGTCAAGCACTTTTTAAGACCAGCATCCTGATCAAACATTAAAACAACAGCCCCATACAGAGTACAAAGAGCTCAATTTTAGCAGGAAATAATAGCTGCTGCCAGACAAAATTGTGGGCAGAAAATTTAAAATGTAAAATTGAGTATCATGCATGATATGAGTTGGATAACGATGGCATATTTTTTGCCGTATTAATTCCAATACCTTTTCATTTTTTATGTCACTGTAACATGTTTATGGTTGTATTACAATATAAATGAAAATGAACCAACTCTTCTGCCATATGTTTTATGTGGCGGATGCCCTTCCAGCCGCAACCCATTGTTGGGAAACATCCACACACACTCATTCACACACTATGGACAATAGATTCTACCCAATTCACTTATTCCGCATGTCTTTGGACTTGTGGGGGAAACTGGAGCACCCGGAGTAAACCCATGGGATCCGGGGGAGAACATGCAAACTCCACACAGAAATGCCAACTGACCCAGCTGAGGGTTGAACCAGCGACCTTCTTGCTGTGAGACGACCGTGCTACCCACTGCACCACCGTGACGCCCTAAAAGATCTATATAATTGTTTTTCTTTTTTTTTTAAGATAAAACCCCAACACAAAATGATCACGGCAGCAGATAAAATTAAGATCTGGAGCAAGTTAGCCATATAACACCCCATTTACGGTACAGTAAGGACGGGACTTCGACGTGTCACATTTTGTGTGTGAGAAACAAATGCAAGCTGTCCTTTCCGCGGAGAGCCTTATCTTTTGTGCAAATATGTGTCAGGAAATGCTTATGGATTGTGTATGTCTTCAAATACTGGTCTCAAATTAAGTGCTCATTTAACAATTTGCGCACAAATATGGGCAGAATTGGGAAGAAAATGTAAACCCGTTGTTGCTGACGATAGTGTTACATCACTTAAAAGTTCCTTTTATAACCTCTAATTGAACGAATGCCAGCTTGCGATCTCTGATCCAGAACTTAGCCTGCTCTGGAGCTGGTTAGCTGTGTGGCGTAAGTGACCAGGGTGACAAATATTGATTAAATCCTAGATCTTTTCATTGTACCCAAATTACAGGATTGGTGCAAACTAATCCTAAACTTAGCTGGCTAACCAGTTAATCCGGCTTCATGGTACAGGCCCCCAGAAAGGTTGTATAGCAGAAAGGGTTAATCAAAAGAAAAACAGAGGCTACCTGAGTGAAATGCAGAGAAGCAGGCTGACACACCAGGGAAACCAAGCATAGAAAAAAACTCTACAGAGACAGTAAATCACCTAAAGTGCATTTTTAGGTCACCTAAATTATAAAATAAATTCAACATCATGAACATTCAAGTTAGCATAAAACATCATGAAACATTGAGCACAAATGCGCCTAGCAGAAAAATATCCAATAATAAAAAATGTAATATATGGTATTAATTAAAAAGAAATATTTGCATTAATTTGAGGTATTTATTTCGTTTCATTTGTTGATTTATTCATTTTGAAAATGTAAGAACCAGAGCTATCTAAGACAAAATAGAATTTTGGACCCTTTAAAGATATATTGTTATTGCTTTTGTTATTACAATTAGCATAAGTTACACTACCACTTTAAAGGTAAACATTTGACTTCCTAGGGTAGTGACTAATGCCAGCCCCTTAATGCTCATTGGCTGAGAAGGTAGAAAGCCTGCGTTGTTTTTGAGTGAGGAGAATTGACTTAAGTTGAGACATTAACGGTCTATAGACTGTTATTCAAAATTTACACCAAATACAATCACTGGACTACCTAAAATTTTGACGCTTGCACGTCATATATTGGAGCTGCATTTAGTAGACACAAAAGACAGGTAATGTGCTCAAGCAAAAAGATAAAATAAAATCTCACCCAAAAAATCTGAATTGAACATTAACATTCAGTTCCCAGTTTCCCAGTGATGGGTTGTAGCTGGAAGGGCATTCGTCGCGTAAAACATATGCTAGAGAGCTGGCGGTTCATTCCGCTGTGTTCAAACCAGACAAATCCAAAATGGCACCACCTGAGTTCCGTTACGTCATAAAGATGCAACACTGCTCGGTTTTCTTTCCACCGGGCAATAGTTTAACAAATAAAACTTAAACTATGTGTGGTTGGATTATTGTTATTACTGACGATGGAATGTGGAGAAAGTGTCCAAGGGCTACTGCTCACTCATCACTTCAATCACCAATGAGCAGGTAAGTTTGTACGTTCTGAATGAGGTGAATGTATGCTTGTGCGTTTGTATGTGCCAACACTGCCGTTTCTTCTTCACATGTAGCCTTAGAACAATATCTTTGAGAAGTAACGAAGCCCAAGATACTTACTGTCTGTAAACCCATTCATCATTTTTTTGAACACTGTGATTTGATTCTTCCAGTTGTATTCAAAATAGTCTAATGGAAATCAAATATGGTCACATAAATGCAACTCATGTTGCATGTATTATTAGAATTGAGTCGAGTGCAGGATTTTGCTGATAAACAAAGACTAATGGTATGATGCCACCTGCACATTGCGAGATAAGAAAGTGTCAAAAAATCTTCAAAGGCAGAATGACACACATGGTAAGACTCTCTGTTCTCTCTTTTCTAGCTCTCACACACTTCAAATAACTGATAACTGGTATGGAACAGAGCAAACAAATCAAACTCTGACCTAATAACACAGCACTGTCAAAAGCTTTGACGGACTGCCTGTTCGGAGATATTGCTGCTCAAAAATGTGTTTACCAACTCTAATTTCCCCTTTTGTCTGTTTAGCTTGACAGATTTTTCTGTGCTTCAATGAGCAGTGAAAAGTGAAATGGTAAACCACATTTTTAAAAAATGCACTGGTCCTGGTGTTACAGAGGACAAGTTCTCTGACACTCAAAGGGGATGAGTAAATATTCATTTGTAGCTGAAATGTAAAGGAGCGTGCTAAAAAATATTAGATTTCACAAAAAAAATCTAACATCAAAACCTTCTGTCTGAACATAGCTACAGATTACGTAACCCATCTGCAAAGCGTAGACATACAGTATGTTCTTGGATAATACTTAAAAAAAACTATTACCAAAGTATCATGGAACATTTATTCTTGCTTAAAATAGCCTATGATATTGCAAGCCCTGCTGCAATTCCAACGTGACTCAATATGGCAGCAAAAAAGGTTAAATTATGGACTGACACTTTTACAAGGCATCAATTGTTTTATGCCTGAAACTAGAAAGTACATGCAAATGAAGAACCATAACTTGGAAGCATATGGTCCTTCACACAATTGAATGAGGGACTCCACTAAAATACTGCTTTGAGTGGAATTAACAGAGATTGTTTTGCATTTTCTCTCTCACACCAACATGGCAATCATTTGGATAGATGGTGCGGCTAAATCTGGCCACTTGTGATTTCAGGCATACAATTCACACCCCAGGACATGCTTTCAGGTAGGCGTCTGCGATTGCTCTTCATTCTCAGTGCTATTCTTTTGATGATTTATATCACTAAACATCCAAACCCACATTCATTTTATTCACCAGTACTCAAGTTCATCCTTAACAGTTTAAAACATCTGTCAAGGCACCAGTCTCAAACAGCCTTGAGCATTTGCACTGTTCTTCTCCATGGCAAGGCAAGGCAAGGCAAGTGTATTTGTATAGCACATTTCGTACACAGGGTAATTCAAAGTGCTTTACATTGGAAATAAAGAATAAAAAGAAAGTACATTTAATAAAATCAAGCATAAAAAAGTCATATAAAATCAAACTGATTAAAAACTGAAATTAAAAACGAAGATTAAGATTTGAAGTGAAGAGGTAAAATAGTTGTTCGGACGCTGGTGCTCCGTCGACAAAAGTGCAACTAAACAGGTGAGTCTTTAGCCTGGATTTAAACGTGACTAAAGTGTTGGCGCCCTTGATCTCCTCTGGAAGTTGGTTCCATCTTTTGGCCGCATGGTAAGTAAAGGAGTATTTTCCCTGTTTGGAATTTACCCGGGGTAGATCGAATTTATTTGAACCGAGGGATCTCAGCTCTCTGTTTGGTGTGTATTCACTGATCATGTCTGTTAGGTGTTTAGGTGCTAATTTATGTTTGGACTTAAATACAAGCAGCAGAACGCACATGACTTGGTGTGGGAGCTCTGATTGCAGAAACTCCTCGAGCTTAGGGACAAGTCCCTTCAAACACCCGAGATATCAATATCAAATTACATCATTTACACTGATTGGTTCTTTAACATTGGAAGGCTGTCCTTCTGTGAAAACCACTTTTTTCAAGAAATGCTTTTGTGTATGATTTGTTCTCTGAGATGGAGGGAGACCAGACGTTGTGGTGTGAAGCAAAACACTAGAGGGTTTGGTTAATTAAATAAACTCATATGTATATTCAATACACAGTGAGACGTTGATCACTCAGCACCCAGAGCCAGTCTCGTGGCTCCACGTATTGTCACTCTCGGTTCAGTTCCAAAAGGACAGCTCGTTTATTTAGTTTGCATAATCATGTCAGAGGCATCTCAACTCAATCTGTGCCCTCTGCATAATATGCATCTGAAAAGGGTGGCCGTCTCTGTTGGTTCCTGCGTTCAAGGCAAATGGCCAGGCCTTCTCAAGCAGATCACTGACATAATTCAGTTTTTTACAGACCACTAGCTGGAAAATAACACAAATTCAATATAAAGAAGTGTGGACAACTACAGATAGTGAGGCGAACGTTCGACTGAATGACACATGCTTAGGGCATCTTCACACAGGAGTTTAAATTGATGTTTTAGTTCATGATGACATGCTTGCATATTTTAATACTCTAAATCTTAAACTGGAACTAATCACCAACAACGTGAACTACTATTTGGCGATGTGACGCTAAGCATTCTGGGAACTGTTGCACTTATACTGTGACATTATTAGAGAAGTTAGTTGTTAAACTACTAAAATAAAAGTGTCAGATATTGTTACATTGTTACTATAACTATAGCAATGTTAAAAATATAACTTACTTGACTAGAAAATGCAAATTTTGTAACAAAATTCTTTTTTATATTTTATGGTGCCACCCATCATCTCTTTTCGCCTTTGAATGTCTCTTTGTCCCAGTCCAGAAACTAAAAAAAAACTTAAATAATATGCTTGTGCACTGTTTCTTATTATTATTTAGTTGACAACACTCCGTTTGACTTTGTGATTAATGTTGTGATGTATTGCTTGTTATTTCCCACATAATACCCTCAATTATGCTCACATCCTTGTTGTCACATGATTATTCTTTCAACTGGATCTTGTTTCTGTGTTCTTGTACATTCAGCAATCACTAGATCTGCCCCAGATCTTGATGAGCTCAGATAGAGCTTATAGCAGGCACTCTGCAAAAGATACAGTTGCATTAAATAAAACTGCAACAATGTGCAATGTGGCTACACCATAGAGTGGTCCACACATAAAGGTCTTGATTGTTCTGTCAACACAAAAAGTAGCAACTAACCATTAAGATGGGTAAGCCTGAAAGCCTTTTTATAAGCCAAGGCCTAACCTCACTAATATTGAAAAATAACCAAAGTTTGCATACATCTAATAAAGTAAACTATAAACAGTCAAAAAATACAAGTCACTGATTCAAATACCGTAATAATTATTTTTAAAAATGTAACCATAAAAACACTTTAACATGAAAATAATTTATTTGAACACCCCTTCAAACGGAACCCTGGAACTCTTGGTGAACAAACTGGTCTTGAAAGAATGGCGACATTGGCTGAAAATCTATTAACATCCCTTCATTGTTCTCACCGACCATAAGAATTTACAATACCTTCGTGAGGCCAAACGCCTCAACTCACAACAGGGAAGATGGTTGTCATTTTTCAATCGTTTCAATTTCACCATCTCTTACAGAAGAGATAAAAACGTGCAATTATATGCATTGTCCAGAATTCATGCTCCTGATTAAGAAGATGAGATTCCAGAAAACATTCTTCCAGGGTGTATCTTGGAGTTATGAGTTCTTGGATAGCAGCCGCCGCTAATGCCCTGGACTGGTGAACCTTCTGCTGTCAACCACTGGTTCTAGAAGAGCAAGAGGGTTTGGCACTTAGCTCATCTCCACCTACAGGGAACCCTCAGGACAATCCTCCCTTATTCCAATTCTCGTCACTAATAAACCCCCCAATATGCCCCAGGTCAGAAAGTATGGTTGCAAAAAAACTAAGTATACCTTGCAAAAAGGACCTTTTGACATCTTAGAGCAGATCAATCTGGTGGCATACAAGAGCCAACTCCCTGACACCTATCATATTCATCCAGTATTTCATGTATAGCAATTAAAGTTATACTCACCCCCTCATATCTTATTCTTCTACAAAGCCAGGTTTAGAGGAGCCCCCCTGAGAGCACGCTTGATGTCATTGAGAAACAGAGTAAAGGAAATTCTGGATTCCCGATGGCAAGTTGGGGTGCTCCAGTACTTAATTGATTGGGAAGTATTTGTCGAAAGAAGAAGACTCTTCCCAGCGATGGGTTGCGGCTGGAAGGGCATCCGCCGGCTAAAACACATGCTAGAGAGTTGGCGGTTCATTCCGCTGTGGCGACCCCGAAAGGGAAGAAAGCCGACATGAAGATGAATGAATGAATGAAGAAGACCCTGAAGAAGACTTCCCTCAGGAGCGGACAGTGGATGGGGAGGTTCTATCATGGAATCACCTAGCTCCACCCACAATCAGATAAATATAGATACATTCTGTTGAAGCCCTAATAATAATAATACCTTCACTTTATATAGTGCTTTTCCAGACACTCAAAGATGGTTTTCATTTTTAGAGCATTATTCATCCACAACACATTCATACTCTGGTGGTAATAAGCTTGGTACTCCTCAGCTGCCTGGGACAGTTTGGCAGGATATGGCTGCCATTCCGTGCTTATGCCCTCCTGCCCACCACCAAACACACCCCACCAGTCAGACACATCCATACAGGGCAATGCTGGTCATTTCAGCGCTGCTGAACACTCATGATGCCCCAAAGATGCTGATTTCTTTTTTATAGTGGAGTTTTAAATATAGTCACAGCTTGTTTTAAGCAAAACATGTGCATTTTACACTTTGCTTTGACGATATCCTCCTCAATCATATCTGAAAGTGAATTATCTTACAGTGGAATAAAGTACTTGGTTGCAAAACAACTCTTTTTTTTACTGAAAAAAAATACAGTACAAAGTACAGTACCAATCATGTGCTAATTTACTCCAACTACTACAAACACTTTGACTGAGTGGCTAACTGAGTGTTTATGCAGGAAATGCACTGTCTGATCTACCAAATGTGTATTTGTTTGCTCAACCCATTTTGCTCCAAACCCTTTCTTTAATGAGGGTCAGTACAAAACAGGACTTGCAATGAAGTTGAGACTAAAACACTATGTGATCCCGCCACAACTCCAGAACAAGTAAGTGCATTATTTTAAATTACTAAATGATCTCACAATAGCAATAATGTTGGAATGCTTTTTGGCAGCAATTCTACTCAAAACTCTTACATAGGAGGATGTTGCTGCCCTGCTTTGCTCATGAAGAAACATATATCGTGTATATTTTTTTACTTGGTATTGATTTTTCATTTTTGCATGCTTCCACTGAACTTAAATTATAGCAATACCACAGGCAGCCAAACACACCAATGTCCAAAGATGGGCATGGTAAGCGGAGTGATTTGGCACAGCTTGTTTTTAGAGGTGGTTTTGTTGAAGTACCATTTTTCCACATTATAAAGCGCACTTAACATCTTACATTTTCTCAAAAAGCGTCAGCTTTATAATCCAGTGCGTCTTATATAGCAATGCTGGTCGCTCAAAATGAGGAGTAATACATACTGTACCATGATATGCACAGAGAGATACATTATTATGAAGACCAGCATTATCACTGAACAGTTACGTATCAGTGGCCACACCTCTGCAACTGTAACAAGACTGACTCGGACGAGAGGGAATCTGGTGTGCTTGATGCTGAAATAGCTCCACTGTTTTATTCAGAGACCAATGAAGAATTTGATAGATAAGGAATTAACTGAAAAAGTGTATTGCTTTGTGTTTCACATATTTACATGTTAAAATCATTGAGTTATTATTTGAATTTGATGAATGTATGAAAGAGCAGGATCTTTGACAAGTGGGAAATGATTTAACAGGGCAGTTGTGGTCTGGTGGATAAACAGATCAAAGTGATCGGAATATCGCCAGTTCGATCCCCAGATCCAGAGAGTTGAAGGAGGTGAGTGATAGAACTCCTCCCACCTTCAACAACCACAGCTGTGGAGCCCTTGAGCAAGGCACCAGTTTCCCGATTGCTCTCCGGGCACTGCAGACATGGCTGCCCACTGCTCAGGGTGTGTGTTCATGGTGTGTTTGTTCACTGCTGTGTGTGTACACTGGGATGGGTTCAATGCAGAGCACAAATTCCGAATATGGGTCACTCCATATCTGGTCAACTGGTCACTTTTACTTCACAGTCGGTTACAGAGAGACAATGCCAAAGAATTGTATTTCTTGATGTCCAGAGCCTAACCTTTTGTTTGGATTACCAAAGAATGAGTTTATTCTTCAGAAATGGCTAGATTTTATGTCTGCCCATCTGAGAAAACTTGGAAAGATAACTTTTGTTTGTGAGCAGCACTTCACATTTACCTGGTTTATCAACAAAGAATAGTTTGACAAAGGACTTGTAAACAAGGCTGGCTTTTAAAAAGGGACACTTTTCCAAATGTTTTGTGTTCATTGATGGAAAGATTTACACAGTCATTTCTTTTTCTATTAATATGCTTAACATACAAGAATGAAATACATCATTTTACTCTGCATCTATCAAGCCAAGCGTGCATTAACTTACATGATTTTTATAATCCTATAAGAAAATCTGGTTTACGCACACACACATGAAGGCTCATTGCATATTATTTTTCCTAAAATCTTAAACATGCACACAAGATTTAACAATCGCTATGCACTAAACACAACAAGATGTTAACTTAATACACGTTATTGTGGTAGACTCGTGCCTCAAAAAGTAAAGATTGTGAGCAGATCTTCTTTTGCAAATTGCATTTGTCACAAGCACACCTAAACCAAAATAAATAATTCATAAAACAATACACCAACACTAGAAATCACGCTCTGCATTCCCTGAATGATGCATCAATTCTTTTCAGGATCTAATGTTTAAGTGAGCCATTGTGACTAACGTTGAACAAGATTATAGTGAATAGACCGACCTGGGTCAACACCTCCCAGCCAATTAGAATCTATTATTTAAAGAGACCATGGCATAACAGGCTTTGAGGTGGAGGATTTTTCAATAATAGAGTAAGTCGTGGAATTTTTTCAGGCCTACACAAAGTTAGCAGCATTAACGGTTACTGTCGCGATAATAATAATTGTTGTTGTTGTTGTTGTTGTTGTTTTTGTAGTGTATAACCAACAGAGTACAAATACTTTCTCTCACACTAATTTCAATTAAAATATCACTACTTTTATTCAATTATGTTTTTTAATTCACTTTCTCTTTTACTTTGATGCTGTGGTAATTCTCAGTGAATTTCACTAGCTAACAACTGGGTGCTGCATAAATCAAATTAAGATATTTCATTTACACCAGTGATACCCCATCTTTCTATTTCTGTTGAACTATTTAATTTAAATTAAAAAAGGTACAATAAATCTACATTTCTGCTTTTTAAAAAATAACTAGTCATATGTTTGTATAATAATTTGTATAGAATTGTTTTGAAATTTAGATCAACCATTTACAGCTTTATTCTCAACCCACACTAACGTTTTTTGTCCCTCCTACATCTAAACTCAAAATGTCATCACTGCTCTGCCTGAATGGGCATTGGTGAAGATAAAATACACTATACATTATTTCCTTTTTTTCTAAAAATATGAAGATTTTAATTATCGTAAAGTCACAAGATCGATATGGTTAAGAAATTCAATTAATTGCCTTGGTTCACCCAAAAATTTGAATGAATTCAACCAATCAGATAATGACTTTATGATTCCTGAAGTGCTGCCATAATATTGCACAAAACGGGTACGCTCTGTTTCAGTGCATATGTATTAAACAAGGCCATAATACACAAGAAAAACATGGACCAGTAGACCTCATCATGGATGACATTCATCTCATTGTCAAAGTGGAGAAACATTCGATCATTTTTGATCCAAAACAGTTTCTGTATAAATGATGTTGACACATCATTATACATTATACACATCATGCTAGCTCGATTGAACTACAGATAGCTATAAGCAATGTAGCACATAATATGCACATCTATGTACTTAACTGTCTGTTTTGATAGTCTAGAAGTAGATAATTTTTAAACTTTGATTTGTAGACAGTTATAAATTGTCCTCAAGTTGATTCTGACGGGAATTGCATGGACATTTATTGTTTATATTATATGTAATACATGTTATATTAGGTTTGGCTACAAGTCATGTGTATTATATATATATATATATATATATATATATATATATATATATATATATATATATATATATATATTTATTTTATTATTTTTTTTTTTTCATGTCAAAGTATTTCACAAATAGTTGTTATTTCTAAAATATAGTATATACATTTTTAAATTGGCAAGAACTTCAGAAGCACTGTACTAAAATGTAATGTTCACAAAATAATGTGTGTTGGCCTCAGGTAGATAACACAATTCTGTTTTTGCATTACTGTACATATTAAAGAAAGGACAATTTGATTTAATACAAGAATTTATTTACAATCAGCTATGTACACACAGTAACACAGTTAACATAAATAGGTCATACATATATACAAAAGTAAATGCAGGTTTCAAGTTGAGCAGGAAGCCAGGAAATAAACTGTTTTTAAAAATGTGGTGATTCAATACCTGCTTAAATAATTTCTGCTTTGGCCAGTTTGCTTGCTAGCAGGCACTACACCATGGCCTCTTGCCACATGACTCAGGGGAGGTGAAGAAAGAGCAACAATTTTCACAGGCATTGAATACTTCTCTGCTTCACCTATTTCCATCCATGTTTCGAACAGATGGGAGGACCACCCCTCTTTCTTCTGCCTCATCAAGCCATCTCTGAATATCTGATGTGTGGGTAACATAGTTGTGAAGAATGCATGTTGCAGTGACAGATTCCCCCTGATGTGGAAAACTCTCTATCTGGAAGACAGTATGCCAAAGGCTTACTTCAAAACCATCCCTGGCCTATCTGTAACAGAAGACCCTCCAGCATGGAAATCTTGTTCCTGGAAATGGTCTCATCAAGTATGGCATTAGTAAAAATGCTGCATTACCCACCATGCTGTAAGGCCAGGGTCACCAACACGGTGCCCATGGCACCCGGTCGCCCCTAAGGAGCATAGGAGTCTTTCGCCGGCCTATTCTAAAAATACCTCAAAATAGCGCCACTTACCAGTGAGCTAAATATAATTTATTTTCACTGCAGTAAATCACACTTGCACATAACCCTAACCCTGATATGAGAATACATTAAACAATTTTTAAAAATGTATTAATATACATTTATACATTTACATTTACTGCTTTTGTAGAAAATTGGCAAAAGACAGGGAAAGTGCCACTCCTTAAACTTAGCGCATTGAAGTAGTGGAAAAAAACTATTTTGCATGATTAACTCACTTAATTGCCTTAACGAATGGAAACTTGGAAAGTTCCCAAGGAGGGAATGTGGGTGTTTTGGCAATTAGGTGACCTGATTTAACATTTATTTAATTAATAAATTGGACCTGACTCCATGAAAAAGACAGTCTGACCTTAAAAGCTAGAGTCCATGAAAAAGACAGTCTGACTTAAAAGGAGTGACGCTTTTCTGATAGGGATACGCAGCTAGAGACAAAATATCTGCCACGTGAAACTTATCTGCAAGGATAGCTTTCTGCATATATACCGCGCCTATGAAACACCAAAGGAGGTGCAGTTTTCGAGCCAGGTTCTGTAACCCATCACATTGCTGTTTCCTGAAAGATCTTGTGCTGAAAAGTAAAGAGAAATCGGACTGAAAGTCGTAGTCTGTCTTTATTGAATTTATTTTCAAAAGTGTATTTTATATTGCGGGAAATCAACCACATTACCTACGTTCTAGTATTGCATATGACCAAGTGTGCTGCACTACAAAAAACATAACTTTCACGATGAATGAGACGTAGAGGTTTTTTTTAAACCTTTTTAACTTTTAAACTAAAAGGAGCATTTGTTTGTCTCATTTGCGTTATGACTGTAGCGACGACCAAGCGGCACAATGTGGAGAGTCCTTTTTCAAATTGTCACGCAAGCTACCATACCAACTATCTGCAGCTCAGCGCACTGCGAGCAGAAAAAGCATGCAAGTTAAAGACAGCTTTGTACAAACATCAAGCTTTTTTTACAAGACCAGCTAAAAAAAACCCAGAAAGCAACCGAAGCCTGATTTAGAGCTGCGCAATTATTGACTAAAAAGAAGGCCTTTTCAGATGGGGAGATTATAAGTAAACAGCATGCGATGCCATGCTTCCCACTGACTGACAAAGAAACAGATACTTGATTTGGTGTCCAGGTAATATTTTGTTAAATGTGTTTGAAAACATTACAAAGGTTTATGTTAAAATGTTAACAATGTAAAAAAAATCAATGTATTTAAAAATCTGAAAGTTAATTTTTGTATTTACATTATTATTTTCTTGAACAAACGAAATGTGGTGGAATTGGTGAAAAATTTTATTTGTTAGAAAATGTTAGTGGCTAATGAAAATGGGACATTATGATTTTCAAGGGCTTTTGTAAAAGGGATAATTTTTAAATGTTTTTGAAAGAAAATGTTATTTTCACTTGCACCAAGACAAAACATCAAAATAAAGAGTTGATATTTATCTGCTTTCTATCTTTTTAAATCATTGTTGATATTTATTGTGATAAATTATTAACATTATCAGTGTCTTCGCAGAGATTAATATAATTCATTATTAATAATGACATTTAGTTATTGCTATATTGAGCAAATTTGCTATTTCAGAATAGTGTATCAAACGGTTAGCCCTTCACATTAATCAGTACCCCGGAGGTAGCCCGCGGTTTCAAAAAGGTTGGTGACCACTACCGTACGGCATTGGGCCTTGTATACCGGATCCTGTTAAAAGACAACGCGTTGGCCTCCAAGCCTCTCCCGAGTGCAGAACAACTGTATACGCCAACATCACTTTTTCTCACAAACAATTGAGAAGCTTCGTTGGAGAAAAAAAAAACAAGCTACCAGAATGAGCAAGAGATACAATAGTAATATGTTTCCCATCGATAGCACCTATGCAGTTTGAAAAGTTCGGTTTCTACAAAAATTTCAAAGCCTTTTCAAATAATTTACTGTTGTATAACTTGAAAGGTCAGATGGAGAGACTCAGAAACTGTGCTTATTCCCAGACGGTACTAGAAAGCCAAGCTAGTGAAACTGTCGCTTTTTGCCAGATATCTGTTGATGACAAAGAAATATAACATAACAATTTTGGGTGCAGAATATACAAGAGAAACAAAAGTTTCCATATTGATTTTGTCCGGAACAATCAGCAAAAAAAAAATTACCCAGTGGTTCTGCAGGTGGCACAGTCAGGGAATACAGATATGACAGTATAATGTCATTTTTGCTGCCATACATGCAGCCTAGAAGGTGAGTATGTACTTGTTGACCTCATTTTCATGCATATATTTAGTTATACGGTTTATGAGCAATCGCTGCATTATATTAAAGTTTTTTTTAGTTTTTATACCAATGTGTTCATACTGTTAATTATACATTAATTATATTAATACATTTTTTAGTTCCAGAAGCACTTTGCAGAGTGAGCTGGCACTCCTGGATATATCCAGGACTGAAGATGATGCTTGTTGACCCAGAGTTAACGGAATACTCTGTCATCCTCCTTCCTGCTACAGAGAGAACTCCTACACCCCTACAGGCATGTGAAAGATCAGATTCCCCCTTACCAGTGCCTAGTTACAACACACCACAAACAACATCTCAGAGAGCCAACACCTGGAAACTACTACCTGGCTGACCTGGAGTTGAAAGATGAAGACCAGGGGCCAAATACCACATCAGCTCACACCGTGCTTTCTAGCAGAGGTTGCTAGCACACGCATTCTTCTGGATTTCAGCCTATTCCTCCACCACCCACCTACCACGAAGAACACAATCATCTACCCCACCACGTCACATCTCTACCGCCAATGTCTTATATGACTGAACCGCATAACTTGCTGAATCTGAGTACAGTCACCTATAGGTTTTTTATTTTTTGTTTTGTTATCATAAAATAATTAGTGTTATAGTTCTGCTATTTCAGCGTTTATGCTTTTGTTCTTGTAAACCAAAATGTGTTTATTTTGTCTTTGAAGTGATATTTAAAAAAAAATTTTTTTTTCACTGGATCATAATCAAACTGTTTACTGTATCATGGTCAAACATATTTATTTGGCATTTGCAAAAGGTTTCAATCTACAGTAAATGAAAAAAAATATATGCGAACAAAATGCTTTTGATAATTGTATTAAGCACACTTTAATTTTATGCACTGATAAGTATCACAGCATTTATTATGACTATCTTACCTCAGTGTAACTGCGAGTCATTGTTTGGGTTCAATTGCAGCCTGCAGGTCGTTGTTGTCCTCCAATGAGTGAAAGAATATGCTCCATTTGCTCAAAAATCATCCTAAAATAGGTCAAATGCCTTTCAGGAAGAAGACACGATTCAGCAACAAGATGGTAATAAGCACCACATTCTATCCTTCGTGTCTTCACATCCAGAACCCAACGTCTTTGTCTCCTTTTTTGTATTCTTCTCAACAATAGAAAAAGCGCAATTGCCTTTTTTCTGTCAACTCCCACTACATACAAAACAAAGAAAAATAAACATAGATGAAATTAGTGTTAAAAAATTGTTTTGTAATAAAAATGATTCTTAACTCAATTACATGGAAATAAAGCAATGCCAACTTACCCTTTGTAAAGAATCCTGTACAAAAGACGCGATACACTTGCACACAATGAACGCTGCCAGTGTGATAGAACAATTGCTACGATGGCTTCCTCCACTCTTATGTCCTGCTTACGTTATGCTTATGCTTGCTATGTGAAACAGGCATCAGTCTTAGTTTTACCAACTTTTAGCGACTTTTCAGACCATCTAGCTTTTTTTTATTCTTAGTCTTTTTAGGAAAAGTATTTTTTAGAATTTTTGTTTCCTTTAGGATTTTGATCATTGTTATAGGCTCTTTTATAATTTCCCTAATCTTTTCCATAATTTCTTTTATTTCCATTTCGTGTGTTTTACATTTAAGTATTACATGTTCTATTGTTTCCTCTACTCCACAATTTCACAAGTCCAAGTTTTCGAGATTGTGGGTCTTTATTACAAACACTGATTACTATAAAATGTTTTGTTTACATATTTGCACAAATACTATGCCTCCGTGAGGTTTTCCTCCCTCACACAACATCCATCATCATCATCACATAATACAGTGTAGCCTAACCTTTTGACACTATAAAACACATGTTTTAATATAAATTTCTTGACACAAACCGTGAAATTAAAATTGATCTGAAGACATGATTAACGTTAGTTTAAAATCACAAAATTTACCTTTGATTTCCAAGCAACAGCAAAACGTGATTCTGTTCTCATTGTTTGTATTATTATTTAATTGTATTTCCCATTACAAATTTCCTTTATAACGCCATGTCTGTTAATTTAATGACATGAAACACGTGTACCTGAAATACTTTTATGTTTGCATTGATAAAAACCCATTGGGGGGGTCGTTATATTTATGCAAATTATGCGAAGACGTCATCTAGCGACTTTTAGGCCAGCCTATAGCGACTTTCCTTACTGAGGAGTTGGCAACAGTGGTTCGGCTGAGACGAGGCGCGAGCTTGCATGGAAGAACGTTTAAGCCCAAGTCCCCCACCACGTGCGATGCACGTTTGAATCTGCATTTTTAACATGGAGTAGAAACTAAAGCTAGATAAACTTACGCTAACTCTTCTTACATAACACAGAAAATCAATGAAACAATGCGTCTAAACAACACATTTGCACTATGTGAGGCTGTTTAAATCAATATTTTCATTGAACATTAGGAACCGTCAACACAGATTATACTATTTTGAGAGACAGATTTATGATAAACTATTATTCTGGAAGGTGCACAAAGGATTACATTTGCTTCTTTTAAAGGAAAACTTTCCTCGAGAATCATCAATCCCCAAACGCACTTACCCGCGTTTCTCAGCTTCCTGTTCCTGAGCACCGAGATGATCACCAGCACGTTTCCGAGCACATCCACCACGCTCGTGAAGATCAGAACACCGGCGAGGACCGTGACTACCCAAACCGGCCGCGCGCTGCCTCCCCACGCGCGCCCCTGCCCGACTTCGGTCCGGTTTCTAGCGATGTCGGGCATGTCGAAGACACTTCAACCTCTACTCCTCAAAACAAGATGAGTACTCTTCCTCACGACGCCCTTTCCATCTTCAGCTTGAAGATTACCTCTCCTCAGCGCCACCTGTGAAGCTCGACGACGTGTTTGAGGATCGACTGTTTTGGTTTTGACAGATGCGGGTGTTGAACTTCCCTCCGGTGTACCGCGACGCCAGCGTGCGCTCCGGTGTTTCCCTCAGACAGACGAGGAGAGGGCTCTCCCCTCTTTCTTCGGATTTAATTCTTCCTCCTCATCCAATTCAGATGATTTACACAGGCGTGGTGAACTGTCTCATATCTGGCAAACGTGGGACTCATCTGTTTGCTCGTGTGTCCAGTCACTTTATTTCTTTATTCGTTGGTTGAAGAATCCTGTAGAATGCCTTCAGAAGGGGTGTCACCATATTGTAAGTGACAAGTTATGCCACTACTATTTGTCTACAACGATATGGTTCGTGTTAGGAGACATTTCTGCTGCTCAGTAGAGAATACGTAGAAAACGAGCTTTCGCCTCTCACACGAGTCGAGAGTTTCCGGTCGAGTTCTCGGACAGGTGTAGTGACACCGTGCGCACGGTTTGCTGTCTCCCGGTTGACTCGTAACAGCGCGAGTGCGCGCCCCCGCGGGTTCCAGCTGCCCCTCGGTCTCCGCGCGCATCTGAACCGAGAGCGCGTGAGCGTGTCCTCCTCCGACAGAACTGAAAAATCGAGTCTGGCAGCACACCACTGATGGATTCTGACATTTTGGGGTCCATGATGCAAGGCGAAATAATGTATTTTATTTAAAAATGGGGTTTTTTCTTCTTCGCACTACGTCAGAGTTGTTAAGGTTGCACGTCCGCATCAATCACGACCTACGTAGCAATTTTCACTTGGCCCAACTCTTTCAGATTTTGCTTGGCCCCAAGTATATGTATTTATCATATCATATCACACACACGCGCGCGCACGCACACACACAGACAGACGGATATCCATTTGGTTTGACTATGTATTGTATGTCGGTTAAATGATTTGTTTGCTCCCTTACTTTGTAAAACATCCGACATTTCTTTTGTAATGGAAGATTGGGATAGGAAGATGTAAAAAATTTTTTAGTGTATATTCGACATTTCTGACAGACGATGAATGATTTCACTTTAAAGAATGTGTTAAACTTTTTCTAATATCGATGTCATCTAAGATTGTTTCATAATAACATTAGGTTTTTATATTAAATCTGTACTAAAATGCATCTCAAGTTTTGTAGGTTTTTACCCTTGAATTAAGAGAAAGGTTAACAGCCTAACGGTTACAGAATTATCTCACTTAGATTTTAGTAATCCTGTCAAGAGTGAAAAACGCGTTTGCTTAATAACTCAAAATTTGTTTATATATAATATCATTTAAATTTGTTAAATGACTCGTCACAACATTACCCAGAATTGAATAATATCGTAGGTATATGTAACTAAATAGGTAAATATGTAACTTGTAGGTATATCTAACTAAATGTCTGTTAACAATAAAAAACATGGAATTTTCCCAAAATGTTGATTGTTTCATTTGAAATACAAAAGTATGGAAAGTTTGTTGTTTCCTTTGGTTCCACATATTCCACGTTTAGAAAAAAGAGCAAAAATTGAGACAAAACTTTGTAACATCATGTTTTTGTAAAAAAAAAAAAAAGCGTTATTATTCAATGTTTTAACATATAACATTTCACCCCACTTTTTAAAGTCCCGGTGATGAAATTCTGTTCAAAACTATCTAAGATTATTCACAATATCATCTATGTTATAATGCTTCCTTCCTAAATGGATATTAGGGATAATTACATTTCTTATTGTTTTTCAAAAGTCTACTTTTACTAAATGTTTTTTTAAACATAATATATTACTATATTGAGTATTTTAACAGTTTAAATGTTTTTAGATTGAGTTGGATAAAAACCATCTGTTTTTGCCATGACCAGATAGACAAAAAGTCTACAAAAGTAACAAAAGTTTTTGAAGCACAGGATAGAGAGGGAGAGTAAATTATATGACCTGCAGTCTTTAACCCCTCCATATTGGCTCTCATCACACCTCTACACCGATAGAATTCTCTGTTAACCATCCATGAATAATGTTTTATTTAGGAAACAAACGAGAATAATTTTTCCTTCTTTGCAAGAGACAAAGAATCATGTTTTACTAAAAACCCATAGCATCACAGTGTGGAGGTTGAGAACTCAGGGTTGAATTCATGGTCCTGTCCGTTGGTGGACAGTCATTGTGTGTCATTGTCATTGTTGGACAGATGGATTTCCCTTAATTTTGTAAATCTACTTTTAAAATGTTGTTTCACTATTGTATTTTACATACATGTGAGAAAAATCTCTTTCCTTAATTTTGTGAACTACCATATTGTTTCTGAGTCAAACATGAAGTGTGTAAGCTAACAGACCATCTGAAAGAGAGGGGCAGTGGTTTTAAGTTTGAGTGAATTGTTGAAATGATTCCTAATGACGAGGGGCATGGACAGTACCCATGTAAAATGACATTGACTGACAAAAGACTGAAACATGTACCAAAACATTTGTGGGCAAAATATAAACATGATGTTGGATTGATAAAAAAATTGTCCATCTGTTCAAATCAAACCAAAAATGACAATCGGCCACGAAAAATGCAATATCCACTGAAACCTGAAACTATTCAAGGAATTACTCTGGTATTAAATTCTCTACCAAAAGCGGGGGTAATTATACCATGCCACAATTCTCCAGTCAGAACACCAATTTTTCCAGTTAAAAAGGTTCAAGCACCAGGTTAACCTGAGCAATAGACATTTGTCCTAGATTTGAAAGTGGTAGATGAAGCTGTAATTCAAAGAGTAGCAAATATGCCTAATTTATATACAATTCTAAACCAAATTATGCTGGAATGTCAATGATTTTCAGTCGTTGATCTTGCTAATGGCTTTTTTTTTGCGTTCCAATTCATCCGGACAGGCAATTCCGGTTTTCATTCCTTTTTAAAGGCAAGCCGTACACCTTTAAGTGCCTGTGCCAAGACTATTGTGAATCTCCTACTATCTACGATGATGCCCTTAAAGACAGCTTAGAGAGTTTAGAATTAACCAATGGATCAATTTTATTAAATTATATTGATATTCCTTTTTCAAGTCCATCAAAGCAACAATGTAAAAAGGATACTGTCAAATTGAGGAGCTTTACAGAGGAGTTGTGTGCGGTGCAGTCGTTGGTGTAGAGCAGTGTTTCTCAATTATTTTCTGTTGCACCCCCTAGGAAGAAAAAAACATATTGCGCCCCCCGCGCAACTATAAATAGTATTATTTGTCTTTAAATTTGTTATAAGTACACTTCTGCATAACACAGTATCCTTATTAACGTATAAGAGAAAAAGAAAGTAATATGGACAACTTACAACAAAGAATATCTTTATTAATTGTAGCAGAAAAGATTTAAGGTGCATCTGAAATGTAAAAAAACACTAAATCCTTAATAAAACATTGTTTGACTGATGATGATTGCTGCCAATATTCGGCGCGTTTTCGCTGAAACAATTCAAGCGGCTTTTCAGCGTGATTGGGGTGTAATGTCTTAAAGTGATGCTTTCATTTATTTGGCTTCATGCTGTCCATTGCCAACATTTTTAGACTCAGTAAGCACACCTGTCTCTACTCGTCTCCCACCGTACTCACAGTGAAGCCAAGCGCTACAAACGTGTCATCATATTTCCTCATCTTAGCTTTCGGGAGACTTTCGTTTGCCTCTTTATCTCATTCTCCCTCCACCTGTCTTCTTCACTTCATGTCCACACTTCATACTCTGCCAAAGAAAGTGCCACTGTCCCCTAATGTTCCCCGAGGGCAAACGCGCCCCCATTGACAGAGCCTTAAGTCCCTGGCTTATCCAGATGTTGCAGGATTTAGTGCAGCTACATGTTAACTGCATCCTCCACAGACCTGTTAGATCGGTAGGCAAACTACGGGGGGTCCAGTAGGGGTACAGTGTTGTTCTTCAGTCTTTCAAAGGACTTCATGACCACAGATGTCAGGGCCACTGGTCTGTAGTCATTGAGACCTGAGATTTTAGGCTTCTTGTGGATGGGGATGATGGTGGACCGTTTGAAGCATGCAGGGATTTCACACAGCTCCAGTGATCTGTTGAAGATCAGAGAGAAGATGGGAGACAGCTGGTCAGCACAGGTTCTGAGGCAGGATGTAGAGACACCATGGAGTGACCTGGTGATGTCTTCCTCTTCTGCTTCCTGAAGCTTTGTACTTTTTTATGGTGTATAGTTGTACAAAGCGTGGTCACCATATCTGTAGGCACCACTCTTGGTTTGACCAAGCTGTTTGAGTTTTCCAGAGAACCATGGTTTGTCGTTGTTATGTGTCACATATTTCCGGGTGGGGAAGCACATCTCTTCACAGAAACGGATGTAGGAAGTTACAGAATCAGTGAGCTCATCCAGGTCTTAGGCAGCAGTTTCAAAAACACTCCAGTCTGCGCATTCGAAGCAGGCTTGTAAATCCTGCTCTGCTTCAGTGGTCCATCTTTTAACAGTTCTCACTGCAGGTTTAGCTGCTTTGAGCTATTGCGTATATGATGGAATAAGGTGGACCAGGCAGTGGTCGGCGAGTCCTAAAGCTGCACCTGGGACGGCGAGATAGGCACCCTTGATTGATATGTTAACAGTGATCCAGAATATTCCCCTCCCTGGTGGGGCACTCTATATGCTGTTTTAGCTTTGGCACTTCTTTTTTTAAATTGGCTTTGTTGAAGTTTCCAAGAATAACACAGACAGAGTCTGGAAAACTCTGCTCCACATTTGTGATTTTTTTTGTGCAGTTGTTGCAGCATTTCACTCATACTTGCCTGCGGGGGATGTAAACACTGACAAGAATATACGGGGAAAACTCGCTAGGTGAATAGAAGGGCTTTCAGATAATAAAGAGCGCTTACTGTGTAAATCTTACATCTGCCTTGCATTCACTGCACAGACAACTAAAGGAGGCTTTAACAAATCCAACCCAGATTGACCTACATGACCGAAAGCCAGGAGACTGGATCGTGGTAAAAGTTTCAAATTCTCCTGACAACCCAAACAGCTGTCAAAATTACAGAAAGATGCAAGTCACTGCAGGAGAGTCCCTGAGCCTACCAGAGGAAGGGAAGAGGATTCCTTGAGTGTGTGTGAGATTCAAGAGGAGAAAATGATCCAGCTAGCAATTCTGCTCCTTTGGTTGGTGGCAAACAGGACCATGCAGTTTTTTGAGCTTCAGAAGGGCTCTGAAGGGGAAGTAGATTTTATCATGGTTGGGTTTGAGTAATAAATTGCTGTTTACTGCTGTGTTCATAAACCATGTCTCTTGAGTATTAATTTCCATGACACACATGTTTCTTTTTTAGGTCGGTGAAACAATTTTTCAGTAATGAGAAAGTTCCTTGATTAGAAAATTATTACTAATGAGAGGTAGAACATTAGCTTGAATATATATATATTTTTTATTTATTTATTTATTTATTTTTTTTTGCTGTGCTAGAGAGCAGATGAATGGGAACAAACTGCTCATTAAGTGTGATCCCCATCTCTCTCAGTAAGTTCACCTTCTCCTTGTAAATAACTAATATCACACATCTGAGCAGCTGATCTAACACTCCCCGTACATGACGTCCTCGACCGAGCAGGCTTCTGCTTCAGGCGGGTGAAATTAGGGGCTTTCATCCAAACAAACACAAGGAATCATCTAATAGCAAATAAAAACAATCACTCCAAATGAAAATGAAGTACTGTATTCTCTGTAAATTTAGGAGATTGCAGAGGCTTTTTGAAAATTGATGAATGCCTGAATGCACAAACTGAAGGTGTTAAGTTGAAGAAAAAAAAAACCCAGAGTGCATAAAAAAATTAGTAAGAAATGATGACAGAGACTAGCTTACAATCTCACATGCAAATCTAATTGAACGATTATGGTAACACTATTACACAAAATAACCAACTAACTGTTTTAAGCTTGCTTTCATCAGCAGATCTTCAACAAACGATGTAAAGTAATCCTAAAATTATTAAGTAAAAGGATTTAAATAATTCAGCAATATTGAGAAAATAATAATTTTATTATAAGCAAAACTTTTGTTCAATTATTGGAGTTTTTGTTGTTTGTAGTTGTTTCCTAGCCAGCTGAACATCTTTTAGAGCTGACTAAAAATAATAATATCAATACAATTTATTATTTAGACTTTAATGAACATTCAGGGTTACCGTACAGAGGTGCTCACTCAAGACAACTTGTCTAGTACGCTTCTACTATTGCTCAAAACTTGTAGCAAACTTGTGAATCGAAAAAGTGGGAACTGACCCATTGTCCTTTTTAAAAAGGCCTTTTTGCAAAACCTATGTTGAATGCAGGTAGATTTGTGAAGCAGTCCTCATGGAATTAATGGGTTGTATTCCTGAGGATTGGCTTTGTACTCTTGAGGTACAGTGCTCTTGAGGGATTTATGCAGGTATTCATTAAAGGAAAAAAAAATTAGGTGGTGTATCAAGTGCTATTGAGGTGGTTTCAGGTTCATGGTAGAATACTGCAACAGTGTGTTCCCCGGAAGCAGAACTGGACATAGCAGGAGCCACAGCTATGCCTACCACGCCCCAGACATACAACAAGGGGACATCTTCATGATTGAACTGGTCAGGACCACAGACAGAATAAGGAGCGAGTCGTAGGAAGAGAATCACCAGGCAAAAGTCATCCGCAAAGATGAACGCTACGCTGTTGTAATGATCAACATTGAGACAGAGCCAACAAATCAATAGATTCACCCTCAATGACAGTCCAGGATAAGTCATCGCAGATAGATAGGTAATCCAATTTAATCAAAGTAAATTCAGACCATTTAGAATGTAATCCAAACCACTGCTTCACTATGTAGCTGCTGCCATTCAGTATAATTATTAACAACTGCAAGGTTCGTTTTGAGGTAAGTTGTTTGAGGTGATTTCTGTAAGGGTAATTGGCCCAAACACGAATACCAGCCAAGATTAAAGGCCTGTGTATTCTGTCTTGAAACAGTGCTGAGGTAAGCTATCGCTGTATTAACCGGAGTGGCAGAGACAGAAATTGTCAGAAATTGGTCACGGGTCCAGACAGAACCACCCCTCTTGTCCTCCATTTGGTGATGGCTGTTCTAAAAGGAAGGCATTAAAGTTTAACTCCAAGATAAAAATTTAATAGGGAAGAGCTCTTGCGCCCTTCCTCCCATGGGCCAATTAAGACCTAAATCAAAATTGTTGAGTGTTAAAAATTCTAGTTTTGCGATAAACAATCATTGCACTAAAGCCTCTAAAATATATCAAACGATATTAAACATAAACTGGTTAACAAGACATTATTTTAGGAACATATAAGACATTATTTTAGGAACATTAACTACAGAAGCGAGGTGAGCCGCCTGGCCCTATGGTGCAGAGACAACAATCTCTCTAAATGTGGAGAAGACGAAGGAGATTGTTGTTGACTTCAGGAGAGCGCACACCCAACACGCTCCTCTGACCATCAATGGTGTGTCTGTGGAGAGAGTGAGCAGCACCAAGTTCCTGGGAGTTCACATCACTGAGGATCTCTCCTGGTCTAACTGCACCACTGCTCTGGCCAAGAAAGCACAACAGCGTCTCTACTTTCTCCGCAAACTAAGGAGAGCAAGAGCACCAGCCCCCATCATGTACTCATTCTACCAAGGAACCATCGAGAGCATTCTGTCGAGCTGCATCACTGTGTGGTTTGGAGCCTGCAATGCGTCCTGCCAAAAAACTCTCCAACGCATAATCAGAGCAGCTGAGAGGATCATCGGTGTCCCTCTCCCCACCCTCCAAAACATCTACAGCACACGTCTCACCAAAAAAGCCCTCTGCATAGCAGCTGATCCCACCCACCCATTGAATAGCTTCTTCAGCCTGCTTCCATCCGGGAGGAGACTGCGGAGTCTCCAGGCCAGGACCAGTAGACTGAAGGACAGTTTCATTCTTCAGGCTGTCAGGAAACTCAACTCTCTCCCTGCCCTGCCCACACTCCCCTCTTCTTCCACACAAACCTTCTGAACTCTGATACACACACACACACACGCACACACACACACACACACACACGCACACACACACACACTCTCACACCCAACGATCTGCACCAGTCACTTTGTACAGCATTGGTCTGCCAACTACCTCATAATACCCAAAGACTGTTATAAGACTGCTCTGCCACTTTACAATTTTTAAAAAATGCTGTTTGCACTATATTGTCTGCATGGTCTGATCTCTCTACCATGTGACCTATTGTACAGTATATCTTTCATTTCTCTATTTTATATTATATGTTTATCTGTTTATTCGTATTTATACATATATATATATATATATATATATATATATATATATATATATATATATATATATATATATATATCTTTTTAAATTTTACCTTCTGTATTTTATTTAATGTTATTTTTTATTTTTATTTTTTTATTTTTTGTATTTGTATAACTACGGGTCAGAGAGTAACAAAATTTCAATTCTCTGTATGTCCTGCACATGTGGCAGAATTGACAATAAAGATTGACTTGACTTGATATAGCTGAACCAGTGAGATTCATCACTGTGATGGGGGCTGTAGCCCTTTGATGTTGGAGATAAAGGGTTAGGAGATGGCACCCCATTGCCTTATTGCAACTAGCACTGTGTACGGAGGATGCTCCGGTCGTCAATTATAACACCAAAGCCTGTCAAATACCAGTAACACTTCAACTCACCTTGCATGCCTAGCATTTCTGGTCAGGCTCAATTTAGCTTGTTGGGACATTCCAGTGCTCAATCAGCACTCCACTTAGGGCAGCATCAGGAGATACTTCGTAAGCTGTAATAAGGCTTATAAGTATGTATGTTTATCCAAATAAAGAATAAAATGCCTTATCCATAACAATTTGTGTAACCCTTAATTGATACAAAACATGCTGCATATAGTGGTACTTGAACTTTATTATTTTAAACATGGAATTACCATGGCAAACTTTGCCACTTTAATAAAATGAATAATTCTAAAGACTAATCATTTTAGGGAACATAATATTTGTTATACTGCTATGTTTTTCTATACCTTAACTTACAAAGACCTTTTAGGGCCTGACTAAAATCTTTAATTTCATTTTGTAATATATTATATTATATTCCACGTGGCTAAAAAATATCAGGCTGCTTGATTGACCTTAATTTTCGCAGTACTCTATAGACTCTTGTACACAGTAATTGAAGTAGCAATCTGATGAACTTTTGAGAAACAATCCCTGATTGTTTCTATACAATGATGCACAAATATCACAATATTCAGAATTTGAACCTTGGAACCAATAAACAATAAAACATAAAAGCATTTTACTCATATAAGAGGCATGTTTTAATACTGATTTACAGTCATTAGAACATAAATCAGAGATGGATCAAAACAAAATGGTTAAAAAAAACAGGTGTAGAGTAATTCCATTTTTTATCATACAAGCTTGATGTACAGGATATAAAATATGCAAGGATGTAAAAGTGCTTTTTAATGTAAAAATGGAAACGTAAAGGTTGGAAATAAATGAACAATTTAAAAAGCAGACACATTTGAATTATTTAAAAAAACATCAGAAGAGTTTGCCTGGTTGTCCTTCTACCTGGCAAGGGAGGCATCCTGCCATGATTGCAGTTCAGTATCTATAAAGTTTGAATTTGAACAACTTGCTATTTACACTGTACAACAAAAGTTAAAAATTACAACTTTACAAAAACTGACTCAATAGCATCAAAAATGCCTCTCTCTCATTTTCCTATCTTTTATCCACATTGTTCCAGTTCCTTCTTAGCTACAGCCACACTTTAGATTTGCTTTGCAAGGGTGGGTGAAGATTGTAAAGCTTCTTGGAAACCAGCCTTATTTTTTAACACTATTGGAGATGGTATCCTATGCTGAATTCCATAAAGCATCAAACACCTCATCTAAACAGAGCTTATCAGCTCAGAATACAGTGCTATTTGCGATGTGTGATTGTTCTTATAAAAACGTTTTCCAGAACGGAATCTCTCAAACTCGCTTTATCCCAAACAGAAAGGATGAGCTAACCCTTAAAGATCTTGAAAAACAATGAACTTTGAATAATAGAATAATAATAGAGCATTTTAGTTTAAAATTCTTCTTTAAAGATTGCTCTATACAAGTGAAGCATTGTTTGGAGTAAAGTCTTGATAAAAAAGTCAGTGAAGAGAAGAATCTGCAGGGTTTCAAGTTTTTTTTTACTCACACTGGTAACGTGATGGCATTTAGCACTTTAGCTGCTAATCTAGCATTGAGGTGCTGAGGAGTCTCTGATTTCGGGATTTAATACATCCACCTCATCGAGGGATTAACAATTTATCTACTTTTTAGTGTGTGATCCTTGTGTTCATTAGGTTCTTTCATTAGAATACTGAACCAATGAAAAGCATCAAAGAAGTAACTTCTAATGTTTTCAGATGTTTGCTCACCATGGAAAATATAAGCGGGGGAAACATTATTCATGCCAAACATTTGCTTATACACAATCTGTGCTTTTGGGCAGTTGTGGTCCGGTTGATAAGCAGATCGACTTGTGATCGGAATGTCGCTGGTTTGATCCCCAGATCCACCGAGTTGATGGTGGTCTGAGTGATTAAACACTTGCTCTCCACCTTCAACAACCACAGCTGTGGTGCCCTTGAGCAAGGCACCAGTTTCCGGACTGCTCCCCGGGCCCCGCAGCCATGGCTGCCCACTGCTCTAGGTGTGTGTTTGTTCACTGCTGTGTGTGTACACTGGGATGGGTTACATTCAGAGCACAAATTCTGAGTATGGGTCAGTCCATATCTGGCCAACTGGTCACTTTTACTTTAGAACATGATCAGGCAATTTAGATCCGTCCTTGAAATTTCCAACGAATATTTACCAGTCAGCTGGGTTTATGCAAAAAAAAAAAACAGTAAAAAAAAATCACCATGCGCTTTTTTTCCTTGAACAACCTGGCTAGTATTCATATGCCTGGCACCTAATCTCAATCTCTGCAGCTACAGCACCTAGTGAGAGTTCAGATAATATAAAAAGAGAGCTACACTTCCTACTACTTGTTTGTCTCAAGGATTGCTTTTATATGTCCATTAGTAAAATGGTTATGAATTATGATACTGTATGTAAAATCGTATGAAGTTTGTGAAAGTTTACCCATTTATCAAGGAGGCACACCTCTAATTAATCGCTGTAATATCATTTATTAAATGAGACACAAGCTCATCATTAATGATCAAAATGGCAGCAGTGCTAGAACAGTGCTTCAAACTAACCAAAACATTTTAAATATGTTTTAATGTGTAAATATTAATTGTATGTGTTTCCCCTCACACAATCAAATAAACCCATGCACAATATTAGCAATTTGTTACAATTACTTGATACTTACCAGGAGATTAATTATTTTGAAATTGTTGGACACCACCTTACACATGTCATTATACAGTTATTCATACTATCCATCACTGATTAATTGGTGCATATACAAAAAAGAAATTTGCAGATTTGAAAAACCTGGTAAAGAAGGATTAAAGATATTTCAAGCAATCAAATACATTATTATATTTAAAAATTTTATATATGATCTTTCAAACATAAAATATCAAATTCAAATATTTGAATGGCGTGTTTGAACAAGATTATTTATAGAGGCAACATTAGAACATTCGTGTAGGCAGGTTGCTAAGCTCTGTAGACCAACTGGATTTTGAAACAAGCACCTAAAGGGCAGCTGCAGCATTGAAGGAATCTGGAAATTATACAGATCATTGATCTCGCCTTTTTTTTACTATATTGTTATGGTCCCCATTCGTGACATCAACTGTTTATCCCTTCCTGTGCTTTAGTATTCGAGCTGCTCATGCAGTATAATGTCAGAAAACACCTTTCAGACTTCAGTCTGCTGTGTTTGCAGATGCATGTCATCAAAACTCTCCAAACTTCCTCCAGTCTCTGAGTCTTGGAATGGAGCTGAGGAAACTGAGGATGTAGAGGAGGCGTTTATAGACTCATGCTCCTCCCTAAAAGTGCTAAACTCTTCCCCCATAGATCCCACTGGCGGCAGATGAGAAGGGAGGTATTGGCTTGGATGGAACTGTGGGCGGGTCTTGTAGTCTCCACTCAGAGTGCTCTCTCTGGAAACAGCTTGATTGGCAGATGAGGTGTCCAATTCCTCAGATGGGAGGGGCGCTGGCAGATACTCCTCCTCCTGTGGGGGCGGGTAGTCACTATCAACATCATACCCACCTAGATAATAGTCTGATTCTAGGGGTAAGCCCACTTCTCCTGTCTCATAGTTGGGTGCTTCCTCAATGTCAGACAGGTGTGTGTTTGGCAGCCAATCAGACGTGTCCCAGTGGTATGCTGGAGAAACGGAAAACACAAAGTTATTAAACATAGACAAATCAGAAAAGGTTTCAGGCGGAATGCGTTAACAGATTGAAGAATGCTCCTGTCCCAAATTAAAACATGTTGAAACTATGGGCTATTTAATTTTCATCATTGACTAATTAAAATGTTTGCACTTGGACCCAAGTTGAAAAAACTTCAGATCCAGCGATTGATTTTTTTTGTCATTTTTAACAGTGGTATTCATGACTAAAACAGCTAAATATATATTCTTTTTTATTCCACATAACAAATTGCAAAAAACATACAAAGTGAGCAAACGAAAGATATCAAATTACTATTTAGCGTTACTATGTTTTATCTTCAGACAAGCATACATTTAATAATAATTTGTAAATTTGAATTTTTTTGCACCTAAAAGTGATTTTTGATCATGTCGGCTGGTAAAGTTCAGATGGATTCAGATGAAAAGACAGAAGCTGTTTTGAACCACAAAAATCTGGTTCCCCATCTGCAAGGAGCGCTCTACTCTCTCCATACTTTTTCAAAATGCCAATCAGCAAACACGCTAATGGTTACATGATCACGTCGTCCCATACAAAGTGGACGCAAGCGTGACGCTCTTCCTGTTTTTTACTGGAGCCTACTCTTGACATGTGAGCGACTCAGTGAGAGACAACCACAGTGAACATTTGGATTATTCCTTGTGTGGATTAGTTGGAGATCTGGTGAGTCGACGGCAAACAGTGAGGTTTCTCAGCCAGAATCAGATGTGGGAACCGCTGAACGCCCCAGACTTCAAGTACTGCCTTCCATCAACAAGTAAGACTCCTTTTTCACAGGCCACCACCGGAGGCTTTTTAGCTGCCGCCCGCAAGGGTCGACGAATGCATGTATCTGGCTTCCAGAGAAGTTGAGCAGGGTCGCTCTCCCCGGCTTCCGGCCGCGAGCACTTCGCTATCCGTCACAGTGAGTTATCGGATGATGCGCTGCTTGTATCTTCTAAAGACTCCTGTGCGCCTGATGATGCGATGTCCACTGCTGGATCGGAGAGAGACGGCACATCTCTCAAAGGAGATGGTACATCATTCTCTCCCTCTGGGATGAAGGCAGAATGTGCTGTGGAGGAGATGGCCGAGTTGCTTACCCGGACTGCCAGAGATTTTGGGTTGCAGGTGGCTCCGCCCTTGTACCTGAAATCTCCAGGCTAGACGCGTGGTTTGTGGGGTTGCACCAGGATGATACCCCTCAGCTGCCTCCTATCCCGTTCTTCCTGGAAGTATATCGGGAACTGACCCAAACTTGGGTGGCACCTCTTAAAGCGAGGTTGGTCAGTGTCCTCTCTCTCGCTCCCCTTGACGGTGCAGTAGCTAGGGGGTACGAATCGATTCCCCAGGTTCGGCAGGGACTGGCAGTGCCCGAGAAACCCTGCCGCCTAGCGTGAACAGCCAAGGCCTCCATCCCACCCGCTAAGCCTGTCGTTGGACCTGACTTTGAGGGCTTAAGCTGCTGCGTGTCATGCTGCTGCTGCTCTGCATGCCATGGCAACCTTTCAGGTGTTCCAGGCCAAGGCCTTTAAAGATATGCAGGAGGGGAGTTGTGGTCCAGGTCTAACAGAGGATCTGAGGGGCTACCGACTTCACACTCAAGGCGACTAAAGTTGTAGCTCGCTTGGCCACACAATGTCTACGTTAGTAGTCCACAGCCGCCATCTTTGGTTGACTCAGGCTGCTGAGATGTTCCCACACGATCGGAAGCATTTCCTCAACACACCTGTGGTCCCAAATGGCCTGTTTGGCATCGCCGTCGATGACCTTATGTCACAGGTCTCTACGATCAGGACCTCTACGAGGTCCCATCACAAGCGGCACTAGGACAGGCCGCCCAAAGAGTCCAGCTGCTGGAGGGAGGGGATACCACCACCATCAGGCAGCGGACCCACAGGTTAGATCTCAGTTTTTTATTAAACATGCAACATTTCCTGGGTTTTGTGTGCAGCCAAGAGGCTTGGATTGCAGATCCGAATGCAGTTCTCGTTTGAGAGACACATTCCATTTTGAAAAAGTATGGAGAGAGTAGAGCGCTCCAAGCAGAGCTTCCCATAATCGTCACCGACATAAGTCTCTGTTCCCTATTCAGGGAATGGGGGTTACGAAAGTAACCATTACGTTTTAACTGCTGAAAAAAGACTCCTTCATCAATAACTCTCAAAATTAGTAAACAAACAGCAAGGAAACTTTTAAGTGAATGTTCTTCAGTTCAGCTTGAATTTTGGGATTGTTTTTTTTGTTTGTTTGGGACAGGAACATTAACACAGAACATCTCATCATGCTTCAACATGCCTGCAAGCTGATCGATTGAAGTCAAGAGCTCATGGGTCAGGGCACACAAGCCAAGCACATTCAGCAAAAAAATCTAATTAAAAAAACATGAATGTGAGAACAGCATGCAGCACTGCATGAAACAGAAGTGATAAACACACACGCACACAAACAAACACACAGTATGAATGACCTAATCTTGGCCTTCTGAAAACATCAATTACAAACAAAAGAAAGAAAAGCCCAGCGTCAGCAGCAGATTCACTGCAGGGAAAGAGACAGATGAGAACGAGAGGCAGATGAGTCTGAATCCATCTCACTGATGCACCCATGAGATCTGACATCTCCCAAAATGCAACTGCAGTCTGTCAGCAGTATATTGGGAGACAGAAGTCTGGGAAAAAGTCGAAGAGACTGAGAGGAACAAAGGAGGAAAGAGAACCTGAATCACCTCGGTTGAAGTTTTGACCTTGATCCAAAACGGACACTAGCAGGTGCAATGACGAAAGAGAGAGAGAGATAGAGAGAGAGAGAGAGAGAGAGAGAGAGAGAGACAGATGTGTAGTGTCAGCACCATACCCGACTTAGAGTAGCAAATTTTATGTGAATGTGTCTATGCGTGTGTGTGTGTGTGCGTGTGTGCGTGCATGCGTGCGTGTGTGGTTTTGTTGATTATGTAAAAATGTAAAATATCTTGAACAGAAATGTGTAGTTTTGTTGAATATGTAAGAATTCATTCAATATACAATATCTTGAACAGAAAAAGATACACAAGAGATGTATTTTTTAATCACTTATCTTAAAATTACTTTGTTGGCAAAATTTTAAAATGTTGTCAATTACAAGTGACAGAGGGGTTACATAAACAAATAGAAACACACATTTTTCTGTGTGTTTTGTAGGTTCATTTAAAGGTAATTCTAGCATGTAATAAACTATAAATATTCAACCAAAAACAAAGCCAGTATTACACTGACCAAAGTGAAAATAAAACACCCACATGCACACACACTATATCATTATAACAATGACAAAAGTGTTTTATTAGCTTGTAGAATATAAATAAATTAGTTTGAGATAAATTGAGTGCGTGCGTCGTCTATGTCACTATCAAGAAATGCTGCATAAAATGTATTGCAGGTATGTTATTTTTATAGCAAAACCTGTGTTAGAAAAAAAAAAATCAATAAACAATCATATTTTGAATTTAAATAGTCTCTTTGTCTTTAATTTACATTAATTATTTACATTTATAGATTTAAAAAAGTTTCAGTCCTGTTATTGTGATTAATTTAGAAAAATTGTCCGATTAATTAGTTATTTTTTTTAATCGATCGACAGCACTAATTAAATACTTCATTTACATGCATAGAAAATAGCTTTAAAGGGTCACAAAACCCCCCAGACTCAATAGAGGTCTCCATAACTTGGTCAGATAAAAATTAAAGAGCCTCTGTTATGAACGCGTGAAAGTTTTAAATGTGAAAATCTATGTACGTACAGTGCTGGATAAGTAAAATGCCTTTTATGGATGATCAGTTTCCAATTTACTTGAACCATCTTACTTCTCAATCATAATCACAATCAGTAGGTATGATAAGAATTTATCTGTGCGGCAGCATTGAATCAGTTTAGCAAAGCTCATTTAATGAAAAATAAATTTTTGTTGCTTTTTTTTACCAACAAAATGTTTCTTATTCGTTCATAGAGCTGATATTGATTCCCTGATGGCTGTTGAAGTACCTGGACAATGTTTTTCATACCTATCTGAGTGTGTATCCTCTAAATCTCAGATACTGTTTTGAGGAAGAACAATGCCTTGAAACGATATGAGGTAAGTGACTCATTTTCGACAAACACAAAACAGCTTTAAACACACGATGTTGTGTTCGCTGATCATTAAGTAGATTCTACCAATCTGAGACACTAACCCGTGCTCCAGTAAAAGGATCTCCTTGAGAACAAGTTTTACTATCCTGAACGATTAGACTCATTTCCGATTTTGGTTTGTGACCCTTTCATCAAAACCTCAATAAGTCTTGGGTCAGAATAAAAAACTCTCAAAAATAGTTTTCTTAACAGTTTGAACATCAAACAGCAAGTAAGAGCAAGAGTTTTGTTGTTTGTGGACATGTCTTCTGAAGATTCCAGCAGTTGAAAGAGTACCTTCGTTCTCAATCGTGTCGACTGCATCATTGACCAGACGAATTACCGTCACTATGGAAGCTTGAAGAGAAAGAGCAATGGAAGGCAGTCAGTCAGAAATGCTCAAACAGGTATGCACTCGCAGACATATACACATACATAACTGGTCCACCCCATGATCCTAGGGACACTATTGGTCTTTTGTAGAAGCTTCTGAGGCCTGATTGGAAGCTGATGCATTTAAATGTGAACAATGAGAGGCAGTTATGATGTCATTCCAGCAAACCAGCGAATCATAGTGATGAGGGGACAACAAATGAACCCCTCCCAAACACACAGATGCCAACTCACACACACCCATGGCTATAAAGCTAATCAAGTGCATTGTAAATGCAAACATTAAGCTAAATTAGAATAAATGGATGATTTACTTAAGAGTATTTTTATATAACAGTATATAACAGTGTTTTTGATAAAAGAAGAAAGTGTTTTGTGTTGAGTGGAGATCGATTGCCCTGTTTCCGCTCTCCTCTGACCAGGTACATGCTTCTAGTTTCTCAGTTTAGATACATTAACCAAACACTTTTAATAATGTTTGGACATGGGAGATGACTCATTTTTCAGTCTTAGTTTTTTTTTTATAACAAAAACATTAAACTTTTTATCCATTTTTGATTCGCCGATAGGGAAATGTCAAGGAATAAATAATTTTACCCAAATTCTGAGCCTTGTTTGCTTTCTTCTCAAACCCATCGGTGACCTCACGCACTGTACGTCTATGTACAATTAATGATGTAACCATAGTAACAGACAGTCTCATTTAATCACTCACACAGAGCATCCTTTTAACACATTATTTACCTTATTTGGTTTTATATGTTTGTTTGTTTTTAAACAGAAGTTTGTGGATCAGTGTTGTTGGTCAATCTAAAGTTGGACAGAGAAAACATCAGATCAAGTCAGTGACAGGGCATCACTATTTCAACTACTTATTTGAGAGATATATTAGAAGAGCAGGGAGTGGCACAGAGTTCCTTTGTTTATATAATTTCACATTAAAAAGAAATAAGGAACTTCTTTTTAAATTATTTTTTCAATTTGTGAGGTAGTTGCACTGCTTTAGTTATAGAGCTGGATGGGGTGACTTCAAAAACCATATAATGTGTAGAACATATTGTTTTCTCCGATATTTATCTCTGGCCCTTTTAAGTTTCTGTTTACTGTTTAAAAATTATCTGTGAGTGTTAACATCACTCTTGGCAGTGAACACATTATATTTGGATACATTTTCTGAATTGGAAATTACTTTGCGAGACAAATTTTGTTGTTTTACTTACCTGCGGCTCAGACATGCAAATTATCTAAGCTCAGCGCTGTTTGGTGTAGTTTCACAAATATTCATTAAAAATACCATTTTCTGCAAATCTCCAAATCCAAAATGTCTTATTTCTTCAACTAATCAAATTGTTTAAATATGTAGAAATTTTAAATTGTATTCGTCATATACACAGTCATAAACAGTATGATATGTTGCCTGGCCTAAAAAGAATATCTATAAAGGAAATGAATAGTAAAAAGTACATTTGAGAAATATATATAAATTTAATTTAATTTTAATTTAAGTGAATTTAACTAAGAAAGAATAATAAATATAGCTAAAAAATAATAAAATATATGTATATACAAGATACAAAATATAAACTATAAGATAGACACAAGAAAAATAAGAAAAACCTAGCTGTACAATAAAAAAATTTAAAATATAGAATTATGGGAATGGGAAATGGAGTGAACATAAAGATTGGAATGTCTAGGGGTGTGCAAATACACAATAAAGGGATGTGTTATGTAGCTTGTGTGCATATTTGAAGTGTCATGTGTATAATCTCCATAAGTGTGTAGGCCATCTCATCGTTGTCAGTGATCAGGCCCACAACGACTGTGTCGTCAGCAAACTTGATGATGATGGTGGTGGAGTTGGTAGTGGCTACGCAGTTATGCGTGTACAGTGAGTACATTAGAGGGCTCAGAACACAACCCTGGGGAGCGCCGGTGGTAAGAGTTATGGAAGCTGAGACCTGTCCGTCCATCCTTACTCCCTGTGGTCTCCCTGTTGGGAAATCCACTGACACAGAGATGAGCTGAGTCCCAGGAGCTCAGCTTGGTGGTGAGTGTGGAAGAAATTATGGTATTAAATGCTGAGCTGTAGTGGATGAATAGCATTTTAACATAATTCCCCCTTCTAGGGTCCAGATGAGTGAGAGAAGTATGTAGTAGATGAGAGATAGTGTCATCTGTAGAAGAATTTGAATGGTAGGCAAACTGTGGTGGATCCCGTGTGTCTGGTAGTGAAGAAATTATGAAGTCTCTGACTAGCCGTTCAAAGCACTACTGATGTGAGGGCTACAGGTTGGTAGTCATTGAGGGAAGCAGGATGGGGTTTCTTCGGAACAGGAACAATGATGGACTCTTTGAAGCATGAAGGCATCACAGACTAAGATAAAGAGATTGTTGATGTTGAATATCTCTCTGAACACAGGTGCTAGCTGGTCTGCGCAGGCTCTGAAGACTCTACCTGAGATTATATCTGGTCCTGCTGCTTTTCTGGTGTTCACTCTCGTGAAGGCTCTCCTCACGTCATGCTCAGAGATGATAAACGTGGTACAATGCTAGCGTCTTTAGCTGCAGTCTCGAAATGAGCATAAAAGGTGTTCAGCTCGTTTGCAAGGGTCATGTCTGCAATGGTCATACCGGATGATGGTGCTTTATAGTCTGTTATTGTTTTTAGGCCCTGCCACAGACTCCTAGAGTCACTCTGTTGGAGCTGTGACTCTAGTTTTCTCCCGTAGTGCTGCTTCAGTGGCTTTTAGAGCCCTGCATGATACAGTACACTTTATAGTACTCTATTAATACATAAACAAGAGGGATTTAAAGCAGATCTAACAGCTACTGACTCTGAGGTTAACTCAGAGCTAAAACTACTGCAGGCTGATACTGAACCTTGCAGGTGGCCCTAACCTGTGATTCAAATACACACACACACACACACACACCGCAGACACACAGCAAGCCTGGGCTAAAAAAAAAAAAAGCTGCCGTTAAAAATGACAATGAAGATGAGATCATAAAGAAACAAATAAAATCATTTTCCTCACCCATAAACACTTACCATTGTCATCACAGGAGTCTGACTGAAAGGAGCTGAGCGACTGCACCTCTGAGTTACTGCCCTTATTGCTTCCGGGGAAACATGTGACCTCCTCCAGCAAATCAACTTTACCTTAACACAAATACATTAGGAATTAATAAATAATAATAATTTACTTTCCTAATTGAGTAACAATTCCCTTTGTATTTACACAGAACAAAACAATGTTATTCTAAACTCCAGGCCGACAGAGCCAACTACAGTACACAGACTTCATCACCTTTCTGAGTACACTTCACAGATAATTGTTTCTTTATTATGGGTTCCAATCTCATGGGTCATTTATAGCTGTTGTTCAAATGCTCTTTTTCAGTTACTAGTTTAAAATGCCCCAGATTCAAACAACGAGACCTGTAAGAAATGAATATTATTTCGTAAAAAAGACGTGTTAAAAGGGTGGCAAAGTGTACATATATATGTGCGTATATCTCTCTCTCTCTCTCACTCTATATATATATATATATATATATATATATATATATATATATATATATATATATATATATATATATATATATATATATATATATGTGTGTGTGTGTGTGTGTGCGTGTGTTTGTGTGCGTGTGCGTGCGTGCGTGTGTGTGTGTATATCATTTCTTTCCAACTGATGTTTAAAACAAAACTATATTTTTATACAAACATTCAGTTCCTTTTTCCTATTTCTCACGAAACAAGTGCTCCTTTTAGGTCTGTTATTTCCCTGGTGTAATTCTTAGTAGTCACAGCAAATGATTTACTTGAATTATTTCACTGATTGGCATAAACATTTCCAATGGTACAACACCAAGTTGCTCCACTAACATTGTGCCGCTGTATATTTATAGTTAAAGAGTTTGAAAAAGTTGAAGATACCGAGGGCGAATTATTTGAAGGAGAGGAAAACAGAGGCTGAAGCCCTTTGAAGTCTGTTTTGGTGCATGACCTGGCTCGATTTTTCCGATCATATGATGTCAGGTTTTTGGTGCAAACACGACATTAAAGGGATTCTTCACCCTAAAAATGTAAATATGCTCATTACTAACTAAGATAATCACTTATCCCGATGTCGTCCCAGACCCTCTAAGGCTTTGTTCCATCTCTGAACACATTTTGAGATATTTTGATATAGTCCTTGAGGGCTTCGACTGACCTGTTGACAATCATTTAAAAAGGATCTTGGAGCCTTTAAAAGAATTTAAGCATTCTAATCTCATCATCTGGGTTTAAATATGGACACATTAGTGATAAGAGCACTTTCATGGGTAAAGAAAGTAAATAAAGACAAAATTCAACATTATTTCCGGGTCTAAACTAACACAAAGCTAGTGCACGTTGTAAGGTCATTACAGTGTACAAAAACGTCTCAGGCTCACGCATAAGCAACAATCGTCTGTCTGCTAATAATCATCATGTGTTCACTTATGGAGAGCCAATAGGGATACAAACATGCTATTCCAAATGTATTTTCATTGAATATGCAGTCCAAAATGATGTTTAACACAATTTAAACACCAAAAGACAACACAAGAGTGGCTATAAGGGGCTGTTTCCCTTTTTACATGCAGACCAGTTGAAAAAAATGGATCAGTATTTGTGACTCTGTGTCAATTTATCTGTGTCAATATTTGTGTGTGTCAATTTAAACACACACAAAAAATGAACTTCCAAAGAACAATTTTAAAGTGTTTCTCACCTTCTTCTTCCCATGGACTCTTCCTCAAAGAATCACAGTCAGACCTGCAGGGTGACACTGGTGGCAGATTGGGTGCAACGCTACAGATAACCACACCCCTCCGGTTTGTCCCGTTCAGAATCCCGGGAGACTCTGAAGGATGAAAGGTGCTCATTTCAGTCAGATCTGGACCCCGCATATCGCCGACCCGTTTCTCCAGCGTCCCTCGAGCATCTCCGGGAAAGCATGGTGTGTATGCCATGGGCCGAACAGGGATTTGTGGTGGGCCCATCAGGGTTCCCTCTGTGTATAAGCTGATTGGTTCTCCAATAGCACAGTGGAGTGCTGGATAGTGGCCTCCTTTGGCTTTGTGCAGTAGAGCAGCTGTAGCCGGATCTTGGATCATCGAGAGGTTATTTCGGGAGTAACTCTTCTGTAAAACTTTTTTCCTGAAGCCGATGAAGAGGAGGATGAGTGTGAGGATAAGGAACAGTACGATTGCAATGCCAATCAGCTCCTCTTTTCCCACATAGGCGTGTCCAGCCTGCATGTCTGGGACGAGCACGGGTCGAACAGAACAAGCGCTGCCAACAAAATCAGGAGTGCAGTTGCAGTAAAAGGAACCGAAAGTGTTGACACAAACTCCACCATTGTCACACAGCTCGCGCTCACACTCGTTCATGTCCTCCTCACACCTGTCAAACACAAGCAATTTATTGATTACCGCTGGGGATGTGTTAACAGGCTAAAGATCAAAGCTGATACTTAATCAATGCAATGAAGATACAGTTTGTTAAATGTTGACGAGGCAGATTGAAAAATCGTTCAACACACTGATACTATATTTTCACATTTACAAATGTTTACAAATGGGATACACTGAAAAAAAAAGAGGAATAAGAGGAAGTGACATTCAAGACCAGGATTAATACTAGTGCAACTCAAAACAGAAGAATGTTACACAACTGGTTTCTGTCTTATCTTTAAAATGAAAGAAATATACAGATGACAAGCATATGAAAAACATTACCAAGATTTTGGCACAATGAAAGTTATCTAAACCTAGTGTCTATTTGTAAAAAGAAGATTTATTTCTTGATTATTTCATCCCCGTTCGATTCAAGAGAAAGGGGTAGCTGCAAGTTTTACCCTGAGAGAATGAACCTTATGTTTGTTGCATCCTACAGTAATCTTAACCCTAATCCTAAACCTCATTCCCTGTTCAGCTTTAAAAGTTCATCAGCTTCATAATTATTGATGAAAACATTAATGCTTCACACTCAAGAGCTGGCATTACATAGGCTGATTCTGATTTGAAACTACTAGAATCAAGTCAATTGAAATGTTTTTTTATTAAGTCAAAAGATCACCTTTCTAAAATGTTTCATATAAGGTTGATGTCATCAAAACCACTACAGCAAAAACACTGTTAGGTTTAACCTATAAGTTATAAGTGAACAGTAAAATATTTACTTCACTTGAGTATATGCTGTTTGATTTTCCTGTAATAATGCGAATGTGATCCATATGGTCACACTATCGAAATAATTCCATTCATTTAAACTATAATAGCCATGTAGACACTGCAATTTTATTCCATTTTGCCACAATATTTCAATTTAAATTTTCTGTATTGGACAGTTTCTCCTCTATCATGTGTCGTGGCTTGTGCAGTGTACCTGAGTAACTAGCAGCAATCAACATCTCATGACCAGCTTTTGTGTCGCAGGAAAAATCAAATCAGTTTGAAATCCTGCTTGCTCCTTGTGAGGACATCCCACTGTTGAACTACTATAAGCCAATTTAAAGAACTATGCGCATGTGCAAACACATCTTCACAGCCATTTTGTTGTCCATACATGTTTTATTTCTTTTTATTTTTAATAGTTTCTGCATAGAGAATTGCCTAATTTGGCATGGCAGCTTGTTTGTTTTAGTGAGCATTCTCACATAAGCAACGTGCGTCTTCCACTTTCAGGGTTTTTTGTGTTAGTCACGTGCCGTGTTTGGACAATACAGTCAATGTTTTGGAAAACATTGTCCCATCAGCTCGTATAGTGTAAGAACATAAATAGTTTGCTTGAATTTTTGCCCCCTGCAATTTACTTGACAATTCGCAGTGTCTGCCCAGTATTAAATGGCTTGCAGCACTGCACACCTATGTGATCTGTTGGAGCAATTGAAAGTTCTGCTGGATTGAACTTGACATCAAGATCAACTAAAGCCACCAGAATAGTAAGGTAAAGCTATGAGCTTATTGGTAACTCATCAGTGAGCAAGCTCTGATTTTGCTCAAATTTCAGTAAAATGGTCCCTCAACTATTACATTATTCGGTATAGGCAATGTTAGTCAGCTTTATTTTTTCAATTATTCTAGATATTTTAAGTTGTCTACCCATTACTACCCACTTTTCAGTTTCTCAGACAATCATTAAAATTCTCACACTTTACTGTCTTTCTTAAACACTTTCAAAGTTCAAACCTCTGCCTTCCTTCAGCATGTCCAGAAGTCCAACTTCTTGGGTGAGGGTAAACATTTATGGTTTGTTGGGGAGAAAACTTGCAAACATAAAGTACACCACTTCAGAGTCACACTGCTAGTGGTCCAAGATTTATGTCAATTTGGCAAGCTGAACACATTTTGTACTACACAGGAGACATGGCACACCTGTACACTGACCTAGTATAAACCATTTAGATTATTTATTATTTGAATTGTCTATTCGTCCTTGTGGTTGGCATATGGCCATACGGTGACTGTCATGTCTTTCAAAAGTCAGTGTGACCAATGTATGAATCATAGTAGTCAACTAATGCTCAAAAGAAAAACTACTTTAAAAACATACAGTTTAGACACAAATTAAACTTTGTTAACTAAACTGCTTAACTCAACATTATCCTAAAAGTTTCCTAAATGTTATATCAATCCCTAACTTGCATAAAGACCACGGCTTCTCCCTAAAAGATTCAGAAGTCACTGCAATGTGAATTACACCTTACATTTAGCACTACATAAAAAGGCCTTCTAGCTAACACTTAAAAGATAGGAAAAAATTTTATTTTCTCCTTTGAGATTTTTAATAATCTGGATGAAATCAGAAGTTATTTTTATCTACATATAAATTAATAACTTTTTCACCATTAAAAAAAATGTGAGTTATAGATTATTTCCCAATTCAAAACAAACAAGCCTCCGTTTTGACATTTCCTTGTATAATCCTCCCTGAGAAACCCTCTTTATTCCTGTGGCCCTGCAGAGATTCGACTGGATCAGTTTAGTGTCCTTGGCCCTGCTATAAAATTTATTGTGACTCGGCAGAAATGCATGGCTCTATAAAACCGGACAGTGTGTCTGAAAACAGGGCCTGATGGGATACGTTTACAGCCTCAAGAAATCCATCCCTTTATTCAGTCTGTCTGACTGTGGTCAAAGTGAAAGACACCCAATCAGATGAGTTTATTATTTAGTGCCTCTCACACAATGCACAGATGCATTCAGGATTTATAAAGCTTCTTTTAGTCACATCAGGTTTCATGTTACATTAGAGGTAAAATATGTTCATGTTTGTTCCTAATGAGCTAATTATTAGCCTTTGATTCAGAGCGACATTAAATTGACACTAGTTAACACATCATTAAGCCCAACTTAAACAAGGTTTCTCAAAGATATGAGTCACTGGACAAGATGGTTCTTTGCTGAAATTGTTACAGGAAGACTGCTAACTACTTCCCCCTGCTCATTCATCCAAAATGCTGATTGTGACCCCATGAGTGATTCTGATTGGCTGGCATGTGTTATTAATTTATAGGTAGTCCAGGTCGGTTAGTTCACGTTTGTCCTTACATGAAATTGGTAACAATAATCAAAACCTGATTTGTTCTTCTTGGAATAATAGGTAATTTTAGCTTATTATACATACATATTATAGTATTTTTACATAAACCATTATTTGTGGCCTGCTGCTGGACTGGATCTGAGAGTCAGTGAAAACTATCAGCAAGATTACAGATGACAAGTACAAGAGCTGTGTCTTTGAGATAAAGGAGAGCATGGAGATTATTTCCGATTACTTTAAAAGGAAACAAGGAGCATCAAATGGGTCTTCACCTGTTTTCATTAATGCTAAAACCTCACATGAAGAGATCCCAGTGAAGTCTTGTGTTATCAGTGTTAGTTTTGAAAACACATTGGTACTCACAGCAGAATCAAATACAAGGAGCCTGGAGCTCTTGCTCCCCCTCCACTCCAGCTTCAGCTCTTTGTCACTTGAAGATCAGTATAATAAATTGACTCGGATCTCTTTTAAATCACACAGATTTGATCACCAAACTGTCTATTCAAGAGAGGAGTGCTATCTGATATACATGAACACATTTTTGTTGAGGGGAAACATTAACCACCAACTTTATCCTTTCAGTTACTGAAGTAACAGACAAATATGGACTAATTGATGAAAACAACAGCATCTGATTTATAACAGCCCAAATGCTAGTAATGTTTATGTTAAAATTATTTTAAAACATGTTTTCATCACTGCTCTACAAGAGTTGTGTAATCTCTGTTTCCATGAAATACAAAGACGGAGAGAGACCAGTGTATATTAACATCCTTAACGAAGGCTGATAAAGCAAATAAAACAGATAAAAGGCTGATAAAGATACGGCCCCCCTCTCTCTCTTGGCTGACAGCGTGTGCACAGTTTTCACTAGTAAATTCATGAATATGGATGTGAACATGGCACGAGGGGCAGCACCAGTTGTTCGTGGTGTTCAGCCAGTGTAAACAGACTCAATGCGTTTGAATGTTTCAGTGGGGAATGAGCTCATGTTCCTCCCCTCTTCATCACTCTTCACTGGCTCCCCTTTGCAGCTCTTGTTAAGTTCAAATCACCGATGCTGGCGTACAAATCTATCTCCAATTCAGCCCCTGTTTACCTCCACAAGCTCATACACTCCTACATGCCCTCCAGAAGCCTGCGCTCAGAGAAGGAACAGCATCTTGTGGTACCATCTCACAAAGGCAAAAACTCTCAACAGAAATTTCTCTCTCACTGTTCCTGGCTGTTGTAACAAGCTTTACTTTTTCAGTAAAAAAAAGTTGTGTTAAAGTATATAATAACTATATCATACAAACTATATAATACTACTTCTTAATGTCGGTTGTGAGAAAGTATTTCTGTGTACTAACAGGATGAATTTATTTACTTGACAGTCGTTACATAGTATATATGCGGTATATTCATTACTAAACGACTAAAAAAGTTTCCATCCGCAGACCATCAAGCTACTGACTGACTGACTGAACATTTATCATATAAACATCATTGCCACAATGCAAAACTGTACATATTTGTTTCTTTCATGTTCAATCCGTTAACATAATTGCACATTCTAAATGTCCTTCCTCTGACAATGCACCTTAACACTGATACCAATTTTCCCTCTGTGCATAGAACTGCACATTTTGCTTATTTTATTATTGCTTACTTTTATTTTTATTAATGCTTAAGCCTAAAATTAAGTCTACTGTTTTTTTTTTCTAATTTAGTTGCCAAGTCAACATGCCAAGGACAAGCTCTTCAGGACTTTGAAATCACTTCTCTGCCTACCCCAACCTCTTGCAGAGACCTCTCTCACTGCAGATGATTTCGCTGATCAATTCACAGACAAAACCTTCACCATCAGCAGATAGTTCCCCCTTCCTGCACCCAAATTAATCCACAACCTTCAACACATTGCATGTCATCAGGTGTCCACAAAACCCTTCACTCAGCACATCCAAATACCTGCCCCTCAACCCCATCCCCTCTCACCTTCTACAAACCATCTCACCTGCCTCACCCACATCAACAACTCCTCAATCGCTACTGGCACTTTCCCCAACACCTTCAAGGTAGCCAGAGTCACCCCACTTCTCAAGAAACCTAAACTCAACGCATCACTGGTGGAGAGTTACAGATCTGTGCTCTACACTCGTAAACTCATGCTATGCCGATGACATTCAACTCTATCTGTCGTTCCACATGATGACCAATCACTAACTACCATGTAAAACAGACCGTCTGAATGATATCTCTACATTGATGAAGAACCATCACCATGTCAAAAACAGAAAGTCTGGTTAGCCAATCCCTCTGTGCGCCACGATCTCACCATTCAGCTGGAATCCTCAACAATCAAACCATCTCCAGTCAGGAATCTCAGAGTGATTATGGATGAACAGCTGTCCTTCAAAGACCACATCGCCAAGACAACTCGATCGTGTAGGCTTGTACTGCACAACATTCAAAAGATCAGGCCCTTCTTAACTGAGTATGCTACTCAACTACTGGTTCAGGTTCTGGTCCTCTCATGTCTGGACTTCCAGCAAACACACTCAAACCTCTGCAGATGATCCAGAACTCTGCAGCTCGTTTTATCTTCATGGAACCGAAGCGAGCTCATGTTACTCCCCTCTTCATCCCTATTCACTGGTTCCCTATTGCAGCCTGTGTTAAATTCAAAACACTGATGCTGGTGTACAAAATTATCTCCAGGTCAGCCCATGTTTACCTCCACAAGCTCATGGAACAATCTTCCTGATCTAGTCAGAAAAGCAGCAACACTAACAGCTTTCAAAAAGCAACTGAAAACTCTTCTCTTCAGGGAACACTTAATATGAAAAAAAAACCTTTTTCCTCTTTTCTCTTTATTTCCTTCCATCTATGGTTGATTAATCAACTGATATAACTTGAAGTATGAGTGACCAGAGTTAGACTGTATACCAAATTTCATATTGTCTTTTCCTACTGTAAGTAACTTCGTACACAACAATTTATGCATTTAGCCGACACTTAGCCGTCAAAAGTCATGTGTAGGGAACTTGCAGTAAGAATTTCAGTGCTCAAAGTAACTGTAAAGTTCTCTTTATCTTCTTCAACTCTTAAATACAATATAATATTATTTTAAACTATCGCCAAAGTTTGGAAAACAACTTTACATGCATCCTGAACTTTAAGAAAAACTCAGATTTGCAGCTGTGGGTCAGCAGAGATTTTGAGTGTAATAAACGGGTCTGAGCTTTATTTACCTGTATGGGAAGAACTTGAGTGCAGATTTTGTTGAGAAATAGACAGCTAGAACACCTAAGCACTGGCAGAAGGGAAGTGCTGAAAAGTGGACGGTTTTTCAAAGACATTTGAAGAAAACATACATTGCATAAAACCACCCCAAAATCTTCTCTTCTTTTGCTAGATTTACTATAAGCTCAAGCCAAACATGTATAAGATCCACATTAGTTCCAACCTTTCAAAAGTCATTCAAAGATAAATAGAGCACAATCTTTAAAAGTATGTTTGTGTGCATGTGTTGAACTGACGTGGCTCCAGTGAATCCTCTTTTGCAGCTGCAGATGAAGGCTTTTCCAATGGGTTTACACACGCCACCATTCAGACACGGGCTTGGGACACACGCACTGATTTCCATCTCACAGCGTCCTCCAGTGAACAAAGGGCTGCAACTGCAGGAGAAGCCTGAGAGAACACAGACCCACTGTAAGCGCATAACCAAACAATCGCATGTTCTTTGTCTCCCAGCGCCCTCTGCTGAACAGGGCCCTGTCACTGCAAGAAAAGCGTATCAAGCTTTTCAGGTCATTAGTTAACATACATCAACAACTGATTGATCATGTTTTTAAGTTTCTGTTATATCACTTTTAGAACAATTGTCTGACTGATTACAGTAGAAGGATTGAAACAGATGTGCAAGTTCCTTTATGGGATTAACAGGAACAGGTGTTTGCATTGACTTATAATAGATATAAACCACTCACGCTTGACCCATTATTCTCACTTGGTGTGGACATGCCATTGAAACTTCCTGAAAAACCAGATTGAAGACACAGTTCCACACAAAGGTCCACACTCATGAACAACACAAACAAACTCTGGAGGGAACGTGAGTGAAAAATGTCAATGAGTAAACAGTGCCCTGCTTTAATCATCCATCCATCCATCTTCATGTCGGCTTTATTCCCTTTCGGGGTCGCCACAGCGGAATGAACCGCCAACTCACTGGCATATGTTTTACGCAGCGGATGCCCTTCCCTGCCGCAACCCATCGCTGGGAAACATTCACACACACATTCACACTTTAACACTATGGGCAATTGTTCTTACTCAATTCACTTATTCCGCATGTCTTTGGACTTGTGGGGAAACCGGAGCACCCGGAGAAAACCCACGCGATCACGGGGAGAACATGCAAACTCCACACAGAAATGCCACCTGCCCCAGCCGAGCCTAGAACCAGTGACCTTCTTGCTGTGAGACGACCGTGCTACCCACTGCGCCACCGTGACGCTGCCTGCTTTAATCAGCTCTACGCAAAACAAAAAACACAAACAGATACTCTGGCTTACACTCAAATAAGCTTTTCAGGGAGGACGAGCACAAAAAAAAGAGAAACATGAAAAGAAACAACAGGGTGAGAGAAAGAGGTGATGGTGAGAGTGAGAGAGAGAGATGATGGAAAGAGAGTGGTGATGACGAGAGAGAATGATGAGAGAGAGACAAGCGAGAGAGTGATGATGACAGGCAAGGAGGTGGCCGAAAGCTCATCAAGGGAATGAGCAACACCTCATTTCCCTCTACTATATGTGGAACTCTAAAACTCTTGTTTCTCCAGCTCAGCCGTATCCTTGGTGGGGAAGTTGGAAGAGATAGAACTGAGAAAGACAGAGGGAAAGTGATAGAAAAATGGATAATTTGTGGTCTGTTGCCTGTGCTTTGAAACAAACATTAACTTTTGTGGATCTGTGGTTACTCCACTGAAATCTGATTCCAGAGAGCTAGATTCTAGCCTTCTAGCCTTCGAGCCTGACACACGTGGAAATAATTGAAATCTGAGATTGACAGAGGTATATTCCGGCTTGCGTGCTAAGAATTTAGAATAATTAGTCAGCTTGTAAAGAAGAGCTATGGCAAATGTGATTTTAAACTATATTTCTGATATCAAACACATAAGCATCATAAGTGGCTTACCTCCAGATGGTAGGCCAATGCAGGTAGCACTGTTGAGGCAGGGCTGGGCTTCACAGGCATCAGGGTAGAGCACACAGCCAAGTTTCAACTCATTAAGTCCTGTCACCTCCGCATGAGTGCTGCGTTTGTTCTGCAGTGGAAGCTCGTGGCCATTCAGCACTACTGAATCCAAGCAGCCCTGAAAGCCATCACTGACCCACGGACCCTTGCTGAGGGTGTCTGGGGACAAAACTTGTGCTCCAAAGAAAATACTACGGTCTGCTCCGGGTGGGTGGGGTTTAGAGGAGGTCAGTCGGCGCTCCACAAACATATCATCCAGAGAGAGGCTGCTGGAGTTCCCTCGCAGCTCCAGGATCACATGGTGCCAAGAGCCATCGTTCACTGAGCGACCAGAGATTCCCAGGTTCCTGGGACTCTTCCCACAGTCCATCTGGAACCACAGCTGCCCCTCTTCAATCTGATGAGCAGACAAACCAAATAGGGCTAATTAAAAACATTACACCTTACCTCATTGCCTTAGATTTCAATGTGTAACAGCTCCTGAACCTCTTCCAGCACTCACTATTCAGTCAAACACAATCAGTTATCATACCGTACAAATCTGAGAAACAGTAGCAATATGGTTAAAACCTTAGAACAAGTGAAAGTGACCAGTTGGCCAGATATGGAGTGACCCATACCCTGAATTTGTGCACTGCATTTAACCCATCCCAGTGTAAACACACAGTAGTGAACACACACATCGTCAACACACACCCGGAGCAGTGGGCAGCCATGGCTGCGGTGACATGAATCCTCATTATTTAAGACATTACTTAACCATTCAAAGAACATTTATATTATTTATGAACTCATTTTCCACTCCCCTTTCGTTGTCATAAGTGTATCTATTAGTCTGAGACCGTGTTTGAAAGCATTACATAAGACTTTGTAGTTATTTACAGGTAAAGGTTTAAAGTTTGCAGTCAAGTCGCGGCGTCGACCAACTATCTCCGCGTGCCTGACTGAGACATGGATCAGTCCAGAGGACCCTGCAACACCTGCAGCCCTCTTTTTTCCTTCTCTGTCTTTATTTTCTTCCTGCTATGGCTTATGGATCAGTTGATAAAACTTCTATGATGAGCCAGCTGAATCACTGAAATGCATAGCTGGTTCTTATTGTACTACACCTGTATCAAACCATGGTTCAAAAACAGAGACCCCCAAATTTGCCCCACAATTAAATGTTATTTTAGACAGAAAAAAATTTCCTTTTGACAGTAAGAAAAAATTTAAAATAACAAATATCAAGTGTACCTTCAGCTGGATGCAGGGCTCGGTCCGAGTGTACATGATGATTCCTTTACTCTGAAGAGTTCTGAAATGCAGTGCTAGTTTCATCTCTCCGTTGCTCCCTCCATCTATCACTCGGTACTTGATGTAACTGTTTCCAGAGAAGCTTAGAGTGCTGTGACCTAAAAATAACAAAAACACCCAACTAAACCACCAGCAAAGTGAACAAAAAAAGTGAACATCTTCAAGAAATGCAGCTCTGATGTGACACAAGAGGAAAATGTCACCCAGAAATCACTGATAACGGAAGAAAAAATAAAGTCAATTCTCTCATGTCTGATCAGGGTCAACATTATTAAGACTTGCGATATTGACAAAGTTAGAAGAGCTGGAATAAAAATTACATTTTTTTTATTTCCTCCTGCAAATACTTTAGTAAAAAATTGTCTTCTCCAGTTACTTGTATCTATGAAAAGCCATGTTTAAGTTTGGCATGATGACAGAAACCCCCCAAAAATGTCACATGACCGTTCAGACTGAGGTTGCATTGCATAAATCAAATATGTTCAAAACCACATATGAAATTAGTTGTGCTGCAGCCGATATCTACAATGACTAAAAATAAAGTTTAAAAATGTAATGCTAATCAGTTTAGTGTTGAAAATAACCCACTTTTAGTGAGCAACTTGGTTTATGGTCTTCCTTCTTCAATAGTTTATTACTAGGCAGCTCACATGTTACCTGCACACTCGCCCAGTTTTCCGGGAGGACACTGGCAAACATAGGGACCTCTGCTTCTGTCTGTCCCCACACACTGCATATCTCCTGGACAACGCATCCCCACACAAACCTCTGGTGCAGTAGAACAGCTTCCATCTGACAGGGATATTAAGAGGGAAAAACACATGATCTAAAAAACTAAATTCAACCGAATTAGGCCATGTTTATACTGACAGTCACATGTGACCCAATTTTGATTTTTTTTCCCTCATGCATGAAGCAGACTGGATCTGTTGTGAGAAAATGCATACATTATGATATTTTGAGATTGAATTCAGGCCTCATTCTTATAAGGAAATAAGTCTGATATGGATCAACGGAACTGCCTTGCAAATGAAAAATTTCAATTGTGGAAAAGGGATCACAATGATCAATGGCTGAAGTTAGAACACTTCTTAGCCGCTGGAGAGAACAGCCAGCTCAATTAATCATTATGATAGAGAAAAAAGTCTGTTTTAGGAAATATTTCAGCTGAAATAGCAGAACAAGGGAACAGATATTGTTTGTCAGCAAGAAGGACACCTCTAAACAGTCACTCACTCACCACAAATTCAACCACTTAATGCTTCCCTCAATGAATAATCAACTTAGTCACTCACTCACTCACTCAGTCACTGACTCGGTCACTCTGACTCACCGCTGCAGACACATCGTGTGTTTCTGTTGAACCTGGGTGAGACAAAACTGGTTTTCGTGGAGCTGTAAATAAGGAAGGGGTGTGAATCCAGACTGATGTTCTGCTCACACTGCGCCTCTCGGCAGTCCAGCCCAGAACAGTTTTTATCCAGAACTGCCGAGACCTTCAGGACCTGATCTAATTGCCTGCGGGCTGAGCTCAGCTTCTGGCTGACCAATGCCGCCTTGTAAAATCCTCGCTTCTCCACATCCTCCACTGCCACCAGCAGGTCCAACTGACCTGTGGCCTCCACCGGCTGCACACTGAGCACGTGCAGAGCGCCATCTCGTGTTAATGACATCACGCTGGCTAGCACACGGCGTACTAAGAGGAGATGGCGGGCGATGAAGTCCAGAGGGGTCACACGGTCAAAGCGAATGGTCACTGCTTCCTGGAGCATTTGCACAGAAGCCTGTTCCACAAATATACTGATGGGGACTGCCACGGTGAAGCGCCCATCTGTAACAGTGGCGTTCAGAAAGTAATGTCCTGCATCCAGACCACTCAGAGCGATGACGCGTCCATCCCGAGGACTCACCTTAACCAAGAGAAAACGTGCAGAAAATAATGGAATCATCCTAAACTGACATTAAGAATCAAAAGCATTAGTCATTACTCTATCCATCCATTTTCAGAGTAAGGAATTTGCCAATTCCCAAATGAAGACATAAGGCTAAGGTCCCTAAACCAAAACAAAGATGGACAGAGTAAGATTCTTTTCGAAATTGGGTGAGGATCATAAACACTTGCAAGTGAGCAAATTTAACTGAGCCAGACCAAGAGAGCTCCTGCTTACAGCAGACCATCACAGCAGAAATACATTAAAGCACTGAAATCGCTAAAGTAAAAAGTAAATAGAGATTGGCTCACACACCTTGAAAAGGCTGTGCTGGTGTTGGTGGCCATATGTGAGGATGTCAAAGGCGTCTTGATCGCTGGCGTGAACTTGGCCAATCACTCCTCCAGGAAACTCATCCTCAATGGTGATGATGTGCACCTGCAGCGGAGAGGCCACTGGTTTGTGAACACTCTCCTCAATCACTCGAACAAGCACAGAGGTCACAGAGGTCAGCGCTGGATGACCAGAGTCACTGGCCTGAAGAGAGGAACGCATAGAAACGTGTGAAACAGAAATAAACAGAAAACATCTTGGTTTAGTTGCTATAAGAGGATTTCGTTTTAACTTCCCTGTCCTGAATTTCCATTTTGAGTGTTCAATTATTTTTACATTCCAACAAACATGATAGAATTTTAAATCCATGCACTCTTTTTCCAGACACCGTTTGCATCTAAATGAAAAGTGTTTAACAGTATGTTCACTAAGATGAAGGCTATTCAAATCGAATTTCAGAGTTTTCTTGTTGAGTAGCCCTCTGAACTTCTGCAGAAATCATTCATATGTTTAAAATGTGCCTGCATTGTTTGTCACATAGAAGAGTAAAACAATTGAATGTATCCAAAGTCAAGCATCAAATCTGCCATATTTGGAGAAGGAATTCCCACAATTTGGGTATCTGTAAAGCTATAAAAAAATTAATTGATTGAATAATAACAAAAAAGTAACGAGATTAGACACTTGTTGGCACAGAGCACACAAAATGCATTCTTTTTGCACTTTTTAATAATTGGAGCAACTTTAAATACTAAAAGCATTATTCATAAGGTATTTGCTTTGTTTATCCCAGTCTATTTTAAATAAACAGATGTAAATTATGTGAAGTGTCGCTAGCTAAAAACATTTGCATGTCAGTCTCATTTCAAGAAAAAAACTCAATGTTAAACTATTTTTGCTGCTATTTCACTCAAATTTGTGGTAAGATTGTTGGCAAAGAGATAAAGTAGAACTTACTACTTCCAGAACCTCTGTATAACATCTCTGTTATTTAAGAGGGAATGGATGTTAGACTCTGTGGTGACTTGCATCTAAAAACTCTTCTTCAAACCTTGAAGAAACATTGTAATGGCTTGTTCAAATTCCCAATAAAGAACAAGGGCAGCTTAATTAACTTCAATCTTCATTTAGAAGCCGAAACCTGGTCTCAAGTGAAGGCTGAAAGTGGGTTCACTGTCGTGGGCCATCAACCTCTGCTGTCAGGGGACAATGGAGCTATCAAGACTATCAACTATCAAGAGTTGGCCAATAAAGCAATAAAGATTATAAAACAGCTGGCAGGCATGTGGCTGTTGTCCCTTGATGTTTCGTTCAACTTGGTGCTTCGCTCTTTTGCCTGTTATTCATTTATGAGAGCGATTCATTTGAACAATTCATTTGGATTGTTCATATCTGGGAAAAAACGGATTTAATTGCAAAACGCTACAACAAAGACCCCCCCCCACACTAATTCTGAGTTAATAACACACATGTATTAATGCATAAAAGCTGCATGTTTGATTTGTGGATGCTAGCCCTAGATACATTTTGCTGTTCATCACAATCGTTTTGGATGCTATTGCACCCTTTACTTCACACTGGTGAAGACGTGTGTGCCTTAGCAGTGCCACAATGGTTGCCTTTACATGTTAACTCAACCCTTATGGATTTCTTCATCCCTGCAAGCAGTCAAGAAGGTCTAAGCCTTTTGTAGAATCTAACAGAGAAAAGTATAGAATGATAAATATTTATCAGGTATTGACAGAAAAAGCATTTCTTTTTACCTGTACTTGAATGACATATTCGGTGCCTTCTGACCTCCGGAACACCTGATTGGATGACATTAGCCCTTCCCTGTCCAGTTGAAACCATGCACCCTGGTTTCCAGACAGGATATTGAAATGGAAAGGAGGCCCGTTGTGACTGGCGTCTTTATCAGTGACAGACAGCTGCAGGATGCTGGTCCCCAGAGGCTTATTCTCCTGTTGAAGAGGAAAACTACTCTTAAAAATACACAAATCAATCCTTCAAAACATCTAAAATGGCACTGAGAATGGCCACGGCCGGATGATCTCCAGCATTTTTGTTTATATGTCTGGTTTTCTGTTTCACTAACTTTACCAGTTTTACTATGAACTGTTAAGCATCACATAGCACTCTCAGAACAATTTATCTGTTATTTTGGAGTTCTCTGATGTTCTATTGACTATTTGAGTCGGCGAAACTGCGTAAATGCCGAAGGGGAAACGTGACTCTCTGATTTACATTTCGAGCGAGTCACCCCTCTGCAACCATGACTCGGCTCCGTCGGACAGTAAGAGACTGTCGCTTTCAATGTTGAATTGACTGCTCACACGCCGCAGGAGAGCGAGTGTCGCACAAAATCAACCTGGCATCTGTTTCGCAACAAAACTTTTATACTAAATGACAATTTTTTTTCCTACCATGGTTTGGAAATATTATTTGTGAACAGAGACAAGGATTATTGCTGGAGAGTCGTCGCTTTTATGGGAAATCTGCCCAGAAAGTTGTCGTTTTATTAGTACCCTGCACTCTGTTTTTTTTTTAAAGAATCACTTTATGTTGAAATGAGGTAGACAATGCTTTGCGCGCTAGTCTATCGACCCCTGAACTCTATTGGGTTTTTTATTACAGACTTCACAGAATTTTTGACAAGCGTTTTTTCCGTCCTATGACCTGTTCATTTTGGGAGATTTTAACATTGATCTTTATTGTCCGGGTAGACTTCTAGTCAATGAATTCAATAATATTTTATAATCATTTGGTCTTATCTAACCATGTAAAGAAGCCCACACCATAAAGACCATATTTTAGATCTTGTTTTGTCTAATGGTGTTTTTGTAGACAGCATTAATTTGGACCCAGCATCCATTTTGAACCAAAAACCAATTCATTTTACTATTTCTGGTGAAGTTCTACCTGAACCCAAGGTAGTCTCAACTAAGTTTTCTTGGTGCTTGGGCCCCTCAACCAAAGCATGGTTTATTGAGTCATTTACATCCAATGACATTGAAGCTGTTTTATTTGGTGCTGCAAAATCTGTTATGTGCGTGGACAAGCATGCACCGCTTGCTCTGATATTCTTGACTAAATTGCTTCATTTAGAGTTAAGTCAGACAAACCAAAGGTCTATTCTTGGTAAGACGACAAAACTCGGTCTCTTAGACAGGCTTGTAGAAATTGGAAGTGGGACTCTGACAATCTTACATGAAATCTTTTTAAGTGCTTTTTAAATTGCAATAATAAAGTTGCACCATCCATTGACCTTTGTGAACGAAATTTTAGCATATAAAATATTAGACATCCAGTCCGGTTTAAAATTTGGCTTGATTCTCAATTATTTGTCAGTGTGCCTATTTTTTCTTCTTTGAATGTGCTCTCCTTTCAGAGCTTGAGGAGTTTATAATGAAGATGAAGTCATCTAGATCCTCATTAGATCTAGTTCCTTCAACGTGCATAAAAAGCTACTTTTTTTGTTTATTGGCCTTGCAATTAACCAACTAGTGAATGCTTCCTTAGCCGAAGGGACCTTCACAACCTGTTTTCAGCATGCAGTGGTACAGCCTCTTCTTAAGAAGCCAGGCCTTGAAGAAGCCAGTACAGAATCAAATTTAGTCAAAATTTTTAATGACATGCTGCTGTCAGTGTACATGGGGAACAGTGCCATTATATTCTTCTTGATCTCTCGGCAGCTTTTGACACTGTTGATCACAATCTCTTGCTCTGGCCATTGGAGAACCTTTTTGGCATCCAGGGAACAGTGTTTAGATGTTATCTCAAGGAGCGTTCCTTCCCTGCATAATTGGGTGCATTTTCATATTCCTTTTCACCACTGGGTTGAGGACTTCCACAGGGTTATATTTTGGGCCTGCTTCTTTTTAATTTATATATGAGACCCGTGGGGGAAATTATGAGAAATCACAATATCTTGTTCCCCATCAGTCGGTCACTACGGCTTATGTTGGTGACAACTATGGGAAGCTCCACTAGGAGCACTCTACTCTTTCCACACTTCAAAATGCCAATCTCCAAATGTGCTGATGGTCACGTGATCCCGTTGTCCCGCATAAAGCGGATGCAAGCATGACACTCTTCCTGTTTTTTGTTGGAGCCTACTCTCAACACGTGAGCGACTCAGTGAGAGACAACCACAGAGATAGTGGATTATTCCGAGTGGATTATTTGGAGATCAGGTGGACCAACAGCGAGGATTTCGACCGGAGCCAGTGACTTTCACTGTCTTCCACCAACAAGTAAGATTCCTTTTTGCTTACCTGGGCTACCAGAGAAATTGTTTTGCAGGTGGCTCTACCCCTCGCATCCTAAATCTCCAGGCTGGATGCGTGGTTTGTGAGGTCGTCCCGGGATGAGGCCCCGCAGCCGCCTCCTATCACGTTCTTCCTGGAAGTGCATTGGGAACTGACCCAAACTTGGAATGCACCTCTTACAATGAGGTTGCTCAGTCTCCCCTCTCTCGCTCCCCTTGGCAGCGCGATAATAGAAATAAGAAATAAGTCTTCTTGACCGACTGATGGGGAACGTAATGGTTACTCTCATAGTGAGTGTGTTGTCTGTTCATACTGGCTTCATTCATCAGAATCAGAAAAGCCATTTAAGAACATGGTAACTTGAATCGTTCTGAATTTTATTGAATTCCTTGTAGGTGTTTTGGGAAAATAGGATTGAAGTTTGAACGCGTTTGTTGAGCAAACCCCTCCTTTGTGTGGTAGAGAATGCATTTTCTGTGCTTTGAACAAAACACAGCACAGCTGCTTGAGGTCTAGCAAACAAAGTTGAGATGAAAATAATATTTTGTTTATTTCATATCTTAAGATCGCTTGTCAAATTTTCAAGATGAAATACATATTCTATCCCCATTGTGGATCTTCTCTCAGAATAACAGCAACTGACAGGTGGGTCAAAAGACTAAACACAGCGCATCCTTCCTTTCCCTGCACCATGATTTGCTCAATTCAAACGGAATATATAATTATGCAGCATCAAACAAAAATGAGGGCAAGCTGATGGGTCTCGCTGCTAACATGGTAATAAGCAGGAAAGTTTTCAATTCAATTGTTCTGAACTATCCTCCCAATGTTTTTGATTGACATCACTAGCTTTGCCCTTCATGAATTATTTAAAAATTTGTTTGTTTATTATATATTAAGGTTTAAACCTTCAGCCAATCAGATGTCTTTCCTACAACTATGACTCCACCTCTTTGGACCCTTTTGCGGACGCACGCCGATGATGTTGATTAGCTACGCCCATTCTGATGCACTTTACCCCTCATACAAAACTTATACAGGTGTATAATGGTTCAGATAATGTGCAGAGACAGAAATAAAATATTGTTTGCTGTAAGAAGAGCATGGAACGTGATCCTTGGAGAGAAATGAACAGAGTTGTGTTCTAATTAAAAGATTTGTAGTTTGGAATTTTGATACAAGATCTTTAGTGAATGTAACTGAGTAAAAAACCCATCAGAGAAAATAAATTGTTGATATTAAAGTGAAACTAAAAGAAAGAAAAACTATTTTGCATTAATGCACTGCATTAAGTGAGTTATATAATTCATTAACATTTTCCTGTGATATTTATTTTATGCTGTTGACATTTTGAAAGAGAGTATTTTTGAATTGTTAGAGTAAATGTTTTTGTATCTGATCAATCGATCGCCCCCATTTTTCATCTGCTTGGGTTTATTTTGTGTGCTTAAATAATTTTCAGGTTGTTCAGATTTGCTAAATCTTCTCAGGTTCCCTTCATTGTCATCATCATGAATAAATTTATATATACATTTTTTTTTTCCCAGCGATGGGTTGCGGCTGGATGGGCATCCGCCGCATAAAAACATATGCCAGAGAGTTGGCGGTTCATTCCGCTGTGGCGACCCCGAAAGGGAAGAAAGCCGACATGAAGATGAATGAATGAATATATGTATATATTGATCATAGACTTAATGACCAAGACTTTGAAATAACACTTGTCTTTTCTTGGAAAGACTGAAAATGTCAAAATGTTTCGAACAACAACTTTTAAGGTGAACTTTATACTGATCCTGCCCCCTGAATCTCATATCGTGCTTTTACCTGTATGACTGTAGTTTGATTGGCTGGGCTGAAAGTGGGCGGGTTGTCATTGACGTCAGTGATGTCGATGTTGACCTGGACAGTTGAAGACATGGCAGGTGTCCCGCTGTCCAGGGCTCTGAGCGACAGAGAGTAAGCAGCCGTCTGAACACACAAAGAAGCAAAAGTTGGATGAAGATGTCTGCAGAATACAGTCGTTTTTACTGGCTGTTATTTGTCAACTTTCAAAACTACAACTTTCATGTTACTTGCAAACTGTACAGTATAGCTATTATTATTACAATTTAAAAGTATTTAAAATTGAAGCTTTGTGTAACTTGTGTAAATCTCATTAAGACCGAACAATCCAGAAGAAATTAATTTAGTAAATCCATCTTTGGAGTAAAAATATATCCCCATGAGAGGATTCAGCTGAAAAATATAGATTCTTTCTTCAGCCTACTACTGACCACAGTAACGCTGCAGAAAAGAAAGAAAAAACTATTCTGTTAGGTAACTTGAAAAAGGAAAACATCTGCATAGGCTGTAGCACCATCTAGTGGTTACATAGTTACATAGTTACCACACATAGTTGGATTTTTTATTTATTTAAACCAAGTAAATTGTAAAGGTAGATTGCTGCCAAAACGTTGCTCACAGTTGTCCAAGGGGTCGCTCAGATAGTTTGTGTGTTCAGATGAATGAAACATTAGAGGGAACATTTGTTCACAGCTAAAATGATTTAATAGATTCCTAATTTAAACAATGGACTTAAAATTTTAAATGTATAAAGTAATTATACATTTTAACAATTCAGTGTGGTATGATGTATGATGTGGTATGATGTAGTCCCATGGAGACTTAACCAAAACTCTCACTTAACCAAAATATTCTCTGGGTGCCCGAGAGGGTCCTGAATGTGTACTTTTTCCCATTAGACTCTGAAATGGAGATTGATGAGTGCTCAACCGGCTGATATTGCCCACAATGCACAATTTTCAGGCAGAGAGAGCAGTTTTCTGTTGGACCCAAACAAGCTCTGTAATATGACTTATTTTTTAAAATAAAGTACAGAAATAAATAATATCAATATAGAGAGTGTTATATTTATTATTCGAATATTTTTGATGAATGAATGAAAAAGGTGTAAAATTTGAATCTCTGACCCATCTTGTTTTATTACTTCTTTAGCTGCTGTGAAAGAGTCAGATTAGTTTAAAGTGAGAATTCAGGGTGGTTCTCATTGTTACAGCCTTCCAATGCTGCTCACCTTTTCTCGATCAAGCCGCTTGTTGACTTTGACCTGGCCTGTGATTGGCTCAATAAAGAACTGATTTTCTGGATCACCACTGATGATGGAATAATGGATGTCACCATTTGCGAGGCTGTCAATGTCCTCTGCCGTAACCTAGACAACACAATTATATTGTCAGTTTAAAACACAGGCAAAACTGATGTTAATTATTGAAAGCTTACTTTAAGCAGTGCGTCTCCTATGTTAGCATACTCGCTAAGAGACACGCTGTAGGAGTCGCAGTTGAACACAGGGGCGTTATCATTGACGTCTGTCAGATTGATGTTTACCATGGTAACAGCGCTAAGGGGAGGAGCCCCACCATCCGTGGCCTCCACTGTCAGGAAGTAATCCTTGCAGGACTCAAAGTCCAACAGTCGAGACACAGTGATGGCACCTGTGTGGGGTAGGGTTCATGTTCAAGAGACCCATATACAATATTTGTACATGTAATACAAGCATTTGAACGATTTTTCAAAAATGTTATCAGGGTGCGGATTCAGACTATCTATGTAACAAAATAAACTTGTAGACATCAGCAGATGTTATCAATACAGGGATGATGTGGAATATCACTTCCAAAACAATTTTGATCTTTGACACATGACTCAAGCAGTAAAGCACACATTTTCAGAGACCCTAAAAGGATGTTCTGTAGCGTCCATGACATCACAGTACGTAGCACAATGATGAAAGTGATCTAACCCCAGGAATAAGTTTTGAACAGACTTTATTTAATACTTTTCAGAAAAGCCCTTATTGGTGAATACAGCTTCTAAATTCTTCTTGTATGGAAAGACAAGTCATCTGTATTGTTCAGGAGTAATTCTGGCTTTTTTGCACCTTGATCTCATTGTGTTCAATACGTAGTCCCTGTGTCATTTCACTTTTTTATGGTTCAACTTATATCCTTAACTGTTCTCATTTCTTTGTATGAAGTCAACATTTTCCCTGCTGCAAAAACAATTTTTCCTCATTCATTTATTTTCACATCATTTCACAAATTTGTGGCAAAAATCTGACCTGTGTGCTTGTTGATGGAGAAATGTCCCTGTTGGTTTCCAGATCGAATGTTGTAGTAAATATCAGCGTTTGTGCCAATATCTTTACTCGTGGCGTAAACCTGGATCACTTCCGTACCTAGCACCACGTTCTCTGGAAGTGTTGTCAGATAATCTCTCCGTTCAAACACTGGTGGGTTATCATTAATGTCCAGAACTGTAATGGTAATGTTGGCAAGAGAGGAGAGAGGAACAGGTTGACCCTGATCTGATGCTCGCACCGTGATCCGATACGACGACTGAATCTCTCTGTCAACCTGACGCTCCAGCAACACAACTCCAGAGGATTTATCAACTGAGAAGAAGCCATCAGATGAGTCCAATAGCGAATACACCACCTTACGATTCACACCTGCATCACACAGACACATTCGAGAGACATATTCCAGAGATCGTTTAAACAAACAGTCTCAACAACTGTTACATAATAATCCAATAAAAACTCAAATTTCTAACCCTAACCCACTCAAATATAATCAGACTTAATGAATGGTTCTTAAGAAGGCATATCTGTAAAGGTTAACGTTGCTAACGCCTCAGTAAAAAAAATTCGCTATTAGCTGGCCCATAATGTTAGATGACATCATCGTCTAATTTGCATAAACGTGCGTGACATACATTCCCTGCCTCAAATGGGCTTTTATCAATGCCAACATAAAAGTAGTGCAGGGACACGTTTCATACATTAATTTAACAAACATGTAATGTTAAATAAAATGAAATAATAATAAATAGTAAATAACATGAAAGTAGCATGGTAAAATCTATGATTTTACAATAATCATGTCTTTAGATCAATATTGATTTCATGGTATGTATCAAGAAATGAAAAAACATTCCACAACTTGGCATGTGGAGGCAGTCGTGCATAGAGTCTAATACAATCATAAAAACAATAACCAAATCAGCATTTATAGACATTCTGTAAAAAATGCGCTTACCCAGGTCAGGGTCGATGGCTTGCACTCGGGTCAGCAGAGCTTTGGTAGCAGTATTCTCATAGACGCTGGTGCTGTAGTGAGGCATGCTAAACTCCGGAGGACTGTCATTCACATCCAGCAGATTCACCATCACCTCAGCTTCACACCACAAACCCCCTCCATCCGTCGCCCGGGCAACCAGAGTGTACCGCGCCACCTTCTCCCGGTCCAATACCATGGCTGTCCTTAGCTCACCTGCAAAGATTTAGGACAGACAACCCTGCTGAGGCCCACTGTTCCAATTACAAATAAGACAAAGGACCATCTACTGTAAAAAAATCTAAATCTCTGCATCGGCATCATAAAACATGTTAAGAACAAATAAGGTAAAAAATTTTGGGATATTTAAATTAACCCTCTTGATTGAGGCAAATGCAACCAGGAGTCCTGTCAGACTGGTTTAGTCTCTGATGAAAGTTCAGCTGAATTTGACTTTGACCTGCGATACAGCATCAGGTGACACAACTTCCAAGCACAGATTGGAGAGGTGAGAGCACGTATTTACTGAAACCTTGTTTTAGGGCATTTTATTTTTTAGGGCTTCAGTGTTGATGTGAAATACATTAGAGTGAAAACTGCTGCCGTTTGGACCGTTTATATTTAGAGCTTTTTAAAAGCATGCTAGCTGTTAGGTGGAGAAAACGCTGCCGCACGGCCATACTACAGCGTCCGGAGCTCTCAATAGCTAGTGTGACTGAGACCTTGTGGGAGAAGTGCGATGTTTTTTCTAACTCACCTAGTTCTTTTTGATTATCTTTTGTACAATTGTGGAAAGGTGGGAATTATTTCTTGATTGAAACTTTAAAAGTTAGCCATTGGAAACTGGTTGAGCCTGTTTTGCTATGGAATCATTTTTGATTGAAGACTATTAATATGTCAAATCAATCACTCAAATCCATTTTTTTGAGTGAGAGAAGAGCACGTGGTGAAGCACAGCACTCTATTCACAGCTTAACTCTAATGATATTCCTACATGTTGCCAGACGCATGGTGCGCTCAAGTTCAGCAGTGTAGTTCTTCTTCAGAAGTTTAACAGCTTCAGCAGCTTCTAAGTCTTCACTAGTCATATACGCGAAACAGGAAGTTACATGTGCGTCCACTTCTTTTATAGTGAACGTATGTTAAGTTCATTACACACAGGTGATATCACCTATTGGCCTTTTCCATAGTATGCAGAGTTATTCGCCCATTTTGAGGCTGGGGTCCCATGTCGTCATTCAACATACATCAAAGTGAATGACTGACTGAGAACTTCTAATAACTGCTCAAGCTGCTTCAGCTATTGATTTTTTTTTTTTCAATTTAAATAAAATCAAGATAAGAATCACTTTGGCTCAAAGATCTCAAAATGTATTAGGAAAATTTAGAAATGAGTTTTTTCCTGTTTTTCTCTTTTAGCATCTATGGTTTCAGCTGTTCATGAATTATGTAATGGAACCTGACTAATCAAAATTGCAGTGTCTTTTTTTCACCGTCTAAACAAAAAGGGCCTTTATATAGAAAGCTTCCAGTCACAGCTGTAGACTAACAGTCTATTCTCTAAACAGCATGAGAGTTTAATGTGCTTTAATGTACAGTATTTCTCTTAACAGACCTTTTCTGCAAGTAAGCAGAGTGAAATGAGAACTTTAAGATGCTTCAGGAGAAACCAGAGTTTAGCAACAGGAGTTAGTGCCACTGAGAGTACCATAAACTTTTAAAACAAGGTATTACCCTCTTTAAACTTTTTTACCTTTTTATCCTACATATATCATTAACTGTTATTTACCAATTATAGATTTATCATATTTCTATTAGGAGTGGGCGATATCATATTGTCCACGATAATACCGGTACAAATATAATTGTGGCCAAAAATGTTCATATTGCGGTACTCTGATGTGTTGGCGTAATGATGTCATGTATTTTACGCAGCTAAAGTACAGCAGAGCAATTTTAATAAAATCTCAATGAAAAGAAACAAGTGAGCATGACTACAGATAGCGAGGCAAACAGTATTAAACCAGTTGAACTGAACAAGAGGCTCGAACCCTCGTATTTCAGGTAACTTTACGGTGACACCATGGAGTTTATATTGAGTTACTTGTTCCTGATCACATGTTAGTATATTTATAATTCGCTAATCTATAACTTTTTTTCTATAAACCGGATTTATACTTCTGTATCAACCATACAAATTGCCCGTTGCGAAAGCTCCGCTCGCATTCATTTGTCAACAGCATTTATAGTTGTGTGCTCAGTGTGCTCTATCTTTGCTCTGATCAATACTGGTTTGGTAAAAATGCCAACTGCTAGCACTGGCTTAAGCATTCTGGGTACTGTAGTACTTATAATGCAATGTTATCAGGGAACAGGCCTGTTAAACATAAAAATAAAACTAATAAATCACATTCACATAGGCAAAAAAAATATGATTACTTTTGGAAGATAACGGTTTGATACTGAATATTTGAACAAAAACTTTTAATTTAATTTAAGTTCTGTTTTATATTATAAGGTGCAATGTGTGTGTTGTATGCAAATAAAGTAGTGACACTTATTGTGTACAGGTGTATTTTCTTGAAATTGATAAAATATTTGTATTGAACATTTTGCCATGCAAAATATTGTATCATATCATTATCGCCATAATTCTTAAAAATATTGTGATATTATTTAACGCCATATCGCCCACCCCTAAATTCTATAAAAATACAAATATTTGGCAGGGTTTGAATAATTAAAAATTGGGATAAGCAGACAATTTTGTAGACGACATTTTTTACATATAGGTAACCCCACAACAATGAGTTAGATCCCACAAATTAGATCCCACAAAAAGTGTTCTGCATAAAGATTTTGTAAAGAGCTGTGACGGTTTAAAACATGCACAACAATTCCTTTTTACTACCACTAACTTCCCACTCCAACCACACATGTATAGATTGAACTTCTTTAATATTGTCTCACATACCAGTACTCGGATTTAAGAGGAAGTCCTCTGCTCCAGAGCCGAAGAGACTGAACTTGATGTGAGCGTTTGAGCCTGCATCTGCATCTGTTGCACGTACTCTGAGGATCTGCTTGTTCACTGCTACATCTTCAGACACAGACACTGAATACACACCCTACGTACGCACACACACAGACAGACACAGACACTTCTGTTATACAGCCCACTTAAAAGGCACAACCTCCCTAACTGTCTATGTTTGTGTCTGATATGTTTTGAAGAGGTGGAATTATGTGAATAAATGAGTGTAAAATCTAATGCAAAATTCATTACAAGTATGTCCAAGCCTTGAATGAAAGCTAGATGTTGGGAGGGAGAGGATTTTTACGTAAATCTGCCCAATATCGTGTTAAGACGGCAACCACTAGTGCATAAATTAGATGGTAAGCATGTTGCTAAAGTAGCCCCAAAAAGATTGAATATGTGAGTTTAGTTTGTTAGTCGAAGAAGCTTTTTCCTTAACGTCTGAGTATCTACAGCAAACCTGAGAGTTAGATGCTGACTGGAAATAATCTGAGCTGTTTTTAACTGGTACACTGTCGGTAGTGTTATGTGGAACAGCAGACATTTCTGCAGTGTAACCAACAGAAGCTCTTCTGGATGCAGACTGGAGCTAGCATGGATCCGATTTATTTTTTGAAGATTTGGGATGGTTAGGGGGAGTTTCGCGACCACATTTCTACACAGACTGTAATGCTGGGTATTCCAACATAATGCATACAGCAACATTAACTCTTTGCAGAAACAATGCTTTATTTTCTGACTAATGCTTCAGACCATATCCACACATATACGGTTAGAAAAAAACTCAGTTCACACAAAAAAATGGGTCAATTGTTAAAAATGCTGTAAATAGTGAGTCAATCCAGTAGAGGATTCTAGAAAAAAGATATTTTACAAATTGGAAAGCTTCTCTCAGCTCCAAGACACAGCAATGCTTCCTTTCAAGGACTGGGAATTACAACGCAACTAAAGATAAGAAAAATATCTTTTATAAACTAAAATTCTCTCGCTACTACCGACGCTTCAAAGACTGGGTGGGGGGCTGTATGTCGAAAGACTCAAGGTTTTGAACCTAGAAACATGCTTCCTGGAGCATAAATTGCCTAGAGCTATGTGCAGTGTTCCTAGCAGTAAGACACTCCAGAAGAATGCTGCAGGGAGATCACGTGTTGGTCAGGACGGACAACATGGTGGCGATGGCGTATATCAATCGACAAGGAGGGATATGCTCAACCCGTTTGTCGGCTCTTGCCCACAGACTGCTCCTCTGAAGTCAGCATTGGGGTCTGTCCCTAGTTGCAGTCCATATTCCCGGCAGGTTGAATCAGACAGCGGATGTCTCGGTGGATACCCCAGTCAGGAGAATGGTGACTCCGTCCCCTGGTAGTCCAGCAGATCTGGGAACGCTCTGGTATAGCGGAGGTAGACCTGTTCGCCGCCCCAGAGAATGCTCAGTGCCGGCTGTTCCACGCTCTGTCCCAGGCTCCTCTCAGGATAGATGCGCATTGCTTCCCCCAGTGAGCCTTCTTGCAACCCTCCTGTGTAAGATCAGGGAGGACAAGGCAGGGCAGAGGTCCTAGTGGTGGCACCTTATTGGCCCAACCGACCTTGGTTCGTAGAACTCTGCTCCCTCTTGACAGTCCTTCCCTGGCCAGTTCCCCTGCGGTCAGACCTTCTGACCCAGGGATGTTGGCACAACCACCCACGTCCAGATCTCTGGAGTCTCCATGTCTGGCACATCATGCCGCAGAGGACCCTTCGGTAATGCCATGGTCTGTGATTCAAACACTATATCTTGGCAGAGCTCCCTCTACCAGGGCCTGTTATGGCGGCAAGTGGGGTCGGTTAGTTGACTGGTGTCACTCTTGCCAAGTAGATCCGAGTAGCTGCCCTGTTGAACTCATGGTAACCTTCCTTCATCAGGGTCTGGTTCGAGGACTGTCTCCATCAACCCTGAAGGTTTACATCGCCACCTCATCTGGTTGAAGGCAACATGTTGGCATATTTTGTTTTATATGTGTTTTTTATCTTTTGTGTGAGTGACTAATACTGTGCGGCTGGAAGGGCATCCGTAGCATAAAACATATGCCAGAGAGTTGGCGGTTCATTCCGCTGTGCCGACCCCGAAAGGGAAGAAAGCCGACATAAAGATGAACGAATGAATGAATGACTAATACTGAGAATTTGGAGTTTGGATTTGCGCTCATACTCTTTGTTTTCGTAGAACGTTGAATGGTGAGAAAGCTGATACTGGAACTGACCGAGTGTGGCAGTCTGAGAGCGGTGAAGGCATCCTAATGGAGAACCTGACAGTCTATCTACTAGAAAGTGACACAGAGGTTTGCGCTGATGAGGAGGTCTGCTTGCAGCCTTGCAGGCAATTACAGGAGAGTTCTAAAACCAGGCTGGAAGGAAGGCATGGGGAAAGATGTTGGAGCCTTGTGTTTTCTGTGCTACAGAGAGGAGGTACAGGGAAATATATTGGGTATATTGTCCTTTTCTTTTGGAAAGAGGATGTTCATGAAGCAAAATTGGAGCTTCATCAGATTCATTCTGGCAGAGGGCAATGATGAGTACGCTGAAAAGTTCTGATGGGCGAAGGAGCAGATGCATCAGATTCACGTAAACCATGTGGTCCACCCAGTCCCTGCCCCAGTGTTAAAGAATTGAATAGATCTAGTGCCAAACCCCGACCAAATCATTAGTGATTCTGATATAATGGATGAAGTGGTAGCTATTGAGACTACAAATTTATCAGAGGAAGTCAAACAAGTTAAAATAGCAAAAATTAGATGTAAAGGAAATCATGCATGTGCCTTAGCATTAATACAACATGAGAGTTTGAAACTTTACCAGAGTTGTTGAATATGTTTACAAATGAATCAGGAATGGCACACTGAACAAATTACTATTGATGCTGTTTTCCAAATTTTATATAAAATGTGGCTATTACTACTTTAATGGCGGAAACAATGAAAAATTATCTAATTCCAGACAAAATAAAAACTAATTGCTTTACTGAAAATGTATATTCAACGCAAAGTTTTGAAGTAATAACAACAAAAGCAGAAGGTTGTATTTGTTTGGAAGTTTTTAGCAGTTCCACAGTACAGTGAAGATTTACAGTCAGTACAGTACATTTGTGTTGTCATCTTGGCAATAACTTCAAAATGATCCATTATCAAGAAATGTGTATGTAATTCCTGATGCTTGACTTGTAGCGTAGATGATGATGTGCTTTATGAGGTTAAGACTTACGGGGTCACAGACCGGGCTGTTGTCATTGGTATCCACAACAGTCACCTCTACAGTTGCCGTAGAAACATGCAGGCCATCTGTTGCTGTGACATTGATAACGTATCGCTCTTGCTCCTCACGGTCTATATGTCGTTTAAGGTAGAGCTTCCACTCGCCCTGAACCAGCCCCAGTGCAAACACACCACCATGGTTCCCACCTGTGAACACAGAAGGCGAGAGATTACCCTGAACGCCTCATCTCTCAATATTATAATCTCTGACAAGTAAAATATCAATCAAAAACACCACCACTTCCCACATTCGCTTTCAGAATGACATCTTAATAACATCTCAGTGATAACTCTCTCATTAGCTCAAATTACAATAATGGGTTCTTTATAGCCTGATTTAAATAAGCATTTCCAGCAAAATTGCACCCTTATCCTACTCATCTAAACCAGAAGAAGACAGAATATAGTTAACAATAGTTAAACAATAGTAAAAACAACTCCCTAATCAAAACAGGAAGTTGACAAGCATACAATTACCCCACAATTATGGCGCAAAAACACTGCTTTATTAATCAGAGAAAGTTTAATTCAACTCCACTGAAGGCTAATAACACAGACACCTCCCTGAATGCCTGCTGCTGATACTCTTATACCCTGCCCTTACTTATTAAGATGACAGATGGGCTGCATTGTTGGGTTTCCTGATTTTCTATATTTTTAAAGTGATGACAATTTGTAACCTTTTATAATAATCACAATATTTGTTATCCTGCACAGGGTGAAAAAAAGTCCCCATGACTTAAGATTCCATTAGATACATTTTTCAAAAAGGCGATCATGGTCAGACTTTTTCGACTGTTCGAGAGCACTACCCACTGAACCACATGGGAGCTGTCAGACACTATTTAGACAAAAACTTGTAACATAAACAATGATTTATAGGTAAATAATGGCACACATTTTTATGGCACAAGTTCAATCAGTAGTCTATTACAGAATTGCAACATTAGTTTCAAAGATAGATAATGCAAGTGTCCTGTATTTTTACAGAATGTCTTTACAGTCATCTAGCTGTTTGAGATCTATATCAGAAACGTTGTTAAAGTGAAAAAAAGTGAATTTCTAAAACAGACTAAAATTTCCATTAAATGTGATTTAATGACAAAATTTACTCCACACTCCAACTAGGCCCCATAGAGTAACTGTTTAATTGCTAAACCCTCTGCAAAACAGCACTGAGCTGAATTGACTCTTCCTTTGTTTGTGTCCCTGTGGTGAAAGTTATATCGTGGTGAGCATTTCTGTAAAGCAGGTGTGTGTGCTAGAGATGCTTTGACCTCTGAGTTTGTCAAGGATTCAACTGTTCTAGAGTGCACAAAAAAAAGACTGGAAGACTAAAGTGACACTCCTAAAAAGCCTGACTTGTGCCACTGTGTTACACAAAGCAGGTACTAGTTAATTAAAGGGATGATTCTTGGCTTCAGAGTTTTTTTTTTTACAGTGCAGGGAGGAGGGAATATTTCTACTCTGCCTCATTTGTGACTCTCTCTTCAATCAGCAGCATTCCATAAGATGCTGTATTTATCATGTCACCTCTTTTGCAGTGTGCGCTGTTTAGTAAACTATGCAAGTTATGTGATTCAATCAGGTTTTAAATGTAAGTTATCCCCAGCTACATGCAAGGTAATGTTTTCATGGGTATTGGAAATAATACATTTCACGAGGAGCGTACTAGGCAAGCTGTCCGTGTGATGGTCTGAGAGGTTGACTTCCCCATCCTTTACCCTCTTTGATTTTCAACAATTGCCCAAGTTTAACGAGATGAAGATCATGTTATGCAAAGTGAGACAAGGTGAAACATGAACTAAGAGTGGCAAGGGTGGAAGGAGGGATAGATTGCATGATGTAGATGTTAGCTCTTTGGTTGTCTTATATACTGTAGATGACAGGGTAAGAGGGACCATGATTGGTTGTCAATTATCAGCAATTTAAATATTCCTTTCCTTCCACCCACACACACACACACACAAGCACACTGCCCATGGAGTTTCTTTAAAAATACTAGTGAACTTTTCATTACAATGGTAAGGGTTTTCTCTGTAGTAGCTCCCGGTGTGAAGTGAAGCACGTAAAACGTTACAGATTAGATTAGGAATAAAAATAACCTTACAAACAGATCAGAGGAGCTGAAACTTTAGTCATACTTTAGGCTAAAACTCATCTACATAAATGCGTGTTTGCTGGCTGAGCACTGCTGTCTAAACATCTGTTTTTCTTTCATGAACTACACTTTTTTATTGTCGTATCCCATGCTTTTTTTTATCTCTGATCTGCTTAAAGTCTAGGTTTGTTTTACAAATAAAATGTCCTTGCCTTGTTGTGAATTCACCAGTCAGTCTCACAATCCTTCTGGTACTATGTAAATACAGGCTTTAAAAAACTTTGACTAATTTAAGAAGAAATAACATGATCATCTATTTTGGTTACTATGGTGGATAAATTAAAGACAGTAAATATAAAATGACTGGTTTTTAATATTTCACTAATATGGATGGTTACATATAGCCTTGTGGAGCCCCTCTCTGCATCCAGTACTAGAATCAGTTTGAAGTAAAAACTGCTGCTCTGAGCGCTGTTGGCATCACAAGATTCACTCTGTTTCAATGATACTGTATGGGCTGCAATTTTAGTGTGACTTTGAGGCAGATGGCAGGTGTGTCCTTATGTCTGTGTTAAATCTACTAGAAATGACGTTAATCATCTGATTAATATAGGTTCGGGATGAGCATGGTCCCACCTACCCCTGTCATCTACAGTATATAAGACATGACCAAAGAGCTAACATCTACATCATGCAAGCTATCCCTCCTTCCACCCCTCTGCCAGTCAACATGCATGACTTCTCACTTTGTGTAAGATGGTCTACTCGTTTAAACTGCGTTTATAGTTGCAAATCTAAGGGGGGTATTCTCCGGGCAGATGTTGTTCAACGGTCCCGGACTAACACTTGGACAATTCGCTTAGTACGCTTCTCCTTTTCTGTCAGGACTCCTAGCTGATCGGCTGGTTCTATCTGTTTGGTTTGTCTGTATTAGCCACATGTTCCTTTGTTTGTGCTCCTAATTGTTTCTCTCCACCCCCTCGTTCTCATTCAGTTAGTTGATTCGTCTCACCTGTCTTTGCTCATTTTCTCCACATTAGCTCCCCTATTTATTCCCTTTGTTTGTGATGTTCTGTGCAAGATTGTTGTTCGTTTCTGACCCAGCAACATTGGATATTGGTAAACTGGTTGCGTTTAGCTAACATCTCTCTGTGTGACTCCAGGGCTCTCTCCCTACCTTCTCAGCTTTTTTGGTGTAGTCCATGGCTTGCCCACGTCCTTGCACTGTGCTGCCTGAGGTTCTGGACACTGACCTGGTCCTGACCGTTCCACCTGCCTCTGCCTACTGGCCAGTCTATTTTTTGTTCCCGGTTATTTCCAGCTTAGTCTGCAAGTGTTTTTATTTTCATTTTTTTGAACTAAATAGTTTTTATGTTTTACCCCTGGAGGACTGAGACATTTCCTTCAGTGGAATTTTCATTCACCTGTAGACTGATCTGTCTAACTTTTTGTCTGCTATAAATAAATTATTTGGCTTCACCTGCTTTTGGGTTTTTTGTCTGCTTACCGGCCCTGACAATTTCTCACCAACCACGCTTGCGGTACTAGGCAGTTATGAGCAGAGTGAACTCATGAAAAAAGGGGTAAATCATTATCACAGCATAAAAGCTGAGCTTAATCCAAAACCTCTTCAAGCAACAACATCTGTTTTTGTGAGTGAAATGTTTGAATTATAGCACAACCCAGGTCTCCAATTCAATTTTATGAGTTTTCGATTGCCTAATTTACAAGTGAGTCCGGCTTCAGGACTTGTGCTGGGTATGCATGAGTGTCCTTTTGCGCACAATGTATTTCTCATCCTCAGAAAAGATGTCCTACACAATCTGACATAATGTGTATAAAACATCTCTCTGACAAGCAGGCATTTTTTATATGGGCTTTTGAGGATGCCACCCAGCTAAAGTATTGCTTTAGGAAAACAGAATATTCACTTAAGAAGTGATGTGTTTTTCATTATGAATCCTCACTGGCATAATGCATTTTTGTTTTCGTGTTGTTCCCTCACCAGCAGTCAAATTGTTTCATGCATGTTTGGGTAATCCTATTTTCTTTTTCTGGGAGCTAAAACGTCTCAATTATCATAGCACCTCACATATTCATATTGCCACTCACTGATCATTCTGATTAGGTGCTAAAGCAGCTCATCTTTGGATGTATAAAAGCAGCAGTTCCAAACTGCAGCTCGTCTTATCTTCAAAGAACGAAGCAAGCTCATGTTACTCCCCTCTTCATCACCCTTCACTGCCTATTCATCGCAGCTCGTGTTAGGTTCAAATCACTGCTTACAAAACCATCTCCAGATCAGCCCCCGTTTACCTCTGCAAGCTCATTTTGTCCTACATACCCTCGAGAAGCCTGCCCTCAGAGAGAAAACAGCATCTTGTGGTTTTGTTCTTAGCAGCACCTTCTCTCTCACTGTCTCTGGCTAGTGGAACAAACTCCCTAATCCAGTCAGGAAAGCAACAACACTAAGAAGCAACTTAAAACTCCTCTTTTCTGGGAACACTTACTATGAAAAAAATCACAGGCCCATCTCTCTCTCTCTCTCTTTTTCTTTTATTCACGCTCCGGTTGATTGATAAGCTGATAGAACTTCTATGACCGAACTGAGATAGACACTGTGTAACAAATTGTATATTGTCTCTCTCCCCTACTGTAAGTCGCTTTGGACAAAAGCATCTGCTAAATGCCTTAATGTAAATGAAAAAGAACAGTCAATGCTTTTTTAATGTTTTGAAGTTGTCTGGAAACATGAATTTTGCAGTTTACTGTAAAACTTGAAACACAATCCACATCAGCACTGTAATTGCTAGAAGGCATTTCAAAATACTTAATTCACCTATAAATTTGTTGTTAAGATTAAATAAACAATAGTCATTTAAATTAAATCTCTATATTTAGTAAACTACACATTCATTCACATGGTGTGCTGGAAACTTATAAAAAGAGTAAGTTAATCAATGATGGCCTTTTTGGCTGTTTTTAGAGAGAAAAAAAAACAAGAAGAGTAAGGGACAAAAACTCAACACATTAAATGGCTTGTAAAAAAAACAAGGTATAATATACTAAATGCTGAAATAAATAACTAGTCATTAACAAGAAAGGTCAATCATTATAAGCTAATTATTGACAAAAAAAGTGTTGCTGAACTTACCCAAATGATTTACAATTTCTTAATAAACACTGTTTGAATACGCTTGCATTTTGAGAAAACGTTAGCTTAAAAATACTTTTACACAATTGTGCAATTTCAATTTTACATTAAATGCAACTTAGTATTTTACCATATAATTAAAAGTAACTGTTTTGCAACTTTCCCACCAGACATTTTATTTTTCATTTCCTAGGGTTATTATGACATTTGACAATACATGTCCTTACCTGTTATATGGTAGGTGACTTGTCTATTTCCAGGTGAGCTGTCATTATCTTGGGTGTTTAGAACTGCCACCACTTCCCCAGGCGTATCACTCTCTTGTACAGTTCCATAGTATTGGGGCTGAAGAAACTGAGGAGTGTTGTCATTTGTGTCACTCACAGCAATAGTTATCATTGTTGAGGATGACTGGCTCGCTGGCTCTCCCAGGTCATAAGCCCAAACTGTAAAGCTATGGGCAGGATTCTGTTCATGGTCAAGCCCTTTCAGCGTCGATATCCAACCTGTGCTGCTATCAATCGTAAAGTAAGCTCCGTGTTCTTCAATGGCCTCACCCTTTTTAGAGACTCCAAGCAATCCAGGTGGAGCTAGGCTGTATGTCACCTGACCGTTAGCGGCCCAATCAGGATCCAGAGCACGCACTTGTAGAATCCTTGTCCCAGGTGACAGACCTTCGATTACTGATGTCTCATAGCTATTTGACTCAAATGTAGGTTTGTTGTCATTGACATCTTGAACTTTGATTTCTACATCAACTGCTATAACTGCATCTAATCGTTTCTGCTGGACCATTGCAAGCACTTTAAAATAATAGACTGATGTCAGCTCTCTGTCCAGGGCTTTTTCTAATTTGATCATTCCACTGTCCTTATCTACCACAAACACTCCCTCACTGTTACTCTGATGAGTTTGTCCTGTCACTACAGAGAAAGATACTGCTAAGGCAGAACGACTGTTTGTGGTGTGTAGATGCACTGCTCCCAACACAGAACCAATGGACATGTCCTCTGGTATTGTAAAGGAGAATTGCGTTTGGCTGAAAGTGGGAATGTAAGAATCTGTGAACAAAACATGAATGTAAACTGACACAAGGGAATGTCTGATGGATGCACCTCCATCTGAGGCCTTAACTAAAAATGACAGAACAGTCCCTCGTAAAGGGAAAAAGTTGCCTTTGGTAACAATCCAACCACTCTCTGGATCTATATCTAGGAGTTGAGTAATCTGCAAGCTGGCTTTGTTGTATAGACTGTAGCTCACCTGTCCATTAGCACCTTGATCTAAATCCCACGCTTGCACTTGAGTAACTAGGGTACCTGGTTCAATCTCAGCCCGCACACTTGCATGATATTCTGAGGCACCAAATAATGGAATGTTGTCATTCTCATCTAAAATATTAATACGGACACTACAATATCCACATCGACCACCAGCATCCACAGCTGCGATGGACAGCACAACTTCGCTTCGGTCTTCTCGATCCAGACGCTCAAGTGTGCTAATTTGACCACTGTTGTCAATACTGAACAGGTCACGAGCGGCATCTGACAGCAGCACATACCTCAACTCCCCAAACAGTCCAGGATCAGCATCTTGTGCCTTTATCTTCATGACTTTGGATCCACCTGGTGCATTCTCTTTCACATCAGCCTCATAAAGGCCTTGGATGAACTCAGGAGCGTGAAGATTTGCCCGTTCTACACGAACATGCACTTGTGCTGTGCTGGTAAAAACTCCATCAGAAACACTTACATTCAGAGTAGTGGCAGAAGGTATACGCTGCACACGGTGCTGGCCACTCAGGGAGAGGACACCCGATGCAGCATCTAACTCAAACAGCATCTTTTCATTTCCTGACACTAGGCCGTACTGTAATCGCTGTGAATCTGAATGATCTGCATCAGAGGCCTGGATGCATGTAACAAAGTGCCCTTTTGGGGCTAACTCGTTGATGGAGGCTTCGTAGAGTAACTGATTAAACACTGGAGCATTGTCATTGGTATCTGTGACATCAACGGTGACCCACACATCACTGCTTAGCAGAGGGAAGCCATTATCAGTTGCCTTTACAAGAAACACATACTGTTGGATTGCCTCATAGTCCAATGAGCGAGCAGTCAGAATTAAACCACTGCTGCTGTCAATATGGAAGTGGTCTGTGCTGTTGGTGAGATTTGGAATGATTTGATACCGTACAACAGCATTTTTCTCAGAGTCACTGTCTGTTGCAAGCACTTGCAAAGCTGCAGTACCAATCATGGCAGATTCTGAAATTTGAACTTTATAAGAAGGTTGCTCAAATATTGGAGGACTGTCATTAATGTCCAACACAGCCACTTCAACATCCACTTCAGCACGGGCACCTGTGAGGCAGTCAGTTGCTCTTACGATAAGTTTGTGATAGTGGCTAGTCTCATAGTCAAGGGCAGCAATGACACTGATGACCCCTGTGTCAAATCCAATGGAGAAGAGCGTTCCAGGGTCTCCGTGTGTTATTGTGTAAAGAACACTCTGGCCTTCTGGACTGCTAGCATCTATTGCCACAATTGGAGTCCAAATCAATATATCTTCACTCACTTTAACTGAGTAGAACGGCCTGTCAAACACAGGCATAGCTCTGTTTACAACTATAACAGGGAAGGTTACTGAAGAGGACAGAGGTGGTGAGCCCATGTCTTGGGCAAAAATGAGAACTTGATATTCCATGCTGGACAGATCAGCTTCAAAAGCTTTTTGCAAGCGAAGCTCTCCGCTCCAACGGTCCACCTCGAAATGTCCCATTTCATTCTGTAGAAAGTAGTTGATCTCTCCATTCTGCCCTTTATCCCGGTCCAATGCTGTCACTTGAAATATTGTTGCCCCAGGTTTTGCTTCCACTTGCACTGCAGCATAGTATGGCAGCCCAATAAATAAAGGCGCATTGTCATTCACATCAACGATTTGAACTCGAACTAGAGCCCTTGCAACACGGAGATAATCTTCTTCACGACCTGCTTGTACTAACAGTCCATATTCCTCCTTTTCCTCCCTGTCTAATGGAACTCCCAGAGTTTCAATTGCTCCAGAAGTTGGTCTGATGCGAAATATTCCACCTGCGTTCAGCAAAGTGTAGCGCAGGGGCTCATTTAACTTGTTTCCAAATGCAGTTACTACAGCAACTGTTGTTATGTTATTGTTGTTTTCATTGATTTTGGCAATATAGGTACTTTCGGTAAAAGTCAGTCCACTATCCAAAGCCTCATGCACCATGAAAGTAACCAAAGCAGTGCTGGAGAAACGTCCATCAGAAACACGAACATTGAAACGAAATCTTTCTTTGCTAAATGTGCTGTTTTTTACCGTCAACAACCCAGTGTGCGCCTCAATCCTGAAATGATCCAGGCTTCCATCCATCAATGAGTAGATGAGATCTGATTTGCCATTGCCATCAGGATCAGTAGCAAAAACTTGTAGCACCTCAACACCATCGAAGGTTGGAAGCAAAAGAACAGCTTCATAAGAATCTTTTGTAAACTTTGGAGGACAGTCGTTAACATCTTCCACCTCAATTGTCACTTCAACAGGCTGCTCGGCAGAGAGCTGTGGCTGTCCACTGTCTCTGACGTTAACATGGAAACTGAAAAGAGGGGTTGCTTCATAATCAAGTTGGGCAATAGTTCTTATGGATCCAGTACCTGTGTCTACTGTAAAGAAGCACCTAGCAGATTCTTCTATGATATGATAGACTAGCAGTGCATTGTGATTGCGGTCAGCATCACTTGCTTGTATGATAAGGGGTTGTCCATTGTCTCTCTGCACAACACTGTTGAGCCCAGAACCTTCACTAATAGTTCCACGGTATTGTAGCTTTTGGAAAACTGGAGCGTTGTCATTTTGGTCAAGAATTGTAACTGTAATTGTTGCATTTGAGACTTGCCCAGCCATGTTGCTTGCTATGACTATTAACACATATGAGGAAACTGTCTCAAAGTCCAGAAACTTTTGTGTTGTGATCACTCCACTGTACTGGTTGATGTAGAAAGCCTGATGTTCATTTCCATGTTGAATGTTGTAGGTGAGCGTGGTCAAGCTCAGCGCATTCACTGTGATGACTGGAGTTCCTATAGAAACACTTTCTGCAATTTCTGCCTGATATTCACTTTGGGGAAACTTGGGGCCAGCGTTATCAGACAAGGTCACTGAGATACGCGCAAAAGCTGTGGATGACAGAGCTGGAGAACCACTATCTGTCGCTGTGACAGATAATACATAGTGTCCAATGCTGCTCAAGTCCAACTCCTTAGCCAAAGTGATAACGCCAAGAACATGATCTATGTGGAACGTGTTTCCAGTGTTCCCTAAATGAAAACAGAAACAATGCATGAATGAGTGCATTTAAACTTTCACTGGTCATTTTTCTGCATGATTGTGTACCTGATTCAATGCTGTAAGTAATCTGTGCATTCTGGCCCTTATCCTTATCAAGCGCAGTCACTGTGAGAACAGCTGATCCCAGAGCAGCCGATTCATACACTTTTCCATCATACATTGGCATGGTGAAAAGAGGAGCATGGTCATTCACATCCTCTACATCAATTAGAACACGGGCAAGGCTGCGTCTGTATGGGAACTCTTGATCCTTAACCTAATATTACGAGAGAGTGAGAGAGAGAGAGAGAGAGAGAGAGATGGAAAGGAAAGGGTTGATTCCCTTAATAAGAGGGATAACAATATCTAAAACAAACATGCAATCAAAGATATAAAACAAACACGCTTGCTGCCAGGCGGAGTGAATAACATCTCTCTTTGAATTATAATAACACATTCCATCCATCTGGAGGCACCAGGAATATTCATGAGGTTATTAGATATGACGGTCACTGTCTCGCTGCCAGGGGAGTGAAGGAACAAGGAGTGATATGGATCAGATCAATAATTAGATCACAGTGGAGAAAACACAGATGAAGGCGACATTAAACTAGTGATGGCTGCCAAAGCACAAGGAGAAATCTCCTATTCCTGTCAGACCTGCACTCAAGCATGGAGAGCAGGCACGGAGATGAGGACAGGGTGAATCCACAGTGTACAAACAGTACCTATCTTGTTATATTTGTGCAACAATGATCTTAACAGTTCTTTGAAAGCTTGAACTTGACATTAAAAGGCTAGTCACAAAAATACTACTAATAATAATTATTAAAGCTGCAAGCAGCGATGGGAGGGGTCTCGTACAATGCTTCCGCCGGAGCAAATGTACCGCCTCCTGGCCTTTTGAGTTTTTTCACTTGTCGTCGTCAAGAGCTCGAAACAAGGTGAAAAGGCACTTTACTAAGTACCGAACGATACAAAGCTTTAAATGTAAAGACAATCTATATTGTTACACAAACAACTCGTATAAAAAAGAGTCTGTGTTATAAGATTAGCATAACAATCTGTTCAGAATCACAAGATTGACACGCTTCATTTTTTTCATGCACGTTGGATGAAGTATGTGGGGGATACATCCACGAATATACACAGGCAGTAGGTGGCGCTATAAGCATATCTTCACTTAAGCAATTTGGTCAGAACGGTAGGCTCGTAATTCCATAATGTTTTCATGCTTTTTGGATAAAGTATGTTAGTGCTACAGTAAGAAATTCTTTTAGCCCTGCACATTTGAAAAAGGTCAAGTTCGTTAAGGTGCCACACCAAGACCGTGTGAGGAACATCTAAGTTTTTGATAACCTTTGGTCCCATATGCCTTAAGAGTCAGCAGACCAAATTTCAGCTCGATCTGGAAATTTTCCTCTGAGAAGTTCTTTAAATTCCAAACATTCAACATTTTCGCATTCTGGACGCTGCAGAACTGTCATCCAAGGTACGATTACAGTGACCGTGTTAAATTATTATACTTATTGAACTTGACCTTAGAACAAATGGAGGGCTTTCTAACATGTTCAATGGGTCAAAACAGCTAAAATGAAGATTTTGATCACAATTAAGGTGGCAGGAAGGAGGCGCTGTAGAGCCCATTTTTGGAGTGCAGTCACAGTGATGCATATCCTTTTGTTCAGCCTGACAAGGATAATCATGCCAGACTGTTTTTGTTGAAGTTGATTTAACTTGAACGGAGATCAGTCCAAAATATGTCAATTTTTTTTTTTTTGCACATTTTCGAAGGGTGAACTTTGCTGGGGTGCCACCCCACGACCATTGGACATACTGCTTAGCTTTTGATAACTTTTTTCCCTCATGCCCTACGAGTAACCACACCCATTTTCAAATGGATTGGACTTAGGAGGAGTTCGTCAAAGTATAAAACGAGCAAAACCAGCCATTTTTAGAGGTTTTTGCAAAATATCCGTCTACCTGTCGATTTTGGAAACAGGGTTTATATTAGTTGCAGGATGTTAACTTACATATGTGTTCCAAATTTCATTCGCCTATGACAAACTGGTTGCGCAACAGCTACAAAACTGCTTGAGGTGGCGCTATAGAGCTATAAAGTTATAAAACTATAAAAAACAGGCTTTCAATGCTCGCCACTAGGTGGTGTTATGACAAATGATGTTTGTTGTCATACGCCTGTTCTCAGGCTTGGACTATGATAAAAATGAGACAAGTTTGAGCTGGATCGGAAATGCTATGCCCAAGCTATAACAACTTCCTGTTTCGAGTCAAAATTTGGACATTGGCCCGCCACCACGACCACAAACTTTATGAAAAAAGTTTTTTTGTATGAAAAACAAAAAAGCTTCTCAATTTCACATGGCGTATGCCTTGTGATGATTCTCAAGAAGTTTGGAGATGTTTGGATAAAATCTGTGGGAGGAGTTTGTCAAATTGTAGAGCAAGCAAAATACACCCATTTTTAGAGGTTTTTGCAAAATAACTGAATGCCCGTCGATTTTGGAAACAGGATTTATATTAATAAAAAGTTGCAGCTTGGTACTTTACTCATGTGTACCAAATTTTATTTGCTTACGACAAACTGGTTGTGCAACAGCTGAAAAAACGCGTTATGTGGCGCTATAGAGCCATTTTTCTAAATTCATTTTTTGAAACACAATTTTCACCGGGTTGTGTGCAAAAATCTGGGACTTTTCATTAATGTTCAGGCCCTCAAAAGTCCCCGGAAAGACGGTAAAGGATAATAAAAATATAAATAAATAAATAAGAATTTTTCAAAAAACAATAGGGTTCTTGCACCTTGGTGCTTGACCCCTAAATAATACAGTTGTGTAAATGTGTGTTTAAACTGCAGGTATTTGTCATGTTGTGGGTGAAAGGATGAAGATCTAATGGATAATTTATGGCTTTCTCTCAAATGGGCATGTATAGCAGTTCACCAATCCCAATTTTCATGGCATATTCCTCGTTTTTACAGTTTAATCGAAAGATGCATAAAGACTTAAAATCAAGACACATTTTTTTTATATTTTTACATTTATATTGTCTTAAAATTTGTTACTGTTTCAAGCAAGACCTTGTACAGACAGCAAATGAGCAAAGGCCCATGATGGAGAAAAAGTAGCATGGAGCAGTTAAGTGGCAAGAAGCTTTAGTTCCAAACTGGCTTTTATCCAAAATCCCTGGATAAGGACTTGTGATCGGAAAATGATGAAAATGATGGAACATTTGTTGATTGTAAATTAGAAAACTATGTTGGTCTTTCAGGAACTGTGATAAAATGGTTCAGATTGTAATTAGAAGGAAGAGGTTTGTAAACATAGGTGATTACATGTTGAAGTGGACTGAAGTGTCATGTGGTGTCCCCCAAAGTTATATCCTTTCTCCTCTACTATTTAACCTGTACATGCATCCACTGGGTCAAATTATGAAAAGGAACCAAATATCATACCATAGTTATGCTGATAATACACAAATTACACAAACTCCCCAAATGACTACTACAACCCCATAAACTCTCTCTGCTAATGTCACTCTCTTCTTTCATACCATAATTATTGAAATTGATGCGGTGCGGGTACATGAAATGGCATGTAGTACAGAATCTCTGCAATCACCTATTGACTGTATTTAACAGAATCAACGCCTAATCATCAGTCGGCCCTCCCTGCCATTCTCTGAAATTTAGGGATAGATTTATTGGTTAACCAGCTATTCATTACTGTGAATGTATGACTTGTTTTCTTGCCAGAAACCAGGAAGCTAGCAAGTGGTACGTCGCCATTCTGAGCCAATAATAAAGGGGGACACAAACACCTATACTGTAGTTCTGGTAGACAAGATTCACGGTTGCCTTCTTGTAGATAAAGAAAGGCTGGAATGAAGGTAAAATAACATTAAAATATTATTAGCTAGGGTGAAGAGGATGAAAAGTTCAGCTCATTCAAGCTTCTGCTTTTATGCTTGGCTCTCCCCAAAGGAACCATATCTCACACAATCAATGGCACGCGCTTCACAGAGGGGGAGACTGTGAATACATGTGATGAGCTTTGCTTACACGATTAAAGGAATAGTGCCAACGGACTTAATGTTTTGACTGCAAGCCCTGTAATATCTCCTGTTTAAATTAGGCACGATGGGACATGAAAGAGTCGCTGGACGGCTCTCAAATGCTCCCGCTCCAATCTCACAAACGACAATTGCACCAAAGAAGTAGACTGAGGAAGAGGAAGAGACCGGCAAAGAGAAGAATATAAATATCCAGAAGCTTGTATTGTTGGTGTCCAACCGTCAAAAATTGTTCAATAAAGCCCACAAAGATTATAAAATGGCTTGCATGTGACTGTTATCCCTAAGTAATGGAAAGTTTTGTTCAACTTATTGCTTTGTTCTTTTGACTAATGTACATTTATGAAAAGATTAATTTGTACTGTTCATATAGGGACAAGGACCCAAATATATAGAGAAAAATGCTAATATGAGTAAATAAACGTGCTTGTCAATGTCTTCTGATTATTAACAGTGTAATCCTCATGCAGCAGAGAAAACGATTAACTCTGAGAGGAGTTATTACTAAGAAGTCAGATTTGTTCTTTCCTGAATGACGACACATTATTACGCATGAGCACTGACCAATGGCAAGAAGCGTCACTGCATCCACTTTTAACACTAGCTTGCCAAAGGAACCTAGCAGACAAGCTATCCAATAATTTGGGCAAATCTCAGTTCCGTTGAACATGAAGAGATCTAAAGCTTCAGCCACATCTGATTTTGAGAGCTGCAAACGCAGCTGACTAGCAGTCAGCCAAGTGCTGCCTGGGTGGAGTTTCTCTTGAGTTTAGTGATGTGGAGCACACCATATGCAGAGAATTATTTTGATCATGCAAACCACCTCCGAAGAGCTGGGAGTTCACCTGCACGCACACTTTCAAACTGCGACGTGGATCCATGGCAGAGTAACATTTCATAAGCATGGATTTATCAAGCTGCTTTCTTCTGTAGTGGAGTAATGAGGACTCCATAGATGTGTGCCTGTCATTCATTCAAAAATGTCAAAATTGTGAGTTGCTGGAGCAGACGAACGCATGAGAACTATTGTGATGATTATGAAAATCGACTTGTCCTAATGTTATCGCAATTATGGTGTGTTGCTGTTTGGATCTCCACATGCAGCTTGAGGTTTTGAAGTTATATACGCCGAGAAGAAAGTTTTGGGGCTCCGGCTAGCTGGATGCTAAGTTACTTATCTGTGGCTTATGAGACGAAGCTGTTTGCGGTAGTTTGCATTTTTTCTGAAGAGGTACGCATATTTCTTTGTTGGTTTGTGCTGCAGCACATAGCTTGCATGATGTAGACGATGTAGATGATGTTAGCTCTTTGGTCGTGTTTTATATACTGGATATGATATGGGTAGGTGGGATATGTGATTGGTCAATTATCAGCCAAGCTCCTCCCGAACTTATGCTAATCTGATGAGTAACGTCATTTGTTTTTTGTTCTTTGTTTCCAATGTAAAGCACTTTGAAATACCCTGTGTACGAAATGCGCTATACAAAAAAACTTGCCTCGTCTTGCCACATACTGAGAAGTCTGTTTCTATTTCATTACAGTATGTGATTCATTATTTATTTATGTTTATTTTTGACCTGAAAATCCATAATTAACAAACCCCCACTCAGATTTGACTTTTCAGAGACTGAATGGTGGCAGAAGTGAATAAGCATCTGCAGGGACACTTTTTTTCATTTTACATGACTAAAAAGGTTACTTGACTTAAGTCAGACCTTTGAAATGTCTCTTACCATGACGGTGAGAATGTGTTGTTTGCGGCTCTCATGCTCCAGTCTTTGGGCTGTGTAGATGATCCCACTGTTAGAATCAATCCGGAAGAGATGCAAGCTGCTCGTGTCAATGCTGCTCTGGAGGCTAAAGGTCAGACGGTGTTGCTCATCACGATCAGAAGCCAACACCTGAACCACCTCTGTGTCTGGGGGCGTGTCCTCCACAATGGTGATGTCATAGGTAGGCTGGGAGAAAATTGGAGGGTTGTCGTTGTTGTCTAAAACTGATATGTGGACCTGTGGCAAAAAGACCAAATGAAAATTAGTCACAGTACAAGAAGACATCATAATATTAAAGACAATAGAACAAAACTAGAATAAATGATGACGTTTGTGCAGTCACTGATTTTATTTAAATTTTATTGGTTTGTTATTTGTTTTGTTTTTATAATATTCATTTTTAAGTTGTTGTTTACTTTTTATTATGTTCTTTAGCATAGTCAAACCAATTTTTGTTTTACCTGTTTACATTTTAGTTGCAGCTTTCTCATAGAACATAAAATCCAGTCAGTGCACTCATAAACTTTTGACCACAAAATTTTAACGAATACCTCCAGACATGGTAAATCTGATTGAATCGATATGGTTAAAAAAAATCTGTTGATCTCAAACACACATACTTACCTTAAAATAAATAAAGAAAATATTCCAACCTTTCTCTTCTCTCCTGTGTAAAGCCTTTTTCTAGTAATCCTTGACACTTAGTGATTGATTATATATTTTTTGTAATCAAACTGGCTGATACACTTTTAAGATTTTTAAAAGCAAATATTTTAAATTTAAAAAAGCCATTTAGAACAGGGTGTCACATATATTTAAGAGTGTCCAACTTTTCAACTACAGTATAATTGTTAGGCCTTATTTGTGACTGACTCTCAATTTTAAAATAAAGTTAACAACCGCATATTCGTAAATTAAAAACAATGCAATGAAGAAACATTCAGCAATCTTAATATATGATTCTTATTATCTTTTCTTCAACAGATATGTTTCTATTAAACTCGTTTAAAAGAAAAAAGAAGGTAATTAAATAACCTATTGAGGCTATGTTAAAGCCATTGTTTAGTGGAATGCAGCTTCTCTTTCCTAAACAAAGCCAATGTAGTGTTCAGGTGAAATAGAAGAGTTTACTATTTAGTTACATATTTGTTTTTAAACAGTTTTCATAACTTGATTAGAGACCATCTGCATTTAATCACAAATCTGATGAAATGTGTATGAATAGGCAGTGAATAAGTCAAACATCGGCTTATTTTATCAGAAAATTAAACATTCCTCTCTTTATTTTCTTATCTTAAGCTAAATACAAGGCAAACAGGGGCGAAAGAAGGATTTATTTAACTCTGAATATGCCAAATTCTGAATATCAGCTGTATGTTTGGAAACCTTATGCAGTGACTGACCAAATAAGAGCAGACTGATCTGTAGAGCTCTTTAGTGTAAAAACTAAGCATTCAAGCTCATCTGAAAAGAGCTCATTGGAGAACTCTTCTGAAAAAGCTCTTTGAGCGATTTTTGTACCAAATCACGAGTGATAATTTGAGGAGCTGGAATAGAATGAAAATGTAGTTGAAGTTGCAGGTTTATTCTTTCTTATTATTCTTTTATTATTTCTTTTTATTCTTTATTTTAACATCCTAGACTGTTGCCACAAGTTATTCTTGCGCTGACATACCCTATGACTGACAGCTGTAACAAAAGTCATCTTTCATCATCAAAATGTCTTCATATATTTTCATTATAGTCTTAGTCTTTGCTCTAGAACTAAAATTACTATACATTTTAGCTCAACCTTTATTTAGTGAACCAGCGTGTCAACATTCATTCATTCATTTCATCTTCATGTCGGCTTTCTTCCCTTTCGGGGTCACACAGCGGAATAAACCGCCAACTCTCTGGCATATGTTTTACACGCCGGATGCCTTTCCAGCCGCAACCCATCGCTGGGAAACATTCACACACACACTCACACTTTAACACTATGGTCAATCGTTCTTACTCAATTCACTTATTCCGCATGTCTTTGGACTTGTGGTGAAAACCGGAGCACCCGGAGAAAACCCATGTGATCATGGGGAGAACATGCAAACTCCACACAGAAATGCCAACCGACCCAGCCGAGGCTCGAACCAGCAACCTTTTTGCTGTGAGACGACCGTGCTACCCACTGCGCCACCGTGACGCTCAGCGTGTCAACATATCTTTATTAATCACTAAATAGATTTTGTTGCAGTTTTTGATTAATCACAGTTTTTTTTCTGGTATCGTCTAGTTTCAACCCTTGAAAAGTGGGTAATGACAAATATTATTCAGCTCCATTTTCATTAAGGAAATCAACTCTAGTGTGGATGCTTGGGGTCTCCTAATTCACCTTACCCCTACAGTGTGCAGCATCCCATAGCAAACAACCGGTGAGTAGGAGAGAGCGTAATCAAGCCAACGAGAATGAAAGGAATATCAAGAGGTCAGCAACCAATGGAGAAATTTGGCCAGGTTTCCTGGATTTGCCCACAGAGAGTCAGGACTTCTCTTTAATGATTCATGATTTGATAGAAATGATGAAAAGGTAAACCATCCATAGAAGCATATCAAATAATAAGCTTCATTCGTTGTCATAAAAAAAACTTTAGCACATCAAACCTTGAGTAACAAAATCAAAATGTTATACATGCTTTATGTATATATAGACCAAAAAATAATGCTTTAAAGTTACAAATTAAGTAAACATTAAATTGGGGCAAAACTCAAATGACCTGGAAAGAAATATATACAATCTTTCAATTGAGCCAAAACTTCTGGAGGCAAATGAAGGAAGGTGAATTTTCTGTTATTTTTAACCACAGTGAGTGCTGTGCCTACGCTCGCTATCAAGTGTGTTAGATCAAACCAAGCAGGATAATCTAATTATAAAGCAATACAAGAAGTGCACTCACATCTCATGCATGCACACACACACATTCATTTTCACACACATTCAGATTCATCTGTTTGAGAATATGTGTGGGACGCGCACCGTAAACCAAAGTTAGAGTTTGAGACCCTGTCCACATGTACATGGTTATTTTGTAACCATGCTTTTTTTAACGCGATTACAGGGTGCGTCAACACGTAACCGGAGCAGTGTTTTTTTTACCCCACTGATTCGTTTCCGTGTGGACACAATAACCGCACATATTCTACTTCAGGTGGAGTTTGAAGGTGTCATAGGATCTTCAGCTCTCTGAGCTAAAGCACATATTCTGAGATGTACAGGACTACACAAACACACAACATTTTTCATTATTTATTTAATCGCAGAACAGACACATCAAACCACATGTGTGTGTCAAACACATGTGTGTGTGTGCTACAGACGCACTCACTTTGTACAAATGTAAAATGCACCAGTTTTGATAGTAAAGACTGTTGAGATAATTTTTGTTTGTAAAAGATGTTCTTATCTTTGTGTGAGCTATATTTCCCAGCCATTAAAATAAGCGCTGAAGTTTGAAGAGTCTCAGCTCGGAGAAAGAAGCTTCTAATTGGCTGACTTAATCTCAATGGGTGAAGAGTCTACTGCCCTCTACTGGGTAATCACACTCTCTACAGCGCTTCAGATTGTTTTACACGGTTTCGTGTGAACGCAGTTTTTTTTCCTACTCATGCTTGTGAGGATGCATTTTTTTTTGTAAACGGTATAAGAAAAAAACAAAAAACGGGTACGTGTGGACGGGGTCTGAGGGAGGATCCTGTCTTAATATAGAACAAGTGAAATAAAAAAAAAAATATATATTTTTTTAAACCACCATAACATGGCATTCAGACCGAGACGCTACTTGTATGGCTAGTGACTGATTTGCATCAGGGGTACTCAACTCTGGTCCTGGAGTTTTTTTTAGTTACAAGCCTGTTTCAGCATGCATACTACTCTGGCATCAGACCAGTCAAGATGACCTTAGTTAAGACAACATGTGCTTCATGATGGTGGAACCAAAAGATGTGCTGGGAAGGAGCCCTCCAGGAATGGACCGCTGATTTACATATTTAGTCAATAGCTATCTGATGGGTCTGATGCGTACTGAAGTACAAAATACTGCGGTAGAGCAGGACAAAGTGTGCAGAAACCCAGAAATCAGCATACTAACATTCATTGTTTATCTGTCTGAACAGGACTTGAAGAATAAAAAGGTTTTCCACTGAAGTTTAATTACGTTTAACAAAAGATGCCAATGGAAACGTGTGCATAAATAACAAAACAAACAACCTGCATTGCTCTTTTTTAGATCAAATCCTGGTTGACTTCCGATACTGGCTTATTAAATTAGTTTATTTTCTGAGCACCTATAACAATTTAATTAACAGATAGTCTTATATCTTTTAGAGTGTGCGTTTAAGTTTAGTTTGATAATGTAAAAGCCAGATAGATGTGACATAAGCATTACTATATTACATATGTTGCAACATAGCCAAAAAAAGCACTGTATATGTGTGTGTTGGTGAAAGTGATTTTACCTGTGTGTAGGTGACACTGTTTCCATCTGTGACTTCTAAGGTGAGATTATAGAATGATCTCTGCTCTGCATCCAGAGGTTTAGCAATGACGATCGTACCCACACCTTTCTCTACATCAAACACACTTTCAGGGTCTCCTCCTTCAGCCAAAAAAGAACACGCACAAGCATTACAAATAAAACCCATCACAGAGACAAACAATCAGCTGCATGCACAGTCAAAACACTTTCTCTCACACTTAGAGATCCACACATGGCAATATCTTAAAAACCGAGTGGGGGCACAAGACAAGCGCAAGACAAAATGTGAGGTGGAAATGATTTCTTCTGTAAAGCTGCACAGACTTATGTCCCGAAGATACATTGCACTGATATTCAAACTGCACAAAAAGAATGCATTACCATATTAAAAACTATGATACCTCACACATACTACACAAGAATCTCACATTCTGTCATGAATATGTGAGGGTGTGCATTAAAAGGGATTGCTTAAAGCCAGATGGTTCACTGTGTCCCTAAAGGGATTACACATACATGTAACAAGCATTTCTAAATGCATTTAGGATAACTTTAATTTATGATCTAATTAGTTAAGTAAGTAATACAAAAAAAATAAAATTATAAAAATAGAAACAGTGCTGCAACAATCGCAACAATCTCTTCACAAGCTTAAGCTTAAACTGAGAGGAAGGCATAATACATCTTAGACTGGTGACCAGTGCACTGCTGGGCCACATTTACTCCACAGTCACTTCTCTGTGGAATTAAGAATCTCCAATGAATCTGCATGAAATCCATGAGAATCCATAGGTGCATGGAGAGAACATGCTATCAAGTCCTGGCTGACTTCAAACCAGTGATATGAAGCAACGCTATCTCCTGACATACCGTACTACCAACATATAATAATGAATCAATTATTAAGCAAAAGGACTTTACAGATCTTCAGAGCTCAAAGTCACTGCACTGAAAACCTGGTATCAATTCTAGCTAGCCAAGTGTTAGTGAGTGTATGAGAATGTAGTAGAATCCTTATCTCTAGACCTTTTATTCATGCATCTGAGCCTGGAGCATTGTTCCACTACATGTCTCTACTGAAGGCTTCAGCAGAAGTGAGTTGAATATATAAGAAATCAAAATGTGAAACTTTGCAGTACACTCCTCACAGACTAAAGTTGTGTCTATTTCATGTAGATATATTGAAGTGTTCTGAAATACAAATTGCAAACTCGTGTGACAGCCTAAACGGACACAATTTTATAATCAAACATTATTTTTCTATGATTGTTTATCCAGTTTGTCACCTGAGAAGCGAGTTGTTTCATCTTGAATTAAAGATATTAAAGAATTAAATTCATTTTTAGAAAGCAAGTACTCCGTAGTACAGTGGGTTGTGCAATTGACCTTGATTCTAGCATGCTCTCTGGATCAAAGATTGAGTCCTTTTCGGGCCAAAATTTCTGAAGTTATATATAATTTGGTTGTAATAATATATAAAACAAAACTAATTTTCAATTAATAAATGTTCTGTACCATCATGAAAATGTCTTTTAAAACAGACAAAAATGTTTGCTTTTATGCAGAGACAAATTACTCCTGGGAATTTTTTTCTTTCTTTCTTTCTTTCTTGCTATTTTTTTTAATCTTGCACCCCCCCCCACCCCCAAAAAGCGGTAAAACTAAGAGAAGGTGTTATGTCAGTAACCACTTATAGACTTATAGGGACCTTTAATAAAAATAAATTGAATTTCGGCATTTACGGGACTCCATCAGTGTAAGATCTCGTGCAGGTATGTCTTTAAACCCTGCATGTGTGAACAGAGGTGCAAGTGTTATTTGGCAGGAGTTATGTTCGCAGCTCACACTCGCACTCATCCCAGGGCACATTAATCATGTTGTGTGGTCTGTTAGTGCAACACCCTGCAAAGAAACATGCTGTTATCCACAGACACACGCTTCCATTTATTAGCCTCGAACCCTCGGCTTGGCCTCTGACCTTTGCCCAAAATTGTTTGGCTGTTTAATGATGCATTTAATCAGGACGGGGATGATGAGAGCGGGACAGTCACTTCCTGAAGAGCTTTAGACGTCTCATAAGATGAATACAAGCACATATTAACCATTACAATAAACCACAGCGCACACACAAACACATACACTGGAATCTATGAGTTAAAGACACGTCCCCAAACAACATCTCAACCAATGCAGAAGAGCAAAGTACTAACAAGATCAAGAGAAAGCAGAGCTGAAGCTGACGGTCCAACCGCAACACCACATGAGGAGGAAGAGGAGGGTGTTACAGAAGGAGAACATAAACAAAAAACAGACAACGTCACCAATATAGAGCTTGACAAATGGGAAAAAAACATGTGGTAAGAAAAGACGGTATATGAAGAAAAGGCTGAAAGACACATGTGGACTTGCTGCAGACATGGACAAGAACAGAAAGATATAGGAGAGAGGGTAAGCAAAAGACAGCTTAAAAGATAGACGGGTAGAGAGTGATGTGTAAAGAGAAATAGAGGCAGATAATGATGAAAAACGGAGCAAGCACAAATGACAGAACAAGAAGAATAGAGATGGTGATAAAAACCAGAAGAGAGAGAAAACCAAATATAGAGACGAATGTTCAAAGTGAAGCCGGTGTAGGGAGACATGTACCACAAACAGCCTGAAAGAGAAACGGATAAAGTGATACAGTTAGAAGAGATTGTAGCATGAAGAAAAATGAATGGCAGGTGGGTATGGAGTGCTAAATCCAGAGTGAGGGAAACAGAAATACACAAGGACAGATAGGAGTCAAATGGGAAACAGAGAACACACACACAGAGCAAAATTGAGAAGACGAGAATAGGAAAATAAAGAAAATAGTATGGCTGAACTGATAAAGATACCTTCTGAGGAACAGTTTCTGCCACAAATGCCCTGGAGAACATAGAACATCTCACGAAAAGAGCGGGGGCCTTTCCCATACGATGCATTCAGAGTGAGAGAGAGAGAGAGAGAGAGAGAGAAACCAGGAAAAAGAGAAAGAACAGAAGCAAAGAATGAGGTATAAAAAGTTTAAAAAGTACAAGAAAAGAGCTAACAATGAGTGAAACTAGTTCTAGAAGAAACAAGATGCAGAGCAGTGGAGCAGGAGCTGCTGAAGCAAGCAGAATGTATCTGAAAAGCAGACGCATGCAGACTGCGCTCAAACCCATCACCCTCTCTCCAGCCGTTTCAAAACTGTTTGAGTTTCATTCTGAAGCCTGATTTGTTCTTTTGCACCGAGACAAAGGTTTTATGGTCAGATGTATGAACTATTTTACTAAAGTTTTGGAACGAGCATATTTTGTTGGATTTGAAGCTTATCAACCAAGGAAATGGTTATATTTCCACACTTCTTCGGTCAGTAATTTTCATTTGTGTCATCCGAATATGTACACGCTACACTACTAAGCCAACCAATCACAGAGGCAAAGTTATTTTATAGGTGGTTCACTTGTGTGTGGATGCGGTGTCATAGATTGGCATAGATTAGGCTTTATTTTAGAGAGAGAGAATATAAAAAAGAGAGAGAATATAAATAATCCAATGCCGTGCAGTCTGGTTTAGTTTAGTTTCATTTTTCTGGTGTACACTTATCAGTACAATTGTTGAACAGTTTAGTCATGAGTTGTAGCTGTGTACAAATATCACATTAACATTGATTCAGACAGCAGCCAGCTATTCCCATGGAGACGTCAGGGTGGAAACAATAGTAGCACAACGCCTCATGTCATGCACAAACATTCAAACAATTATTACACTTCAAGTTATAACACACAGCCAATTAAATGAATGCCCCTAAACACCCATGCTGACAAAGAACATTAGAATAACACACTTTCATATCTGATCATATAGCAAGCCAAGGCATTTGGCATGAATTGATGTTTAGATGTGTTCAGTCTGTGTTACATGGACATTCATTTTTCTTTGAAAATAAAAATTCCATTTTTGTTTCAAACAAATGTATGTTTGTTCTGAATGTTTAAATACAATAATATTTCGTTGTGTTTCATGTACTGTATATTCATAGGGTACAGGGTGTTTTAAAAGAGCTTTGTTTAATATATGTTCCAAACAAATGTATGTATTTTCAAATGTGTTCAACATATGCAGTTTTACAATTTCCAAAGTACCTTCCAAAACTTTTTCTGCATGTTCCACTCATGTTGTAATTAGCTTTTTTTTTTGCGTTAAAGGTTGTGTCTACCTGAGTTTATCTTATGTTCACCTTGTGTTCCAAAGGTGTTTCATGTGTCCTTCAGTGATCCACAATTGATTTAATCCCGTCATGCTCAAACTAAGGTCATGTTATGCACAACTTTGAAAGAAGGCTGAACAGAACGTGTTTTATTTGAAAAAGTAAACTATATTTTGTTTAACAGAACTCTGATTAAAGCAGGCCACTCACCTGTGATGTCAAACCACAAGGAAGCGGAGCCTGAACGCTGGGCTGTCACCACTCCGACAATATCTGCGACTTTGTCTGTCTCCATTACTGTGAAGTTATAGAGTGGTTCATCGAAGGCCAGGGGGGTGGGGCTGAGTGGAGGCCGTCGAATCCACTCGATGTGTAGCCGTGTTGTCGCCCAGCGCTGAGGACGTCCGTTATCTACCGCCTTCACCTGCACACAACCGGCAGAACGCTGTCCTTTACTTCATTTCATTACTTAATTTACTTATATGACCAAACATCTCTGGTGCTATGATAATAATGCAAGTAAGCAATATTAAGACTTGAAATCATTTGGTACTCTGCTAACAGTGGCAATAACAGACAAGCACTGTCTGCTATAAAACAGAAACAAATCAACCACAACCTCTGCTAGTCGAGGCATATTAGATGACAAAAACCTTCTTAGAGTTTTCCAACCACCTCCAATTAGCCTTCTCTAGAGTCAGACAGCAAGTAAACATATTGACACGTTTTAAGATAACGGTACAATGAGGTTCATAATCTTAGTAGTAAACAATAAATATATGGCCTGAATGTATGACACTATCGCTGCAAATTATATATCTTAAATAATCACTCAAGTGGAGGTGAAAGATTATTATATTTGGGTGTGCCTTTATTTTATAAGTTAATTTCTATAAAAGGTACAATATTTTATTAGCATGTATCAGTTGTTTTGTGCTTTATGCAGCTATTTAAACCTTATGTTAATGTCACTCACTGTGAGAATATCGTAGGTCCCGGCAGAGAACTGTTTTTTGGGGGATGAAACCACTCCTGTTTTAGCATCAATGATGAACTTGCCCTCCTCATTGCCATCAGTGATGCTGTAGGAAATCTCTGCATTGGCACCCTGGTCCAGGTCGAAGGCGAACACACGGTAGATTGGGTTGTTGCGCTGCTTCCGGCTGCGCTCTGGCAGACGCACCTGGTACATCTTCTCGGGAAAAACTGGTTTGTTATCATTTACGTCCCGGACCTGGATCAGCACACACACTGTGCTGTGTCTGGGAGTAGAACCGCCGTCTGATACAGTCACCTGTACACAAACACCCCTCAGGAGCAGAAAACACTTGTAGACTATGTAGACAAAACTATTTTAAACACATGTTCAAAAATCACAAGACAAAAACTCTTCCAAATGCTCTTTGGAATTAAAAAAAATATTAATATATCATGTAAAATGTTTTAGGTATATTAGATACTTTGACATCATTTTAAATTATTGTTTATATATGTATATTTATGTATATTGTTTATACATTTTGCTACAGCATAATTGTATTTAACAATTGCTCTTTTTAAAAGTTTCATACAATTTAAATGTTTTGATGAATGAGAAAAAAATATGCATAACATAAAAAAAGCTGGTCCGCACTTATTGGAAGTGTTTGATTGCTGTAATAGCCAATAAAAGTTTTTCGATTGATTGTTGAGAAAGGTATAAATAATTTTGCACATGACACTTTTTGCTCAAATAAAAGCTGAGATATTTCCCCCCCACAATGCCTCCTATATGGTGTGTCACATTATCTTTTCAGAGACAACTGTCATTTCCTGCAAAAAAAAACAACTTGCTTGTTGAACCGTTTATATTAAGTTTATTCAACAGTGAATTCAAATTTTATGTATAAACACAAAAAATTTAAGAATCCTGTGTTGTCCGAATTTGAGGACAAGCAGAGGGGATGTTAAGTGATTTAAATTGTAAGGATGTTTTTTTTGGAAACTGTAAGATTTTTTTTTGTGGGAGAAGCTTCTGTTGGACTGTCATGAAACATTTAAATATGATAATTGAAAACAAAAAAAGGTTGATTTCCTTTCACTGCTAGTCTGCAACAGATGGTTACAGAATCTCTCAGAGTGAGGTGGCTGGGGGTGAGCTAAAAGCAAACAAAGATCATAGATTAAGGGAAAAGTATTTAACTTGGTGCGCAGGTTAAGGCCCTTTTTCTGTGTAACCAGGTAATATCACTTGAGTGAGGAGTTTTATGGTCAAAAGATCAAGAATACTTTTCTTCCACACATTCACAGCCCTCTTATATAAGTGGAAATGCTTTCTATTCTCCTGTTTCTGGCAGAGTTGATCTTCAGATTGAAGCGGGAATAAATTAGCATGCACCACAGCGTGACGGAGTGTCTCACCTCAAGCACGTGCTCTGACTGTTGTTCACGATCCAGCTTGCGAGAAGTGGTGGTAATCAGACCTGCGAACACACAACATCACTGGTTTCAGCAGAAGACTAAGAATGATGCACAGCAGAACCATGGAGCATGGTTGGAACCCATCAGTCTTCACATCAGTCTGTCATATCAAGACACCATACAGGAGTCATGCATGAATAACTCGAAGCGATCACTGAATTTAAATTGTGAGACTTGGCTTGCTATCAAAAACAACTGATAGTAAAAAAGTGTTCATTTTTTTTTACAACTACAGCACAACATACTAGGGAAACCAGCTCAAGCTTTCATGTGTTTTAATGTGTCAGAGTTATCCCACATTATTTGGGCTCAAGCAGTGAAGATACAAAGAACAATATTGCAATATCTTTTTAATTTTGAATAATTTTTAATAAAAGATAATGATAACAATCATTATAATTCTTACCTTGGTCACACTTTTGAGGGTCTAAACATGGACGAAAAGTAAAAATGAAACTTCACATGTTAGAACTGATGTTAATTTAGTCTTTATGCTGGGAAGATGACTAGCACCTGCCTCAGTCACCGAGGCTCTCTGTGACCTCATAGGGGGTTCTTCACTGGTGCAGATCTTTTCTCTGCATGAGTGTGTAGGTGTTTTCCTCCAGGTTTTCCCACATCAATAAAAGTGTCTTGGTTGCTTTATTTTCTCCCCATATCAGTTTCAATTAGTTTTTTTTTAAAAGGTCAGACATAACTGGTCAGCTTAAAAACTACTTTTTCCTCATTTTAATAAACTTTACAATCCCTAAGCTATCAGTATAAGCTATTTTTTTATCCATAAAATTATAACAATGCCTAGTGCCTCTTGCCCACTACCAAACACCCCCCACCAGTCACACAAATCCACCAAACACACCCCACCAGTCACACAAATTCACCTAACACACCCCACCAGTCACACTCATCCACCAAACACACCCCACCAGTCACACTCATCCATCAAACACACCCCACCAGTCACACTCATCCATCAAACACACCCCAGCAGTCACACAAATTCACCTAACACACCCCACCAGTCACACTCATCCATCAAACACACCCCACCAGTCACACTCATCCATCAAACACACCCCACCAGTCACACTCATCCATCAAACACACCCCACCAGTCACACACATCCACCAAACACACCCCACCAGTCACACTCATCCATCAAACACACCCCAGCAGTCACACAAATTCACCTAACACACCCCACCAGTCACACTCATCCATCAAACACACCCCACCAGTCACACTCATCCACCAAACACACCCCACCAGTCACACACATCCACCAAACACACCCCACCAGTCACACTCATCCACCAAACACACCCCACCAGTCACACATCCACCAAACAGACCCCTCCAGTCACACAAATCCACCAAACACACCCCACCAGTCAAACACATCCACCAAACACACCCCACCAGTCACACTCATCCACCAAACACACCCCACCAGTCACACTCATCCACCAAACACACCCCACTAGTCACACTCATCCACCAAACACACCCCACCAGTCACACTCATCCACCAAACACACCCCACCAGTCACACTCATCCACCAAACACCCCACCAGTCACTCACATCCACCAAACACACCCCACCAGTCACACTCATCCACCAAACACACCCCACCAGTCACACTCATCCACCAAACACACTCCACCAATCTCTTAATTCCATCAGTTTCATCGTTAGGCATATGTTGTGTGAAAGTTTTCTGACTATGACAAAGGGTGTATTTAAACAGGAAGTTTAAACCATAAAAGAAAGGAAGTAGAAGGGAAGAAACAATATTAAATAAAAAATAAATCAATACAAATTTCTAAGTGTTCCTTACAGAGAAGAGTTTTATTTGCTTATTGAAAGTTGTTGGTGTTGCTGCTTTCCAGACTGGATCAGGGAGTTTGATCAGTTGATACTGAACTTCTACTATAAGCGAACTGAGACAGACTTTGACTGAGTAACAAATTCCATATTCTCTCTCCCGTACTTTAAGTCGCTTTGGACAATGGCATCTGGTAAATGCATGAACGTCATGTAAATGTAAGAGATTTTCTGCCTTTCTGCATTTACTTTAAAAATCAAGTCTGTTATAGATGACATTGCACCTATAACGGTCAAGAAGAAACCTGGGAGACAAAAAAAAAACCTGGAGAAATTCAACAAAAGTTAAAAGTATGAAAAGACTTTGCAGGAAGGCTGAAAGAAGGTGGAGAAAATGCACACTTGTCCTCCACTACAACCTTTATAAAGAGAGTCTTCCTGCTTTTAATTCAGAATTAATCACAGCTAGGCAAGAGGGTTTCTCAAACTTAATTAATAACAACCACAACAATACTCGAACTCTCTTTGCAACAATAGAGGTTAACCAACCCACCAAACCAGACTCCAAGTGAGCTTCTATCTGAGGATAAATGAAATGAGTTTGCTTCATTTTTCATCAATAAAATCAGTAACATCAGAAAAGGCATTAGCGCTTCCTCCTGCAATGTGCACTCTCAATGTGCACCTTTAATCTAATCGATAGCAAAACATTAATAGAGAGGGTTCAGAGCCTTAGAACATTAACATGCGGTCTTGACACTACCGACAGTCTTTTTTAAAAATGCTTCTTAAGAGTCTAAAAAAAGAACCTCTTAGAAGTTATAAACACTAAGAGTGAATGAACACTTGAATGAAATCTGGTACTGAGAGTGAAAACATGTCAGGACAAAAACAAAAGACAACAGCCCAACCAAAAGGGTTGGCAGAGGACATCGTGTGTTTACCAGAGGCCCAACCAGTCCAGTCTATCATGCTTCCACAAACTTCTCAATCACTGTGCTTGACAATCTTCTTATCTGCTTATCCTGGTCACTTCTGCACCTTTCCAGGCACATTTTCCCTTCCTCTCAACAATGTTAATATGGTTCAATTATAGCATCGCTAAGTGTCAAGATGCTTTATCATATTGAGATTGGTCCTCTACATGGAGACTGTCAACGATGGTCATCTGCACAATCGTCAAGTAAACAGTCTTCTACATGATTTTAAAGTTAGCTGTTTTCCTTTATTTAGCTTAGCTTGCCTATAATTACATTAGGACACAGGAGCCTACAATGATAATCTAGTGTAGTGAAATGAATTTTTTTTCCATAATGATTAAAGTTGGTGATTGTTGTTCTGGCTTCTTAAGAGTTATCTGGATTTGTTCGTTGTTTTAATGTCTTCTGGTGACGGTGAGCAATGTCTCCTCAATAGAAGGAGCCTTAACGGCAAAGACTTTAGATCTCATCGTCATGACAACCACCAGCTTAGTAACACAGTATGTGAGCAAAAGTAAGAATTCATATAGAGGGAAAACGAATGGATTAGAGCTCAAACCCTGGACGCCGAACCCTCTCACATGCCCACACAGGCTTTTCATGCGTCGCATATTACGTATGATCTTCAAAAACTAAATCTTCATCCGATCCACCACAGACAACAACCCCCACAGACACACTTTTCTGCTTCAAACTCTGTCTTAACCTACTTTAAACTAACAGCCGCAACAGCTAATGAGGCCATCTTTCTATAGGGATCCATTCAGTGTGAACAGCTGTCTTCACTAAAATTAGCATATTAATTACAGAAAGGTTGATTACAAGCAATTAACTAAAATAGCAATAGCATTGGCCCTATAAAACAGCATTCCTGTAGAGGAGGAGTTCACAAGTTGTATAAGATCTTCTTTAGGTTGAGATTTATTGAGAGAATGTCATAGTCCTGTCCCGTCATTAGATGTTTTTCCCTCCCGTCACCTGTCTCTGATTTCCCTCAATCAACCCACGAGTCACTCTGATTACGCTTGCTATTTAAGGATGCTCTCTCTTCCTGCCATTGCGGATTATTGCTTGTTAGTGTGCTATGCTCTCAACCAAATCGCTCTGTATCTGTCTACACATATACCCTGTGTTGTCTTGGGCCATCCAGACCCTTCCTCATTTCCTTGTGAAGCAGAGGTAAGGTAGGTGTGTGTGTGTGTGTGTGTGTGTGTGTGTGTGCGTGTGCGTGTGTGTGTGTGTGTGTGTGTGTAGATATATATATATATATATATATATATATATATATATATATATATATATATGTTGGTGCATGCGATTACTTTGACATGTATAACTCATCAAAAAAATGTAACGCAATTAACATGGTTGCAGTTTTTTCTGTTTCCTGTTATGGCCGTGTCAAACGAAGTATGAATAAGACATATGTACTTTGTATGAGAATGAGAAGGAAAAGAAAATGAACACACACGGCTGAACACAACTGCAATTGTTCCAAAGTTTAGAGACCTAAAAAGGGCTCCAAAGTTTAGAGACCGCGCTCACAGTTTCTTATTCGCGTTCATGTTAGGGACCGAGGAGATGTTACGCACTCGCGCTCCCTCATCCAAGTGAATGGATTCAAGCTTGAAAGCGTGTCGTTGCTTTGAGGAGCAGGCGAGGGAGGCGCGCAATTCTATACTGATTATACTGTTTAATTTTTAAAACATTAAAAATGTGTATAAACATGTTGACTTTGTTTTTGTTATGTTAAAATATTAGTATGTATGTAACAAGTATGTATTTATTTTATAATAACATTTTATAAAAATATAAATTCATATTTCATTCAGAAAATATTTATTTAATCTTTATTTGAATTAAAAAATAAAATTTTCACCATTTCAAATATTATTTTAAAATAATTTCTTATGGGTGCGATACATTTTTTGATTCCAGGTTTTAGAGGACCCTTTGGGCTATACTCTCATCTAGATTCGGAATATTTTACAGCAGCATTTTTGAGAAAACATTATTTTCTTCTTTATTTTAATAAAAAAAATTCACCATTTTAAATATTATTTTAAAATAATTTCTTATGGGTGCGTTAACTTTTTTGATTCCAGGTTTTAGAGGACCCTTTGGGATATACTCTCACCAAGTTTCAGAACATTTTACTGTAGGATTTTTGCTAAATTAATAATTTAATCTTAATTGTAATTAAAAAATAATTTTTTACCAAGTTTCAGAATATGTTACTGCAACACAGTTTAACTTTGAAAGGCTTCCTCGGATACTGATGGTTAGGTCCACGAGTCTGAATGCTCTGGTGGGGGCCAAAAGCCTAACCTTATCCCTGCTTCCAGGTCGCTGTTTTTCAGTAGTACACGTTAGTACTGTGTGTACACTTATTTCTGCAGACTGTATCCTCTTTACACAGTCTATTGTGTATGTGTGCTAGTGTGACACAAACAATGTTAAACCACATAATGTCAGTGTGTTATAATGACCCTAACCATTTGTATTTATTGGTAGGCTCAAGTGTGTGGTTGTGAGATCATCTCAAAATAATTTTCAAAGTTCAGGATGCATTATGAAATGATTTATTTGATTGTGTGTGTTTACACACACATTATTTTGCTATTTGTCACATCCAAGAGGGTATTTTTATTTAATTATATCAAGGAAGGCTATTTTTTTTGTGCTCATCGCTCTCACTCAGCCTAACTACATTCAGTTGAGGCTGATTTGTGGAGGTGTGTCTGCTCTGGAGAGATGAGTTTGTAAGGCACTCACTCTCATCTGGAAGTGAGATATCACTCCTCAGCTAAAGACTAAAATTGTTAGTTTGGAATTCATTTTTTGAGTTAATGTCCTACATTTTAAGTATAAATTTAGCGAAAATATAGAATATATTTTACATATCATATGAGTTGAACAATATTGACATATATGATTTTATATATATATATATTTTTTTTTTTTTGCTTGTATAGTAAATAAATTAGTTTTCCTTCATTTTATTTGACTTCAAGTTTGTTGTAAAAGTAAACTCCAAACCTAGAGTTTCTCCTGCTCTCTGTACTGATAATTTTTTTATTCTAACTCAATAGTTAATAAATGCTTCAGAATAATAGTTTTTAAAACACACAATACACCATTCTGAATTGACTTTGAACGTGGTTCATACATCTACAGCTGCTCGTCTGCCTGGAGGCGCACATCGGTGCTGGTGGGCAAGGCATGTGTGCTGGGCTTTGTTGATTGAGGTGTTTTTAATCAGGGGCAAACACTAGGCTACTTCATTGACTGTTTTTAATCATATTCTGATTTTTATGTGACAAAAATAACATCGCTTCTCATTTCAATAAATGCTGAACACATACAGTTCGTTTTAACTTTGCTTTATGAGTGCCTTTAAAATATCAAGAGAGAGATGAAAAGAGGGAAAGAGAAATAAACACTTTCATCATTGTTAGTCACTAGCTTAAACTGAGTGAACGAGTGTCTTTCATTTCATCCACTTAGGTCAGCGGAAAGACTGTTCTTCCATGCAGTCATTCAAAGTCAGCTTTACACAGCAGTTTCTAACTGAATTTATTCACTTGTCGCAGGCGATTTAGATCAGTGCAATGTTCTTTGGAAGGACGATGGTCAGCGGTGACATTCAACAGCACTCAGTTTTCAGCTTTCAAACCCCTTTGAAATCAATGTCTCTTTGCTCAACACCCATTTAGAAAGTCTACAGCTTTGACTGATGATTAATACATGCACAGTGTCGCGCTTGGACCATAGAACCTCGCAATCTCTAGACATAGTTACTAAGATGTCGCAGAGAAAGCTAAAAGTGGTGATAGTCAGCTGTTTCTTTCTTGGTAGTGGATCAAATATATATAATTGAAAATTTTAGTAAGATATGAAGATTATCCAATGACCCTCTTTCAGTCGGTGTCTGTAATATAAATATAAAACTATTTATTTGAAAAAAAATTTTGTTTTCAGGATATTCACTTGTTTCATTTTTGATTTTAAATTAATTTGAAGAAGAGGATCTATAGCAACAGCAATCTCAATTAAGGCTCTAGGAATCTGTTAATGAATTGCAGTTTTAGTCCATTCTTTAGAGTATCATGAGGACGCGTGGGGGGGAAGTTAGAAGGCATCATGTACAGCAAAAAGTTTTTATATTTCAAATAAAGTCAATGATTGAAAACTGTCATTTCTAAAGCTCTGCCTAAGACTTCCTCCTGGTTTTCCTTCCACCACCCACAAAGACTGGCCTACAAACAGGAATTAATCTTAAAAAAAACCCTTTGAAGTAAAAAAAAGACTGTAAAAATTTATTATTATAAACATTTTATATATGGACGTATTGTGTTTGTTGGTTTAGTCAATGGCATGACCTAACTCTGAGAAATTTGGTTTGATTGTGCTAATCTCGAAGAATCAACATTCTTTATTCCTGCAAATCCAGATGCTTAATTGTGTCCTGTACAACTAGGAGGCCTAACTTTAGGACAGGTGCTAACTCAACTGAATATATGCCAGCTTAATGATTTCCCATCAACCAGAAGGTGATGCATTGAAATCACCACCGACTAGACCTTATGGGTGAGTAGAGACAGTCCTTGGTCCAACCCTTGCTGGAGGAAGGTCCGCACGAATCCCATGAGGCATCTACTTGGGTTTACTTGGAGCGAGTCGAATGAGTGACCCAACCTGCTCACATAATATGCCCTAATACAGGGAGAAGATTCAAGATCCAGATTCTAAACCAGCATCTTTTGGGGATCTGACATGGATCTTCCTGAGGTCTGGGCCTGTTCCCACTTCCGGTTCAATCTCTTGGGAATATGTGTGACATGGGATTTGTGTGACATAGTGCATGTCTGACTTCAGAAGAGCAAGCGATGAGCAAGTACAGACAAGCAGAAGGGGAGTATCTCACCTATCAACTGATATATGCCACCCCTGCAATGCTGTTTATCATGACCAACACATAATATCCCAGCAATAAATATCTTCACACTGCCCTCATCTCCTGCCAATTTATGTGCCAGTGTGTTTATCATCAACACAGTGTGGAAGTGCACCCAAGGAGACACCAGCACGGAGGTACCTGATGTCTCCCCAGTGACTCAGGATTCTGATCTAGAAGGACTGCTTTTGAAGAATGTTCCAAGTGGTCCCTCTCAACCAACCTCATCGGCAGCCGGGGACAGCAACTTGAACATCTCCTCATTAGGTCAAACTTCCGTTGACAATTCTTTAAGTGACATCTCAGCTCACACCCATTCTGGAGTGTAATTGACCTCCTCTGGTGTGATGACAGTGTCTCATAATGACATAAAAGCACTCTAACAAGGCATTTCCAGAGAGCTCACTATACTAGAGAGCAGAGAAAGTGAAGCGAAGAGTAAGGGTTGTACTTGGACCTACATTAAATGCTCCATGTCATTGGGAAAGAGGGAGAACAAGAGAATGAGTTTGTGATCTTCAATCTTTCACACAACACCGCCAAGCAGGGCAACACAATGTCCACGATCAAATCTTTGAGATACTTACCTACGAAATGCAGCCTATTCAGTTTGTGGCTGATGCTGTCTTAATGACTTGAATTAGTTTTCTTTCACAATATATGTTAGGAAAACTTTGCCTAAAAGACAGTCGTCTTTACAAAGTCTGTCCGGGTAGTTCTTGTAGCTTCATAAGCATAAAGTCAGTAACAGTGATTGATGTGATTGTGACTTTCAGCCGCTTCGCTCCTTTGGGCTGTCAAAGAACCACCCTGGATATCTTCAGCTGATGTGTTTTGTTGTAAAATTGCTGCTGTGTGGGAGTGACGGCTCTGGAGTTTGAGTTTGCATTTCTTCCATTTAATGCTGATGTTTTAAAATTCTTGCTGCATTGGAGCTTCTACCAATTGAATAGTTTAAGGTGTATCACTCGATGTGAGTTCCCATAGTCTGAAATCAACATACCAAAGTGACCAACTGAAAGGAAGTCCTATATGAGTTTCGTTGGCTTGCAGAATATTCCTAATCAATAAGCAGATACTCAGCTTTCTACCAAATTACCTCCCTAAGTTAGAGACATTGTTGTGTGATTATTTTAATGATAACACAATGTTGTTTTCTCATTTGGCTGTTGTAGTCATTTGATACAATTTCTATTATGAGAAGCTGAGATAGACTTTGACGGTGTAACAGATTGCATATTGTCTCTCCCCTAATGTAAGTCACTTTGGACAAAAGCGTCTGCCAAATGCATAAATGTAAATGTAAATGTAGTCAATTTCGGGGATTATATTTTATGCTGAGTTGAGAAGAAAAAGGAAATAAATTTAACTAACTTAAGCCAAGGCATGTTATGTATCAAACTAAATAAAAGTATGCACTCCTGTTCGTTGTTTTAATTAGGTTAAAAACATACAATTCAAATATACTAAATTATAGTTGTGATTTAGGTATCACTGGTGTTTATTCCAATGGAAATTACTGAGCAATATTTTTTGACATTTTTCTTTCCTTGCACTCTATCTCCCCTTCTACTCCCCTGAAGTCTTTTATCCCTCTGTTTTTTATCCCATGTCCCTGGCGACTATCATCTGCACCACTCTATTTTGCTCTGTTCTTTCTTCTTCCTCCTTATGATGAAAGATGCTGAGAATAGCTCTGATGATCTCTTTTACCGCATCTTTCTACTCATCATACACCACAGATTTAGAGTTCCTAGCTGGATCGCTCTCGATGACAGCAATCTATCTGATAATGCACTATAATGGATCATTTGTGATAATAGAGGTCTGATAATGTTTTATCAAAAACATAATTTTCTCAGCTCTGCAGCAGAATAGCTAGAAGAGCAGAAATAAGTCATATATTTAAAGTGCGGTTTTGTTTTATTAGGCCAGATTTGTACTGATACAGCAGATGATTCACTTTTATCCACTTTAAGTAGAGCGCAGTGTGAAATACCTTTGGAAGAATGTGTTGCATCTATAGATGAGAGAACTTGGTTAAAGTAAAACAAACAGGAAATCTAAAAGACCCATTTTATTCTAGTTAAACTTAGCACAGTTTATTTGGGAATTTCACTTTTTCACAGCTTGAAGCTACTTGTACATAATTTCAGAATTCTACTGCCAAATGATTGCTAGACTATCATCTGTTTTAGCATGTATCAAAGCATCTTTTAGCACAACATCTATGAGTCAGGTCTTATTCACTGTTCACCTGTGTTTTTATTGTCCTGCATTACACTTACACTTTTTGTCCCTTCCCCATTCATGTTCTCACCTGCTTCCCGAATGCAAAGAAACGTGTTTTCAAATGATATCAAGAAACACCTTTTATTTCCCCCTGCAGTCTTAAATAATGATCATAAATGCTTTATAGGCTAATCCACATTAGACGTGTTCCTGCACACAGAGGTAAACAGATTCTCTGAGAATAAAAAGGAATACTGAAATAATCCTTGGGTTCACCCCTCATATAATCTGGATGGCTCAATAAGCTCTTGTCTGCTGTATTCGCTCCTTCGGAAGAAAGGGTTCTTTTCCATTTAAAGCTAGACCACTTGATTTGAGAGAACAATGTCTTATAAGTTCTTGAGCAGGAATATTATTTTTAAAAGGTACAATACAGCCATAATTGTTCAGAACCTTTTTTGAGGGAACATCATAAAAATACACTTACGGAAAAACAATTATGAGATCTTTACAGACTAAGTCTGTAAGTCCACTTTCATTTACAACATGCTTTCTGTACAAGAAGTGCAAGTAACTAATTCTATGAATTACCCATTATGGAAAGATCCCTGACTGTCCTTCTCTGACCTGATGCTGATCCAAGAATTCTCCTTTCATTTTCATTTCTTATTTTTTTACCTTTTCCGTGAGAGTCTCATAATTAAAATTACATTACAGGGGAAAGGTCACTCAAAGTTGTCCATCTCTCTGGGATGATGTAATTAAAGAAAACCTCTCAAAAAGCACAGGTTATACAAGATCATAAACTGAACTGGTGCTACAACTCAGTGAAATGGAATTAATAGTCAGAATAGTCTGTGTATCTTAGTTTGTTTAGTTCATTAAGCCCTTATGTTTATACTTAAAAATAAATATATTTTGAAGCATTGTCTTGAACATTTAAGTTTTGCTACTGTGCTATAAAATGTTCTTAAACATACCCAGATTTAATAACCAATGGTTTTGTAGCACAAACCTATTCATAACCATTAAAACATATTTTATTTTAGAAAAATAATTTAGAAATCCACAGAAAAAGGAGTTGCCACATTCACCTTAGCACCACTCATGCAAAAGCACTTGCTCAACATACTCATTGCTACAAAAGACTCAGAAAGAAACTCCCTGTCGGATTCCCTTCAAACTCAAAGACTTAATGCTTGTTTCGTGTACCTGTTTCTCCTTATTTCTGTGATCTTCAGTTTATATTTCTGTCTGTATAATTGACATATGTTCACTTTCATTCTGGTCCCATCATATCATGCATGAAGAACATTATTTTACCCAAATGTTTGCATTCACACAGTTTATTTTATTTTTTTATTCCTATAAAAGCAGACAGTCTTGATTGTGGTCGCACACACACACACACACGCACACACACACCTGAATATAGATGTGAATTGTGTCAAAATCCAGTTTAGAAAAACTGCATCAAGCTTTCTGATCTTTCCCTTCGTTCGCTTCACTTTCCCTCTAGCCTTCCATCTCACTGACAGCCTGGCCTTCTGTGACCTACAGAAACTTTTTAATTAGTCTCCTTTTCTCCTGCTGACATGCACCACAGGCCGTCCAGCTTGAGGGAATGGCCTGTAGCTATGAAATTAAACTGTCAATCATAAAGGAACCACAGCATCCGCCAGTCTGTAGCGCGGGTGTACTCAGACAATGATGTCGTAATGCAGAGAGCACTGAGACCTTGAACTAATGAACCCACATGTAAATACCTTAATGCATTCAATTACATTGAGTAAAATCGATTAATGCACAGACATTATACACAAATACAAAAGCAAGTTAAACTTAAAAAGTTCTGATAACAATGAAAAAAACAATACAATGAAAAAAAGACAAATAATCAAGTGAGATGTTACACAAATGGCAAAGAAACTAAATATAAAGAAACAGATTGACAAGAAAAAACTAAATGAACAACAAACAGATGGAGAGGAAAAATATGATAAAAAATTGAAAAAAACTATCAATATAAAACAATTAGATTTAGCTGATGAACAAATTTGACCACAAACAACACAGACTAATAGAACCTGAAATAGACAGACATACAGATCGACAGTCTTTCCTTTTGAAATGCCTGATGGCCATGGCACCAGATGTAACCTCAGCTACATTGTTCCTGACACGAAATCTTAACATCAGTCATTGAGAGTTTGACTTTGATTGACAGCTACTGACCAGTACGGGGGTTGATGCTGAAGAAGTTCTGGGGGTTGCCGCTGGAGATGCGGTATGATAGGCGGGGTTCTGTTGGAGTGGCGTCAGGGTCCTGCGCCTGGATCTGAATGACCGGCTGGTCCTTCGGGGAGTTTTCAGGGACAGTGGCGTGATACATGGGAGCTGAGGTGAGCGGAGCGTTATCGTTCACATCCTCAACCTGATGATAAACACAAACAGAAACGTTGAGCTATGATTCTGCTAATTGAGGTGCAACAGAGATCAGAAATCAGCTGTTTTGTTGTGAAAATCACCTGAGAAACTCTCCAAAAAAAGATGGCAATTCGGCTGATAAAGCTGATCAAAATAATAGTACGAAGAAGAAGAAAAATAATATAGTCAAACAATATTGGCCAATTAAATAAATGAAAAGCAGCCAGACGCCAGACTTCATCAACATTAATGACTATAACCTCATCTGGGATGTTCCATTGGTAATAGACAGAACTATGTTGGCCAACTGTCCTAACAATGATCTGAAAGGGAAAAACAGAAAACATGCCAGTGGAATCCTCTATGCAGTCCCAAATTGATTAAACGGCATGTAAAAGAAACAGCAAAGATCAGGAACTGTAAATCAAGAACTGTGCCAGTAAAATTAGTAGTGATGATGGCTTTAGCACTCGTGTTTAAGTTCAAACTCAGCTCTGAGGAAGTTTCAGCATCTATATCTGTCCTGTGGTCTCTGTTGACCCTCAGACATCAAGAGAAAAGCGGCTTCTAATAATTAAAAAAGCCTGTGCTCATATTCCACAGTTTTTTCTCTGCTTTTTCATCTTGTTTGTTTGTCTCAAGTCTTCTCTGAACATGGGAGCGGAGTTACAGAAAAATTCAAACACAAAAATGTTTATAGATAAAAATGGCACCATTCACATAAATTCACCACCATAAAACAAACAAAAAAATCAAACACTTCACCACCCTTTTAACATTATAATTTTATATATCTGTTTGTTTTTTATATAGATATTTATACAATAAATATCTTGTACTGTTACCTATGTAGGATAGGACATTGCCTTATGATATTATCCATTTTAACAAATGAATGATTAGCAGTTAATGAACAATACCACATCATTAAAAGCTACTCTGTTAGTCTTTGGAAAATGTAACAGAAAAGATTACAATAATAAGACTTATCTGACAATCTAAATTCACTAGAGAACATAATAATTTATGTTTAATGATTTGAAGTTGATACAGAAGCTGAAGTTGGCATGGAAAAACATGATCGCAATATCTTGAAAAAAAAAACGTTATTGATGGATTGAAACATCTAAATTTTATGCACAAAAGTTAATGTGCCTATTTCCAAGATTTTCAGAGCAGTAAGCACAGAAACTCATTCTGTCTTCAAACAACAGACACTGTATAATAGGCAAAAGAAGAAATGTGGAATGGTGAAGATGGAAAGACAAATAGGTGGAAGGTCAATCACCACATTATCTGACAGGAAGGACTGCCGTGTAGATATACAAGCAAACAAGGCATTAAAACGGGCTGTTTGTTTGAATTGTGATTAATTTAAGAGAGATCCAGAGAAATGTCTTTACATGTTTGAAAACGAAGGTGAGAAAACAACCACTGCTGTTCAATAAAGGCCTAGTGATACAGCAGCTTACCTGTATATAGACCTGTAGAGCTGCGGACAGCGGAACCACACCCAGATCAGTTGCATAAACTGTTAGCCAATAGGAATCTTCTGTCTCTCTGTCCAATAGATCAGCAGTGTAGATAACACCTGTGAAAAAAATTAAGGAACATGTAAAAACTGTACTGGTCAATTTACTCTACAGTAAATGATTCCTCCGGACAAAAGAGATATTAAAAAAGGGAACATCCGAGTCTGACAGAAGGAATAAAATGTTTACTGCAGTAAAGAAGAGAATTTGGCATTTCGTGGTCTATGCATGCCCATTTGTGAATCCAGATGTATGTAATCTTTTCAGTAATTTATTGTGGTACTTGAGTAAAGCAGAGTAAAATCTATCAGAGTTTCTCACGCTAGATATCATTTTCTACATGTTTGTACTTTAAAAATCATGGGTTATTTCTTTACACACTGCAGGGTCAAATATTTTGTAACAAAAATGATCTTGATACCCAGGTCATGTAGCACGTAAGAGGGAAATGATCAATAGTTTGGGTTACTCTGAGACAACTACATGTTTATTTGAATGCTTCATATGAATAAATGAATTATTTCTTAAACCTTCACATTCACCATGACAGGTAGTTTGAAGAGGGAGAAGTTATGAGGTAAGTATGTTGATTTTTTTTAAGTTTTGCTTACCAGAAAACTTACTCAATAAACAGGCAAGTTTGTTGAAATACTCCTTTAAGGATAACGTAACAATGAAACGTTAGCCTAACTTTGCAAGTGTAAAATACTTAGGTAAGTAATGTCTGCCTCAGGACACAACCAACAATGTTTATGCGTTTTTGTCATTCCGACCGTTAATATCATTGTACTTTACATTAACAATAACATTATCCGTTCATCTAGAGCTTCGACTCTGAGGTGCGAGCCTTCTGTAAAACACTTCACAATGTCTGAAGAGTCAGTCAGCGAGACTTAACGCTCTGCTAATATTTACAATTTAAAATAGCCAGTGTTGATCAGAATCAGAAAGATCTTTATTGCCAAGTGTGCATGTGCACAAACACAAGTAATCACGTACAAAAAACAACACATTAACATTGCACAGTAACACAATTATATAAGTACATTTCTCACGTTAAAAGAAATAGAATATATAAATATTCTAGAAATAGAGGTAGTTAAAATATAAAGTAAAATAACTATAACTATAGAAGCCCAAGCGTCACGGTGGCGCAGTGGGTAGCACGGTCATCTCACAGCAAGAAGGTCGCTGGTTCTAGGCTCGGCTGGGGCAGGTGGCATTTCTGTGTGGAGTTTGCATGTTCTCCCCGTGATCGCGTGGGTTTTCTCCGGGTTCCCCACAAGTCCAAAGCCGTATAAGTGAATTGAGTAAGAACAATTGCCCATAATGTTAAAGTGTAAATGTGTGTGTGAATGTTTCCCAGCGATGGCTTGCGGCTGGAAGGGCATCCGCTGTGTAAAACAAAATGCCAGAGAGTTGGCGGTTCATTCCGCTGTGGCGACCCCGAAAGGGAATAAAGCCAACATGAAAATGAATGAATAGAAGCCCAAGGTGCTTAAGAGATGTGCTTTGGAGGTAATGTACAGAGCGTAACCAAAGCGTATGGTAAGAGTTAGGGATGCACCAATACCACTTTTTTGGGAAACCAGTACTTGCATTTCAGTACTCGCTGAAACCGATGCTTAATCGGTGCTTAATAACACATTTATTAAATTTACTGGTAACAGCTTTAGTCATACAATAAAAAAAAAACAATGGACTAGTTTGTAATTAAGAACATTTACTTACAATGAAATACATATAGTCTGAAACATATGAAAGAATAAATCATTATAAAACAACAAGGGCTTAAATCATATAAATTAAGCCTGGCTGGTGTTTGAGCTGCATAATTTAGTGACACCGAGGTGCTGGCTTTATGGAGCCAGGTTGTTATTGAGGGTCAAGTTTTATTTCATCCTCACCCGAGGCTTGTTTTCGGTCTCTTTTGCTATGTTTTGAATATAAGGCTTGTAAACATGACCTTATTAATGATCTAAATATACCATCCCCACAATGTTGCTGTTCAAGGCCAGAAAAATAGGAATGGTTGTTTATTATTTGCCCAGGATTGGCCTAAAAATCAGGGCTTCGGTTTGGTGGGAAGAAGTTATTTTAATTGGTTGTGAAAGCAATAAATACAGCAGCATTTAATGAACTCGTATCTCTCTCAATCTGAGCCAGTGTAACGTGGTGACAGACCACTCAACAAAAATCGAACAATTATCGAGAAGTCAATACAAAAAGATAGATTTACTTTAATACGATATTTTGTCAAAAACTGACAGTTTATGTGTATATTTTTTCTGCTCCAGAACATTCTTGAAATGGAATACAGTGAAGGAATCAGAACAAGTGTCATTGTACTTGAAAACAGACACACTGTGCGTGTGATGCATCAATAATTCAATCAGTGTTAGCCTGCAGGGTTCATCCAATTCTTTAGTTCTTTGTGTGAGTGAGAGCAGACTTAATGTATTCAGAACACCAGCAAACGAGCTAGAGGCAGCGCAGAATCGATGCGTGTGCTTGTGAGCGACAGATAGCATGGCAGAGAAAGATCAGACGAAGAGAGGAACATTTTTGTTGGAAAAAGAAAGTTAAAGTTTTGGTTATCATTTTATAATATCGAAATGCTACTTATTATTTGTTAAGCATTAACAAATAGTTGATAAAAATGTATAAAGCATTGTTTATACGTTATACAGATGTATAAGTTGTTTATAAATATAAAGGTTTCATTCCTGGTTTATAAGCATCTATATGATCTGCTTTATAAGATTTCATGTTTTTTCAGGATCAGTTAACCATTTATAAATTTGCACTATTTACAAAACAGTTAATTATTTGTAAGTGATTCATGAGATCATTTAGAACATGTTAATAATTATTAAAAACATTGGAAGCACATTTCTATATCTTATTCAGAGATATAGTAACGGTTACTCAGAGTGATAATAAATGCTTTATTAACATATAATCCTACTGTAACTAATGATTAGTTCAGGTAGTTATAACCAATTTACTAGCTGCCAGTTAACTGTTTGTGTGAGCTCATCTAAAGTGAGGACTATTTATGCATTGTAAAGCATTAACACATGAGACTTCTGCACTATTATTTTCCTCGGTTTAGAATAAAACCAAGCCTTTAAATGTTAATTAACCTTTAAGTGTTAATTATTTATAATTATACTTAATAATAATAGTAATAATACGTTACGCTTAATGCAACACTTTAGGAGAGCTCACAAAGACAGGTTTACAAGACATAAATAGTAGAACTGGGGAAAAAATATAGAACCTTTATTCAATCTTCAGTTTAACGCTATGATATCGATTCAGAAAATCCCCTTTTCAGATGCATATTGAGCAGAGGGCACAGATTGAGCTGAGATGCCTCTGACATGATTATGCAAACTAAATAAACAAGCTGTCCTTTTGGAACAGAACCGAGCGTGATCTCACAGCTTGATTCAAACATTTTAATGACAATACATGGAGCCACGCTACTGGCTCTGGGTGCCGAGTGATCAACGTCTCACTGTGTATTGAATCTACATATGAGTTTATTTAATTAACCAAACCCTCTAGTGTTTTGCTTCGCACAACTATGTCTGGTCTACCACCATTCTCTCTCAGTGAACCAATCAAACACAAGAGCAACTTTTAGATTAAAGGGTTTTCACAGAAGGACATCCTTCCAAAGTCAAAGAACCAATCAGTGTAATGATGTAATTCGATATTGATATCTCGGGTATTTGAAGGGACTTGTCCTTAAGCTCGAGGAGTTTCTGCAATCAGAGCTCCCGCACCAGGCCATGTGGTGCGCAGCCTCTCTCTCTCGATGAGCAGGTAAATAATGATTAAGTTTTCTCCTTGTTATTGGGTTAATCAGAATACATTTAGTAGAAAAGTCATTCTTCTTTTGATTGATTTGTACTTTAAACTGTACTGAACTGAATGTATTTGATGATTGCATTTTAACTGGAGGATGATTTGTTTAGGATTTACCTGATTAATAAATTGAAATAATCGTTTGTTTTGAAGTTTGTCCGGAAATCATTGTTTATCATTACTTCTGAAGTATCATTTCTGTTACCTGGAGTGGCATTGCACAGATAGTTGTATTGTTAATTGTTTGTATCCGGATGCAGTTACCTGGAGCTAAAAGTTCAAATTAGTGAAGAAGGCTTTTGTTATATTCAGATATTCTGATCAGAAAGAGCGCGTATGATCAACACATTCTCTGTATGAATCATACTAAGTTTCATAATTACTATTTGAACGGCTCTTGCCTGTTGGGAACTCAACTCCGGAATGAGAAGTCCTAAGAAGCGACTATATATTTGTGAATCCCTTGAACGGTTATAATAAGCTTTTGAGACGGCTCTTGATCGTCGAAGGCTTATGAAAAATTGAGACCTTCGGAAAGCGACTGTTATGTTCACACAGAGGGAGAAGATGAGGAAGATGCAGGTACGTGAAGTTTATTTACAGTGGTTACGTGTACACAGTTCATTAGTGTTCAGAAGATACGCTATTATGTGGCTCCGTGAGCACGGGTAAGTTCAGACACCAGAGTTTAGGGAATAGAGCAATCACTTCCCTTCAGATGTCTCTCTCTCCTCTTGTAGGAATGGACAGGCAGGTTCGGACAGGCAGGTTCAGACAGGCAAAGCAGGTAGTTCCTCAGGAATGGTGAGACTCGAGTAACCTTGATCCGGGACAAGGAGTGAGTGAAATGGGTGAGTATATATAGTGGTGATGTGATTGAAACACAGGTGCAAGTGATCAGTACTCAGGTGATGGTTCTCGGGATTGGATAGGTGCAGCTGGATCATGGGGAGTGTCGGTGCAGGTGCTGGGTGTGACAGCGACAGTATTCTTAAGTAATAGAATTTACTGAAGAAACCAATATAATGAGAGAAGGAGAAAATAACATGACCACAAATTATTAAATTTTAATGGAGTTGGATTTAAAGGTTTTATTGGATTTATCCAAATTTTAAACATTACTATGCAGTTTTCGTGTGTATTTTCTTGTTCTTGTCATGTTTATCTAGCAGAGAGCAGCAGAATGCAAAATCACCTTCCCACTACCTTTGATTTCATCTTTGGGCAGAGTAATGGTGTCTTACAAGTTACAAAGGTTATGAATATTAACCTCTCATCCTGAGGGTGTCACCATCTTTTATTAAATATGATTTTTTATTGAATAGCCCTCGAATGCGACCCGGCTGCTTACACATCATCCAAACAACGACACTTCACTCTTGTTTCCGGAGCAGCAACATGAAAATCTTGGATGTGGAGGACACACACTCGAGAATGCTCAACAAAAACAAACAAGCTGCCATAGCAATTTGGGCAATTCTATCAAAAATGAATGTGTTTGGACGAGGAAAGACATGTTTGCACATGTACAGAGTGAGATGTCTGTTTCAACAGTGTGATGTCCTCACGAAGAGCAAGCAGGATGTCAAACCGGTGGGTCGGGAGCTGGTCAGGAGGTGTTAGTCGCTGGTCATTACTTCAGGAACACCAAGCCATGACAAAAGATTTAGCAAAATTCAGACCGATTTGCAAAATAGTCGCACAACTGAAAAATAGTGGGAAAATCGACTAAAAGTCGCACAATGTCTACTTGGCTCTAGCACATACACACTTATTCCAATGGAAAAGTGATTTTTCATTATATATTTTTTGCAGCTTGGCTTGACAATTCCATCTCATTTTGAAGACAGTTTTGTGCTCCAAACCTCTTGATCCAGTAGTCTGTACCAGATGTCTTTCCAGAGATGAGTAAAGACAAGAAACATAGAGCGAAGGTGTAAAATAAAAAGTGGAAATGTAGCAATTATTTTGTTCATAGGTTATTGTTCTATTCTGTCTGACCTAGATAAGGACTATAGGAGCCAATAAAAGAGCAACACACGGATGGGATGAGGTGTGTCTGTGAACACTAATATGCATGTTAGCAATGCTAGTCATGATCATAATCTCTGTGATCAATTATGAACGAGACTGCAATCATCTCCAGCCTGTTTTTCCCAGCATCCTCCAGCTGTCTCCCTGCACGTGTGCGCTTCGTTTAGAATACAGAACTCTAAACTAATGAGTGGAGAGCTGAGCACATTGGTGAGAGAGGAACTGGGAGATATCTGTGTTTCTCTACTCTCTGAGGCCATCTTTGATCTTTCACTAATCCTTTACTTTAATAATGAGCATCAGAGTGTATGTAAGATCTTCTGCAGGTTCACAAGTGTGTTTGTTAGAGTGCGGGGGTTCTGATTTCTCCCACTGTTTGGATTTTGTGAGTTATTGAGTTCTTAGAGCAAAACAGAATACCTCTTATTCAAGGACAATGCTGAGGTTTGAGCTGTAAGTGTATAAGTAAGACAGAGCGACGGTGAGATCTGTGGTTGATGATGTAAGAGTCATTTTCTTTACATGCATTTTACTATGCAAAAATCAAAAAAAAAACCTGCATTGTTTCAATAATCAAGAATAAATAAGTCACTTGTTTTAGGGGAAAAAAAGTATTTCATCAGCACCTCTGGAGCCCAAACGCAGATATTTGAGTTTCTGTACAAAATCTGCCAATATTAAAGTACATGTGACTCATGAAGAAGACTTTAAACAGCAGAAGGCCTGGACTCTTGATAGCAACAGAAATTTTAATAAATCCAACCAAACAAAATGTAGAGAATGTTCAAATATGAGAGCAGATTGACTCATAAAATAATGTGGTTTCTGTAATTTCAGCTGATGATGGTGTTTTTTTTTCTCAATGGGTTATGATTGACTAAATGTTGCTGTTGGAAGAAAACATATTACAGTGTTTTGAAAAATGTTTTTTTGTATTTTGAAAAGGAGTTTTGTTTTCAATAGGGGGTATTCATGACATTAACTTTTTTGTCGATTGTGTGTTTTAACTGAATTGATGCATTAACGGTTAAGGAAAGGTGCAAAATGTATTGAAAAAAACTACCTTAGCAATTGTGAAAAACTACTCAGCTTTCACAACAGAGAAAGAAAAGAACTGAAAAGAGAGAAGCTCGAAAGGGCACAGGCTTTATTGATTCTGTCATTTTGATGTGCTCATCTTCTTCCCCTGTTATTGAAGAACTATATTTAGGAGAAGGAGCCTTAGGGGGGTTATTTGAGTTATGAAGATGAGTTTCACCCAATCCCATCATGTCATGTGACCCTACGAAGGTGACAGGCAGGCGTATTCAGCAGGGGGCGGTGAGGGAAGATGGCCTGTCTAACATTTACACAGCCGATGGAGACATTTGACTGTTTGATTGGATATGATATGACATGAACTTGACAAATGAGTTTGATTGGCAGATGGTGTGGCTGTTTTTAAGACCTTGACATGATTTAATTTTGAACATTGCAGCTGACCGCTGAAGGAATACACATTCCAACATTGCCTTGTAGGGATGATGATTAAACAATTGATGACTATAACAGTGGAGTTTTTTTCCCAAGAAGTCAAGCCTTTGTATTTAATACTATGTTTATGCTGTTTCTTCACACAGGACAAGAGACCGTCCTAAACTATTGGAGGAGATCCAGCAATTTAAATAAGTTAGTAACAAAAAAGTTATTTCAAGACCAGCCTTGCATGTTTTCTGATCTCTGCCTTCAAAAAAACAACAACAACGACAATCTCTCCCAGGACACCAGAATGGCTAGAGCCATTGTATATTAATGTCACAAGTTTAAAGCAAGATAAACATGTATTTATTGAGAGAAATTCATTCTCAATTCATAATCTAAAAGCCTGTTATCAATAAATACATGTACAGTGATTTAAGAATAAAAGGTTTGTAAACTAAAACCAAATTACATGTGTTTTTCAAAAATGCAAGTTTAGCTGGATTCATTTATTGATATTTTCCGTATATTTGTGGATCTAGACCAGTGTATTTGTGAGGCTTTCTCAAGAGACTGACAAGAATAGAAATATAGCTTTGCTCTGTCTACCTCAGGTGAGTTGGAAGGTCATCAACATTAGACTGAGCAAGCTCTACTGCCATCTTTTTTTTTTTTTTTTTAGTTTGAACCCCTATAGACTCTTATATTTATTAGTTATTAGTGACAAAACTGGCTACTTATCTGAGAGCTATTTACATGATAAAGTATAGCATTCTACCCTTCTCTTTCACGCTCTCTCAATCACCCACACACCAGAAACAAAGTTCTGCATGGTTTGAATCCTATATAGTAAAGTAAACTGTAAAGAGGACACAAGAGCTTTATCATCCATACCAAGTGTCACATTTTAAATAATGTACAAACTGTTCCTATTACAGTGTAAAGAAATTAAAGATATTTTAGTATATTTAATCTTTATGTGATAATGAAATATGCAGATATACACTTTAAGTCCATTTTGGTGTCATATATTTAGATTGAACTTTTTTTTGGAACCAAACTCCACATTTATTTAATGAAGTTAATTATCTGATTAGCATAAGTTCTGGAGGAGCTTGGCTGTTAATTGACAATCACTCATGGTCCCACCTACCTATAACATCCACTGTATATAAGACATGACCAAGAGCTACCACCTACATTGTGCAAGGTATCCCTCCTTCCACCCGTTCACCCCTCACAGTACACGTTCACCTCGTCTCAGTTCATGCAAATGAACTTCACCTTTTCAAAACACAATAATAGTCCAAATTGGGTGTTATTCTCCAAGCCCAGGTCACTCAACGTTCCCGGACTACTGTTAATTTCTCCTATACAGTTAAAAAACTTGGAGTTATTATAGATAGTGAACTGACATTTAAGAACCATATTGCGTATGTTACTAAGACCGCCTTCTTTCACCTCAGGAACATTGCTAAAGTACAGAACATGCTGTCTATTGTAGATGCAGAAAAATTAGTTCATGCTTTCATGACCTCCAGAATGGATTATTGTAACGCTCTGTTAGCCGGCTGCTGCAAAAATTAGTTAGTCCAGAATGCAGTAGCTAGAGTTCTCACAAGAACAAAGAAATATGATCACATTACACCGGTTCTGTGCTCTCTTCATTGGCTTCCTGTACAATATCGCATTGACTATAAGATACTGCTCCTTGCCTTTAAGGTGCTGAAAGGCTTGACTCCGGCCTACCTGAGCAGCCTTCTATCACGATATATTCCAGCCCACTCTCTTCGATCCCAAGAAGCAGGACTATTGATTATTCCGGAGATTAGTAATTCCACCAGAGGGGGAAGAGTGTTCTTATATAAAGCTCTGAAAATCTGGAACAATTATAAATAAGAGCGAACTCGTGAAAGGTTTGTGTAGAATAATTCTGATGTGAAGGATATCTGGAGCATTACAAAGGAAAATCATTGCACAGAACAGAAACCCTGATTAATCACTGAGACAGAAAGTGAATCTTCCTGCTCTAATTGATGAATTATACATTAGGTTATAATGGACACCAACAGCATTTTACAGCCACAGAAGTATAATAGAAATTGAAGTTAACGGCCACTAATATGTCGTGTTCCGCAGAAGAAATAAACTATGATGTCATGGTTTTCTCTTTTGGGTGAAGCCCGGTTTTGGTTTTAGGTGATTATAAGCCATAAATAACAGAAACTACTCTCTTAATTACACCCTGAAGTAAAGCACAGCATCAGAATTGTAATAAAGACTGGGAGCCCTATCAAAAGTCGGGTCCCTTCCAGTGCCCACAGAGCATTTAACCCCAGCATGCTCAGCAGAGAGCGTAGGTGCAATTAGAACACTGTACAATCCCTGAAGACCCAAAGTGTTTGCTCAGCAGACACTGAGCTCAAGTTTTATACTCAAACGCATGGTGCTCCGTGAGCAACCAGCAGTCTTGAATCACTGTGTGTGCTCCGCAAACAAAATAAGAATGCATGTAGTCTTGAGAAGTCTGCAGGAAATCCTTTTTTTGCCCAAGAATGCATTATGCTTAGAGACTGAGACTCTTTGTCTGTGTGAGAGTAATATTGTTTTTAGTAGTGATTTCATTTTCCCAGACACATGTGAAGGGTTTTCTTTCAATTTGTGTGTGTATGTGTGCTCTTTAACCTGTAATTGTATCCGCATGGTTGCATTCTCTCCACTGGTGATTTACGGCTGATGCTGGTACCCAGCTAACAAGAGCAATAAATTATCTTGCTTACATTACTGCAAATTGTGTGTTTCGATCGAGTGTGTGAGAGAGAAAGTGTGCGTAAATGGACCAATATGCAATTATGTCATGAGGAGTACAACACAAAAGCTTCCTCTCTGGATGCCTGTGTTTTTTCTGTTGTCCTCATTCTCTCCATCACAAGAGGCAGAGACAGTTGCATGCACACAGCTTGAAAGATTTGTCTTTGGAGTAGGACTAGATGGCTGACACAAAGTGTGTGACCTTTGACACCGGTTCGGTAACCTCTGATCCTTGAGAGGCAACTTTGTGTGTGAGCACGGACATTGCAGAAAGTCCTTGAGTGTTAATCTATGGCAAAAAGGGAGAAAGGTTTTTTTTCCTTCATGAACTTAACCATAAAAAGACACAGCAAGTTTAGACCTGAAGGGATTTTTCAAAATTGGACATAGGTTTGTAAAACAATTGAACAAGACTCTATGTAGTATTTACAGGCTGTCATCTCACACAAAAAATGCCAGAGTTCCACGATGTTGACCTTAATTGCATATTTGCAGTGTTATCAATGCTGTTTGGATGTATGTAGTAAGGCTACACAACTATTGTTAACATCTATTATTGTCTATAATGGAACCCACTGGCAACAGTGCTCATTGCTTTTAGTTTGAGCAAATGAATCAATAAATATCCACTCAATGGTTTAACTGGTTTGGCTGATTCATCAGTATCACATGAAACACAAAGAAATGTTTTACCTAATGATCCTGCATAAATCGTAAAAATGTGAAAATACAGTAGCTTGAATTATTTGTCTGATGGAATGCCCAGATCATACACGTAAAATCAATATTTTTGTGTATAATATATATAAAATTATACTTTTTTTTTCTAAATGGAGAAAATGTTTTAAATCTGAGTTATTTTCTGAGAACTGCATTTTTTTCAGCGGGCATTATAACAAGACAAAGTTGTCACACTGCACGTGTTCTGGCATCTAGTGTGCTGCAATGGCTAAACAGTTCTGCAATGGCTGATCACATTTCAAAAGAAAGACATTCAAAGCAATGCCCAGAACAAATATATATTGTATTGTCAACTTACCATAGCCAAGATATAAGCAGATCTTCTCCATGCATTCTTCAGAGGAACTAAGATTGATGTTATAAAGGATAAAAAAAATCTTCAGTGGATGCGCGGTCTGTTAAGATATCCGGTGTAAAATCAAAAGCACTGTGTGTTGCTCATGGACTGCATATGTACTCAATCAGTCAGTGTTTAAAAGGTTCACAAGTGTTTAAGAAGCTTTATTAAAACATTAGAATGTGTTTAAAATTTTTGATTAAATTAAGTATAACATCTAACCTCTAGTTTCATTTTTGAATTTGGCTGTGAAATAATTGAGACGTTAAAGAGGTAGTGAAATTCATGCTGATAGTGATAGATTTGAGATGTTTAAACAATAAAGCTTTTCATCTGTTCACAATGTAATTTTCATACTTGTGTTTTATATATTCCGTGTATCAAGTTTAGGCCCCCTGACTCTGTTTCCAATGTAAAGTACTTTGAATTACCCGGTGTACGAAATGTTCTATACAAATAAACTTGCCCCTGACAGTATAGCTGCCAAGCTCATTCAGGTCCTTAAACCATCCACCTTGTTAAGGTTGCAGTCTTGGTTGACACGCCTCTGCAGTGTCACATTGGATTTGGGGACAGTACCTCTGGACTGGCAGACCGGGATGGTGATTCCACATTTCAAGAAGAGGGACCAGAGAGTGTGCTCCAATTACAGGGGGATCACACTCCTCAGATCACACTCCTCAGTCTCATGAGTGTATCAATATGTTCATGTATCCAAGATTGTGCTCCTCTTTGGATATATAGTTAAGTGATACCATCTGTGTTATTTAAAAGAGATGCAGAACAATTATTATGCATTAACTGAATGTTGCTCTGATCGTTTCCTATCATACTATTCCAGAACCCTTAGCATACGGTATACGGCTACATTGACCATAAGCATGCCAGAGTGAATGATTTACATTTATATATATAAAAATTCTCTCAAACCAGAGGAGGGAGCATTAATCCCAGAGCTGAAGGGAGATGAGAGGAGGCCGCATTTGCCACTTCGAAGGCTGGAATTTCCGGCAGTTTAATACACGTAAAGTTTCATTGAGGCACCTACGGAAAATGCGCCTTGAATTCACTGCAAAAAATGAATTTTAAGCAAAGCTGAAAATGCTTAAAATTAGATTGAAAATCTTGATTTTCTTATTTTTGGAAGAATTTTCTAATTTAAACCTTTTGGGTATAGATTACTTTGCTTATTTTGAAAAAATAACACTTATATTTTCTTGAGGAGAAAAAAAATCTTATTCTGGTCATTTATGTTCTTGAATTAAGAAACTATGTGAAACAAGTTGCCGATTTTGCCACTGATCTTAAAACAAGAATCTTAAAACAAGAATTTTTGACTCAACATATTCATATATCAAGAATGTTACTTATATTTTATTTTAAGAAATCAATATTAAATACTGGTTAAAAACATGCATCTTGGAACAAGAAAAAAAAATCTTAAATTAAGTTCTAGTCTAGATCAAGTAAAGGTAAGAACATTTGATTTCTTGAAATAAGATTCAAATGTTTGTGAATAAAAATAAGAAAAAGGATCTACACTGTAAATAAATCATCAATACCCCAAAACTTAAAACCTCATCCAGTTGAGTTCTAACTTTGATGGAAGAGATCTGTACTTCAAAAAAGCAACAAGAAAAAAAAAACTCAAATATAGATGAACTCTTCCTAGATCAAGCAAAATAATCTGCTAATGGGGCGAGCAAATTTCAGTTGGTGAGAATTCTTAAAATTAGCAAAAACTTCTAGCTGGTAACATAAGCTGTTGGATCTTAAGAAAATACAAAAACTCTCAAAACAAGTCTTTCCAAGCTGTAAAAATGCATTGAAACTAGAATTTTACAACTTGTCTCTAGTCACTAGTGGTCTTAAAACTAGACAATCTGTCTTAAAACTAGAATGTTTTCTCTTATAGTTTTATATAGCTATATATAGATAGCGTAGCAGTCAGAGCGCTGACATGTGGAGCTGAAACCTCTGGTGACGAGGGTTCGTATCCAGCTCTGGTCCTTGACTGATCTTCTCCCCAGAGCTCTACTAAGTGTTCTACCGCTCTCCTATCTGAACTGTACTGTCTAAAAATGCATCAATAGGCCTAAATAATATATAATATAATTATTTAAAATTGTAAGCTAGAATTTCTAGTTTTAAGAACCCATATTCTACTTTAAGAATTCAAATTAATCACAAACTTTCTTAATTTAAGTCGAATATACTTATTTTAATACTAAATTTTCTAAGCTAGTCTTAAATAAAAGAGAAAACATCCTAGTTTTAAGACAGATTGTCTAGTTTTAAGACCACTAGAGACTAGATACAAGTTGAAATATTCTAGTTTCAGTGCAGTTTTACAATTTGTAAAGTCTTGTTTTGAGAGTTTTTGTCTATTTATCAGCTAGACTTTTTTCTAATTTTAAGAAATCTTGCCAAGTCAAATTTGCTTACCTCATTGGCAGATTTTTTTGCTTGATATAGGAAGAGTTTAACTTTATTTGAGGTTTTTTTTTTGTTGTTCCAAGAGTGCATTTTTTGCCGTGAACCACAAGGGAAAGGTCTTTTTAGAGGAAAGATAGCATAGATGGAACTAGCTAAAGCAATAGTTTTCAAGAGTTAGCCTTTCAGGGAACTGCTCGGCCCTTTCGTGCCCAGGGTCATAAAAGATTCAGCCGGTAATCCCTCATAGAGGGCACACACATGGACAGAACGTAGGAATACTTCGATTACCCTACTATGCCTGTTGGAGCGAGAGGAGCTAAAAAGGTCGAGGTTATCTCCAGGTGCAAAAAACAGTGCATGTATCACTAAGAATGGCGCAATCCAAGCTGGACACTTCTTCGTACATCTCAGACAATGCTACAACTAACTCACACGGCTGAAGAGACAGATTCAACGCTCAGGTTATAGTACCTAGCGAAGGTGTTGGGTGTCGATTAAGCCACAGCCTTGCAGATCTCTGCCAGCAGAGTACCTCTTGCCAGCGACAGCTCTTATAGAGTAGGTTTCAACTGCAGGAGGCAAGGGACATCGGAGGGCTGTGTATGTGGTAGAGATGGCCTCCACTAGCCAGTGGGCCAACCTCTTTTTGGTGACAGCCTTCCCTATTGTCTGCTGTCCACCAAAGCATACAAGAGCTGATCAGAACTTCTAAGGTTCCAGGTCCTTTCTACATAGATACTCAGTGCTCGAACTGGGCAATTGGGAACAGAAGCTGGTGCTGCCTCCTCTCTGTCCAGAGCTTGGAGGTTCGCTACCTGAGTTTAGAAGGGGATGGAAGGAACCTTGGGCACATATCCAGGCTTAAGCGAATTATGAGTATAACCAGGTCCGAACATTACGCAGGTCTCATAGACAGAAAGAGCCTGCAAATCCCCCACCATCTTAATTGAGGAGTGCTGTCTTAATTGACAGAAATTTAAGCTCTACTGATCCAAGTTGCTCGAATGGAGGACCTTGAAGTCCTATAAGGACAATGTAAAGGTCCCAGGAGGGAACTAAGGACAGCCTAGAGGGTCTAACCCTTCTGAGGAATCTGACCATTAACTTGTGTCGTCCCAACGTGTTGCCTGCCGTGTAGAACAGCCGGCACTGAGCATTCTCTGGGGTGGTGAACAGGTCTACCTATGCTATACCAAAGTGTTCCTTTATCTGCTGGACTGCCAGGGAAGGGAATCACCATTCTCCTGACTGGGTTTCCACCAAAACAGTGCATCCACTGTCTGACTCAACCTGCCGGGGATATCGACTGCAATTAGGGACAGACCCCAATGCTGACTCCAGAGAAGCAGTCTATGAGCGAGAGTCGACAAATGGGGTGGGCGTATCCCTCCTTGTCGATTGATAAATGCCACCATCGCCCTTTTGTCCATCCTGACCAACACGTGATGTCCCTGCAGCATTCTTCTGAAGTCCACTACAGCTAGTAACACTGTACAAAGCTCTGAAGCGTGTTTCTCGGTTCAAACCCTTGAGATTTTGTGCTTCCAGCATATAGCACCCCATCCGATCTTTGAAGCATCGGTAGTTACTAATACGCGCCTGGCAGGTCCTCTCAGGGGTACACAGGCATAAAGGAACTGAATATCCTTCCAAAGAAGGAGGTGGAGGCGGAAAAGAGGGGTCACGTTCACCTTCAGTCGCCCATGTTCGTGACGGAACTCTGAACTTGAGCCAAAGCTTGAGTGGTCTCATATGTAATAAGCTGAGCAGAATAACCGCTGCCGCGGAAGCCATATGCCCCAAGAGAATCTGGAAGATCTTCAGAGGGACCACTAATCTTGTGCAGATTCTACATACTACCTTCAGCAGGTTCAGGGTGTGTTCTAGAGAGAGGCGTGCTCGCAAGTTCAACGAGTTTAGCTCCATACCTAGAAAAGATATATTCTCGTCAGGGGCTAGACAGTTTTCTGAGTTGATCTGAAGCCCAGACGGCTGAGGTGGCATAAGACCCTGTCTCTGTAGCGAATCAACTGGGACCGCGTCTGGGCCGGTATCAGCCAGTCGTCCAAGTAAGCCAGGATTCAAACCCCTTCCCGTATTAACAGTACTAAAGCCACCTTGATCACCATCTATTGAGGCGAACTGATCCAGGACGAAATGAGTGGACCGTGCTTCTAAGAGATGTCATCCTGAACGGAGAGAACCCTGCACTCCTCAGCCACCACTGAAGGGGCCTCATGGAGCAGCCCAAGCGGAAGAATAGTCGCCGTGGACCTATCAACTATCATCTACAGTTCGAACAGCTCAAACAAACTATCTGGCATAACTAACTGCCATTACCTGTCGGGCTGCCCAGGTTCCACAGGTTTCTCTCTCTGCAACAGAGACCCTAGTACATCACGAGAAGGTCGATTCTCTTTTATGCAAAGATACAATTGAGCTAGTGCCTCCAGCCGACATGAGAAAGAACATTTTTCAAAACCTTCTAGTTCCAAATACACAGGAGGGTGTATGGTCCATGCAGTTCATTCAGGGGATTGGTTCATTAATATAGATCTGAAAGATGAGTACTTTCACATGACATACTCCCTTGGCACCCAACCCTTTCTTAAATTTGGCCTTGAAGGTTAAGTATATCTGTATCGCGTCCTCCTTTTTATATAATCCATGTATCCTTATTGTCTCTGTCCACTCGTACTGTTACAAAAGTGGTAGATGCAGTATTAGTTCCACTAAGGCAGAAAGTGGTTCAAATCCTGGCTTTCCTAGGTGACTACCTGATACTAGTTCAGTCTCAGTTCCAAGGGATTGAATTATAAAAAATGTATACTTTATTATAAAGATATGTTATTATAAAATCAGTTTGACATTTTCAAGCAATCTAGAAGAAATACAGATATGTTTGGCAGTTTTACAAGATCTAAGAATATTTGATAAAATACAACTTTTTATATATTCCTTGCCTGCCTGAACATGAGAAGAGAATGAGGGAGTGAGAGAAAAACTAAAGGTTAAAACTAAGTGTCTGGGTCAGACAGAATCATGTGACAAGTGCAATAAATGTGTGCATAAGAGCTCAGCTTGGTAATTCTGTCCTCAGAGATAGCAGCTAAACACATAAATCAATCTCACAGTCAGATTCACCATGTACACTACTATTTTGTTTTGTACAAATCACTATTTGTCATCAGAACACACATATGCACAAAGAACACACATAAGCACAAAAAAGGAATCCCATCAAAAAAATCCTTTTACACATTTTTTACTATAACTTTGTGCTATTTAAATCATTCTTCAATCACCCCCTTCCATAGAAACTGTCAAATCTTGACCTAAATAAAATGTAGGCCAACAAAGTGTTTAAATAGCCTGAGGTGACAGGCTGAACTGCTGAAGTCTATTCACTCCTCATTTATGTGCCAGGAAGGCACTCTGTGAGGCATATTTTTAGTGCTGTATGACTTTCCCATTTCTTTGTCTGAGTCACATAACAAGCTCCATTGATCTTTTATTAAGCTTGGCAAACAATTTGACAGTGTTCAGAAAACCCCTTACTAATCAAACTGCATTCATAATTTTAAGAAAATGTAAGAAATGATGACAATAATATTTGCATTATTATCATTCAATGATATAGTAATTCATGATATTAAGAAAATAGATAAAGAGTCTTATAAAAACATACCTGTTTTCCTCATCAATGTTGAATCTTCCAAGACCTGTGCCATCACGTATGGAAAACTGCACCTCGCCATCCCTGCCTGTGTCATCATCTCGGGCTGAAACTTGCAGCACAGAAGTTCCAATCCGAACGTTTTCCTTTACGGATCCGTTCATGGCAAAATTAGAAAAGTAGGGTGCATAAAGGTTCTCATTAACATCCACCACTTCCAGTTCGACAAAACTCACTGAAAAGAGTGACACAGGTTTGCCTTTGTCTTTAGCCTGGACTGTTAAGTTGAAGAACTGTTGAGTTTCATAATCCAGCTCTTTGGTCAGACGAATAGCACCACTTGTCTTGTCAACCTCAAAGTGACTGTCATAATCATTAGCAAAAGAGTATCTAACTTGCCCCCCAAGTCCCAGATCAGAGTCTTGCGTGTCTAACCAGGCAATTACTGTGCCCAAAGGGAGGTCTTCTAAAGCCCGGGCACTCACAATACTTGGAATGAAGACTGGTGGACAATCATTGATGTCCTTGAGTGAGATTTTAAGAGTTGTTGCAGAGAACTGTTGGACTGTTCGCTCTGCTTGATCTCTTGCTTCCACTTTTAAATTGAAAGATGGAACCTGTTCACGGTCCAGCTGACCTGCAACATACACAATCCCACTGGAGCTGTTGATGCCAAACTGTGATGTGCTGGTGAGAAGAGAATACTGGACTTTTCCGTTGAGACCTTGATCTTTGTCTGTGGCTTCCACCTGAATGACTTCTGTACCAATAGGGGTGTTTTCAGGTATGCGAACCTGGTAGCCACCATCTTGAAGAAACTGAGGTGCATTGTCATTTGTATCTGATATGTAAACAGTGAGAAGCCGCCAATTGGATCTCTGAGGTTGGCCTAAATCATACACCGTGATGTTTAGAAGGTAGCGATCAACCTTCTCGCGATCTAGAGGAAGGAATACACTTACTATGCCATTCAGAAATTCAATCTTAAAACAACTGTCACTATTCCCATCAGATATGGCATATAAAATTTGTCCATTGAAGCCAGTGTCTGCATCGGAGGCTTTAACCTGAAACACACTTGTACCTAAGCTTACATCCTCCTTTACAGTGATGTCTGTGGGGAAAGACTTATCAAACTGAGGGGTTTGATGGTTTACTGAAAACAGGTCAACGAAACCTTCTCCAATTTTGGGTTTGCTGCTAACTTTGGATTTCTTCAGAAGTTTCTCGGCTAGCCGATGAGCTACTCTGGTTTCGGTACAGCTAAAGGTCTTGGGTGCTGACTTTCCTTGGACTAGAGATATGTTCACAAACATAGGATCTGAGAAGTGTTCCCCATCTGTGGCTGTAATTTTAAGACTAAATACGTTTTTTGGTGCTGCTGTGAGAGAGTGATGTAATGTCAATACACCAGAATCAGGATTCAGGTCAAAGAAATCAAGCTCATTCCCTGAGAGAATTTTATATTTGACTAATTCTAGTTCATCTATGTCTATGGCAGACATTGTGGTGATAACTTCCCCAACTGGGAGTTCTCGAGAGATCGTGCCAACACAGGCTACTTTTTCAAAAAGGGGTTTGTTGTCGTTGACATTTTCTACATGCACGGTAACATTGACATCACTCTCACGCCTGTATGGAGAGCCCCAGTCTGAAGCACGAACGACAAAATGAAAACTCTCTACTGTTGATTCAAAGTCAAGCTCCTCTGTTGTAACAACTGCTCCAGTGAACTGCTGCACGCTGCAAGGTAATCGTGTCAAACTAGCCATACTGTATGTAATGTACCCATTTTCCCCGTGGTCAGCATCAGAAGCAGTCAGGACAACAATCGTAGTGCCTACGGCAACGCTTTCATTGACAAATACCTCATAAGCCTGTTGAGAAAATGTAGGTGTATGATCATTAGCATCCTCTAGAATGACTTTTACCTTAACCCTAAGGTCATTGTTGACTTCTAAGACCTCTAATTCAAAAACGTCCTGTTTGAGTTGGGTAAGCCAGCGTCCTGTGCTGATCACACCTGTCATGGTGTTGATGCTGAAAAAACCTGAATCAGCAGAAGGGGTCAGGATGTACTCGGCATCATCTGATTCTGGCTGGACTTTCACTGCTTCTAAAAGAGTCCCTGGAGGTGCAACCTCACTCAAAATAACCTCATACTTGTTTTTCTGAAACATGACCTCTACTGGGGTTGGTCGGGACAATGGTAAGTGCACCACTTGAACAGCAGATAATTTCTGAGGGGTTCCGAGATCTTTGGCCTGCAAGCTAAGGTTTAGTCCGAATGGATAGTGGTCCCAGTCAAACTGTTCCACTGCACGAAGGACAAACTCTTTAGGTCTTTCCTGACTTTCTCCACCTGCATTTGCATTTGGTGCAACGGCCAATTCAATGCTGAAAAGCTCAAGCAGGTCCCCATCCACAATGCTCACTGTCTCAATATCTCCATTTTCTCCTTGGTCAAGATCCTCGACTGTGATTATGGCTACAATGGCAAACTTTTCTGTCCATATGGGTGCTAATGTAACAATGTTCATTATGGGCACATGCTCATTAATCCGTTCCACATGAACGAAAAGTTTGGCTGTGCTGCTAATTCCATTATTTCCATAAAGCTTCATTCCCCGGTCCACAGCCTGGATCTCAAGATCATATCGGCTCTGAATGTCAACGTCCAGCTTTCTACAGAGAGAGACAACGCCACTTGTGGGATGCACAGCAAAAAGATCCATTCGTTCCTTTAAAAAGTAATAGAACTCTCCATTTGATCCTATGTCTGCATCTGTGGCAGTGACCTGAGCTATGCTGGTGCGTAGAGGTGTGCTTTCAGCAATTGTGACTGAATATGTTGTAGGGGAGAAAAGGGGTCTGAGGTCATTCATATCCAAAACTTGAACGCTAACCTTTGTCCAGGTCTCTTGCATGTCCCCTTTTATTGAAGCCTTCACTGTCAACAAGTAGTTGTCCTGAACTTCACGGTTGAGCATGGCTGCATTCCCCCCTTTCGTTCGTATCCGCAGGAAGCAGAAGTCCCCCAAAGTGTATTCCTCTGCCTTGAAGAATCCCTCCTCATCACCAGAAGTAATACGGTACCTAACCTCCCAAGAGTGATGGAAGAGATGGATGCCCATGCGCACCTGGCAGGTAGCGTAGGTGCGGGCAGCCGAGTTCTCATAGACTGATGCATGGTACAATGGTTGGGTGAACTGTAGATGGGTTCTTTCTCCCTGGCACTGCCCGGGAAGTGGAGAGAAGAACCATAAAAGGGCCAACGGTAGAAAAATGGCCCATATCCCTGCCCAGAGGACCATGCTCACTGCCATCCCATCACTAAACCCATCCTAAAACAAAGAGAGAGAGAGATAGAGAGAAAAACATTAGGACCACATGGCCAGCTCACAATTCAATATTAGCATCATAGAGGACAACATAATTGGTGAACAAGATCAAGGCAAGCAAAATATGTCAGGGGCTGGTAGCTAGGCAACAGCTATGTAGATGACATCAGTACCTATGTCTCAAAACAGACACTGGCACTCAATTACTTACTACAGAAAAACCAAGGGGTTTATTTTAGGAAAACTTGCTTTCATTCTTTCAACACCCAGAAAAAATTATCAGTTAGGGAGAAAATAAGTATGGGGAACCAAAGATCAAAATGACAACACATATGAGCATGCATTCGCATGCATCCACATGCATACACAGTACTCTAGGAGATTAAGCCTGCAATTGTATGGGTTGACTTTAAAAATGATTGTCCCAGATACCTGCTGAGTCTGATAAAGATTATGGGGACCTAAAATGAAAAATTTAAAAAATAGATTTTTTTCTTTCTTATTAATCATTAAGGTAACTTTTTAAGCTAATGTTGGCTTTTGACAATGATTCGATTTAATGTTGTTTCCACCACAATATTTTATGTTGGTAATATACAATCTAGCATTGTTAGCATGAAGCATCATCCCACTTTATACAGTGAATGTTTTTATTTATTTTGAAAGTGAAAGCCAAGTTACACTGGAAGAAAAAACCCTGACCTTACCACCTGGACATATGGCTTGTATAAATATATCCAAGCATACACATATACTAAACACAAAAAGAAGTTGCTGTGTTCAGCCTACACAAGACTCAGCATGCACACATCCCCCTCTAATAATATCCTCCAGCTCCTTCACCAACACATTCTCACAAATTGAAAAGACAGACACACAGTAGTCAAAAATGCCCTAATCAGCTCGTTTACGTTCTGTTTCCCTTAGTTTCTGTCTAAGTCATTCTTTAGTTCTCGCTCACTTTATTTCCACATGCACAATAAGTCAGTCTGGATTAAAACCAGCAGCCGTTTTCAGAGCAGTTAAGGTTCAGTAGGCCCACAACATCCCCTTGAGCCTTATCTTAAATCCCCAACTTGCCCACATCTGGCTGAGCAGGAGTCACTATGAATATGGACATCCAAATCTGACACAACCACTAGAATACCTAAAATTGTTCACAGTCTTAAAAACAACTCAGTGCAATAACATGTGTCTGTGCAGTAGATTTTGAGTGTTTCCATTTTTACGAATAGATTTAAAGTCACTTGTAATGTAATATGTAGTGTCAACTTTTGCTTACCAAATAACCAAGATTATTGAGATCTTTGTGTATGGGCCATCCAAACACTGGCTAGTTATGAATGTATATATATATATATATATATATATATATATATATATATATATATATATATATATATATATATATATATATATATGGTGAAACACTGCAAAAATTTGAGTTAGGGGTGGTCAGTTAGGTTTGTGACATCACAAACAGCTATCTGGGATTTGTCTGATATAAAAGGATGTTAGTGAGCTGTGGAGATTAAGTTCTGGATAAATATCCATTTACTAAAAAGGGCATTTCAATTTTCAATTCAATTTTGGGTCATATCTAAGCTTGTTTATTGAAAATCTAATTTCAGAACAGAAATAAAAAATAATATACTGTTAATTATCAGAAATGTGTTTTCTTCTATTTTACTTTAAAACCACAACAACAAATATTTATTTTCTATTAGGTCACTTTCTTTTTTGTCTCAGTTGTTGAGACTAATTTAATGCTCACTCCTAAATCAGCTCTTCCATTGCTTGTATAAAGTAAAAAAATAGACACTGAACAATCATTCTTTCTACACAAATGACAGAAAATAATTTACATTTATGGTAATTTCACAGGTGCTTTACAGTTTTATAATCAATTTGTTCTGCCTTCCTATGAATCGTTGATGTAATCCTGTTTTGTGCACCTTGATCCCACAAGATAATGTGGTGATGTTGTGCCTCCTGTTTAAACTATTCTATAGTGTTCTCTGTATTATCTCAGTTATTGTTGCAATCAGTTGCTTTATTGTTTCTCTGTCGCACCCACACACTTAAAACATATATATATATATATATATATATATATATATATATATATATTTCCCAGTGATGGGTTGCGGCAGGGAAGGGCATCCGCTGCGTAAAACATATGCCAGTGAGTTGGCGGTTCATTCCGCTGTGGCGACCCCGAAAGGGAATAAAGCCGACATGAAGATGGATGGATGGATATATATATATATATATATATATATATATATATATATATATATATATATATATATATATATATAATAAGCTGTATTGCATTTTGCCTATTTATTTAGTTATAATAGAACTCTTGCATAAATATCCTTCTTGCTGGGGATGTAACAATTTCATTAATACATGGCTTTTGAAAACATAAATAACAGAACAGCATATACAAACACTAAGGTATGTCCTGGTGAAACTGTTCTATGGCAGGTTTGAAAAGGTTAACAAATAAACACGATATCTAAAGTACACAACTGCTAGAACTCAGTGGAATTGTATTTCAAATAGTGAATATGTAAAGATTGTTTCCTAAAATAAAGAATCTTTCACCTCTGTGTGGACAGGACATGTACTCCAGTGACATATCAATTTAATCATCAAATTAGCATAAGTTTGGGATGAGCTTTGCTGATAAGTGACTAATCATACGGTCCCACCTATCCATATTATCTCCAGTATATAAGACACGACCAAAGAGCTAACGTCTACATCAGGCAAGCTATCCCTCCTTCCACTCCTTCGCCACTCAACATGCATATTTCACTTCTCACTTTGTGTAAGACGGTCTACTCCTCGTTTATACTGCGGTAATAGTTGGAAATCTAATGCTGTGTTCACACCGGGAATTGGTAAATGTGCGAATCCATGCTGTTAAATATGATTTCAAACTCGGGCTGAAATCAAGAAAAAAAAAAATACAATGTGCGGTATTGGTGACATGAGTGCTAGGGGAGGAGCTTCCAGCAGGCTTCTTGTCGAGGATGGAGGAAGTTGCTATTTATATTTTCTGAAGGCAGAAATACGGAAAATATACCGACTGTTAACTACAGATTATACATCTCTTCCGGTAAGTGGATATTTTAATATCACGCTGATTTAAAAAGTGTTTACTGTCTGTTTCGCCATATATCCCCATGTTGTGGGTTATTATTTTATTATAGTTTTATAGAATGTAAAGTAATTTTTTAATTAAAGTAATTAAAGAAAATTAAATAAGTAATTAAAGAAAAAAAGTAAGTGTATTACGCAGCTGATTTTAAATTGGTGGATGTAACGGCTGTCACTGTTTTATGTAACAGAAAGTAGTGAATGGTATATTAATAGTGGCATTTAATTTCCCTATTAGTGAATGAAAACTAAAGGTGTCACAAAGATGTGTGCTAACTTGATATCTGCTGTGATTAACTGCTGTTTACACTTTTTATAATTTAGATTTTCTCTGTTTTTAAGATTTCTTATCTTAACTGCAGACATCTACAGACCATTAGCTCATGAGTTCCCCTTGAAGATGTCTTCCATAATTTCATGAGATCTGCAAACACTTACAGCAGGTTCTTGGTTAGGTTTCTTCCCAGGATTCTTCTAAAGACGCCATCATGGACCTCTCATCTACCAAGGGAGCAGTGTCAACATAGATGTTTTTCTATCTGTATACTTTTAGCTGGTCACTGTGGTTTCTAATACATTGTATTAGTTTTAGTTCAACTTGAGATGTTTGTTATTGTTAAGTAAAACCTTTGTGTACAGCACAGTTTTGCATTTACCACATTTAGTTAGTTGTGTAGATCTTTATCAATCTGGAACAGTTTGTTGCAAAGGAGAAGATTAATAGATATTGTTCCTCAGGTACATGCTTTTAACACCCTATGTTTACAGTGCACAGTTTGTATTTACACCACGTTTTGTCATTTCTTATTACATTTTGTCATTTAGTGACAAATACAGATTGTTTAAATGCTTTGCTGCAAAGAATAATTGCTGTTTTTAAGTACATTTGTCTACTCTTTCCAGTCTTATAGACAAGAACATAGGTCAATTATAATTGAATACTCGTTATTTTGTTTAACTGGTTAATTTTAGTACCCAGCTTAAAAAGGAAATATAGAATCAGTTAAACACATTTTGTATGCTTTCTACAACATCATCATCTTTACTAATAACTTAACCATCTCAGACCATCATGCTACAACCACCTAGCATGGCTGAAGAGACGGATTCAATGCTCAGGTTATAGTACCTGGCGAAGGTGTTGGGTGTCGACCAACCCGCAGCCTTGCAAATCTCTGCCAGCGGAGTACCTCTAGCCAGCGCCCAGGAGGCTGCTACACCCCTGATAGAGTGGGATCTCAACTGCAGGGGGCAAGGGACATCGCACACTGTGTATGTGTTAGAGATGGCCTTCACTAGCCAGTGGGCCAACCTCTGTTTCCCCTAACATCTGCTGTCCTCCAAAGCAGACAAGAGCTGAATTGGGTCCTTTCTACATAGATCTTCAGTACTTGAACTGGGCAATTGGTACCAGGGGCTGCCTCCTCTCTGGGCATAGCTTGGAGGTTCACTACCTGAGTTTTGAAGGGGATGGTAGGGCTTAAGAGTAACATGAGTATCATTAGGCCTGAACATTAAGCACGTCTCGTCGACATAGAGTGCCTGCAGATCCTCCACCCTCTTAATCGAGGAGTGCTGTCTTAATTGACAGAAATTTAAGCTCTACTGATACAAGCACTGATTCACTGAGTCGATTGCGTGTCGAGAGTAGGCTTCAGCAAAAAAACAGGGAAAAACTGTCACCCTTGCATCTGCTTTAGGCATTACGTGATCACGTGACCATCAGCACATTCACTGATTGCCATTTTGAAATAATGTGGAGAGAGTAGAGCGCTCCTAGTGAAGCTTCCCATAGTCATTCACTGATTAAAGTCGAAGTGATGGAACACAGGTATATAATTGGCAAATGACAAGATGAACATTGTCTGGTTTGTCTAACAACTACATGGAAAAATATTCAACATCAATACTGTTTCTGCACTATTGAGAAGAGGCAATAGATTTTCAGAGGTCATTAACCGAAAACCTTTACTATTTTTATGAAAAGACATCTTGTAATTTTAACTAAACAAGACTGGCAAGACTAACACTAAACAAGTGACAAAGATGATTCATCAGGCCCTGTCTACACCCAATGATTTAAAAAACATTTTTTTCCTAGCCTGTTTACAAAAAAATAAATAAAAGTAGCAACCACAATTGCGGGGGTAGATAAAAAACTGTGTCCACACAAAATGATCTGAAACGTTTCAGAGAGTTTGTCTACCCAGTAGAGAGCAGCAGACTCTTCACCCATTGAGGTTAAATCAATACATCAGAATCTTCTTCCGCCCTGATACTCTTCAGAGTTCAGGGCTTCCTTTTAATGTTTGGTAAAAACATTTTTTATAAATGAAAATTCTCTCGCCAGTCTTTATCAACAACTGTTTCACTCTCAAAACTTTTACAAAGTGGTGCTAATAGCAGTACAAAACGTGAATCCAAATGACGTCGCTGACATCTTTCGCCAGTGAATTCCACATCTCCGCTGCTCGTCTTTCTTTTACTATTTTTGAACATTGGACATATTTGCTTTACAAACCAAACTATAGCCTTTTATAACCATAAACATCAAAACAACACACGCACACACCCAGTAACGTTATGAAACACAGTTTTGTTAAAACCAGATCTGAACGTGCACCGCACGTCCAAATCATGTCTTCACTGCAAATCCTCTTTAATGACTCAACAAACCATCAATCAAGTTTTTATATAGTGCTTCTTTAGTAGTTGCTTTCAAAGCAGCATCACAAAGTCCTAGTGACGATCAGGTAGAGTAAATAGGAGTTCCCCCAGTGAGGCCCCTGGGACCCTCGCTGACTGAGGCAGGTACAAGTCACCTCCCCAGCATAAAGTATAAACAAGTTTAGGATCCATTGACGAACAGTTCGCCAGACAGCACCTGAAAAAAACAAACAAAGACAAAACAGAAACTAACAAATGAAGAACCAACGGTTACAAAGCTGTAACACAGACAACAAGTAGGTGATCAGCATCAGCTGCAGGATGAGAGATAAATGATGAGAATAGAGAACATTGAACCACATTGTATATTCAACAGTTTGTATGTTTATAGTGCTCAGACTCCAGATCTGTTTAGTCAAATACCAGGAGCCAATTATTCGAAGGCTAGATTAAACAGATATGTTTTTAATTTCGTTTTGAACTCTGTGAGCGTAGCTGAGCTCCGGACACAACTCCAAACAGTTTAGTTTAGAAAGATATTTTTTGTAACAAAACTCCTGTAAAATGCATTGAACAACACTCAATGATTCAAGGAAAAATTATCATCCACAGTTTCCAGGTGTTTGTGGCACATAAGACCTGTTGGGAAGAGAAAAGAACAATTTTAATGGAAAACATTCCCCATAATTACATTACATAAGGATATGATAATGTTCTATAAAAAAAGAGTAAATTACTAGAAAATTGTACCACTACATTATTTGGATTAAATGGAAGCTTATATAAAGTTAGATGACAAGCAAACATTAGCTTTTAGCGTCTAACGGCACACAAACGTTTCACTGCTCCACAAAGGCACTTCCAAAGTGTTAATATATTAAAATAAAAGTACTCAGTGACAGTATACTTACCAGATTATGTGTTAAACCGTCTGAAGAAAAAGTGACTTCATTCCCACGCTCGGCTCGTGTTCTGAAGACTGCTTATGCAACGGATTCTAAAATCTCACGCAGAGAGATCTCACCATGACGAGATTTGCTTAACTTAAAACAAATATAATTCAAGCTTAAATATTAAATGATATAATAGTAAATAAATTATCATTTTATATAATCCTCAATTATTTATTTAAATCGATGTAAAATAAAGGTCCCTCTTTTATTCCCTAAAACAAACAAAACAACAGCTATTTATACAGGCCCTGGCAAGCATATAAATGAAAATATTTTAAATGCTTTCTTTCTGGTTGATTTGAACTCCTGTGGACCGGCTGGTTCCAACCGGATCTGGCCGTGCTCTCCACATCTAAGCCGGACCAACATTTGCTAGGATATATCATAAAACGTAATATCACATCAATACACACAGCCCCAGACACATGCAGGCATAAACATTTATATTATTTGCTTTTTTAAAGTTTGGATCCAGGACTCTTTTTGACGTAAGCTCCACGTTGTGCTCAGACCAAATTCGGACTAGTTTGGGATTCACATGGACTGTCCTGTTTCGACAAGATCTGGCCGAGCTCTCCACGTCGACGTATCCCATATGTTTGCTGGGCTGCTATCGGCTTCAAACACATGCCTTGTATGCTATGGGATTAACTAATACAGTAAATCTCTGTCACACATCTCTGCTCTTCAGCTTTCAGCAAGTCCTCATACAGACACAGATGCTTTCAGACACACCACTGCATCTCTCAGCGACACAATCTGCTCAGCGCACAACACCGGAATACCAATCCACTCGCCTCTCTTAGGAAACAACTCTTCACTTCACTTCTGCAGAGGAGAGACAGCCTAGTTCTCTCCGGCACTGAGGAAACCTGACAAAGAGACTGTCTTCTAACCAGAACTCCTCTGAGACGCACACAACAAACACCCACATACTTGTTTGCATGGATTCTGGGGAACAAGTTCTTAATCATCACTTGCGGACACACATGCACAAGCACGCACACACACATACATAGACACATACGTGCACACGCACGCACACACACACACACACACACACACTGGTCAATTCCACTTGTGACTCCTCCACTCACCTAAGCTCGAAAAGTTGAATGGTTAATAAAGTTCCATCGATTTCCCAACGTTGCTGCTGTTCGCCATAAGGAGCATTCTGGGGATTCCTGAAGAACAGGTGGCTTTGCGAATCCCAGGCTTGCGAAAGGAGATCCATCCCCTTCTGAAGAAAATTGCAATTGAACTTGAAGCACAGATTGCTTGAGAAACACTCTCATGTGTCCAGGCATGGTGGATGCCAAGATTATTAACCTAAAGCAACTGATATCTGTGTATCTTGCCCATGCTTGTTAACTGACAAGTTCTACTGAAGTCAATCTTGCTGACTAGATCCCGAGTTGTAGCAGCTTATGTTGAACATCTACAGTACGATTGGACCGTTCCTTATGTGGCTGTAATTCAGCTTATCACAAACAGGTTGTGTGAGACCATCTTAAGCAAGTGGTGATGGTTTCATAATCTAGGACGTCTTTAATACCTTAATAGAGGCTCTCTATAGTCTTTTTTTGCAGATGTATGATGAAGTTAATCTTAAACAAATGACATAACGAAGCAAAATGGCTATATGTGTTAAACAGCTGAGTCAATCACTTCCACCTGTAGTCAACTCATGGCGCTTTTCTACTCTAAAAACATTCAGGAGCAACTAAACCTGCAAATTACTGATATACATGGGAATTTTTTGTATTTGCAGGCATAATTACTTTATGGCATTATCTTCAAAAAATGTACAATTGAAAATACAAAAAGAAATTTACATTTCAAACAGGAAAAAAACAGCCAATGTCCATTGACAATAATGGCAACCAGATATAAACATTTGTCACATTTAGAATAATATACCACACTAAGTTATATGACTTAGAGCCAGGGGCAGAGTCTCATTTCTGTCAACAGGAGAAACACTTTTTTTTAATTAAACAACAAAACAAACCGAAAAGGAGAGAGGGGGAAAGGGAGAAAAAGAAACATGAACTACTAGAGAATGTCTGAGAAATAAAAATGAGTCAACCTGTGGTTAGGTTTCTATTATTGAAAACAACGATGAAAGAGCAAGGCCCACACGAAAAACACAAAGCTCTTTCCCTTCATCTGTTTTGAATTGCTGTCACTAGAACGTTCATTGGTCATTATTAGGGTTCTGTTTATTGGGTGACAAAACACTGTTGTGATTCAATTGACCCCCGCAGCATTCTCTATCTGTTAAAAGTTTTTTATTATTCACAGCGTTCACACTCTGAGATAAAAGTTGTCTCCACACAAGCTCCCAAGAAAGTTTACCTTCCTCTCAGTGTTTGTGTGAAATATTTACATCTTCAGCGCAGCTCATTAGCAATTGGCTTTCAGAGGCTTGAAAACTGCCTAAAAAGTGTCTGCCTGATAATGAGGGTAAAAAAAGCAGACTGTAATTTTCGTAATTAATAACTGCAAGTCTTTTTCTCTAGATTTTTGGCAGATTATCTAGCTTAATATATTGTAGAGAAAGAACTTGTGTAAAAGATTGCTAAAAAACACCCCAATGTACAGCAGGCATGAAGCAATTGATCTGCTGTAAGAAGAAATATCAATCAATCCGAGATTTAGATTCAGTTGATTAAGATTAAGTAACAATATATAAGTAACAGTAGAGTTAGATTACGTAACAATATAGAACAAAAATATAGAAGATATAAAAAATAAAGTTTGTCTGGGGTCAAATTTATGCTTTATTAATTTTTTTTCTGTAATTGATATCTAAATAACAAACTGATTCTTAAAAAAACAATTGAAGAATAGAGGGAACAATAAAATAGTTACGGGATTACTTGCATTATTGCTTATATAGTGTAACATTTCATTTCCCATTGTTTCCACCTACAACTCTCTCCCTCATCACCTCTAGCCCTGATTTAGCCCACCAGGTAACACGCTTTAAAAAAATATCAAGCTCTGAATTTACACAGTCCAAATGGCAGAAGCCCTAAGAAATAAAATCTAGCTATAAAACAAGATTTCAGTAAACACATGCTCTGACCTCTCCAATCTGTGCTCAGTAGTCGCGTCATGTGATGCGCTATCGGAGGTTAAATTCAGCTGAACTTTTGTCAGAGTGGAAATAGGATTTTCATCACATAGACTAGAACTTTCAGTTTTGCACCATCGTATGCGACTCCATTCAAGTGATTGAAGCTGATTTCATAGTGTGACTACACCATAAGAACGGAATTTCCCATCACTCACTGCTAATTAACTGTTGTATTAACACCAAATATTTTCTTCACCAATCTGTTGGAATCTACATTCCGTATGCTACCTAGCAGATCGACTCTGGCTTACCTGCGCTCCTTGTAGCTCTCTTTGTATACTTTCTCTGTTTGTCTGACTTCTTCATCCTGTATTTTGTGTATTTGTAACATGCAACTCTGAGGAATTATCAGTGTGTTAATAGATGTCATCATACTTAATCCTTCGTGTCTGCTGGCCTCCCTTACACTTTGTGTTGCATTGTTTCCATTGAAAATTGAGTTCATTTTCTTTAGCAAGGTTTGTTTGAGCAAGTGAGACTGTAGCCACCAAACTTTGGGTTGGTGTCATATTACTTCTAACTGTAGAAATATTCATTTGGCTTGTCCAAATGATTTCAACTCAAATAAAGTGAAAGCAGACACACATTAAAATAAATGTGTCTGACAAACTGATGAATGAGTAGATTTTTAATTGAGAGCATTTTTATCAACTCTATCTTTGTGAAGTTGATTGGGAGAGACTGCACCAGCTGAAGATGTTTAACCTCCCCCAGAAGTTGCTGACCCATTTCTGTGGTCTTCGAGTATGTTCTGTGTTCCTCCATCATTGTCTGGATTAGCTTTGAACAAATGAATCTGTGTTGTAGAGTATAGCATTCTGACTCTGATGGCTGATCATGGAGCATCATTCTCCGATGAGTCAGAAAGGTAACTTTAAACTGTTCTGACTTTGAATCTACAGAAGAAGTCAGAATCGTCAGAGGCCTTCATCATTAAAACAAATCCTCTTTCTGAAAAGCTAGGAGCCAGCATCTCAGTGCATCAAGGGAAATCTCAGCCCACAGCGGATCCAATTCCACCTCTTTCTCTAGCTTCTTTCTCTCATTCTTTCTTTTTTTAGTTCAAGTAATACCTCTCCTGCTATCTGATCCTCCCTTGTTAACTGCTGCTGCAAGCAACTGAAATTTCATACGCTTGTCAAATCATACTCCTTTTCACTTAAACCTACACTCCATATTTTTCTTTGCAGAATTTAAACTAATCTATTTGTACTGTTTGTTTTAATATACTACTATTAGTCTCAAAGCAGTGTTACAGAAACAGAATAATAGATCATGTTCAAGATCAGCTGTGGTCCAATGTTGACTATATCAGTGACACAGATGGTATATATATATCTTTTATATATTATTTCAATGTTAACCATAAAGCAAACAAGGCACTTAAATGACTGGCCATATACGACTGGTACCAAAAGTGAGAAGATCCCTTAGACACTTCCATGACAGAATGCCCAACTTGATTGTTTTAGTACTGCGTCTGGATGTTTAGACAAAAGCAGGAATTTTTGCTGTCATTTCAGACGTTTTTCCTGAAATATATTTTTTTGGTGTGATTCCAAATACAAAAATATGCCATCTGTGTTCTGTGTGAATGAAATGCAACTTCAAAGTGGCACGCACAAGTAACCATTGAAGCAATTTGTAAATGTCTAAAAAAAAGGAAAAAATTGAGTCGTTTACATAAACTCGTAAATACTCTGAGCAATTTCAGTAAAAGAACATTTCTTCAGCAACTCATATCTGGGAGAAGCCATGTTTATTAATAATAATAATAATAATAATAATAATGATGATTTTGTTAAATATAGTGCAGTCCTGCAAACTTAAAAATGCTTTACAATATTTAGAGCATTATATATTCACTCCACGTTCACACTCTGGTGGTGATAAGCTACATTGGTAGCCCTCAGCTGCTCTGGGGCAGTCTGGGAGGACGTGGCTGCCATTCCGTGCCTCCTGCTTACCTATACCAAATGACTTTGGGGCAAATTTATTTCCCTTTTGATCCCCACACTGTAACCAAATCCTTATTCGTCAGAAAAACGGATACCCATAAAATGCACTGAAGCTCCAGACTGTCCTGATTAAAACAGCAATAGCATTTGGAGATCATACTGCGGTGCGTTAACACGAAAGTGAGGTTATGAAGTATTATGACATACAGTAACTCAAGATACACACACAAACTCTGGAATCTTTTCAGCTTTGTGATGGCAAATAGCTTCAGCACACACATGCACAGGCAGAGAAGAAATCTGCTAAGCTCATTACACATAATGGAAAGGCTGCTGCGGTGGTGAGTTGTAGAAAGAGTATCAATTACATAGAAAATCAAATGACACACACATGCAGGCTAGAGGTCTATCTCTATCCGTCTGCTATGAACACCCAAATAACCCCAGGCTAGAGTCAAATATCTCAATTATGTAGCTTATTATAGTCCACAGTCTGCAATATGCATTAAACCCCCCTTGTCTTTCTCTGTTAGCAGAGGCGCAGTCCAGCTGCTATTGAGCTTTACATGTATAAATCTAACACCAGGTAAGAAAGAGGAGAAACAGACGAGAGCAGTTTAGTGAGAGGAGCTATATTGTTCGATTGAGGAGCTTCCCAAGCTTTTAGAAACCTGAATACTGATGCATCCCTAAGTGTTTTCCCAGTCGTTCCCCCTGAGGTTATGTACCAAACCAGTCTGCCGCCAAACTCTGAGGTCAAACACAAGCTTATCTAATCAAAAACAAAGAACAGAACACAGAACAATCTCTTTTTTTAAATAATCAATAAATTACATACTCCTTAACACAATAGATCATTTTTGTCTCCGAATGGTGTTAAAGTTGATTTCATAGATTTACTTTATATCAATAAAGTATGTTATTTAGATAGAAATATTTTTTAATCTTTAAAAAATATAGCAATTTCGAGATGGCTGGAGAAACAACAACCCAGTATAAAAAGTGAATAACCCTGAACAAATTCAACTGATACGGATTATAAAGAAGGGAAGGAGATTCTAATATATTACTTCAAGCGTCATCTACATACGCCGTTTTGTAAAAGACACAAAGCATAAACAGCAGCTAAAATGCTAAATCTAAAAGCAATGAGGCAGAAATGATGGAGTTGAACCACATTCTACAAGAACTAAGAGGGTTTCACCAAGCAAAATAAAGAACACTTTGAGACAATAAAAGAAACATTTACCAAGATTAATCCCAGATTTATGAAGCAGAAGGGTGAATTGAGAGGGCAGAGAAGAGGATCCAAAATGCAGAAGAGGTTATCGCAGAGGTGCTAAAACTACACGCTAGGCTAGAAGACAATTTACTGTATTTGTTCCAGACAAGAAAACATGAGAATGGAGTGCTAGAGGGTTCCGAGAAGGAATCAGCGACAATGATTGCTTTTGTTGAAAGAACAAACTTCAAAGGAACGTGATTGTATAGAGTGGTGGACTTCTTGGACAGATATGACTGGTTAACTAGGATCGGGTCAAGTTATATAATCTTTTTAGTTGTAGTCATTTTATGTTTCCAATAGTGACCAACGCAGGTAAGCCCTTTAAATCAAAGAGGGAGATTTTTCCCCTTGATCGTCCTCAGAGGCTCAACACAGTGAAGACTATAGACCCCTGAATAGGAAGTCATTAGAACAAGTTTTGTTATGTTTCATGTTTGTTAATATATTTGTTATTTCATTTACATTACATTTATACATTTATGCATTTGGCAGACGCTTTTGTCCAAAGCGACTTACATTAGGGGAGAGACAATATGCAATTTGTTACACCGTCAAAGTCTATCTCAGCTTCTCATAATAGAATTGTACCAACTGATCAATAAACCAAAGCAGTGAGGAAGTAGAGGAAGAAGATAAAGACAGAGGAGGGAAAAAAGAAGGTAGTAGTTTTTTTTTGTTTTTTTGTTTTATTTATTTATAGTAGGTGTTCTCTGAAGAGAAGAGTTTTCAGTTGCTTTCAATCCCTGCTGGTTCTTGCAGAGAGGGGGAAGCACACCATGTTCATAAAATTTAATCATGTAGATGCAAAACAGGACTTTAAAAGTATTATCATTTAATATAAATGGAGCATTCAATATAAATGAAATTTGATTTTAAAAAAAGATAAACATCAGCAGAAGACTAAATACTTGAGTGCGAGATGTGGGGATTGGGGATGTGTGGAGAGAGATAAATCTAATGAGTCAGGACTATTCTCATTACTAAAGCCACTCACAGCCAGCTTTCGTTGGTCGTTCTCTTTGAGAAAAAACAATCTGATATGGCAGAATCAAACTCTTTTTCGTTTGCACCCATTGTTCAAACAGATGTGTGAGTTCCTGTTGGCAGCCATGTTCATGCACAAAACTTCAGACCAATTATTTGGATAGGTGTGTAGATGCCTTAAACATGTTTATTAGTAAAATATTACCCTTTTACAGCCTTTGAGTTATATACAAATGCTGACTTATATAATGTTGGCTGATGTGTGAAATTAGTTTGAAATGAAAATTATGTTTAAAGAGATCCTTCAACAATTATCAATTATATGTTGTTATTGTTTTGTTAACTATTAACTAATACAAAAATATTAAAAACCAAATATGTGTGTTTAGTGATCACGCTTCAAGGGGAGACAGTGAACTCTAATAATAATCAATAAAACAGGTCCTATGACCTCTATGCCAAGTTGCAAAGCACTGGTACAGACACCCAAAGATCAAGAGAGAGGGAAAATGCCCACTTTCCACAATTACCACATTCCTACTGAAACACTGTGACCCTTAAACTTAACCCTTTCTCGAACCAATTGGCTGAAGTGCTTCAATGCCTCTCTAGAGAGACCTCTCCATCACTAGTTTGACTGTTGTCTCTCTAACATCTTTTTGTGTCCTGACAGCTCCGGTTTAGCATAGCTGCTAGCTAAACTCTAGTCTTCTTGGAAAGCATGGTTTTCATTCTCAAGAGGGGCGGGGCCAACCCCATTGATCAATTATAAATCAGTAAAAACATTTATTAGTTGAAGAGGGGCATTACAATTTGTTGTTTTAATATCATGTATATTTAAATTCTATTTTCATAAAAAACTCTAATTGTATTTATGTTTTGTGTATGTATTTATTTTGCTGTTATTACTTTTTTTAACACAATTGTAATAATTATTGTACCCTACACATTTTGGATAGTGTAGCAAAGAAGGGGGCTTGTGCTTTTTCAAAATTGCCGGAACTTGCAAAGGGATAGTTCTGGTTGAACAAATTGTGACTGTGTTCCATTGTTTGGATTTATTTTTTTCACTTGCACCTCATATAAAAGTGCACTATTCATCACCATTCTGCGAATGTTGTCATTTTCTTCAACCATTTTTCTTAAGAACCCACATGACAACTACCTAATCTAGGCGAGTTGTCACACACTCATTATGAGAAAATAACGATTTAACCATTGAAGCAGTTCAAGAAGATTAAATGAGGATCTAACACTCTTTAGTGACATCATCAGAAATTGTGACTGATTTAAAAACTATGATCCCTAATAAACTCTCAATGAGTGAGAGAGCTTCTGTTTTGTTAGCTTTCACTCTTGGTAATGTCTCGGTTTGCACAAGGACCATTGAGTCTCACTCTTTTTTGTCTGCAGGTTAAAGGGTTATCAGTGCACTTCTTCAAAGGACATCTCCAAATGTCACACACACATACACTCATTGTCAGTGGAGAGGAGGTCTAGCAAATCACTTACTATAAGAAGACTGCCCATGTAACTCAAGCCTCCAGAGCACACACCCTGTAAACCTCCACACATGCACACAGAAGTGCTATACATAGAGTGGACGTTACCAAACATCAACACAGTGCAGCAGGAGCTGCATCCGATTTAATGTGCTTAAATTAGATTTATTGATTACTGTATTACAACAACTATTTTACCTCTGCACTTCACATCTTAATCATTGTTTTAATCAATGTTTTTAAATTTTCAGTTTTTAATCACTATGATTTTATATTACTTTTTTTATGCTTGATTTTATTAAATGCACTTTCTTTTTATTCTTTGTTTCCAATGTAAAGCACTTTGAATTTCCCTCTGTACGAAATTTGCTATGCAAATAAACTTGCCTTACCTTTCCTAATGGTTTGTTTTAGTTTAGGTTCTCATAGAAGAAATTCACATTTTAAAAGTATATTTAATACCTTTGATGTTTGTAGAACCTCACTTTCATTTTACATCTAATTAAACAATGAAATTACTTTTATCCAACAATGAAACTATTTAATGCTGCAGTAGTTTGCAGGAGCAGCAGTCAGTCACTGTCACTGCTTCGATGGTTCTAGTTTTGGCTATTATTGGCATGCTGTACGCATTGCCAAATGCTCCCACCCTGAACAGAACCCGGACCAAATTCTGTGAAGATTTTATCTTTTTTTTCAGCCAGGCTGTCAATGTGGATCAACATGAGCCAATTAACTGAAACAAAAAAATACAAATTTTGGTGGACTCCAAAATATCAGTTTGCAAAACAGACAAGTGGTCTACAAGTGTATTACATTTCAGCATTTCTCCACAAGCTGTACAATTGCTTCCCATTAACTTCAATATAGGAAAAAGATAAATGATAATAAAAACCAACAAACATTCACTTTTAAGTTTAGCTGCTGGTAAAAGCTTTGGATCATGGCAAATAAATATGTATAGACTGAAATATCTCACTTTAATATTGATCTGAACCCTATTGAGCCATTTAAAGGTCTCTTTCTTAAATGTAAAGGTCTTCTCAGGCCTAAACACACACTCAGTGACTTTCAATGACAAAAGCCAATCAAAGACAAAAGCGGGTCATTTCACCAAAGCACTTCTAAGGACCCTCTTTTCCAAACTCTCACTTACCCTTGGATTCACAGGGACACCAGTGAATTATAATTAAAATACAGTTCAGATGGATACTTGCCTAAAATTAATCTTAAACTTGTTGTAGGGGTAAATGTCGGGGTTAAAAAAACACTTGTGAGCAGGCATTAGTTGTGTTTAAGTTGGGTGTAAAAGAAGTTTTTTAACAGAGGTGCTAGTGAGAGCCTGCTTACTTCTGAAACCAACCTCAAGTGGTTAGTTGTGGAATTACAACTGCAATCACTTCGTATTACACGCTCAGAGAAAAACTGAGGACTTGGACACAACATACAATGAATGAAAACACAAACTCCAATTCAGTCCCATTGATGAAGGAACAGTAGGACATGTCTGAAAAACGGCCAAATGCAGCCAGTCCCTGCGTGCACTTTTATTTGTGCGTGCGTGTGTGTGTGTGTGTGTGTGCGCGCGTGTGTGTGTGTGTGAGACGTTTACACAAAAAGCACATCAAATCAGATTAAGGAAAGGACCCAAAGGGAACCTGTTCAGGCCTGTTAAGTTGTTTGTCTTTGAATGATAACTTTAGTGGGATAGAAGTTCCTTTTTTTTCTGACATACTACGAGTTGCCAGACTCATCACAAATGTGTAACTACAACTATTCCAATGGAAATCCTGGCAAATGTCCAGAAGAGAGTTCTGGTTCAGTTTACTTGGACAGCGGGAGTCTGCGGGTGCTAAACACGCTGACAGAAATGGCTCATCCTCCAGACATTACCACACATTACACTCCATTAGAGGAAACAGAGACCTCTGTGCTATAGACCACTTAAAGGGACAGCTAAAGATGACAGAGCATTTAAACGCACTCAAGTGATTGCAATTCTTTATGGGAGGCTTTGTCCATGAATCACAACATGTGATAAGAAAACAATGGCTTTTCTAGCATGGAGAAATGGACTGGATGACCTCATCTTCAAAAAAAAAAAACCAGGTTTCCCTTTAAGAAATACCACTACATGGTGTTAAATATAATGCAATTCACTAATCACAATTGCTCAACAAACTGATTGCGCACATCATAATTGGAGTGTTTAATAGGTTATCAACTTAAGTGAGTAAATGTTTTGGGGAGCTGCTCAATGACATAGATTAACATGTTGATTGCCTTGAGCATTTAATAAAAAGTGTTCTTTATCACAGATGACATAGATGCAGACGGTACACCAAAAGTTATTTTATTTGGAGGTGCAGACTGAGAAATGAAGCAGACAACTAAGGTTGCAGACATAGAAGAGAGGACAAATGTCTCCAACTTTTATCACCACAGACTTGTGAAGATTTTAGAATGGTAAACAATTATTTCATGTGACTTGTAAAATTAAAACATGTCATTTTAAAAAAACGTTTATTGTTTCATTTGAAAACAACAATATGAAAAGTTTGTTGTTTTCTATGGTTTAAAAACCTGTTCCACAGTTAAAATTCTCTGTTAAGTATACCGCTACTGTAAGAAATCAAACAATAACGTGATTACAAATTATAATGTTTTACTAAAAACAGCCATTGCGCGAAATTCTTCTAGCATATTAGTGAGGAGGAGGCCCAGAACATAGTGGTGAATTCCTGGTATGCCCTGCTTGGTCACTGACCATATACTGGACAGATGGATTTCCCTTTTTTAAAAATCTAGTTCACATCAATCGGTCACACTGACTTATGTCAGTGCAGACTCTGGGAAGCTCTGCTAGGAGCGCTCTACTCTCTCCACACTCTTTTCAAAATTCCAATCAACAAACACGCTGATCGTCACGTGACACTCTTGCTGTTTTTCGCTAGAGTCTACTATCGACACTCGAACGACAATCACAGAAACGAGTTGAATTATTTCCTTGTGTGGATTTTGGAGAGATCTGGTGAGTAGACGGCAACCAGCGTAGTTCTTCGGCCAGAGCCTTTCCCAGTTGACTGTTTATAGCAAACATGCCATGACCATGCAAGTCTGTTGGATGCCGTGGATCGATCACATTGATGGATAGCCACAACCATTTTCTCGGCTGTGAAGTTGTGGCCCAGGCCTTACGGAGGACCTGAGAGCTATACCGACTTTGAGCTCAAGATGACGAAAGTTGCAGCTAGCTTGCTTGGTCACACGATGTTTACGTTAGTAGTCAACAGCTGCCATCTTTGCTTTACCCAGGCTAAGATGCTCTCAAATGATCAGAAGCTTTCCACAATGGACCTCTTTGGTGTCGCCATAGATGATCTTACGCCGCGGGTCTCTACGATCAGGAAGCAGGCAGAGGGTCTGGGAGAATTCTGGGAGAGCTCACGTTCTAAGTCGGCGCCCCCACCACCTGCTCCTTGAAGGGAGGGGGTGTCACCACAATCAAGCAGCGGAAGTACAGATCAGATCTTAGTTTCATTAAAAAAAATTTAACTTCATGGGTTAACCCACAGAGGGCCTCGGTCTGCACGAGGAGATTGATTCCCCTTATTCAGGGTGCAATTGAGCCGGTCCCTCCTGCCAGCATAGAAAGAGGGTTACAGCACATATTTTTTAGTCCCTAACGCAGGAGCGGGTTGGGTCCAATCCTCAACCTGTGTCTTCTGAACACTCATCTCCTGAGACTTTTTCAGGACAATGTCTCCAGTCCATGAATCTGACTGCTACTCTGGAGTCAGCACTGGGGGCTGTTTCTAGTCGCAGTCCATACTTCGGGCAGGTTGAATCATTCAGCAGATACACTGTCTCGGTGGAAAACTTGGTGAGAAGAGTGGCGACTCCATCTCCTGGTAGTCCAGCACATCAGGTTAGTTTATAAAACTCTGCTTCCCTGTGAGAGTCCCCCTGGGGTCTGACCCCCTTTTTTACTACACCCCGTTTTACTACTTCTGTGGTCCAACCAATAACCCGTTCTAGAGCGCTGAGCTTCTATGTAGAAGGACCCTGAACCTTAGAAGTTCTGATCAGCTCTTTGTATGCTTGGAGGACAGCAGACGATAGAGAAGACTGTCTCCAAACAGAGGTTGGCCCGTTGGCTAGTGGAGGCCATCTCTACCTCATACACATTGTCCCTTGTCCCTTGCAGTTGAGAGCCCACTCTATCAGGAGTGTCACGGCCTCTGGGTGCTGGCGAGAGAACTTTGCTGACAGAGGTCTGCAAGGCTGTGGGTTGGTCGATACCTCCATCTTCTTGGATCGTTTCACGCCAACAGGCGTAGTAATGTAAGCGGAGTACTCCTAAATATTGTTCACATGTGTGCACTCTATGAGGGACTACCGGCAGAATGTTTTATGACTCTGGGCACTGGAGTGCCAAGCAGTTCCTCGAAAACTCTCAAAAATGTTTGCTCTAGCTTGTTCCATCTATGCTATCTTCCCTCTAAAAGACATTTCCCCAGTGGTTCAAAACACATTTTTCCATATGTCCCCCATTGAAACCGTCCGTGTAATAAACTGCCGGACGTTCTAAGTCAAGCCTTCGAGGTTGATGGTTTTACTTCAGAGCAGAAAGCTTTGGGGATAAGCCTGAAGTTACATCAGAAATCCAATGAGCATTTTGACTGGTTGGTGAGTTTCACATTGTTGATTTCAGCCAATCGGACTTTGCGTCAATCTAGAATGTCTCATTTATTTATTTACACATCCCTAAAGTGACATCACTTCTCTTTCCCTGATGGGAGGGGTGAAAGGAGTACAGGCTGGTGATGTATTAGGCTCATGGATTGGACTTGTACTATCCAGTCTCGTTCGTGTGCTATGTACAGCATTATTTGACTTTTTTACTGCTGAGGTACATATTTTTTATTTAATGTGCATTTCTCAATTTGCTTGTGTTTTATTATTCTAAATAAGCATGCTCCATGTGGTCCTTCTCTTTGTTACATGTCATTGAAAAGTCGAAATAAAAATAAAATCTACAGTTCAGATGATTTGGACCTCTGGGTATATGAATCTGATGATTCTGGTGGATTTCTAACCCAATTATGAATTGCTTCAAACTTTTCAGTATCTTTACTTAAACATGCTCCATGAGAAGCTTCTTGGATTTCTCGACACAATTTACAATCATGACAGCTTTCTCTCACTAAAGTTTGTTGCTTAATTGCAGTATGGTCTTTCAATGGCCTCTCCTTTAGATCAGCAAATAACAACAGAATAGTTTGCAAGGGCATTTATTTCACTTTCAAGTAATTTACAGTCAAGTTATGATACAGAATGCTCTTTATCCAATTTTTCATTTCCAACAAGCACCACTTTAATTACAAGCGCTCTGATATGATCTGGGATGAAGTTATGTGCTTGAAGTATTTACTGCTAATATTTTTGAGGACTGCAGCATCAAATAATTTGTTCTTTCTGAAACACTGAGGAACTCACAATATTTTTATTTTTACACTTCTGAATCTAAAGCAAGAGTAATGTCATTACATTCTTTGTCCAATAAAAACAAAAATCAAACCACTAGAAGTGTGCACACAGCAACAGTCTGAAAGTGGTGACTGCTGTTGGAATAATGCTGTATGTGGTGGTGTAAAAATGTTGGTTTAGAGAGCATGATTCTGGAGATCTTCTGTGTTGTGCTGTGTGAGAGGGCCAACTGCCAGAACACACCGCTCGGCAACAGAAGAACATTGTGTGAAGAGAATAAATGAGAAAAGCAGACACCTCTAGTGCTACACTTAGACACAACAGACAAGAGAACCATTGTGAAACAGTATTAGTTTCGGCATTGTTCTGCATTGAAAGCTTATTGTTACCTGACTGAGAAAACAACAAAAGTTTAGGTTTAAAAACTATTTCTGTAGAAATAAATATGTTGGCATATAAAATACTATATATTGCACATAATAAAATAATAATAGTTTGTACAGGCAATCAAATAAAATGTAGTTGTTGAAAACAGTTTAGCATGTGTCTGTGTGTGCGTGCATTGTGTACTAAGCAGCAACCCTCCACTTTCTCTCCAGGCGTGTAATGGAAAGTGACTGAAGTTGTTATTCCATGACTTGAAGCTGGTTAGAGAAGTGAGCAGATTCTCAGTGACAGCCCTTTAAAAACATCCACTTTTTTACATCCAAAGTACACATCTAATGTCTGCTCACAAGCAATTTTTAAATTTGACCTTCATTAAAACTTTCGGGGAGTGATTTTTTTTACTGTGAGATTTTTTTATGAGATTAAGTTTGGATAATTAAGCGTTGGTCATTTTTGGGATTGGGGGAACCCACCTGCCCTGAAAGGAACATTTGCAGCTGGCTACACAATGGATTGTTGGGAGAAGTGGCGCATCGTGTGCATGGTCGTCTGTCCCGGAAGGTCTGTGAGGATATCTACTTATTTGGAACTCTGAACACAGGGTTTCTGCTGATGGGATTGTGTGGAGCCCTGGAGTATCAGCGATTGGTAAAAGTGGTCAGTGAAGAATCAAACCAAGCTGACTGGCTGGATTGAAACAGCGGTAAGCAGAGCTGTTAGAACTCTGACTGTGGCTATATTAACCGCAATATGGATTACATCATGAAGTGCAGACTTGCAGCTGTGCAACAATTTTTAACACGAATGGAGACTGGATGGACAATAAATATCTGTGAAAATTGCAGATATTGACCCAAAAGCAAGCAGTAATTCTTCTCTTTTTCGGCTCCCCATACTCCATTTGGATGGCCTTGGACAAGGCTGCTGTTGGAGACAAAACATCTTCCCCTTGAAAACAGAATAGAGAGAAGCTCTGAATTCCTCCTCATGGACAACGCCTTAGTGTGCTTCTTTCCCCGGTGTGTGAGGGCAGGTCTGCAACCAGTGCTTTATAGCTGCAGGGAAATTATGTCTGCGCCCATACTAGACTTCTAATGTTATGTCTAGTCAGTGTTCAATGTGCTTGCCCCCAACTCCTTTATTTCCAATTGTAACTAGTTTTCTTTTTTCTAATACAAGATGGTGCCGGTGAGTCTGCTGCCGTCATGACTGCTTCAACCTCCTTTCTACATCAGCAGGGCAGTCGCCTAAGCATTTCACAGAATATGGTACTGTTCATGACTGTGTATGTGACAAATAAAACATTTTAATTTGAAATTTGAATTTGTTTTCAGAGATTGTTAAACTCATGTAGTGAAATGCTGGTGCTAGCGAGAGATTAATAAACTTGGTAAGAGGCTGGAGAGAGGGGCATTTGATTGGACTAGTATAGTGTCTGTTAAGAAAATCTACAAATGGGCCATGATTCCATCATCAGGGTAAGAGGTCCCATTGCAAGCGGCCCTAGCACAGGCCGCCCAGGGAGTTTTGCTGGCGTGTGGGCGAAGCCACTAGTGATGGGAAGTTTTGTTCATTTTGGTGATTTGGTTCTGTTCACTCAACAAAACTACTCTTTGAACGATTTCTTGCACATTTCCATTCGCTCCACTTTCTGTTCTTCCATTGCTGCACTCTACTTTTACTTTATGCTTTGGTCTGCACATTACCTCCAACACTGGAGAGTACCTCAGCAATAAAGATCATTCTGATTCTGATTAGTTCTTTTTTTATCCTTAAATATTTGTTTCCTTTATTCCCTAACAAGAATACTTGCAAACAATTAGGACAAAAGTCTCCAAAACTGAGTGAAATACAATAATAAGTGAAATGAAACTAGCTTACCTGCGTCTTTTGATTAACAACACACACCAGAAAAACCTCTTCTGATACTTTCAAAACATCGATATTAGGTTGTTTGTTTCAGTAAAATCCATAATGTGCCCACTATGTCCAGTGAAAATGAGCTTTAGTATTAATTTTGCCAATATCACCACAATGCCGTGCAAAATACCATCATATGTGAACGAGCGATTCAAATTAATTAAAATTCTCAAAAATCTGGGTACTGTAGCCATTGAAATGCATTGTGAACATAAAGAACAAGTTGAAGAGAAATTCAAATAAGCTGCTCGTTTCTATATCCGGGTACTGTAGCCATTGAAAAGTATTGCGAACAATAAGAACAAGTTGATGAGCCATTCAAATCGACTGTCCTTTTCCATATCAGGCTCCGGGTCCATTGAGAAGCAATCGTGAGATTGAACGAGATAGCGAGAACAAATTGTTCACTAGGAAGTGTGATCATATTTAAACAAATAAATTAGTTAAAAAGTTACATATCAATTCAACGAGCTGGTGTGAATTATTTACAAAGAATGTGTAATATGAACTCAAACTTTGTGAATTCTGTCCCTGCAGTTTCAATTGACGAACCAGTTTTTTGGGAGATTTGAAAATTGGATTAATTGATTGAGGTTCTACTGACCAAGGCTGACAACTACTTTTATATGTTATACAGTTTTCAGTCTTGGGAAACTCCAAAACCCTCTGGATGGCAAAACGGATCAAAATTAAGAAATATTCAAGATTCATATATTTTCTGGGTTCCATCTGAAAATGCTCCTGCAGTTGTTTACTCTGTATGTCCAGCATGGTAGTTCTGCTGTAGGTATAAAACTATGTACGTACATAACCTCTATTTAGTTGATGCTGAAATGTTACCAGATATGGACATACAGTTGCTATCCCACACTGTAAACTTGAGATGGAAAAATAAGTATCATGTTTTATGTGAAACCTCAGGAAAAATACAGGTTGAAAGTTTATGTGGCAGAGCACTATCTAAACCCAGGGTAAATTGACAAACAAAAGTGACGCACCACAATCTGTACCACCGACAAAGTTGGTTCTGCGCATGCTCACAAATCACCTTCTTCTGGTCATTTTTGAGGACTCGTTTTATGGCAGCTAGAAGATTATATTACCGCAGCTTGAATTTTAATTTACAAAATATTTAGCTGTCAATAAATCAATAAAAGTATGAGTTTGTTGGCTTTCTTTCTTTAACGTTATTAAAATTACATTTAATTAAAAATGCATTTGCATGCATTAATTAACATTTTTAAATAGAGAAAGACTCATATAAATGTAATATATTAATGTGCGTGCATATGCATTTTTACAGACAACAGAATAATTGAAATAATCAAATAACAAACATGTTTATAAATGATAATAACCGGTATAATGTACAAATAGCTTTTTTTATTAATGCAATACACATTTTCAGTATGTATATATCCTTTTCCAGTACTGGAGAACTTGGTGATAATTTATTTGGCAGCTTGTTAATTTTAAAATCTAACAATAAAAAAAAATTTTTATACCACCAAAATCCTGAAATATTTTTGAAGAGAGATGAAACCAAAAAATTGGAGTTGGTTAATAAAAGTCTGCAACCACTTGAGTTGTAAAACACCATTCATCAAAGTGTCAAAGCCAATGTCCACTTCATTGACTGCATATAACAGGTCCACTTTACAAATTGTCAGCATAACCCATCGCAAAGACCGAAAGCACATGACTTGTGAACATGTGCAGGACCAACTTTGTCAGAGGTACAGATTGTGGCCGGCACAAGGTTCTTCTTCTTCTTCATTTGATGTTTAAAGGCAGTTTGCAGGCCTTCCTAATGGTGCATTACTGCCACCAACTGAAAAGTAGTATAAGCTATAAAGAAGGGAAATTTAACCTTTCCTATTATTATTAATTTATTTTCAAATATTATTCTTAGTCTTTGTAGGAAATAATACGATTTCCTTATACATTTTTGTTTCCTTTAGGATTTTGATCATTGTTTTAGGCTCTGTTATGATTTCCCTAATCTCTTTTATCATTTGTTTTTTTCCATTTCATATGTTTTCCATTTCAGTATTACACGTTCTAATGTTTCCTCTACTTCACAATTATCACAATTCCCAGTTTTCCCTTGCAAGGTTTCGAGATTGTGGGTCTTTATTACAAAAAAATTTGTACTATAAAATGTTTTGTTTACATTTTTGCACAAGAAAACGCAACATCCATCATCATTACATATAATACAACATAGCACAACTTTTTGACAAAAGTATTTGAATTTTTTTTAGATATTAATTTTAAAAACACAAAACGTGAAATCAAAATTGATCTAATGATGTAATTAGTTTAAAATCACAGAGCTTACCTTTCATGTTATTTACTTCATTCCATTGTCAATGTTTTTATTATTATTTAATTTTAATTAGCATTCCATGTTTGTTTTATAACGCCATATGTGTTAATTTAATGACACGAAGCATGTGTACCTACAAAACTTTTATGTTTGCATTGATAAAAACACATTGGGGAATGGAGAATGTATGTCACGCATGTATTTATGCAAATTAGATGGTGATATCATCTAACAAATTTTGGGCCAGTCAATAGCGACTTTTCTTACTGAGGAGTTGGCTACAGTATTCACAAACATAACATGTACTCTGAAGCATTTATACAAAACGGCACTACCTCGTTCGGTCGCTGGTTATATTGGTTTTACTGTTTGGAGTTCAACGTCTGCATTCTGTTTTGACTTCCTGTGGTACAAATGATGGCATCTGAAACTGAGTGGATTGAGTTGAAGTTGGAAATTGTTAATGTGGAGAAACAGCACAGATTGTTATACTTCATGGATTCTCCGTGACTCAGGATTTGTTTGAATCAGGCTTGTACCCAAGATATGAGTCTTGCACTCAAGATATGTCAGACGTCCACTCTTTGTTTACTCTTTATCCTGATGTGGCTATCCAGAGTGCGCCTGTGTTATGCTCCACATAAACCTACAATGGCTCTAAGAAATTATTTATCAAAATTGGGTTTGATTAAATAAAACGTTGTGGCTGTGTTCATAATTAATGTCTCTTGAGTAGTTATTTTCATATTTCTATAACAATGAGAAAACATGGGCAATTATCAAGTCAGAAAGAAACACATTAAATGATGTCTGCTTTGTGCCATGAGAAATTGAAAGAGAAATGTAGGATATAAACATAAAAGCTTAACAATGAAAAACATCTTTCATTTGCCAAAGCCAACTGAACCGAAAAGCATGATAAAAAAACATATGGTGTGTAATGAACCATGGCCTGTATTACCACACAGTACATGTTCTTATTTATAATAAGAGAGGGGGAAATGGGGAAAGGAAAGCACAGAAGAGATCTGTCTCTGAGTGCAACTGCTGACACCTTGCATGGAAACGAAAAGAAGACAGACTGTGTGTATGGACAGTAAGTAAAGAAGGAAAATGAACAATATGGAAATGGATAAGGAAAAAAAATTATTTAGTGAGAAATGAGAAAGACAACAAAAAAGTAAAATAGTGAAACTCCTTCTTGAGTTTTCTCTCTGTGCACACGTTTCTGGTCAGGATCACAGCAGGCAGGATTCCAGACCAAAGCAGCTCTAAGCTCTGTGTTATTACTGATGTAAATTTAGAAGCATAATTATGAGTTTATTCAGGAGTTCTGGATGTCCATGCTTGTCTTTCAAGATGTTTTTTTGAGCTCACATAAATTAGTATTGTTCAGGGAATAAAAACAGTCACTGTGCTTGTGAACCATCAAGTTATGACACTATTCTGTCAAACTCTTCTCAGGTATTGATTGCATTATTCAAAAATGGAAACTGCTTGGAATGATGTTAATCAATCAACCATTTGAATGTTCTATGAAACATGTTGTGGCTCAACCAGGCATATTATTATGCATTATGATATAAATGGTACTTGGGTTTCCTACTTCGATAATTACATACCTAAATGCTCCGGCTGTTTTTCAGGCTCTTATTAACGACGTCTTACGGGACATGCTAAATGAGTTTGTTTTCGTCTACTTGGACAATATTCTTATTTTATCTACCGATATGGAGACTCACTTGTCTACTTGAGAATAGATTATTTGTCAAGGCTGAGAAGTGTCAATTTCATGTTCCTTCTGTCAATTTCCTTGGCTACGTAGTTTCCGCAGAGGGAATCCGTATGGACCAGTTAAAGATTCAGACTGCCCTAGACTGGCCCATTCCAGACTTGTGTAATACCTTGCTTCGCTTTTTTGGGGTTCGCTAATTTTTATTGTAGGTTCATTCGGGGTTTTGGTCAGAACACCAGATAGCTCAATGCTCTAACCTCCGGTAAGAAGCGTTTTATTTGGTCTAAAGCGGCCCAAGACGCCCTCACTGAGTGGGGTCACTGGCTAGAAGGGGCTACACTCCCTTTTCTGGTTTGGACGAACCACTGAAATTTGGAGTATATTAGGTCGGCCAAGCATCTGACCTCTCGTCAGGCTCGATGGTTACACTTCTTTGAACGATTCAATTTTATTATTTCCTACCGACCTGGTTCACGTAACGTTAAACCTGACACCTTGTCGCGCCAATTCGCCTCCTACTGTGAGGAGGCTGACGCTGTGCCCATTGTGACTAGGGAGAGCCACACCACACTTTGGATCAGTGCCCCGCTAACTGGCTTTTTGTTGCTCCCTTGATCCGACGTGCTGCGCTTCGCTGGAAACACATAACTCTAAGTTCCACGCTCATCCCGGGGTCCCGACGCTTCTTAGACACCTTGCGACAATGTTTTTGGTGGCCTGAGATGACGAAGGACATTAAGAGATTTGTTAGGTCGTGATCTGTTTGTGCCACCTGTAAACCCAGGAACGAGCCGCCAGTGGGTCTTCTCTAACCTCTATACTGTCCCGTCCATGGTCGACCTGTACCTAGAGGCAATACGGTTATTGTCTTATCTTCTCTTTCTTGATTGCTCTCCTGTCACTACCTTATCACTACCTGACACAACCTTTCAAAGCTAAATAAAATCTCAGAATGTGCCGCTGATATCAATGATTGGATGAATGAAAATTTCTTTATGCTGATGAAACAGAAATATTACTTATTGGCTCTGAAAAGCAATTACAGAATATCTCAGTTTTAATTATGGAGCTGGGGGATACATTGTTAATTTCTCCACTACAATCTTGGCATTATTATATATATACACTGATGTTTAAGAACCATATCTCGTATAGTACTAAGACCGCCTTCTTTCACCTCAGGAACATTGCTAAAGTACGGAATATGCTGTCTATTGTAGATGCAGAAAAATTAGTTCATGCTTTCATGAACTCCAGAATGGATTATTGTAATGTTCTGTTAGCCGGCAGCTCAGCTGCAGTGCTTCCTCAGTTTACAGTTAGTCCAGAACGCAGCAGCTAGAGTTCTCACAAGAACAAAGAAATGTGATCACATTATATCGGTTCTGTTCCCTACATTGGCTTCATGTAAAATATCGCATTGACTATAAGATACTGCTCCTTGACTTTAAGACGCTGAAAAGCTCCTATCACAATATATTCCAGCTCGATCTCTTCGATCACAAGAAGCAGGACTTCGTTTTATTCAGAACAAAGGGAGAAAAACGTTCTTATATAGAGCCCTGAAACTTTGGAACAAATGCCCAGATGTTGTCCGGAGCTAAGCTACAATCACAGAGTTCAAAACTAAATTAAAAACATCTGTTTAATCTAGCATTCGAATAATTGGCTCCTGGGATTTGTCCAAATGCATATGATGTCTTAGCACTATAAAAATACAAATTGTTGAAAAAACAAAGTATTTTGCTATCTATCTATTTCTCTTCCTCCTCTTCTCTCTACCTCCTCTCTAACCTATCCACATCATTTATCACTCATCCTACAGAAGATGCTGATCACCTGTTTGTTGTCTGTTACAGTTTTCTAACCAATGGTTTTTGTTTGTCAGTTTCTGTTTTGTCTTTGTTTGTTTGTTTTTTCAGGTGCTGTCCAGCGACCTGTTCATCGATGGATCTTAAGTTTGTATATTCTTTATGCTGGGGAGGTGACTAGCACCTGCCTAAATCAGCGAGGCTCCCAGGGGCCTCACAGAGGGAACTCCTATTTACTCTACCTGATCCTCACTAGGACTTTGTGAAGTTGCTTTGAAAGCAACTGCTCAAAAAGCGCTATAAAAAAAGTTTATTGACAAGCATCCAGACTCACCTTAGAGTAATCACCAGAGAACTGCGTCACCTGAGTTCTAGAAATGTCATTGGATGATTATCCGAAAATGGCAATATACGATTCCCTTTTTAACGACTGCATTCAACAGCACTCACTGTCAAATTATTTATTGTTATGTTTTGTATTAATTTATTATTATTAAGGCTCTAAGAGCCCTAGTGTGCAGATCCCTATTGCTTTCATTAGGATTATTTATTATTCAGTTTTTTTTTATTTGTTAATTTATTTTATTCTTAGACTAACTGGGCTCTTAAGATATTTAGGGCGGTTTTAAAAATGCATTCTTGATATTTTTACCATACTCCTACAATTTTTATCCTCGGTCAGAAGCATCTAGAGACATTGACGATGAAAAATTGCGGAAACAGGAAGTGGGTCATTATACTCTCATACATTGGTTCTGTTTCACAAAACCTTAGGGTTTTCATGTTTATCCGATCGCATTGGTGTGACTATAGTTAGTCTCTGATTTAGCATTGCCATGGTTATGCTTTAAAGTATATAACTATTCTTTGGCTGCCACGAAGGCATTAAAAACACTCAAAATATGACACACTTCTTGGATTCAGGGGTCATCCGGACATAGCAGAAGATAGAGTCGGGGGGTCAAGGGTGCGGCCTAGCCACACCCATTTATAATGCAGAATTTGAAGCTCTCTGTAGCCCCTCTGTGTGGATTTCATCTATCCACTTATTTTATCTAAAGCTGAATACTATAAAGGGACAAAATCTATATTTTTTAAAGCTACTTAAAGCAAATGCATTTATTTGAACATGTTTATGATTAAAATAACATAGTTTTTCATGACAGTCTAACAATACTCACTGCGAGTAAGCAAAATTCATCACTGAACCTATTAAACTCTCAACCAATGCGAGGTATTTTGCTTGGACTTGCCATTTCTAATATAAAAACTTTAATAAAATAATACAGCAATATATAAATGATTATCAACCATTACAACAATCAATACATATAAAAAGTACTTCCCTTTTAAACTCACAACTTAGAGGATATTATGTAACCAGCAAACTATACACTTGTAACAAATACACACCTTGGAAACCCATTTAACTACCTGAAAAATAACTACCTGAAAATGACCTAGACACACCTCATCAGAAGACCACTCCTCCATCAGTGATGGCTGATGGGTGATTCTTTTCAAGCAGTAGACAGCTTCAAAGATAGTGTCTGCCTGAGACTGATTAAGTCCCAAATTCAAAAGACAAAATTTCCTATGTTACACTATAAAACTGTACAATTACTACACTTGTAAAATGTAATTTCCTCTTTTAAACTATAAAAAATAGAGAGAAAGAGGAAGGAGAGAGAAGAGGAGGAAGAGAATAACGAGAGAGGGAAAGAGAAAGAGAAGGGAGAGAGAGAAGAGGAGGGGGAGAGAATAAGAGGGGGAGGAAGAGAAAAGAGGAGAGGGAGATAAAGAGAAAGAGGAGGGATAGAGAAATTAGTAGGGAGAGAGAAAGAGGAGGGATAGAGAGATTAGTAGGGCGAGAGAAAGAGGAGGGAGAGAGAGAGAGAATTAAAAAGCAGATATTTTGCCATCAAACTTGATACTTTGAAAAATTCATTCATTCATTCATCTTCATGTCGGCTTTCTTCCCTTTCGGGGTTGCCACAGCGGAATGAACCGCCAACTCTCTGGCATATGTTTTACGTGGCGGATGCCCTTCTAGCCGCAACCCATCGCTGGGAAACGTTGAAAAATTTGTAATCATTAAATTCTTAATGGTCAGGCTCTATATTGCTGCTAAATTAATACAGATTTTATTATAAGTAATATAGCCTCTTATTTGAACTATACTTAACTATAGTTGAACAGGAGGCTCTATACGCTGTGGCTATAGTGTATTTTAATGTTGCTCGTTATGGTGGTCCTTGGAGTGCCACATTTTTTCCGAGGTGGTACTTGGTGAAAAAAGTTTGAGAACCACTGTACTAAGGGACTAAAATAAAGACCTAAATTTAGACACATGTTCAAAAATGGACACTTTAAATTTTAGGTAGGATTGCAAAATGACTTTAACATCACTTTATTCTGCTATTGTTTTATTTTGAGCCGCTGTCTGAAAGCCTGAGTGCTTGTACTACTTTCATACTGGTGAGTTTGGAGTATAGCATGTTTTATCTTCCAGTCTAAAATGCAATGACATTCGCAGTCAGATAACTCTCTGCTGCTCTTTGCTGGCTGAGAAGCGTTATCTCTCCATAAACAAATACTGTTTTCTGCCTTGTCAAAAAAATAATACATAAGGCACTTGCTCATATAAAGATACAAATATTATCCACATATGGACTGTACAGAATGGTTTAAATATAAAAGTGCATCCCAACAAAATTTTTATTAACTTTTTTTTTAGGGAAAGTAAATATTTTATTAGCCTACTCCTCAAGACTAAAATAATGACCTCATTGTTCTGGAAAGAGAATACAAGTTGTCCAAATCATATAAACTAAAATCATCTTTTGCTTTTCTTTTTAATGACTGCAAACAACTCTAACAATAAGGGTATGTCCTGTTCTTTTAATAAATTTACATTTAAGACTAAAGTAATGTATTATAATTTAATATAATTTCTAATACCAACATTTTACCAAGTAATTAGCACATATTATATTATCTGCATAGCACTCCATAAACTGATGAATGTCATTGCTAGGAGAGAGCGAGACACAGAGAGAGAGAGAGAGAGAGAAAAAAAGAAAGAGAAAATACATGCTGTCTCATAGTCTGATGAGAGAAACTCCAATGCTGAACACCAAAAAATGGTTCAATCTACAAAATAGGTTGAACACACAAAAAAGCACGCGTGCTTACAGGATCACACATAAATGCACACCTGATGGGTCAAGTGCTCTCTAACCTAATTAGCAATAAATCTTTAGTGCTGAGAAGCTGAAATGGCAGGGCCAGCCTAAATCACAACACACTTATCTCAGCATTGCTGACACTTGCACACGCACACACTTCAGGCGCTGCACCGTTATCTGGCAACAGCTCAAACTTCTCATCCCCATAAATCTCTCTCTCTCTCTCTCTCTCTTTCTCTCTCATGCACAATACATCACAGCACGTAATCAGTATGGTTCACTTTTACAGCACTAATGCAAGTCTAATGCTGTTTTTCCACCAGACTAGTAGTTTGTTCTGAAAGCATCAGTGAGTGACCAGATGTTTGTGTGTTTGCAAAGTGTAATTATTGCTTAGTGTAATGATTTCAAATGCACACCAGTATCTTTGCACCTCAAAAAGGAAATCTGACACGTGGGGGCATAACAAATGGCAGCTTGGTTTGGATTCACTCAACTCGCCGTGGTTCTCATTTTTGTTTCAACCGAGTTTTCAGCTTGTACACACCACTCAAGGTGCGTCACTCTACTAAGTCCGCCACTAAGTCACTAAGTGTGAAATGCAAAAGAAATGCTAAAAGCTGATTGCACACAACACAGAATAAATGAGGTTAATCAATCAATTAACATATATTATCTGCATATCTTATATCTCATTTCTCGGCTAACTTTAAAATTATCAAGATCAAGACTATTTCTTACATCCAGACTACATTAGCAGTTTATTCCAACGGAAGGGAGGAGCAGAGCTAAAAGCACAAGATCCCACTGACTTGAGGTGCAGATCTAAGGAGTATGAATAAAAATGATTTTAGAGAGACAAGAGGAAGCTAGTTTATGGCTAGATTTGGCCATGTTAATAATAAATTAATTCAATATTTTACGAGTAACCAATGTAAGGGTTGCAAGACTGGAGTGATGTGATCAGTGTATGGTGTTCAATTGAGTGATTAATCTTACGGCAGTTAGTGTGAGATTTAGCAGGAAGTTCAAACAGCAGTGCATCACAGGACTCTAAAAGATAGGTGGCGAAAGTGTGAACTAGAACAGCAGTAGATTTATGAGTTAGAGACGGAAGAAGACGATGAATATTTCTAATGTGGAAAAATTCTATGCATTTAATGAAGCTAATATGAATTTTAAAAAGCAGACTATAATCAAGGATGACCTCGAGACTCTTTAACTGACTGGATGGCATTATGGAGTTAAAGTAGACTTGGAGTTAGACTTACAATTTTTTATTCCAAAAAATTAAGAGCGATTTGACACATATGATTTAAATCGGCGTCACGGTGGCGCAGTGGGTAGCACGGTCGTCTCACAGCAAGAAGGTCGCTGGTTCGAGCCTCGGCTGTGTCGGTTGACATTTCTGTGTGGAGTTTGCATGTTCTCCCCGTGATCACGTGGGGTTTCTCCGGGTGCTCCATTTTCCCCACAAGTCCAAAGACATGCGGTATAAGTGAATTGAGTAGGAACGATTGTCCATAGTGTTAAAGTGTGAATGAGTGTGTGTGAATGTTTCCCAGCAATGGGTTGCGGCTGGAAGGGCATCTGCCGCGTAAAACATATGCCAGAGAGTTGTCGGTTTATTCCGCTGTGGCGACCCCGAAAGGGAAGAAAGCCGACATGAAGATGAATGATTTAAACCAGGTTAAAGTTAACACCTGCTATTTCTATTGATTGTAGTCCGTGCAATAAAATCTGATGGTAGACTGTAATGAAAGCAGCTTTTAATTTGTTAAGAGAAGACCAGGATCCGCAGCTAAAAGGAGATCTTTTGAGATTTTCACAAAAGCAGTTTAAAAATTATGATAAGGCGGAAACCTAATTAAAACTTTTCATATAAAGTGTTCAACTGCATGAAATTGTGCAACTGAGAAGCAGCAATTCTTTCAATTATTTTTGCTAAGAAAGGAAGATTAGAAATTGGTCGTACATTTTCAAATGTAAAAGGATCATTCTTCTTCATGTCGGCTTTCTTCCCTTTCGGGGTCGCCACAGCGGAATGAACCGCCAACTCTCTGGTATATTTTTTACGCAGCGGATGCTCTTCCAGCCGCAACCCATCGCTGGGAAAGTAAAAGGATCAGTGGCATATATATTCAGAATCAGCATTAGAGACAAGCATAAATGCTTCACTAAGCTCAGTGGAGGGATCTGTAAAACATGATTTGGCAAGAGGTTTCAAAACAGAATTGTTTTGTCCATCAGAAACAATCATATTAGCAAAAATACTCAGATTTAACTTGCGAGAGTGCATTTTGGTTTTGATACATTTGAACAATAAACATATCGTTATGAAATCTGAGTCCAGTCATAAACGCTGAAATTGGTGACCCTTGTCTACATGAGTAGTATACCATGGAGCACAGGTAAGAATTGAGATTGTTCTTGTTTTAAATGGAGCAGAGGTCAAGAGTTTTTTGCAGAGAGCTGTTGTAGTATGAGACCAGGTTTTCTCGGTTAAAGAGGCCAGGGTATTGGGGAATTTTAGAGAGAATTTAGAATTTTCCATAAAGTCTAAGTACCCCATGTACCAGGTACAGAACGCATAAACAAAAAACTCTAAAAGCATCCAGAGTCAAATTGTAATAGTTCTGGCACGGTCAATTTAGTGAAGTTAAAATATTACTTACATTACTTACCATGAGGGTGCACACTATGATTAGAGAGTACTGCAGACACTTAAAAGGGAGTAGAAGAAGATGCTTAGCATAAACAGTTCCTCTGAACTGTTTTGTAACAACTTGAATCAGCATGATTTTAAAGGCTTTTCCACCTCGTTCTGTACTAAGTACAGGTACTTCTTTTCCATAAAATGAGCAGATTTTAGCTATAGTGGTACTTTTTTCTGATTAGACAGAAAGTTGCGACATTTCAAAGTGGAAGCTTGGTAGAATTTTAAAATGCCCCTATTGGGAATTTGAAAGGTACATTATTTGGTTGACAGTCATCCATGGTCAAAAAGCACTTTCGTTAACTTTTAATATGCATTTAAGCTTACTGGATTGTTCAGTTACACCCATAAGATTTGTTTATTGAGTCGTTTGTACTAAGCCACTCCTTTGTGTGACAGAGCTGGAGCAGTCGTGAAACTCTTTGTTTTAAATATATTTTTTCGACATTATGAGAGAAATAATATCCAATACATCACAGTCTGGGGGCTATCGTGTTGGGGTTGATAAACAGTTAAAATGAAAGGCAAGCTAGCAGCTACTGCTGCATTATGTAAAGCGAGGCTCAGTATAAAGCTATTTATATATAAACATACAGTCAAACAGGCAGACTGGAGTTGTGGTCAGGATTTTCATGGCTAACTCTTTGTAAAACACACAAACACTCCTAAGTGGTTCCAACTCAAGTGACATGTCAAGTTATGCATCTGGCTGTCAATAGCAACTGCATCTCATTGACCACAAACACATTCAGATGCTAATGCTAACATGCAGCAGGAAACAAACAGACAAATCCATGTTGATTTTTAGCCCAAACACAGCTCTCTTACTAAGAATCACACACACAAACAATGCAGAAACAAACACACATTTCTAAATAAACACAAGTCGCATAACAAATCCTGTCCTTATGAGGCATTTCACTGCTTTTTTGCCTGTGCACTCTAAACACAAAACCTCAGTCAGAAGGCCTGATGGTCACAGAAAAACTCTTTTGTGACTGAGTAGAGATAAAGATTAAATTATAGATGAAAAGAATCTTTTTCTAGTTGTGCTTTCTCAGAAAAAAACAATATTTATTTGTGAGATGAGATTTATTATCTCATGAAAATGACCAGATGTAACATTTTAAAAGATGAATAAAATAACAAAACACAGGTCAAGAGTTAGCAAAGTATGATAATGCAGAGCCAATTAACTAAGCTTACTTTGATTTGGTGAATACTGATTTTATGAGAATGACATACTTTAGTCTTCTAAAAACAAAGCTGTTTTCCTGTGGTCTACCACTAATTTCCATCTCCATTGTAGGAGGAAGGATGTTGCTTTACAAACATGCTTTACACTGAAACAGGAGGTGAAATGAAGGTTTATAGCATATAGCACCCTCGAGGGGATCTGTGTATGCTGATTTTATGTAACCACCCTTATGGTGAAGATATAATGTGACACAAACACATCCAAATGATTCTCTTTATTTCTTACCCTTCGAGGCGGACAGAAGAAAAACACTGCCCTCTTGCTCAATTCGGCTCATTAAAAATGGATCAATTGATTCCCAAGGCTGTCAAAGATGACCAATCACAGGTGACACCCGCTGGGAGGTGGGGCACATCCCAGGGTATCTGTGGATAGAGATTTCAATATCAGTGCATATTAAATATACATAACAATATATAGAACCCTGCATAAAATGAATTTAATGAGAGTGCTGAAATCGATCTGAAGGATGTCTGCAGTCATGATGTAATCTTGTTTTGCATGGTAATCACGCCTTGGGATTTTTGCATGTTTAATTAAAAGTATATATAAAGCTTTGGGGTTGTGCGTTTTAATTTGAACTGATTTGCATTTCTGTGAATAATGCATGATAGGAAATCAATCCTCTGCCTTTGATGGGGAGGGGGGCTAGCATACACACACGCACACACACAACACAATCTATTGTACAGGTTAGTGTTTTGTACAAGTTAGTGGAATGATCAAGCTGCATTATGCTCCCGGACACTGAGTCTGTTCTGACAGGCAGCATCTGCTTCAACACTGTTCTTCACCAGAATAAGAAAGTATTTATAAGCTTTAAACTACAAGCATGCATGGTTGTGGGGAAAAAAGCAGTATGTGAATAAATAAAATCTCAGTTTTTCCCGTAAAAACACACCTGAAGGAGAGCACTCTGGTGTAAGTCTTAACAGTGCCTTACTTCACAATAAACAAAAGATAATTGAGGTGAAACCAAACCCAAATTTGAGTCTTCAGATATCCCAAGAGCTGATTTATTATAAGGGTTAAGTTTAAGTCGAAATGTAAGTAAAATTCAATGAATAACACAACATCCAGTCTGCTCAAAGGTTATATGACAGGAAAAATCAACCTGCAAAAACAGCATACGAACCAGGCTGTGTAGTTGTTTGATGTTCCATGAGCATTCTGTGGGAACTGCCTTTTAGGGCTTGATCTGCCATTTTGCGAATTTTCACGTTGTCTTGTGGAATGAACCCAGTACCTATCTACTACTGTACTTTACACACCATTAATAACACTAGAAAAAGCCTTCTCTAATGAATGATGAAGCAAACAGAGCCTAGATTACACAAAAAAAGTGCAAGACCTCCCGTTTCAAAAGGGAACAGGATTGTGACTTTTTACTATGTGTACAAAATCAATCCAAATGATCAAAACCCATCCAGGGTTTTATTTGATATCCCATGAAAGCCAGCTGTTATGAAAGAACTACTTAATGTCGTTCTCAGAAGATCATTTTCCCATGTTACTACAAACCTCCCCATCATGGATCACCACATCTCTTTCTCTTTGGAGAAACCCAATTAACAGTTAAATTATAATATCTCCCTTGAGTAATGTACGAACAATGTAACAATGCATATCAAAGAAATGGTTACATATACCTTAAAAAATCAGCTTGAGTGAATAAGAAAATTGATACAAATTTAATGTTCAAATCCATGAAAAGAAGGCAGTTATCGTTGCTTTGGGAGAGGAATTTGTTCAAAGCAAATCAGACACTGGCTACTGTGAACAGCTGCACAAACCCCAAAAAAAATGATTGAGAAAAGGAAATGTATTAGAACAGTACGTTCTGAACAGGTACACACACACATACTGATGGCACATATATATATAGTCTGAAAGGCTTTTTACACAAAGCTGAATTGGTGTAACAGTAGTGCCAGGAATTCATTGTCTTGTTCGAACCTGTGCAAGTAAAGTTTGCGCTCTCTCTCTCTCTGTCTCTCTCACACACACACACACGCACGCACGCATGCATGCACAGACACACATGCATGCGTATATACACACACACACACACACAGACTCTAAGATGAACACATACCTACAGCTGTTTCCGAGATGGTAATTACATGGGTACATCTGGAGAGGAACCTAGCTGGTGAAGAAAACTGCCTAAAGAAATGTGCCAGGTCCAGGTAGAGCTCTTAATACGAGGGTGTGCATGGATCATGGCTGTATGATGCTCCTGATTCCCAATCGGGGAGCCACGAGGTGTTAAAAACAATATCTAATTTCAGACAAAAGCTTATTTTCTCCAAGAGACACAGTGAGCCATGAAAAGGAACACTAGAATATTTCCTATAGTTTACATTTGATTGCAATAAAAGACTTTTAAACCCGTGCTTCTACAGATGATAATATTACCTATGGCCAAATTATTTGCTTAGTTGAATTATCAATTTACGTTCTATGTTAACTAAAGCTATAAAAAAACGGATTACTGAAATATGACCAAAACTAAATAAGAATGTCAAAATTACCACTGGTTGCTTGTTTTAATAATTACTGTAAGTCACTTTGGACAAAAGCGTTTGCTAGATGCATAAAATAAAATATTTTCTGGTATTGTTAGGGTGAGGACCCAACTCAACTCCAGAATATTGGCAGCAGGGGTTCTAACTGCAGTAGATTGGCCCGTCTCTAGAGTGTAAACTACAGTGAGGTGTTGTTTGACTCCTCCTCCTGGAACATGAGCGAACATAATCCTGTTGATAAAGCTAGAATGATTAAAGTGGGGGAGAAACTGAAGCAAAGTAGACTGTGTGACATTCATCTTCATTTAAATTAAGGCAAATCAGTTTGTTTGCTCTGTATTTATTATTCAACAACACCTTGAATAATAACCTCAAACATGAAAAGCAATACCTTTGTCTTGTGTGTATGTGCGTGCTTGAAAAAGTATTTAAGAATTGATGAGATCTGAAACTTTCTTGCTTTCTCTGACAGTTGAACCCACAACGTTGACTTACATATTTTCCTTCCCATTTTGTCTAGCTGTACCATTACTCTGATAGTTAAACATTCTAGAAAGTGCTTCTGTTCAATGTCTAGTGCATTCAACCATTTTAGGATCTATGGTTTCATTGATGGATAGACATGTAAGACCAGTTCAGGTTTGTGTCTCAGTGAGTGTGTGTCTTGGCACAGAGGACTACCTGGCACACAGCACCAGCAAGCACATATGGGCCTATTTACAGAAGGAAGCTTACTCACCAGAGCTGCCTTGAAAGATGAGAAGGGAACCCAAGAAAAAAATTTAAAAAGCATTCCGTAAACCATTATCCCCCCTGAGCAGAGGAGTGTGCTAAGACGAGTGCTAGGCTAATCTCTGCGAAGCAAACACACACAGCAAAGACCCACAGCATCCATTCTATAGTACAGGATCCAGAATAGCCCACGCAAACGGCATCATAACATCAGTCTCAGATGAGACAAAAACAAACAAATCTAAAACCCACCGCAAAATTATAATGTTGCTACACCTGTTAAGCTTACATAATGGAGAGCACCTATAGGTGTTGTTTCCTAGGCATAAAAGTAAATCCTATTCTTTATATGACAAGTTACATTTGAGACCACTCTAGCTTTGGCTCAAGTTCCGAGTTCAGTCATGTTTATTCTTCAGACTGCCTGCTTGTTCCGTCGTCATGCGACGGTTACTCCTCTTCTGCACCAACATTGAACAAATTACTATTGAATTTTTCTTTCCGTTCTTTTCTCTTTGATATGTTTTTTCCTGGTTTTTGGTTAGTTAAGGAGTCAGGTAAGACAATTGTATGTTATTTATGGGATTTAAATTTTGATAGGAAATTTAGATACCTAAAGAAATTAATTTAGATTGTTATGAATTAGTTTTGTCTGATACATGCTGTGTATGTGGTAGAGATGGCCTCCACTAGCCAGTGGGCCAACCTCTGCTTGGAGACAGCTTCCCCTATTGCCTGCTGTCTTCCATGCATACAGAGAGCTGATCAGAACTCTGAGCTGATCCTCAGTGCTCGAACTGGGCAATTGGGACCAGGGGCTGGTGCTGCCTCCTCTTTGGGCAGAGCTTTGAGGTTCACTGCCTGAGTTTTGAAGGGAATGGTAGTAACCTTGGGCACATATCCAGGGCGCATTCCCAGACCTTGGCTAATACTAACATGAGTGACACCCGGCCTGATCTTTAAGCAGGTCACCTCGACCGAGAGCGCTTGCAGATCCCTCACCCTCTAATCGAGACAAATGTACAGCAGGACTGCTTAGTTGACAGAACTTTTGCTCTACTGAGTCAAGTGGCTCAAATGGACCTTGACGTCCTGTCAGGATAATAGAGTTGACACTAGGCCACTAAGGAAGACCTAGAAGGTCTACCTCTTCTGAGCAATCTGACTTGTGTCGCCTCAGCGTGTTGCCTCAAAGTGACAGGCAGAATCGCGGTGGTGTAACCTTCAGGGTGGATGGAGACAGTCCTCTTGGAGAAGGGTTAATATGAGTTTATGGGGCAGCTGCTGGAGATCATATTATTAGGTACACAGGTGTCATCATAAGATGCCAGCAGTGCATGTTACGATAAATCGCTGTGGCAGATAGCCAACCGGTGGAGCGGGAAGCACACGGGACGGTAACCAGGTATGCAGCCCAGCTTCGATGCTCTGAACGCCAGAGATGCGTCCTTGTAGTCACAACATCTCCTGTGGTGGTCTGAAAGAACGCCAGAATCTGTTCAAATGCGTTATTACAAATGGCATAGTTTCTTTGGCTTCAGGTGACAAAGTGTCCGTGAAAATTCTGCGCGATACTGATTCCTCTCAATCTTCATTTTAGAGTGCTTATGTTTTCCGATATTTCCAGTTTGGGGGGAAATGTTTTGATTAGGGAAATAGGATTGCAGATCCTATTGTCATCAAGGCGTAAATTCCTTCACGGGTGTTAGTATTTAGATCATTTTGCCAAGTAAGTACAAGGTGACTGAGCTTAGTGCTGCGCATGGAGAGGTGGCCGGTCATTTAGACGTTAAGAAAACATATTGCCGTGTTTTGCAACAAAGGAGAAGGATATGTCTGAAGAAGGATATTGTGACATTTACTAGAACGTGTCATGTTTTTCAAGTCGGAGGCAAACCAAACCAGGTTTTAAAACTTGTGCCCTTGTGTCCAATACCTGTAACCAGTCTGTGTTGGACTGTGTGGGACCTTTACTCCCATCTAAATCTGGAAATTCTGGTTATGTGTCAGACCACCTGCTATCCTGGTGCGTTGGAATTCCAACAGTTTTACAGAGTGACAGAGGTACTAATTTTACTTCCAATATGTTTGCAGAAATTCTGAAACAACTCGGTATAAAACATAACCTATCGAGTGCTTAGAAGTTTTAAAATGCTTTCACCAGTCCCTGAAGTCATTATTGCATGTACATTGCATTGAATTCAATAGAGACTGGGAGGAAGGTTTGCCGTGGCTGAGGCTTTCCGCTCGATAAGTAGTGCATGAGAGTTTAGGGTTTAGTCCTAATGTGTTGGTCTGTGGTCATACTGTGCTGGGTTCTTTTGTACTTCTAGCGGAAGGTTTTGTCATTCTGCAGATGAGGCTGAGGATGTTAAGACGCTGAGCTTTTACCCCATTTGAAAAAATCTGAGACTCTTAAGAATTTTGAGAGTCTATTAGGACATTCACCCGATGAGTACAAATCAGAGTTAACAAAACTAGTTGCTGACTTTCCAGAGTTGTTTGGTGATGTCCCCACTCGTACAAATTTAGTCCAACATGATGTCAATGTGGGTGATGCACCACCAATCTGCCAACGTTTTTACAGAGTTCCTGTAGAAAAGCGCAAGGACAAAGCATTCTCATAGAGTGTGTGATTTAGATGGTGCCACTGGGTTTCTAGATCCCCAGAAAAGTGACTGGGCAATTTAAGTACTTTATTTGATCACCATGACACCCAGCCAGTGATCTCTGGGTATTCCCAAAACTGGCATACCGCTGGCACTAGAGAGAGAGAGAGAGAGAGAGAGAGAGAGAGAGAGAATACATGCAAATAATGAGACAGTCTGTAAAGGGAGAGAAAAACCCGGGATGAGAGAATATCAAGCAGTTTGGCACTTAGCCATCACTAATGGACAGACAACAAACAAATGTCTATGAGGGAAAAGAGATTTCCCTCTGAAGGAGGCAGTAGTGTTGGCTCTCTGACCTTGTGGTCTGATCGTGACTGGAGACATTGAGCCTCTGCTGAGTGTCACTGCCCTGCTGCCACAAACAGAAAACATTCAGCTCAGTTCAGAGACTATTCACCCACACAGGAAGCAAAATTAGACTGAGAGCAAGAAAAAATAATGAGTACAATTAACAAAACAATTCTACCTTTATTGCAAAATAATAATAATTGAACTTCCTTAGAAATCAATCCGTTTTGTTAAAAATGCTTGATTGAGTGCTGGGAATTTTTGCCATTGAAAGTAGCCAGAATATCTCCACACAAGAAGGGATGTAATCTAAACCACTGGTTCTGCCATTTTCTAATTATTATACATGTAAACATTACTTATTTTGTGATCTTATCTTGCAGGCTGCGCTATTGTAAGTCTCTCCTCATTCGCTGGATGTGATTCTTGGCTGCCTAGAAGACAACTGACTATCATAGCAGATTTTTCAAACTGAATGAAAATAAAGCTGAACTACAGGCCATTTTCTCCTGAAAGAGAGGTGTCCAAGGTCAGAAATGTAATGATTAAAAATTATTTGGACTTGTCCCTGAAAGAATTGCCGAAAACAGCTTTTTCAACTGATCTCCTGATCACATCTGGAATCAGTAATGCACACTTGCATTTAATCTCTCCCAGATTATTGTAAAGCATTAGATCTTTATCTTCCGCTATCTCAATACTACAGTTGCTGCAACATTGGCTTGGTACGAAGATGTCAAGCACCAATAGATATGCTCACCAGTTCTGAAACTGGCTCTTTTGTTATATGGGTGTTTTAAGATAAAACGTTATATTGTTTTAAGGCAGAAAAACAGGGGTTTCAAATGGAATCAACACTGCACAGTTACAGAATAATCATAAATGTAGTCAATCAACTCTTAATTGGTATAGTATGATCAGAGTTCTTTAAGGCTGCAATGAAAATGTACATGGTGTAGGCTCTCCAGGAATTTCACATGTGTGCTCTAAATGGTCTAGCTATTATATTTGACTCAGCATCGAAACTTACAAAAGTCTGCTATGTTGCTATGATCAGAAAGAAGCTATTAGTCTGTATAAAGCTCTGTTCACACCAAAAGTGGGAAGGACAAATGTTTTACATGTTAAGTCAATTAGAAAAAGTGAGTATACAGGAAAAGCAGGAGGCAGATATTGATTTGATTCAGCACGGTGCAAACTTTCTGTCAATGCCAGAAAAAGCAAACGTTGCAGAAATGGGAGAGGCAGAATATGCAGAAATAGAAAAATCGTTCCTGTCCTTTTGGATTATTGTGGCATACTCCTGCTATTTTTGGTTGACATTATTTGTGTTGGACATTATCTTGTTTGTTTCCTGCAACTGGGTCCTCTACGATTCATTACAGGACAGACCAGTCATTATGGACTCAGCATGTAACTCTGATGTGGGCTTGGCTGTGGAGCATCACTTGGGAGGCTTGGGAGACACATGGAGCAGATGCAGTCTGCACGGCAAGCCATCGATACGTTCACCACACAGGTGACCGATCTCTCTTTCTGCCTCTGAATCTGCCAGGCGCTTCTCCCGGGTGCTCGCCCGAACCCCGGGTTAATATACCGCCAACATATGCAGGAGAACACCGACAATGCAGACTGTTTCTCACTCGATGTGACATGTTTTTTTTTCCTCCAACCCTCAACCTACTTTGAGGACCGGGCTCAGGCAGCCTTCGTTTTGTCTCTCCTTACCGGGAGGGCGCACAACTGGGGAACTGCCCTCTGGGAGACACAGGCTGAGAGCGACTACACCCTGTTTAAGGCCGAGATGATGAAGGTTTTTGACAGGGGAGGAGCTCCGCAGCTGATTATGCCGTCAACTTCTGCACCCTCACTACAGCCTCTGGGTGGAATGAGCCTGTGCTGGTGGCTCATTTCCACGATGGCCTAAGCCCCACTCTAAAGGAGGATCTGTGCACCCACGATTCACCCTCCCGGCTTGATGACCTGGTAGCCTTGGCACTGCTTTTCGGATCGAGCGAAAGCTTTGCTCCCTCTATTGGTTCCCAGGCCCCGCCATCAGTGCTCAAGAGGGGGGCCGATCTCCGACGCTGATGTCATTTGCCGGCATAACGCCTCCATGCATCTCGGCGGCGCGTGCTAAACACCAGCAGAACGGGAGAGATGGATGGTCAACCACCTTTGCTTTTACTGCGGGTAGGGGTTTCATCTTTGTGCCAGCTGTCCGGTAAAAGACCCCACTCGCCAATAGTTCAGAGATTATAAGAAGACTAAAATGTTTGAGTGGCGCCAATGTCACCAGAGCAGCCATAAAAGTAAACAGCCCAATCAAGGCTAACTTCTGAAGTATGTTTTCAATTAGGCATGCTCCAATACAGTTTTTTTAGCTGTTTGATACAGTCTCTATGTTTTAATAGTCATATTTAAAACCTATATTGTGCATATTGTTTGAAATATTTGCCATGTATTTTTTTATGATTTGTACGACAACATTTTGAATGTGGACATCATGTGAACACATCAAACACAAAAGTCTCATCAATGATCAGCCAGCGAATGTAAAAATCAAATCAGCACGCTCTAAGGTCATATCTCAGTTCAACAACAGCATTTAACAATTATAAAAGAGCATTAAACAAAAACTGCTCAGTGTCAGGATTGATTACCCATGTGTACAAGAAAGTGCTTGAATCTCACCATGCATCTGCAATGTTAACATTCACCATTGTCTGGAAGAAGGAATCTGGAAAGGGGGATATATATAGCTGTGGCAAGCAAGCAAAGTAATTCACCATCTGTTTAAACATGAGCATACTCCTGGCATGTGTTCCAAAACCCCCCGAGAAGCGATCCACAGTGTGGTTTAAGCCACAATAGTACTATTATGGAGTACTATTGAGGAGGCTTAAGGTGGACGAGAGCATTGTGAGTTGTGAAATGAGTGGAGTTACGTCTATTGATGCAGGACCAGACTCCTGGTTTGCAGACAGTACAATCAGGAACCACAAGGTCAGATTTAAAATTGACACTACATCAGATGTCTCGGTTATCCCAGCACAGACTTACTATACCATCGCTGGGAAGAGCAGCCAACTGATCAAACCAGACAGACCACCAGTTTCAGCTTTTGGTAAGTACACAGAGACACTGTGTAAAGGAGAGCTAGAGATAAAAGAGACAGTGTGTGTAATACAAGAGGTTCAAATTCCATTATTAGGCAGACCAGCTTGTATTAAGCTTACTCGGGTGACAAGGGAAGACAGAATTCATTTGGAAGAGATGAAAAACTCCAATACAAAGCTATGCAAATGCTTAGGAATGATGCAGCAGCCATACACCATCAAGCTAAAACCAGATGCAGTCCCTTCCTCTCGGGCTACTCTGAGGCGAGTTCCGAATCCTTTGCTATGAAAAGTGAACGAGGAGCTGGAACAATTGTAGAACACTGGTGTCATTTCCAAGGTGAAGGGGCCTACAGAGTGATGTTCTGGAATGGTTCCAGTCCCATCAAAAAATGGATCAGTGCACATTTGTGTGGACCTCACTTACCTAAATGAAGCGGTGTGTAGAGAAAAATATATTTTGCCTTCAGTCTCTGGTGGGAGTTGTGCAGTTACAAGTGGTCACCACCGGTCTAGATCCTGAAGCTATAGAAAGTCTTGCTGAGAGTTTGCAATCAGTGCATGCTATTTTTTCTGAGTTCCGGAGAGCATTGGTCAGAAAAATGAAGCTCCATGACATGTCAATTGCTGAAGTCACTCAGCTAATATCTCAAATTTTGACAGAGACAGAAATGAGAGGTTTTGAAACCGCTGTTGATTTTTCAGAGTTTCAATATGCCAGTAAGGATGAACTGGGAGAGGCCGTTCTGAGAGTGATACAGAAGATTGTTAGCCCAAAGATTGGTCTAAAGCAGGGGTCGGCAACCCAAAATGTTGAAAGAGCCATATTGGACCAAAAAAACAAAAAACAAATAGGTCCGGAGCCGCAAAAATTTAAAAGCCTTGTATAAGCCTTATAATGAAGGCAACTATAAAAATGACTAAGTTTGCTACGAATACATAATGAGCCTTCATGATTAAATGTTTATTTTCCCTGCAGTGAATCCTGTAGAGAACTACTCACCACGTGACTACTCTGTTGTACGATTACAATATTAATGAATTATGTTTCATTGCTTTGATGAAATTAGAGAAATGCAATAAAGAAATCGAATTTTTGATGTCATTTTTATTTTGAGGATTCCCAAAAACAACATCAAAATGGAACGTGCACAACGTGCCCCATTAACTGGGCAACAAACAATGCGAAAAAACGCAGCATACATTTATAAAAATAAAACAGCAGCCTTTTGAAAAGAAGTATATAAAATCACAGCCACTTTGTTACTAAATACGTGCATGCCTTCCCTGGAAATGTCTTTCCACGTTACTCTTGTTATTAGACAACTTCCCAATACAGAGCAAACATTCAGCTGATCCTTCCGCATCGGCACTGAATGCAAACGATTCGGTCCAAGAACCGTTGAATCCTCAGTTCTACTCAGTTATGTTTCTCTTTGGGAAGCCGCCGGTTTGTTTACAGCAGCCCCCTACCTGACATCCCGCCCCGCTGATAGAAACGTGTGCCGTGGGTGATGACGCAAATCGTCGCTGACAGAAATGTTGAAATTAAATATTTATTCTACACTCTTTTACAGCATTGGAAAACGTTAAGAATGTTTGTCCTCCTATAGAAACCATATTAAACAAAAAACATATTTACCTTTTTCCTTTTATTTTTTCATTTTTGAAAAAGCTCCAGGGAGCCACTAGGGCAGCGCTAAAGAGCCACATGCGGCTCCAGAGCCACGGGTTGCCGACCCTTGGTCTAAAGTGACTAGCTGTATACAGAGGAAGGATGAAAGTGTGAGTGAATGCAATGAAAGATTCTGCCAGGCAGCTGCAGCTTACACTGGTATTGCAGACACCTCAGAGAAGGTGTTGAATCATAACAGACCTCTAGTAAGGGCATGGTTTGATGGACTTTTAGTAGATTAAAGGTCTGCTTTGTCTTTTCTAAATCTAACATGGTCTAACGACAGTCTGCAAAATAACCAGGACAGGTTAGCAGTATGGTAAAGAGACTCTGATGTCAAGAGTAGCAGTTGCAGCTGCATCTTTTCATGCTAAAATTAAATTGAACAAACAACAGAAATGTTCAATACGAGATGCAATTTGGCATTTTTGTTGAAAATCTACACACTTTATGAAGGAATACAGAATGTTTAAAAAGAACATTAAAGAATTAAATGATATAAACAGCTTCCTGCAAAATGTGTAAGTGACACTGAAGCTTCCCATTTCGCCATGTTTAAACACATTGGGCGGTTCAGAGGTGATAACCATTTGATCTGTGGGTGCTTAACAGCCCTAGTATCTTCAACAAAGATGTAAGACTCTTTAGGACAAGAGCAGAGGGACTTGAGCTTTTACATTTGAGCAACCAAAGAACAACGATGAAGTAAACCCACAGCTTAAAATGATAACTTCAACACAAAGATTCATTTACCCATTATATTTTATGACGTCTGTTATGACTGATGTTTCTCTGATGATGATGATGTCTCACATCTCATAGTTTATACACCACATACAGAGACAGAGTAGGACCACAGTCCAGTGAAGACTGAAGAGTAACATAAAGATCAGAAGTACAACAAGCCACATGAAGGGTTAGACAAACTGAAAAAGTCTACCAAATGCCAGTCCGTGCAAGAATACTGCTGTTTCCTTTATGTGTATTGCAGTGTCATGTCAGAGACCAAAGAATTGGACTGCATTGGACACAGAGACATCGGAACGACTCTGTAAGAAAGAAGAACCTGAAACAAGAAAACATCGGGCCATCTGAATGGCTTCACTGAAGAAGAATCTACAGGACACAGACTTCACAAGAGACTTGTGCATCTCTTGCACAATGAACTTTTAGAAAATCGACCTTAGATTACAGGATTATCTGCATCACCATATGATTTTACCATCTACATCAAATCGATGAATGATTCTGAGATCTACAAAAGCATAGATCTTGGGAACAACATAGAATAAGTTAATGTGCCTGTAACTTTTCAAGTTGTGAGACAAGAAGATGGGGCTTGTGTTATTAAACATCGCCTAATAGAAGGGACTTAAGATACTTACGATGGTTTAAATTTGTATTTGTTTTAGAATATTTTGATAAAAAGGGGAGGATTGTAGGATTACAAATGTGTGATTTTCCAACATAACTCTTTTATATTACAATCACTTTTAGCCCTATTGTATTATTTGTGTCTGTGACTTATATACATTGCTCAGGAATTGTTTGTATGATTGATGGGATTGACCAGTCCTTAAGGTCTGGGAACATCTTGATCAAGGGGGTGGGTCACAACTTCTGGGGTCCCAAGAGATTATACTAACAGCTAGACCTGGATCCACCCTCTTGATTATGATGTTTATATGTACGGTGTGTCTCCTGTTGCATCAAATCAGTCCTAAATCGCTGGCAGGGACATTTGTAGCATCTTCCTAAGTGCATTACAAGTCAACTGTCACTCTTTTTCTTTTGAAACACTTTGTCATCAGTGTTTGGATTGAACATTTCATAAATAAGACAAAACATTAATACGAAATGGTGGCTTACAGTACAAAAAATGCAGCAGTTATTTATTTTGTTTATCACTTTTTACATTTTCTCCAATGCAAATTACCCTTGTATAGTAGCTTTCAGATTTTGGGAGAGGAACTTATTTTATGGTTGGATTATCACAAAACCTTAGCTACTCAACTGGAAAAAAAAAATCAGCACTCTAATGCACTTATAAAAACTCAAAAATAACAAAAAACTATATTTTAAAACCAAACTTGGAAAGATTTTACTTCATGCAAAGCATATTAATAATTTTCAACAATTAGTTTTTTTTATTAAACTCACAAAAAGAAATGATACACTTGTAATGTCCTTAGAAGCTTTGGTTCAGTAGGTCAACACTGATATCGAAATACTAAACGTTTAGCAACTTATGTTTCATTTATTTGAGCTCTCCACATGTGGTCATGCATCATTTAGCCGATGCATCTGGAGTTGCATCATCCTAAGATAAGTTCACGACTGCACACTTGCATAAATTAAGTATTGGATGCGCAAGGAGTATGTATTTAACATATTTCACGCCATGTATAAACACATACCAGGCAGGTTGCCCAAAGAAGGGCATCGGGCTCTGGAAGTGACCAAAGCATGAAGATCCCCCCTTGAAGAGCGTGGAAAAGGGACGGTGGAGTGTTTTTGATGTAGATCATCAGAGGTACTGAGCGATTTAAAGGTTTAAATGGAAAATCTCAGGAAGATAATTAGCCAGACCGCACTGAGCTAAAAGATTAGTTGTCTGCATGTGTTGCTCCTGAAACTTAGTTGTCAACATCCCAGAAAGACGATCTATAGGGTCATTGTAAAATGTTGCAGTAGTGAATTACATAAAAAAATTGCTAGTTTCAAGTTGGAAAGTTTAAATATAAACATAGTTGCTTTGGCTTCATAGTTGTGGTTAATGTATAATATCTGGATTTGATCAATCAAATATAGCCACATTGTTAATGCCAGTACACATCCTCTATCAAATATCCATCCATCCATCTGATATCTTGTCGGCTTTCTTCCCTTTTGGGGACGCCACAGCGTATATACTCTTCTGGCATAAGTTTTACACCGCTGGAAGGGTGGATGCCCTTCCAACCGCAACCCATTGTTGAGAACACTATGGACTATCGTTTTAATCCAAATGACTTATTTGGATAAAAAGCACCCGGAGTAAACCCACGCAATCATGGGGACAATATGCAAACTTCACACAGACATGGCAACTGACCCAGCCAAGGCTCAAACCAGCGACCTTCTTGCTGTGAGATGACCGCGCTACCCACTGCGCCACCGAGATGCCCATCCCTATCAAACAGTTTTTCATAAAGGCAAATCATGTCTTTCAATTTAATGCTAAACTGCTATTGCTGTTGCTTTTTTGAAGGACATTTTAATACCATATGTCCATTTTATAATGGTCTGTTATATTTAGAAGATGAAATTGCATATAGCAGATGTGGCAAAAATCAAAGTGAAAGGGGTTCACTATAGGCATGGCTAATAAGTTTGACCTTTCGGGGTTTCAGTTTATCAGAAGACTGTTGGCAAAGAGACCTGAGCAAACGTCACATCAGTATTCCAGTGCAGCCTTGATGGTAGCAGTTGAACAGAAAACAATGTACTTGACTTAAACTAATGAGGTGAAAAGTTGGAGTAAGGACACAACAAAGCAAAACTACAGAGGCAAGACAGATTTCTCCTTACAGCAAACATCTCTGACCATGAAAATACTGAGAGCATGCTGACATAGCATATTTTATTTTACAAGCATAAGCAAAAACAATGCTTGAAATCAAAGTTTTTCTTTGATGGGCTCTTTATACCTTTTCACAATTCAGCAGCAAGTGACTAAGACCTTTTTGAAAAAATTTTTACCTTGAGAAGCTGTTAAATCATCTCCCTCCCTCCTTCCCCAGACACAAAGGGAAAATCTTTAAAACAGTTTTTTATGATTCAAGGGCGCCTCGGATCTACAGGGATTGTCAGTGACCTGTTGTAAACCTGCTTCTTTAATTGTATAGGCCTTTTGCTCCATGGTATCGCATGTATCGAGGCATGTGATTACTTTATCAGGGGTCCAATGGAAAAAAAAGATGTTATTAAATTACTGAAGCCAACTGAACAGACATGAGAAGATACCAGTTCAACCATAAAAGTAAAGTCCACTTAAGCTGTCCCTTACAATAGCTTGCTAAATAATCTTTCACATTACATTTGGGAGTCTTGGTGAGGGGAAGCTGAAAGACAGATTCTGGCTTGTTGCCATGTTAAAGTTCATCATGAGATCGTCTCAAGAGAAGAGCCAGAGACAGACAATAGAAACCGGAGAGCGCTAAAAAAAATGCCAGATGAAGAGACCACAGGACTGAGCCCTCTGGCACAATAAAATGGAGAAATACCAGCCAAGAGAAAGAACAAGAGGTTCAATGGATAAATAAAACCATCGCTTGTCATTAACGTAAACCACTTGCAAAACACAATTCGATTGTAAACTGAGCCACATTACATTGTGTAACTAGATAGTTTTGATTGCGAAATAAATTTCAGCCCTTTGTAATCATAAAAGCTATATAATCAAGAAAAAAACAATTAATGACCAAATTTAAGTTGTGGTCTGGTAGTAAAAGATATTGATTAGAGATCTGAAGGTGACTAGTTGGATCCCCAGATCCCCAAAAGTTGAAGTTGGTGTAAGTGCTTCTACAACTACCACAGCTGTGGAGCCCTTGAGCAAGGCACCAGTTTCCCGACTGCTCTCCGGGCCCCGCAGCCATGGCTCCCACTGCTCCGGGTGAGTGTTCACGTTGTGTTTGTTCACTGCTGCGTGTGTACACTGGGATGAGTTAAATGCAGAGCACAGATTATGTATGTGTCACTCCATGTCTGGCCAACTGGTCACTTTCTCAATATAGAGAGATTAATAAAGAAGACATTACATCAAGTCTATTCATGATTTCAATTAAATAATTGTGATTATCATTGTCCAAGCTGAAGGGAAATTGAACTGCTCTAAATGTAACCTTCTCAAACAATTACAATGTTCAGTGGTTTCTGGGTTTCTCTAGAAACCCAACATGTCACAAAGTAAGTAAGCACCTCGAAAAATCACTTACATAATTTTTACAATAGGCTGTTAGCCCTCTATCTATCCATCCATCCATTTTCTTGTCAGCTTTGTCCTTTTCGTGGTCGCCACAGCGGAACGAACCCCCAACTCATATGGCATGTTTTTTTGCGCAGCGGTTCCCATTCCAGCTCCAACCCACCACCAGGAAACCTCCGTACACACTCATTCACATCCAGATCACCAACCACCCAATGTCGTTGAACTTGTGGAACATGCAAACAACAGTGCTACCCACTGCGCCACTGGGCACACACAGGTGCATCTCTTAGTCTTCTAAAATAACGAAATAAAAAAAATGTAAAACAAATTGCAAATAAATGAGGCAAACAGTAAAAAAACTTCATATGAAAAAAGTTAACTCCACAAGTATTTATACTATTTCTTAACCCTAGTTGCACGAATGCTTGAGATTATGAATACTACAATGCCCAAATTACAGTAAAAAACCTTCAAACCTTATTATTTGTCACAATGCACAAGAAGTTCTAGACATACAGTTGTATTCATTAAATGCTGATTATTTACACCTATTATAAACACTCTCTGTTTACTATAAAGCATTCTCATACACTGTCTTGTTTGAATGTTGTTCCTTGGAACTATAGTTGTTGTTGTTGTTTACTTTCTCCATTGTTCTTTTTCTGTAAAAGTATTTTCTGTAGTACAAATATGTTTGAAAATCTATCATCTCCTTGATCCTGTTCCACCTTTTGAAGAGTATGGTTTTGAAAACAAAATCTGTCAATGTAACTCTGTAACAACAAAATCTCTGAAAAACTAATTATTTCAACAGTTCTCCCAACAACCATTTCACTCACAGAATGCTTGCATTTATCTCAGGCTCAATTTACAAAACTGGTGATGTTTGCATCTGCGTTGAGATTGTTTTATAAACAATAGCATCAGCATCATCATCATTATTTTGGTGCATCTGTTCACAATTCTGACTCCCTCCACCATTAGCCTTCAATTTCAAACTCCAAAACTGAGCTAAAATATCTGTTCTATAGTGTCAACCCTTTTTTTAATGCCCTGTCATACCCTGATATTTTGTAACCATGCTTTCTTTAAGGCGGTTACACTGTTCATCCACACGTATCCGGAGAAGCGTATTACCTTAATCGTGTTAATCTAAAAACGCCAGCCAAAGTGATTTTTTTTGGTACACTAGACATTCGTTTTAGTGTAGACATGGTAACAGAGTTTATTTTGGTTACAGGTGGAATTTGGAGGATTTAACGGAGCAGCTTTTTTATTGATGCAGCCGCATTTGCTCATATAGCTCCCAGGCTAATGGGGACAGAGATGTTATTGTGCTCCACTTCTCTGTGTTAAAGCATATCTTCTGAGATGTACAGAACTATACAAGCAGACAACATATGTATAATAATAATCACAGAACAGGCGCACCAAACTAAAACAATAAGCTATTAATTTAGAGATCGTTCTTACTTGACAAACCAGTTTTTAAAAAGATCTGTTTGAGCCTCAGATAAATGAGGACGTTTTGATAGTGAAATGGTTGTTGATAAAGACTGGTGCAAGAATTTTTGTTTATAGAAGACATTCTTATCTTTACGCTGTATTTCCCAGGCATTGAAACCTTCTTATGGGTAGATTTACTCTTTACTATGTTTTTTTTTGTAAATGGTGTAAGAGAATTTAGTTTTAAAAATTAACTGGGTATGTGTGTTCATGGCCTAAGTTAATGAATATTCTTCTGCCCTCGTCGGTAAGCAGTAATGAGTTTTTCAGACTCAGCTATAAATATAGAGCATGTGCTGCTAGCAGCCTCTCAGGACCACATCAGCCAGTGATGGATGGCTACAGAGAGAGAGTCTGTGAGTGTGTGCGTGTGTGCATGAGTGTGTATGATTTGCTGCTTTGTAACCAAGCTCTACCAGACGTTCACAATTTATGTACTCCAGCATCAGTCCCTATTAACATATTTATTCACTTGAAGGCCTTTCAAGACAAAATGAAGTAAATTCAGTCATTTTCGTGAATGTAACACGGTGAGAGGTAATAGTTGTTAATTAAAGAAACCATTTCTCTATTGTTTACTTTCAAAACACGACCATGGTGAATTTCAGTCCACTTCCAGGGCTTCTAATGTCATACCAATTCCTCTGTAAAGTAATTATAGGAAATGCAGCGTCTCTGTTCTGCCTCTAATTTCATATTTAGATGTAATTGGGGGAGTGAGGGCATGGGGTAGTCACATTAAACCAATGCATTTGTTATTTTGAGGCTATGAGGGATAGTGATGCACTCTCTAAAAGCAATGGCAATTTGTGGAGAAATGTCACACATGGTTCACTCATACTTCGTGTTATAAATTTTATTGTAAATGAGTCTCAAGTCTAACAACCAGAGAAGATATAAAAAAAGCCATTAAACAATCTCCATCAACAATAAAGTTATGATTCTTTTGGAGAGTGGTCCCAAACCATTGGTGCTTGGCCAGGCACGGTGTATTACTGTGCTCTACAGTTAAAACAAGCAACTTTTTTTCCATTTGATTACATTTAGTAGACACTTATCCAAAGCAAGTTACAATAGACGTAGAGACAGTATGCAATTTCTTACAAAGGCAATTTAACTCAGGGTATGCACAATAGAGGTCACCTCAGCTGATCGAGTGTACAAAGAATTTAATGAAAGTAACAATTACATTATTTTAAGTGCCCATGAAAGAGAATATTTCATAAGTCTAAAAACATTTATTTTGGAAAATGTCTACATTAGTGGTGTGAAAGTCATTCCAAGAGAGCCTCAAAGGAAGCTTAATTATGCTGCTTTTCCACCCACTCTGATTACTTTTGATTACCCTTTGTACTAGTCCACTAAGAACAGTTATTGAAACTCAGTGGAAACCCAAATCAATGTGGGTTGTGCCATTACTATAAGCTGGTGGACAGGCAGTATTAGTGGGATCAGGTGACTGCAGCTCCTCTTTCCCACAACTAGTCATAAGCAACACATACAAAATCATTGTGGCATGCTGGACATCAAAAATCCCTTTAAGTTAGAGATAACTAAAGTCACAGAGACTACCAATGCAGTTTTTTCAGCGTTCACTGCTTCCCTTTGTACTGTCAGCAAGATGGCGACGTGTCTGGCAAGAACCTTGCTGAGTTCAGCGTTATTCAGAGATCTCAGACCAGTGATGGACGGGTCAATGTACAAACAACCCGAACCCGACTGACATTTTCAAATAATTTACTCGCAACTCAGGCTGCAAAAAAAGAAGAAAACATTGCACCCGACCCGCATTTTTTTTTTTTTTTTTCAAATTGTGTGTGCACTATCGTGGTGCGCTCAGAGGTGTGGTGGCGAGAGCAGACAGTTCTTGAGGTGACCCATAATGTTCAATTTTAGCTGTCAAGATGCATTATAATAATGATGAATGCTATGTTTATGTTTTGACCCTGCTTGAAGAATTCATCATTAGGTTAACTGAGAGATACATAACTATAAGACGACTGATGAGATGTGAGAGAATACATGTGAACTTGCCTTTCTTTGTGGTGTCTGTAGTCTCACACAGGTTGATGTCGATGATGTCAATTTTGGAATAAAACTTTATTTTACCAAGCCAACGTTTTCTGACGTCGTGTCTCTGAGCGAGTCAGGGAAGCATGTCTCGAGCAAGTGCAATCCTGAGTTGAAAAATTAATGTTAACCCTTTCCTAAACAAACCATTTACTAATGTTTTATTTGAATAGGGTAGTTACATAGTCAAGCTTGATCGTGGAGTAATAGTGTAGGCCTTTGTATTTAATGGAAAATTGTGTCTAGTACTATATAAACTGTTTAATTGGCATCTTTATTTCACACTTCCCCACCAATCGCTCACTGAATATCATTAAAAATATTTTTTGATGACTCGTAACAGTAGACACCAGCTCATTTCAGGTCAACCCATGCATCATGTGTCTCAGACTGGTGCCTCGGCTGGTGTGGGAGCAACAAAACTGATTCTAATCACAACCGCCATCCATCCACTGTGCGGCCACGGTTAAACTGAGTAGGTCCTGCTAATAGTGAGCTCCTTGTACTCGGTGTTATGCTGACTTTTTAATTATACTTGATCAGATTGCTGGTGGTAAAAACTTTTGGATCTTTTCCACTGTACAACACGGTACAGAAGGACACAGTTCAGTTTGGTGCAGTACGGCCAGCTTTGCTTTTCCATTGTTTTCCATGTTGGTATGTTAAATAGGCAACTTCACTCTGTTTTAGTGACATGCCCACTTTGAAGTGTGACAGAGATTTGGACACAAACAACAATGGATCTCCGAACACGCCGTTGGACTGTTTTTTTCTGCTTTTCGGAGTGTGGGTGTATTACACACTCCTTCAAGATTGCCCATAATAAGAGTTGTGTTTTATGATGGCAAGCAACAATATTATACACAATAAAAGCTGTTTCCTCTCTTGTGAATGATGAATCAAGGCAAAAACTACCTAAAAGATTAAATATTAAGGGATGTTGGTGGAAGCGGAGTTAGAATTGAACTGTGGCTTCAAAAAAGCTTTAAATATGTCTCAGAATGTCTTCCTAAATCATTGACTACAGCAATATGTAAAAAAAAACATGTTAAGTTGAGCTCAATGAATAAAACCCAGAAAAAAGGTGTTTAGACTGAGGTTGTCTTAAAAATGTGCTACTTATCAGATTTGGGATTAGATAAGAAAAAAGATCAGGATCAGATTTTTTTATACATATCTGAATTGAGCTGTTTTGTCTGTCATGAAACTTACTGGATACAGGAGTAAATACATAGAGAAAGCCATGTATACACATCACAAAATAGCTTCACTGTCCATCAGGCTGCCGTTTCCTGAAGCGTTACATTCACAGTTTAACAGGTTTTGCTTTAATTACCTCCGGCAGAAATCCATTCAAGTCCAGACTGTCATCAGGGGAAGTGTTTGGAAAGCAAATCAAAAACCTGGATCATCACAGTGGCCAGCACGTTCAATTTGGGGAGCAGCCATGTTTTAAAACATTGGTTTTAGGCAGAAAGCTCTCTTTCTCTCTTTCCCTCGGGGCAGAGTATCAGACCATCTGCTTGGCATTTCATGCACTGTATAGCCGCCAAGCTAATCTTTAGGCAGTTGGGTGAGACTGGAAGGTGTAGTCGACGCACATTAAACACTGTCTACTCAGATGTATGAATTTAGTCATTTTATTATTCATTGGCGGCACTCCAGGTAGTGGTAGTGTACAACAGTGGTCAAAACTGTGCAACCTTCCCTCCAGAAACACCCTCGGCGAGGAAAGGTTCCTCCCTTTATACTCCTTAATTAACAGCCCAAACTATACCAAACCATACTTAAATCACCAAAATATAAAAAACACAGGTATGGCACATTTACATGCACACTGGTGCGGGCCTGTCGCTGTTACACATCCCACACCCAAGCCTCCCTTAGACCTGTGATGGTTCGAACTCATTGTGACCCTATTTGAGGTGAAGCTTGTAGAACACTTGTAGATTTACCACTAAATGTAACCTAAAACCCTGCATTTCAATAGAAACACAACCAGTTCAACTCACATCAGCTAGAAAGAGTCACTATATAGAACTTTATGCAATCTAATTATATTTATTAATAATTCATAAACATCAGTTAAGACAATTACATCTGATGTAAACTGTTGGCAAAATGCAAAAGCTAACTAACACAGAAAATACTTTTATGAAAACTTTAGATGCAAAGGATTTCTTTTTCTTAACATAACTGTAAAAATAACAGTATTTAAGGCATTTGATGCTCAATCACATTGGCTTTAAACTAGGTAATTCACAGCCTTTTTTGCAAGATGCATTTCTGCACCATAAATTTGACAAAACAACATCACCCATTCTATTACAGGAGTTTCCCCGAATGCCCCAGCCTCTCCTCCATTTAACAGATCCAAGCCTCATTTACAAACACAGTTATGCATCCCATACGGTTGCCCACCAGGAGGTTGTTTCTGCTTACATCAACTCAACGGAGCAGTACCTGAGGTCTATCACAGCTCTCAACAGCATCTGTCTAACAGCTCAGAGTCTGCATCTCTAAGGTCCGGTGCTGAAGCTCTGTTAGCTCTATTGTTTGAAAGATTTTCTGAAACTTGACTGACAGATGTGTGGAACAACGTTTGACACTGATGGCTAAGTAGATAAGCAGTTACCTAAAAATGTATACGTATGTAAAAATGTATATAATTTTTGGGCAAATCAGACCTCGTGAGAGTGGCAAGGGATACAACCTTCCAGATCTAGGGTTTCATTTCACTTTCTTCTCTTCTTTCTTGTTTCTTGTCTAGAAGCACTCAGAAACATCTTGTTCTGGTAATCAGAGCCCTCTGAATGGGGCTTAACCCCTCTGACCTTTACAATAGCCTCGTACACTCCATCCAGAGCACAAAATGAGGTACGCCCACAAGCACGCATGCACAAGCATGTCTAATGTGGAAACAGAATTATTACAGCTCAATTTTTTGAATGTATTGACTGAATAAAATCAACTTTTGATTTTAAATGTAGTTAAATATACAGACAATACATTTAATCACACAAACACAGCTTAATAACTGTCATTTCGAAAGTTAACTTACATTTATTTTAAATTGGGGACCAATAAGTCTTTTTTAATCAAAATTAATTATCTTCACATAACAAGTACTGGAAATCTAATCTAAAAAAATAACACAAGGTTACACACTATTTCAATTGAGTTCGTAAAGATTTGTTTTTAATCCATTCAGAACAAATCAATTATAAATAAATGTGTCATTTGTTATTTTCAGCTGTTATTGCAGGTGTTTTATCTGAGATAGATCTGACCCTGGCTAAAGTGAACTACGACACGATTACAGATAAACATCAAATTAAATCCTACACAAGAGTATATTGAAGCAGATCTGTGAACCAAAGCAAAACAAACTTAGTTTATCTGTCATAGAAAAACCTTGTTGTCTGACTTCTGCTCTTAACATGCACTGAATTATCTCCAGAGGGGTAACTTTTTTATCTCTAACTTTACAAATTAAAATGCAAAATCAGTTTGTTATTTAATTTTTTTCTATTTCATTTTTTTTCTCAACAACAGTTGCATGTTTGTAAATGCTGGACTTTACTTTTACATGTGTATTAAACAATAGGTCCTCTGCAAAATCTTTGTATTTTTCTTTGTGGCGTCATTTCAGAAAGTAAGTTCTCACTCTGCTTTGTGATACCTCTAACACGTTACACAATTTTGTCCTTTAGCGACTGGAGGACCTGCACTACACAGGACTGCTGTTTAAAGGCTAATTTAAATGAATGGTTAATATTGAACACTACATGTGATCTTGTTTTGGAAGAAGAAAACATCTAGTAATTTAATGTTACATGTGATTAATTATAAATAGTTTTTTTAAACATTATTTATTTATAGCTCTGATAATTACTTTTATAATCATATAAAATATGTTAAAGATGATGAGAGATACTAGACCAAATTCAATGTTTTGTTGTTCTCTAAAAACACAGATTTTCATTACACAATGTTGGTTATTTGATGTTCTTGAACGAACGCCTCCATGTTGTTTCCGTACTAGACACTCGCGATCCGCAGGCGTGTCTGAGACTAAGGGTTTTGGGGGGTTATGGAATATAAATGAGATGGAATATGTTGAGATGAAATCGGTGCAGTTCTACCGAGCATTTTCAAGGACAATACTCAAAATCTACTTTTTATTGAAAGATGAAAACACTGACACACACTACTTGAAAAAAAAAAAAAATCTGAGAAGAAATATTATTATTTTACCCCAAAGGGTATAGAACGACTGGACTGAAAAACAAGTTTATTTCAGTGGTTAAAAGTTTTACATGTGTGTTTGTATTTTGTAATATTTTTTTGTGAATTTACATCAAAATGTTAAAGGACTTTTATTTTCACAAGTATGTTGCTTTGAGGCAAGTTGTATGCGCAATCGGGTTCATTTTAGAAGGAACGCTGACACGAGACGGATGCCCGACGTGACCTCTGAAAAGTTGTTGTACATTGTCCATAAAGGCACACATGGTAAACGTTTATTATGTAGATGTATAAAGTGTGTTTTAGTAAATCTGTTAAATTCATATACCTTTTTTTGCAACTGTCACATGTATGAGCATATGCTGAGAGATTTTTGTAACTCTTCAACCCCCCCAAGCGCACCCCCCCCCCCCCATCTCCATCTCGTTTGAGTGTTAAGACACACAAACACATATGGAAAAAGCTTTAGGCAGCTGCTCAGTCTAAACACGCTCCACTTCCAACAGCCTCAGTTTACCAGTCCCCTCGGCTAGAACAAACACATGATGAGAAAAAAACATACATGCCATAAACAGCCTATCACAGAGAAACATAAAACTAAATTGAAAATAAAAGTGAAGACAAACACACGCGCATGTGTGCATGCTACAGATACATATATACAACACACCGCAAAAAAAAAATACTAACTAGTACCACCCAGGGTTTTCACAATGCCCTGGAGGAAATTTATGACCAGGTTCTGTTTCCTCAAGGGCACAATCTGCACCTGAATTACCAGAGAAGACAGAAAAATAAACCAGCCATTTCAAAGCCATGTCACAAGCTATTTATCAAAAGAAAAAAAAGACTTCCATTTGCAATATGGTTTCTGAAATTAAATAAAGTGTATACTCTACAGAGCACCGCCATATGAAAAAAGATTTTACATCTTCAGTGTGCAATTGGAAATGACAAACCATAACGAAAAAGGTTTTTTCACCAAATCAATTCCTCTCCTTTTAAAATGTACTCAAATAAAAGTTTTTATTTTTACATTTTACATTAACATTTTCCTCAAATTGTCTTTAACAAATAATTGTAGAGGCCTTAGTTTATTATATTTGGTGGTGATAATAGTGATAGAAAATGAAAGGACAGATAGAAGCATTGCAAAAGACAAAAAAGTAAATTTGTTTTTCAAGACTCTTATTGTAACTGTATTCAAAATGGATAAAAATAATTCCTTAATTTATGAAACTGAAGTCTTCAGAATCATATTGTCAGGCTTGGATCAAGGAAGGGAGCCAAAAGTGGTGAGTGAAGAGTAACTCAAATTTATTCTGACTAAATTAGGGTTGTCAGCAAACAAGCAAAATAAATGAGAATTCTTGTATCGGAGTACCGGACTACTTGTGTGTCATCACGGTGGTGCAGTGGGTAGCACGGTCGTCTCACAGCAAGAAGGTCGCTGGTTCGAGCCTCGGCTGGGTCGGTTGGCATTTCTGTGTGGAGTTTGCATGTTCTCCCTGTGATCGTGTGGGTTTTCTCCGGGTGCTCCAGTTTCCCCACAAGTCCAAAGACATGCGGTATAAGTGAATTGAGTAAGAACAATTGTCCATAGTGTGAATGAGTGTGTTTGAATGTTTCCCAGCGATGGGTTGCGGCTGGAAGGGCATCCGCCGCGTAAAACATATGCCAGAGAGTTGGCGGTTCATTCCGCTGTGGCGACCCCGAAAGGGAAGAAGCCGACATGAAGATGAATGAATGAATGAACATTATGTTTATGGTTATTATGCAACATATACATATTAAGTAAATCAGCTTGTTAGAGTGCTGTTTGACAAGATGTTCTTTGCTATCAACCTAAGACTAACATCTGAAACACACAGTCCATCTCAACAAACTCCAAGTAAAACACATAGAAACACAGCAAATGGAAGCAAAAGGAAGATCAAGGCGCTGAGCAATATCTAGCAATAGTTACTTAATACACATTTATTAATTGTCCTTTATTGATCACACTGTTATAATCAAGTTGGGGGCTTTAGTACACTTAAAAAAACATAAAATCTTGTTCTTAGCTTGTAATCATCAGGGAACCCAGCAGTCTCTAAAGGTGCTTTAGAGTTCTATGAAATGCTAATGCAATTCTTTAATTCTTTGTTTTGTTTGTTTTTGAGGTGCTATATAGCATGTTTTCCCATGTAAAGGACAGGTTTTTCTAAATATGGTTACAAGCTAAAGAATCAGATTTTGAGCAATGTAGCACCCTTTTTGTCTTCTTTTTAAGTGTTTTTAGATCCTGCACTTTTACTTTTACCTGAGTAAATTTAGTCTGAAGTGAAGTACTTCTCTATTTTTTTTATAAAAAAAGATGTATAATAAAGCAAATATACTACAATTATTAGTGAGTAGATCTTCCAGATTGGATGGACCACGGAGTTAAGCCTAGCTTAAGCTAGTGAAATTTAAATGTAGGATAATTAAATTTTTGTCACTTCCTGTTTTTGAGATTAGTCTTAGTTTGAGCCTCTCAATCTTTTATTTGATGCAGACTTGTGGGTGTGAAGGCCCAACTGGCAATTTTATGCCCTGAATTGTGCTCATCGGTGCTTATCTGTTAGAAGGAAACCGCTGTAAAAGCTGATACAAGGCAGAAGAACGTTTTGTTGTACTATGTTGATTTGTTGGATTCGTTTAATTCTATCCACACTGTGCAACTTGGAGACTTAGGGTTTATTGCTGCGAGGAGCAACCCGTAAATATATATCCACATTATAAGAGAATTAAATATATTTTTTTAATAGGGGCTAGTTAGTTTATAGTTAGTTTATGTTTTGTTTTACCTGGCGTCCCTTAGTCTCTGTCCCTGGAGTGTGTGTATTTGTATTTGATTTGTTTTACACATTGTAGCACCAGTTTTGTTAATTAAAGCACATATGATTTGTCAAAAAGTTATTTTTTGTGTCCTGTTGCTCCCAGTTTTCATTTCTGTTCCTCCACCTTTTTGTTACACCCCGACCCTAGACGGCATCACCTTTTTGGGTCGTAACACTTCTTCCTTCACAGAGCCCTGGCTTGACCACCTCTTCATCGAACTGTAAAGTCTGCTAGCAAAGCCTTATCTCTATGTTTGACGCCAGTGGCATTCCTTTTGTCTACATTCCTGTTGTATTCCTTTGTTGTTCCTTTTACCTAAATTATTCCATTAAAGCCACTTCATTGCAATCTTTGTTTTGAAGTATATTTCCTATCATACGTGACACTCACCTGTATCTCTCAGAGAACCAATCATACATAAGAGCATCTTTTGAAATAAAGGTTTTTCACAGAAGGAGCCTTCCAAAGTTAAAGAACCAATCAGTTTAATGACGTCATTTTATATTGATATTTAAAGGGAATTCTACCTAAACTCAGAGGAACTCTGAAATCAGAATCCCCGCACCAGGTCATGTGCTGCACAGCCTCTCTCTCAGTAATTAAGTAAAACCATGATTAAGTTTTCTTTTTGTTATTGGGTTTATCAGAATACATTTTTAGCGAGATGTCTATTATCCTTGTGATTCATTTATACTTTATGCTATGCTGAATTTAATGTATTTGATGCCTGTTATAATTAGAAGTGAATTTGTTTATGATTTACCAGATTAATAAATGGACATAATCATTTGTTTTGAAGTTTGTCCAGAAATCATTATTTCATTATAACTTCTGTTGTATCGTCTGTTACCTCAAGTGTCTCGCCCAGAGAGTTTAGGCTTATTGTTGTATTTAAATGTATTAATATACAATGAATTAATTCTAGATTAAGATTTCTGTGAAGCGATACGTATTATAATCCATTCAGCAATTAAAGTACATGTCTGTGACCGGCTACAGATTGTCAGAGCTTAAGTAAATTAAGATAAATGTTAAATATTAATGAGAGGCAAATTTTAAGAACCATTATGTCTTTCTAAATGAATAGAATTAACTTTAAAAGTTTATAAAATGAGAGGAGAGAAAATAGCTTGACAATGAATTATTAATTTTAGTTTTATTGGTTGTATCTAAATATTAAAGATTACCACGCAGATAGGGCGTTCGTGTGTATTTCCTTATCCTTGCCCTGCTTATCCAACAGAGCTGCAGCACGCAAAATCAACTTCCTGCCACCTTTGATTCCGAAATTAATGTCGCCTTACAGTTACAGTGCAATTGTGTGGAATTGGCAGGGATCTAATATAATAGAACTGTAGAACCATTCAACTGGCTTCCAAAGACAACGAGCACACATAATAACCGTTTCTGTGTATGGGTCCTTGCACTGATGGTGGCCCATTAGATCAATACCCATCAGCCTCGGCAGTGTGACACAGGGACATCACCAGATCAACATCTTGAACTCTCCGTTCATCACTAACACACACAACTCACTCATCCTTCAACAGAGCGCTGTTTTTAAAAATGAGGTGTGCTTGGACTTATCAGTAAAATCTACAATTTACTTCTGAGCTCTTAGCCCTTACTAAAAATATCTCAAAAGTATTTGGTTGGGTAATTGTAAATTGGGTAATTGTAAAGACTATGCAATGACCCTTGCATTATTAATATTTGAATATGGTCATTAAAAAAATCAACCCCCATTGCTTAATGAGCATATAATAAATGATTAAATGTGAGTTTTGCACCACCATTTGAAATTATTAAGTATTAATCATAAATAATCACTTATCAATACATAATCAAAAGTAGCGTACAGAGCACATTTCACTTCTTAACCACTAATGAGATAATCCAGAAACAATGTAAAGAAATATATATATATATTTTTTTTTTCACACTGGATCCAACCCAATATACTCATTTAGCCTCTCTCTAAAAGATTTGCCTTCTATCCAGAGTAAGTAAACACTTACACAAACTCCACAAATTTTATTAAACCAATAAATAAATAAACCAATACAACTTATAAATTATACTTTATTAAAATTAATAATTAATGGTCAAGTCTACTTCTCTCCTCTCATTATATTAACTTTTACAGTTAAATCTATTCACATGGCATGGAGTGCATACACAACAGCCCCAGCGCTCATTGCTAGGATGCTCTCTTGAGCACTTCTTCTTGACTCTGAGCTTTATTAACTGACTAATTACAATCCTGTTAATTAGAGAAGCACAAATGAATGAGAGAGAAGATAAAGACGAACAGACCTGTGACTTCATGCCTAGACAAGGAAAGCCACACACATTGAAGTCTGAAGGTGTTTTTACACTTGGCATTTCAGGCTCTGTTCCTAAAAATCAAACTATAATGTTAATTCACTATTTATAGCTTAACACCCTACTGTTTCACAATCAGCATTTTTTCTTGTTGCATGGATTTTTCAGAGATAACTGGAATTGATGCGTGAAACTAAAAACAAATATTTTTATTTATTAGCAGTTAGTTCACAATAGAGTTGTCTCAGCTGGTCAATCTCAAATAGAAAGAAGGAATAATTACATTAAATTCCTTTATAGTTGATAAATCTTGTTAATTATTTTATTTGCTCCCAGAAGATAATTTTTTTAGGTTATCAAACAGCGATAAAATAAGACATAACAATATTTGCTTTAAATGTAAAGAAACATAATGAAAAATAATTACAATTACAGCGATGGGATACGCACAATGCTTCCGCCGGAGCAAATGTACCGCCTCCTGGCCTTTCCAGTTTTTTCACTTGTCGTCGTCGAGAGCTCGAAATAAGGTGAAAAGCCACTTTACTAAGTACCAAACAATACAAAGCTTTAAACATCAAGACGATCTATATTGTTACATGAACATCTCGTATAAAAACATGAGTCGGTGTTGTAAGATTAGCATAACATTAGCATATTAATCTGTTCAGAATCACAAGACTGACACGCTTCATTTTTGTTCATGTACATTGGAAGCAGTATGTGGGAGATACAGCCACAAATATACATAGGCAGTAGGTGGCGCTATAAGCGCTTAAGCATAGCACTTAAGAATAGCAACTTGGTCAGAACGGTAGGCTCGTAATTCCATAATTTTTTCATGCTTTTTGGATAAAGTATGCAAGTGCTACAGTAAGAAATCAATTTAGCCCTACATGTTTAAAAAAGGTCAAGTTCGTTAAAGTGCCACACCAAGACCGTGTGACGAACTTCTAAGATTTTGATAACCTTTGGTCCCATATGCCTTAAGAGTCAGCAGACCAAATTTCAGCTCGATTTGGAAATTTTCCTAGGAGGAGTTTGTTAAATTGCTAGCTAAGCTTTTTCGCATTAAAGGGGGCGCTGCAGAACTGTCGTCCAAGATACCTATTTCAGTGACAGTGTTAAATTATATTATACTTATTGAACATGACCTTCGAAAAAATTTTGGAGGGCTTTCTAACATGTTCAATGGGTGAAAACAGCTAAAAAGAAGATTTTGGTCACCGTTGGTGCTTGACCCCTAAATAAACATAAAATAAACATACCAAGGTAATATATCAGAGTAAAGTGAGCTAGAAACACTAGACTATAATTTATGGTTCCATTTCTATGCTGGTCCATAAATCTGAAGTTACAGCAAAATTGTGTTTGTCTCACAATTCTGTCTCAACTGTTTCATGACATTTGTTGTACAGAGCAGGGATTGTGACGTGTGAAAAATAAAGTGTGAAAATAATTATGAGAGGGCGCGTAATAGTGCTTTTTTTAAAGTCTTCTTTTGCAACATTGTTCACGAGAGCCATGTCTTTAGCCAGGTGAAACACAATGTCTTTGTGTCTGGGGAGATTTTTGGGTACGGTCTTGAATCGAATAAAACTGCTTGAGTTTTATCATAATGTTTGCTCTGTCTGGCTGCAGCTATTTTGAGCTATAATTTTATGGCCTTGGCTCTTTTCAACATTTTGCCAAATCGCCTAAATCGAAAGGTAAGGGTTATTATTTTTCCTTTATTTTATTCTGTTTACAGAGTTTTTTTAATTACTTTTTTCATGTTATTTTCCTTTTGAATTGTTTCTGTGTGGCTTGGAAACTGGCTTTGACATACTAAAAATTCAGCAAATGAAGGCCACCCCGGAACGGTTTATTTTCGTATCTCGAGGTATCACTGTATCAAAAATTGTGTTACATTTATGCCATTCTATGCAGTGATGTTCCATAAAAACTTAAAACTCCAAGAATCTCCAGACTGCTCAGAATTCCCAGCAGTGATGGGCACTACAGTGAAATTTGGAGAACAGCTGCCAAGCCCTGATTCTGACTGTCTTATAGACAATTGTTTATGTGTGGCCCCTCGTCCCACAGACGGGGGCCAACTGCACACAGACAGAGAGAGTGTTTGAGAGAGACCTCTTTGTAGTTACACACTCTATTAGTCCTCTATGAAAAATTACAAACTGGAAGGGCAAGACGAAACAATTTGAAACTGAAAACACACTGTTTAAAAGCAAGAGAGAGCGGTAAGGGAATGAGGGGATCTGAGATGCAGTTGACACAGCATCGAGGAAAATTCCAGCACTAGCAAGAAAAACACACACACACACAGAAGACAATGGCATGAAAGCTAGGAACCGCAACAACAGCACATCAGGATCCCTGCCCCCTCACGCATAGGAGAGGTCCTTTTCTGTTAAGCGTCCACTGAGTCCTGGCAAAAGACAGATGCTGAGAATGGGGGCTCTCCCTCTCTCACACACACACGCACACACACGCACACAATCAGGGGTGTGCTGGGAACAGATGGGGGAAGGGTTGCCTTGCACAGGGACATATCCCTCCTTTCTGCGAGAATGACTCCAGCATTGATGAGCATGTTGGAGGTCACTATGGAGTAATGAACACATGAAGGACAAACAGCTCTGAACAGGTGGACCAGAAAAAATGTCTTTCCAGCAACATATCATGTGTCGACCTGACAGCTGTTTTGAAGGGGTAGAACAGCCTCTGTGTTTGCTCTTCAGACACAACTCTGTCTGTCTCCATCACTTCAGATGTACTTCAAGTACAATCTGCATAAGTGTCTCTGCTTTGCTTTCAAAGTGCAGCATCACGTTGTCATCCAATTTAAATCACTTATACGAATCCTAACGAATTAACACATTAAAATCACATTATGCGGTAGTCACTTTCTGTTTAGTGCACTGGCAAGATGCAGGGAAATAGGAGGAGAGTTTTTGCTCAATATCTGAGAGTGCAAGATGAGCAAGTCTAATGAAATATCTCAGCCACCACAGCATTTGTGGTTGCCATAATGTGAAGTGAGCAGTCTCAGTGTTTTACTAGCTAGACCAGCCAAGAATTACGTACAGTGGTACCTTGAGATATAAATGTTTCAAGTTATGAAAAATCCAATATACGAAAGGCCATTCAAGGAATATTTTGTTCCATGATAAGAAAAAAATTCCAAGACATGAAAATTGCGTACGAGAAATATACATACGCATACATTTTCGACATTTCAAATTTGGCCGGCTAACAACACTGGGCGTCATGTGATCATTCAACGCACCAAACTTTCTACTCTCTTATTAGTCAGTTTACGCCCTGATGCTGTGTTTCTGTGTAGCATCCTGCTCTCCTATTGGTCAGATAATACCCACGACACTTTCCAAAAAGAGCTCTTCATTCACGCTTTCATGTTGGTGTCCTAAATTCCTGAATTACTTGTTAAATGTTCATGAAACAGTGAAGAAAACTCTCATGCAGTAAATAAAGCAAAACTATTCTCTTATTTCATCTCTGCTCAGGTAATATCAGCTGCTTGAATGAACGAATGATACACAGATTATACGGTCCATGTACGTATCGTTTATTTGATTTTTGATTCTAAATCAAAAATCATGAATGTAATAATTAAGTGTCATTTCAGTTGTGTTTTGAAAACGGTAAGTAAAATGATGACATATTTGTGTTAATTATATATTAAATATATGTTGTTTTCTTGGCCAATAAATAAAATATTAAAATACAAAGCTTTTCTTCTTTTGTTTATTTAATAAAAACTGACACATGTGTGAAGCATTGAATAACTAGCATTAGCAGCTAACAAGTTAGCACACGAAACATGTTTAAATTGTGATTGTCCATAGAAATCTGAAATGTGTGTGTATATATATATACAGATGCAGTGAATTTTCAACAGCAAAGAAAGTAAAGTAAAAAAGATTGTTTTACATTTTGTTGTTTAATATGTTACGTGTATTAAAATGTCAAACTGATTACTGTTATTTTTGTGAAGTTAATACATTTTTGTGGTATATAAATGTCTGGTGATGTTCCTATTTATGATTTACCACTGATTTAACATGTTGAAACCCCTGTTAGGTTTGCACTGCACAGGTTTTTATCATTTATTCATTGTCTTGCCTAAGCAGTTACACAATACTTGATGTCTATATGTATATATTTAAATTAATTAGTTATCAACAATGTACAAAATAGTCTAATTAATCAAAAAATTCGTGCACACATACAGAAATGGTTGAACCTGCATGTCCGTTCTAAGACGTCTTGACTGAACGTCGTGACTTTTCGACGTCGAAATGTTTGCTGGGTATGTGCATTTTCCATTAATGTGCCAAGCACATCTTCCAAGCGCAGGGCGGTGTGGAGCCAATTTTATGAGGATGGAGAGAGAAAAAGAACGCTCAGCACATTTATACGCTCTCTGTCTGCCATATGCAGCTGTTCGTATGTGCTTCATGAGTTTTAATTAAAAGATGCTTGGGCACTTGGGAATTATTCGCATGCGCACACACACACTGGGGGTCATCCCCAGCCCTTCCTTACATGATGCTACAGCATGATGCATAAATGTTCCCACTGCACCCCCAACTTTCACTGCCCTCTGCGCCTTTACAACTCCCCAATGCCCCCAAAACTCAGCATAAATATCTAAAACGATTAGCGTAGTCTGTGACTCACTGTCCTTATCATCACAAGCACTCATTTATTGAATGCACAGTAAAATAAAGCATTACCCATAAACACATTGCACTTAAACGAAAGCAACGTCACATTGGTGTGTTGCTTTATTTTCACCATGAACCAGGCACCAGGCTGAATGCATGATAAATGTGAGCGGAAGATCAGTGAAAGAACACGTTCCCCTTTAAGATGCTCTGTCATTCTTGCAAGGAGTTCGGTTACATTAACATTTACATTACCATGTACAAACCCCTGGTTTCCTTCATGTAAAGCCAAAAGATTGGACGCACAGAACGACATCTTAGTTCAGCAACGCAGAGAGCATGCAGCCTGTGTTCGACTGCGGAACACTGGCGCTGGTCACTGGAGGCAACCTGCTCTCGTGCGCGCGCATCCATCCAACTTTCTCTCGCGCGTAATCACATCTTCATCACATCGCCTACCTCTCCACGGTCCTTGCGGAGTTCTCCCGGTATCCCTAGGTTGCCCGCTACTTTGGTGAGCGAATGGGAAGTTTAGTATCCGAGCTGCATCCGAGTTGTTGCTGCGAGGGTGCCTGAGAAGCTCTTTCAGCAGCAGTGTGCTCCGCGCTCTTACGCACAGGCTCCAGCATCCACTCCCTCCTTCCCTCTCTGTCTGTCTTGGCGTGGGATCGGAGAAACGCGCGGCAGGGTGCGGGGGTGTGAGCGGGAGGAACGTGAGACTAGGTGCGAGCCTAGCGCAACCTACCGGGCGACAGTGTGCGAACATGCACCAGTAAAGCCAGTACATTTAACCCTTGTGTGGTGTTCATATTATTGTTACTCAGGCGGTGTTTGCGGGTCGCGTGGTCCCATTGCCTTTTGCAGATTTTAATTCACCCAATCAAAACATTTTATATTAAAAACTTTTATGTTAAATTCCTTTAGCCAAGAAACAAGTGACATAAACAGCAAATATACTTTATTTATTGTTCTTTAACCTGATTTCTTCACGTTTAGAATTTGAACCTTGTGTGGTGTTCTCATTATTGTTACTTTGGCAGGGTTGGTGGGTCTGCTGGACCCATGGCATTTTGGCGCTTTTAATTCACACAATCACACAATTTTATTCTAAAATGTAAAATGTTATGTTTATGTGTGATTTATGTTTGTGTGGGAAGGTAAAGAATTAAGGTAAAGAATCTACTATTTCACACTTTAACAGTAGACCCGAACACCTTGTGTGTAATATAAATGTGTAGGGGGGCGTACGTGTGGGGTCATAAAAATCGGTTCTGATATATGTTTTTCACAGGAAATGAGCCAAGCCCAGTGAATCTCAGCTTCAAATAATAAATGTTTGTTTAATTTTTCTTTTGATGAAAACTGAAAATGCATCCCAGAACACCATAAGGGTTAACACGTTGAATAAATTATGTAGACTATTCAATTAAAATCAAATAAGTATTTCTGGGAATAAGTATTTGACCACTTGCTGATATTGAACCTAGACCACCCACAACGAAGTTAACTTAAGTGCAATAACATCCAAAAACCCAGAAAAAAGGCATTCGCTGACTCCAAAAGTGAGCCGGTTTATAGAGCGAATTATGTGCAAAATTCACATACAAGTAGATCTGTTCTTCAAACAAACACAATCTGCTTTGCAGAGGATAACTTGACTCGCAAACAAACTGAAACCAATTTGCGAATATAACCCCTGCCCCCACCCATCTTCTCACAAAAACGGTCATGCAGACAGTTGTACCCAGACATCGGGTGGCGCTATGCGTCAACTTACGCTCCTCGTCTCCAGAAAAAGCCTACGAGCGAGTGCTTTTTTCAGTCGTTTTTTTTGTTAACTGTAACACAAATGTACAGAAAAGATGATGTACAAAGACAGTCGAGTACAATACAATACTAAAGTAGAATGAATAAAACAGCAGAAGAATGAAAATATTGTATTTTTTAACCCTTGTATGGTGTTAGGATATGTGAGGCCTGTTTTCAGTTTCTTTTTTTTTTATTAATTATTTTTAAATAAACAATTCATTATTTTTTCTGAAATTCAATGTCTTTGGCTTATTTTCTGTGAAGAGCATAAATACGAACAAATTTTCAATGGCCGCATACTGCAGGTCCAGTGGTCCTACCCTCTGTCTTCCTCCTTTCTGGTGCTTCTGTTTTCTTCCCCTCCCTACTCCTGCTATCAAATATCAACACGGTCTGCTCTTACATTCCCGCACACATTCTGTACATTTACCCTCTCTCTCTCGCAGGAACCAAGCTTTATTTTCTCATACCCTGTTCCACCTGCAAATTAGTGGCATAATACTATAAATAAGAGTTTGCCAGTGTGGTTCCTTATCACAACTGATCAATATGGCCAAAGATCATCTGGTGCGAGAACCTTGCAATTGATTTTGGAAGAAAGAGGAACTTGATGATGTCGAGGAAGAGGTTTCAGAATATGAGGATCACATTTCTGAAAATTGTGAAAAGGTTGAGCACCATTTAGTAACAAAATGAAGACGAGTACCCCATCAGCAGCCAGGTCCAGGACCAGAGCAAGCCCACCACTCAGCAAGTGAAGAAAAATGGATGTCAAAAAGGGTGAAATTGAAAACACGTCTTACTAATAAGAAGCCATCTTGGCCCCCTCATTTTTAACTTGTTTTGACTTTGCCACTCCGTCTATGTTATATACAGTCAATGGCCAAGACAAGCTGGAGTGACTGCTTGAACTGGATACATTCATCTATATATATATATATATATATATATATATATATATATATATATATACACACACACACACACACACGCGCACGCACATGCGCACACACACAAATGGCCTCAGGTACTGTTTCTGGGGGTCCTCAGGTGACTTTGAGGGGTCACCTTTGGAGATGACGTGACTGGTAGAGGTTGCTGTTAGGTCAATTCTGGAGTTGGTGTTCCTGGCTGGGGCTGCTTTGGGCCAAATCTGGAGCTGGTTGGAGTTGGTTTGGGCCACCCTTGGAGCTGAAGTGATGTGTCCCTCTACACCTTAAATGTTGTCCTGTTGTCTCATGATGTTGGGGTGACACAACTGCCCTGAGGATGGCACCTGTGCTACATTCTCAAAGGCATTGCAGAGCTAATACGTGGAGTGAATTAAAGGCATACACTTTGTTGATCGACATCCTCAGTGCTTTATTGGTGTTGTTAAAATAGCAACATTGTATCAAAGCAAATGTAAAAATGAGTGCGCTGCCGATTGCCCATCCTCGAAGCATCCCACCAAGTATATGCACTTAAAGCCAGGCGAGTAGAAGAACTAGATTGCATACTGGCAGTTTGTTTGGCCTGGTTAGTTTCTACCTGGGCCTGAGAAAGGTGATTGATTGTATCAGAGAGTCCGTTTTACGAAGTTCATGGTGTCCATTAGTGCCTATGTTCCTTGTTCATAAAATGAGTTATCCCACCAGGGAGATATCTCAGAATCTTCTGGCATTTTTTCCAGTATATTGAGCTGTCCCATTGAAAAATTCTCAGTAATTTCCAAACATAAGGAATGGTAGAAAGCACAAGTCAAACCTTCATATGTAAAAGAATTCATCTCACTAATTATACACCATTGCATTCGTTCTTATAATCAGTAAGCAAAACATCTATCCGTGCCTGTAGCCATGCACATCTGGTTGAATGGTCACTTTGTTGAAAATGAAGCTATAGAACCATAAAACTGCTTTTATTCAATAAAACGAACTTGACTAAAACTGTGTAAGTTCAGTTCCTTAAAAACAAATTTTACCTCATATTTAAGAAGCAACATTTTGGCAGTTGCCTCATTTTATTACATTTGCTGATTAGATCTCTAGCCTGTTTTTGAGTTTAGAAGTTCCAATTTCCCAAAAAACCAAAATCTTCATTTGATACATATCTCTTTACTTAATGTAGATATTCTAATAATTTTGGCATGTTGATATGAAGAGGTTCAGGAATTATTTCTGGGCTTGGTATACAGTGGTCATTGGATTGAGGACAATTTTTAGTATACATTTTAACAAGATGGTTTGTATGTTAAACCTGTTTGATCGTCACACAAAAATACAATTCCTGATTTAATGTTTGTCCAAAAATGACAACATGACACTTAAACTTTTTAATTATACAAAGCTTTGAAAGTTCTGTTCAGCTCTATCAAGCATTGGAGCAGAGTGGCCCAGAGAAGACATGCTGGACTCATAACCCAAAGAACAATTGATGGTAACCGTCCTTTGCTAGTTCATTTTTTTCTGCATTTCCTGAGAGTTTTCAGAAAATTTAAAAGTTTTACAGCAGCTGTTTAAAAAACCATTTGAGCTTAACATTGTTAGTTAACTAGAAATTAATGTGCGAGAAAAAAGTACAGCACTTCAAAATAATCTAATAATTGTAATAAAAAAAATGACCTATCGACATTACTCGGGTCTTGATGATGCACTTCAGTCACTGACAATTTGTTTTTCTCCACTGACTGTCAGATCTTTCCCAGAGAAAACGTGTATTTGCTTGATGAGATTGATTTATTGCTGACGTCTTGTTTTCTTGATAAAAATGACCTCAGAACTCTTTTTAAAAACTAAACGATTGACAGAAAAGGACGAGTACACGTTTAAATTAAGGGAATTAAACTTAATTTGGGTTTTTCTCACTTTACAGAACTTGCAATTCTGTGCCCCAGTGGCCTAATGGATAAGGCACTGGCCTCCTAAGCCAGGGATTGTGGGTTCGAGTCCCATCTGGGGTGAATATTAACTTTGATAAACATGATTATCTACAACCACAGAATCTTCAAAATTGGTGTTGTTGAATAATAACAATACTTTTGACAAAATCTTATATTTTCAGTCCCTTAAAAGCAAACATATCCTCATTTTTAAGAAGCAACATGTTGGCAGTTGCCTGTTTTTATTGTGTTTGCTGAATAGGTCTCTAACCTGCTTTTGAGTTTAGAAGTAGCAACTTCCCAAAAAAAGATAAATCTTCATTACATACAAATCTCTTTACTTAATTTAAATATTGTACTCATTTTGGCATGTTGATATGAAGAAATTCAGGGATTATTTCTGGACTTGGTATAAAGTCGTCTTTCGATTGAGGACACTTTTTAGTATACATTTTAACAAGATGGTTTGTCCGTTAAACTTGTTTGATTGTCTAACAATCCTACAATTCCTTATTTAATGTTTGTCCAAAAATGACAACATGACACTTAAACTTTTTAATTATACAAAGCTTTGAAAGTTCTGTTCAGCTCTATCAAGCATTGGAGCAGAGTGGCCCAGAGAAGACATGCTGGACTCATAACACAAAGAACAATTGACGATAACCGTCCTTTGCTAGTTCATTTTTTTCTGCATTTCCTGAGAGTTTTCAGAAATTTTAAAAGTTTTACAGCAGCTGTTTAAAAAACCATTTGAGCTTCACATTGTTAGTTAACTAGACATTAATGTGCGAGAAAAAAGTACAGCACTTCAAAATAATCTAATAATTGTAATAAAAAAAATGACCTATCGACATTACTCGGGTCTTGATGATGCACTTCAGTCACTGACAATTTGTTTTTCTCCACTGACTGTCAGATCTTTCTCAGAGAAAACGTGTATTTGCTTGATGAGATTGATTTATTGCTGACGTCTTGTTTTCTTGATAAAAATGACCTCAGAACTCTTTTTAAAAACTAAACGATTATTACACGTTTAAATTAAGGGATTTAAACTCAATATGGGTTTTTTTTCACCCAGTGGCCTAATGGATAAGGCACTGGCCTCCTAAGCCAGGGATTGTGGGTTCGAGGCCTATCTCTGGTGAATGTTCACTTTACAATAAATGAAGATAGTCAACCACAAAATCTTTTAAACTGCTTGTGTAAAAAAAATATATTATTTTTGCCCAATTGACTAAACTTATGTTCAGTTCCTTAAAAACAAACTTATCCTCTTTTTTAAGAAGCAACACGCTGGCAGTTGCCTGTTTTTATTATATTTGTTTAATATATCTCTAACCTGCTTTAGAGTTTAGAATTAGCAACTTACTAAAAAAGAGGGATGGGGGATAAGAGAAAGTAAAGGAGAAAGGAGATTTTTATAGCTTCTACTTCCTGAAACATGTCTTTTATGACAAGTGTTTGACGTATTTTTTATGTTAAATCACAAATTTTTCAACGTTTTTCTGAATGTGCTCCCTAGGACCAGGGTTTGAATCTGGGACAAAATATCAATAAAAACTTCGAACTTTATCTCATTTCTTCTTATTATTTTAAATCAATCAATCAATAATTCTAATCTGGCATTCGATTAATTATCTCTTGGTATTTGTCTAAATAGATCTGGTGTCTGAGCACCGTATTTATACAAACTTTTTGAAAAAACAATGTGGTTCAATGTTCCTCTCTAACCTCTCCTCATCATTTATCTCTTATCCTGCAGCTGATGATGATCACTTTTTTGTTGTCTGTGTTACAGTTTACTAACCGTTGTTTCTCCATTTGTTAGTTCCTGTTTTGTCTTTGTTTGTTTTGTTTTGTTTTTCAGGTCCTGTCCGGCGAACCGTTCGTCGATGGATTTTAAGTTTGTATATTCTTTATGCTGGAGAGGTGATTAGCGCCTGGCTCAGTCAGCGAGAGTCCCCTCCGAGGGAACTCCTGTCTGCTCTACCTGATCCCCACGAGGACTTTGTAAAGCTGCTTTGAAAGCAATTGCTAAAGAAGCGCTATATAAAAACTGATTGATTGATTATTATAAATAATACTAGCAATGAAATCAAACCAAATCACCTCATAAATAAAAATGCTTAAGAAGTTTAATTGTATTTATTAAAATGAATTGAGCTATAAAATACACATTGAATCGAAATATTTCAGTTACTGTCAAAAATGTATTCCCCATTGTTCTGTCTTCAGGAGTGTCTTCCAAGAATTTCCGCATGCTCAAATCACAGACACGATGTATCAGAGTCCACCATAGAGTCTAACTCTAATGGTAATATTTGCCCAAATTAGGCAATGCTGATGATGACATTGTATAGTAGTGAAGTTGTGTGGCAGTCTCGGCAGGTGCATGAGTGGTGTTGAACCCTGCAGGATTCATGGTCAATTTAAGTTTTAGGGGACCTTTGACTGGCTTGGATTATAGAGGTAGATTGAGTAGTTTAGGATAAGGGCAAGCTGTTGTTGAAGACAATACTAGCGAATGAACGAGGATGAACTGAAACTGGTGCACAACATCTGGATATTGGTGGCAATACTTTACAGCTCTAGGATGTAGGTATTGCAATTCTATTTTGCCACATAAAACAATCAAATATGAATTTTAATATAGATCAGGGATACTATTTGTAAAGCAACCCTATATAACAGCTGTAATATAGTATGCAATAGAAATATATTTTGATTGACTGATTTCGTCAGACTAATTTCTCAAATATCAGCTAGCAGACACGTGAGTTAGGTAGAAAGACTTTTTCCAATCCCCTATCGTTGTACAAGTTGGTTTAGTAGTCATAAGTGTATCTATTAGTCCGTGACAGTGTCTGAAAGCATTACATAAGACGTAGGTTAAAAAAGTTAAAACTTTGTAGCCGAGCCGCACCAACGAGCGACTATATCCGGGCTGTTAGAGTGAGTTATACAGGTTTCGATCTAAGTTGTGCTGGGACAAGCCAGTAGGAAAAATGAATAGGTAGAAAAGCATATATAGTCAGTAATTGCAGTCATTGTCTGAAAATATTGCAACGCGTTAACATCATGGAAAATCTACCCAGAAAGCTCTATAAAGATTGTACATCGCAAACATCAGACAGCAGGGACCTCAGACTGATTGTACATCGCAAATATCAGCCAGCAGAAACGTCAGATAGGTAGAAAGACTTTTCCAATCCCCTTTCGTTGTATAAGCTTAAACGAAGCATTTGGCAGACGCTTTTGTCCAAAGCAACTTACATTGGGGGAGAGACAATATGCAATCTGTTACACCGCCAAAGTCTATCTCAGCTTCTCATAATATAAATTTTATCAACTGATCAATAAATCAAAGCAGTGAGGGAGTAGAGGAAGAAGATAAAGACAGAGGAGGAAAAAAGAAAGTAGTTTTTTTTATAGTAGGTGTTCCCTGAAGAGAAGAGTTTTCATTTGCTTTTTGAAAGCTGTTAGTGTTGCTGCTTTCCTAACTGGATCAGGGAGTTTCTTCCACCATCCAGGGACAGTGAAAGAGAAGGTTCTGCTGAGAGATTTTCTGCCCTTGTGGGATAGAACCACGAGTCACTGTTCCTTCTCTGAGCACAGGCTTCTGGAGGGCATGTAGGAGTATATGAGCTCATACACTCTGGTTTAGTACAGTCATAAGTGTATCTATTAGTTTGTGACAGTGTTTGAAAGCATTACATAAGATGCTGTAGCTTATTTACAGGTAAAAGTTTAAAGTTTTAGCCGAGCCGCGCTGTCAAGTGACCATTTCCAAGCCATGTCAGTGTCAGAATGATTTAGACAGGTTGCGGTCTAGGGTGTGCTGGGACAAGCCAGTAGCGATTGCTCAGCTACTGCAGCCTACCCATAGTTAGGGGCGTATAAAAGTAGTAGAAGTAGAAGACTACTTGTGTAAAGAACATCGACTCTGCCTGTGCGACTTCACCGAGAAATGTCACAGAGTCGAGGCCCAGTAAGCTATATTCTTGTATCTATTTCTCTTTTATTCCTTTCCTTTGTTTCTCCTGCTACTTTCCTCACAAATCTGCTAACGTGCTTTCAGTACATTCCTGTCATCCTCTCAGCTGCATGTTGCATCACCTGTCCTTGTAGAATGCACTCCAACCCTTCAAACCTTCTTCTGGGACATGGATCCACCCAGAGGACACCGCAATGCCTGCAGCCCTAACATTTCCACCCCGCTTCTCAAGAAACCTACACTCAACACATCACTGGTGGACAATTACAGGCCTGTCTCTCTGCTGCCCTACACTGTCAAACTCATTGAGCGGGTCGTCTTCAATCAACACGCTTCTTTCCTGACTCAGAACAATAAGCTCGATGACAACCTATCAGGCTTCAAGAATGGACACTCAATTGAGACAGCTTTGTTGTCTATGACAGAAGTGGTGTGAGGTGCCAGGGCTAACTACAGATCACCTGTTCTCATCCTACTAGACCACTCAGCTGCGTTTGACACGGTCAACCATCAGATCCTTCTCTCCACTTTTTCTGCAATGGGCATCACTGGAACTGTACTCGACTGGCTCGAGTCCTATCTCACTGGTAGATCTTTCAGTGTCGGGTGGAGGGGTGAGGTCTACAACAGTCATAGACTACTCACCGGGGTTCCCCAGGGTTCAGTCTTTGGGCCCTTTCTCTTCTCCATCTACACCACTTCCCTATCATCCTCATGGATTCTCGTACCACTGCTACTGCTAACACCTACTACTACTACAAAAAAAAATTCCGTCCTCTGTCTTTTCATTTTCTTCCTGCTATGGTGTATTGATCATTTGATACTTCTAATATTAGCGAGCTGAGATAGATTTTGACTGTGTAACAAATTGCATATCGTCTCTCCCCTGTCCTTTTGGACAAAAGTGTCTGCCAAATGCATAAATGTTAATGTGTTTTATAGAAATAATCTTATTAAACATAGGCCACAAAGAAATTATTTATCATTAAAGTACAAACAAAATATAATAACTGTAGAATGGTTGTATACAGCAGCTCTCACGAAGTCCAGCTAAAAATAATTTAATCTAGAGTCTTTGTTTCGAAGGGTCTAAATGCTGGGAAACTTCAAAGCTGAAGTAGCTCTTGAACAGTTCTCGGACAGCTTGCGCTTCCAAAGAAGATCGACAACCCCTGCAATGTTCAAAACTTTGCAATGTTTGCTCACAATCCTCCTCTGTGGCTTGATCATGGTCGTCTGCATTTGGATGCAAAAAATTGCACAAGGCAACAGTAGCTTTGAGGATCTTGTCAGCAACGGTTGGTTGAACCTGTAAAGTTCTTTGAAAAACCCTAAATCTTTGGCTAAGGATCCTAAAGGCTTTTTCAGAAACAGCGTGTGCCTGAGACAAGTGATCATTGAATATGGTCTTGTCTATAGGGAAGGTACTTCGACGCCCAGGGTATGGTCGGAGTAAAAATGGTTTCAGAGGGAATGCTTCATCTGCCACAAAAACATGGTTGACTTTTCCCAGCTCAGGGGCTCCATGAAGTTCAATTGGTGGTGGAACATTCAGTGTTCCTTCTCTAAGATCTTTTCCCAGCACAGAATTCATGAAGATGCCTCCGTCACTGTTGCCTCCATAACTTCCCACGTCAACAACCAGAAAGCGATAATCAGCATCAACAAGGGCCAGTAATACAACAGAGCAGGAGCTTTTATAATTCATGTAGAGAGAAGCAGAGTGTGCTGGGTGCTTGATGAATATGTGCTTTCCACCCAAAGCTCCCAAACAATTGGGGAAATTCAGTTTATCATAGAACCTGGTGGCTGTCCTCCTCCACATCTCTTGAGATGGCTTTGGTATATGTTCATCTTTAAGGGTGTTCCATATGGCATTGCAAGTCTCACTCACAATTGCCCCCACCGTCGACACACCAAGATGAAAGCTGGTTGCAATTGTGTGGTAAGACTCCCCAGTGCTTAGGAATCTGAAAACAAACATATTGCATTTATTACAATTCATTATTCAGTAAAGTCAATGGGAATGTTTACTCAATCTCCTGAATACACAGTTCCCACCACTGGCTTTGAGAGTTTTCATGTTTCACTAACCCTTTTACATCTAAAATATCACTCGGAAGAGCCGTTGGAGCTACACTAGTATAAAATGTGCATGGGACTTTTCTGTCCTCTAGTTTAAGAGGGTTAAATGATAAACAAACATATTTTACAGTGAAGGATCGCTTTGTACACAACTTAGAAGTGCTGTTTTCTGACTTGCACAGCAAATCTGAGGAAAAAAAAAAAAAAAAAAAAGCTGATGTTTGGGAAATAATCTTTTTTCTGTTATATTTAAGAATATAACTTAAAAATATATATAACAAACAAACCTATAGGAAAAAGTACACATTTGATGTGGAATAACTTGCATAACAAATCAAATGCTAATTTTCTTAATTTTTTGTTGATATAAATTATTGGCACCTGTGGGCCTACATGGGTTTATTTGAAAAATGAGTAAGTGAGCTTGAGTTTGGTTGGCCACCTTACAACCGGCTTCAGTTTAAGAGTGAATGTTAAGTGAATTAGGGTTAGGGTTAAGTTAATCTAAGTATATATCAGATCATAGACATTATCTTCTTTAAATGTATTTTACATTAAATAAAACAAAAGCAGAACTGTATTTATAACACTTCTTACTGTCTAAAAAGTCATAGAGCAAAAGACTTGTTCAATGTATAGTCAACCTAGTGATTTTTGTGAATATTATTAACATGCTTATTGATCTAAAAAGTCCTTCTTAATACAATTCTTTATGTGTAGCTATGAGACCAGGACATTTGTCTTAAATAAATACAGTACAATATTATTTTGGCAATATTCTTTTTTGAATATGTGTATACATCTTTTTTTTAAAGTAATTTAAAAAATATGATTATTATCAAGCATTTACTTTTGTATAATGGTCTTGTAACAAACATTTATTCACATTCTCATGAGTGTTTGTCAACTTTGATGTTTTTGTTTATAAATCATTGGTTGTCTGGCCAAGAAATGTCAGTTAAATATATATTGTAGATAAACAGTGATATTTGAGAAGTCAAATAAAGTTTATATGATTTATGGAAAGTCTGCAAGAATATTTTAAACAAAAAAAGGCATGTGCATAAATTTAGGCACGCTTATTATTTTATTGATTTCAATACATTTAACACTAATTGCTAGAACTCAAAATTGGTTTAGTAACCTCAGTGACCTTTCACCATCATACACAGGTGAATCCAATCATAAGAAAGTATTAAAAAGAGGCCAATAGTAAGTGTTTCTCCTATTGTATTATATTATATATTATATATTCTCTAAAGAATGGCAACGTGGCAACCACATCATGGTTTAAGGAAAAATATAGAAAGCGGTCTCAGAGATTTAAACTCTCAGTTTCAACTTTAAGGAATATTGCAGGTGCAGGATGGTGAGAACAGTCACAGTCAAGCCACAGACCAGCTCCAAAGGCCTACAACATAATCTTGCTGCAGATGTTGTCACTGTGCACTGGTCAACTACTCAGTGCTCTTTACACAAGGAGATGCTGTATGGACAAGAAATGTGGAAAAAGCCTTTTCTCTGCAAATGCCACGAACAGTGTTGCTTGAGGTATGCTAAAGCTCATTTGGACAAGCCAGCTTCATTTTGGAATAAGGTGCCGTGAACTGATGAAACTAAAACAGAATTAATTGGGCAAAACAAGGGGCGTTATGCATGGTGGAAAACCAACACAGCATTCCAAGAAAAACACTTGCTACCTACAGCAAAATTTGGCGTTGGGTCCATCATGTTGTGGGGCTGTGTGGCCAGTGCAGGGACTGGGAATCTTGTTAAAGTTGAGAGTGGCACTCAATAGCAGCAGATTCTGGAGAATAATGTCCAAGAATCAGCGACAAAGTTAAAATGGCCCTGGGACTGGATCTTTCAACAAGACAAGTGACCCTACACACTGCTCAAAATCTACTAAAGTAAGCGTGCAGAGGAACAAGCACAAATTCAGGTTTGGGGATTGAGATGGCCATTCCAGAACTATTATCAAAAATGTGTTAAATCAATGTTTTAATAATTTTTTATTAAAGAACATTTTGCACTGTGTGATATTTGAACATGTGGTTTAGGGGTTTAGGTCTCGTCCAATTTAGAGTAAAGATGAAAAATAATGTTTCAATAATCTTTAAAATAACATTGCAATGAAAAACATTGTTGAGCCTTTGTGTTTTAATCAGTCATAAAAGTTGCATGTTGTGGGAGTGAGTGGATTGAGTACAAACAGTGAGATACATATGCTTCTGCAGCAGAAAGAAATACCTTCAAAACTAAAAGTTTACATTATTTTTTATTCAAAGCAGTTATGATCAGCTAGCCTAAAGGACTTATTTGCACTTTTTTTGTTTAAATAATTTGTTTAAAGTAATAACTATTTGGGTTTTGGTCAAAGAAAGTCTGAATATTTGATGAGTATTATCAGAAAGTGTTTGGAGGTTATACTGCCTTCATCTGAAAATACATGTAAAGAATAGTCTGACACTCTCATCACACAGTTGTAAAAATAATGTTTCAATAATCTTTTCTATTCAAATGCATTGAAAAAAAAAATCGTGAGTCTCATAAAACAGGTGTGCGTGGATTTAAACGTAACTAAAGTGTTAGCACCCTTGATGATCTCTGGAAGTTGGTTCCATCTCTGGGCCGCATGGTAACTAAAGGAGTATTTTTCCTGTTTGGAATTTACCCGGGGTAGATCTAATTTATTCTCAGTTCCCTGTTTGGTGTGTATTCACTGATCATGTCTGTTAGGTATTTAGGTGCTAAGTTATGTTTGGACTTATATACGAGCAGCAGAACTTTAAAATCTATTCTGAAGGAGACCGGCAGCCAGTGTTGAGACTTAAGAACTGGAGAAATGTGTTCTGACTTTCTAGTTCTGGTTAAAATTCGAGCATCTGCATTCAGAACGAGCTGGAGCTGTTTAATGGTGTTTTTGGGAAGACCGATGAGAAGAGCGTTACAGTAGTCCAGCCTGCTGGAGATGAAAGCATGAATCAGTTTCTCTAAATCTTGTCTGGAAACAAAGAATCTGATTCTTGCACTGTTTCTAACTTGGTAATAAGCTGATCTGTCACTGATGGGCAGAGCATGTCTGATGAAAGGACATTCAAAGTTTAAGCACTTATTTTACAGAGACAAAATCTGTGTGTGGCCCAGATAAGACAGATTAGGGTGAAGAAGGTATAGCCAAAGAAACGCAGACTGGCACAAAGCTGAAAAGTTCAGAAAATCAAACAATGAGGCAAAAAAAGTGCAGCTAAAGTTTCTTATTCAGAATCTGATTGAATCATGTTATACATTTCTTGGGTGTTCATAGAAATTTCTGTTCACTTAGAACCAAATATTTGAGTTGGTGTAATGTGACTGTTTTATCTGGTTTTCGTACTCTATTTTATTCGGGTTACCTACATTTATTTTGAGCTACCAAAAACTAGAGTGCCTGCCTATTTGATTACGCCTCTCCTGTTTCCACAAAATTCCAAGCGATGATGAATCTGCTGAATCTTGAGAGAGAGAGAGCTCTTGTCGTCCAGTACAAAAATCCAGCTCAAAAGAACTGTTCGTGAGCGAAACGTAACTAAAACCCTGAGCCCAAATTTGAAGATAGATTAACAGCAATATTTGTTTTATCACGCGATAATAATCTGGCACGAAACCGGCCCACCACTAGTTAAAACCAATATTAAAACCATTTTTGTGTAGTTTATTTAATTTAAATTATTTCTTTTTTCCTGTTTTTAAATTCCTCATTTATTAAGGTAAACAAAATGTGTGTAATTCATTTGAAGTTCACTGTATTATGCATGGTGATTGTTAACAACTTTGTTAACTTGTAATTATTTCCTCATAATAATAAAATAAGAAAACATGCGGAAATAGAAAGCATGCATTTTATTTGGCTATAGTGTTGTTAAGTGCTTTTCGCGAGCAGATGGGATTCACAAAACAGAAATCTCAGTACACTGTAAGCAGGATCGGAATGATTCGGAGAGGTTAAGTGTAATTCAGACTGTCTGTGTAGGAGTTTGATGTATGAAAAAATGACTTACTTATTTACTTAACTTATTATTTACTTTTGTGTGTGTGTGTGTGTGTTGTGAAGCATTCCTGAAATGACACAATCATTTGTTAGGGACACTCTGGAAGTGAGTGAGTATGAAATAAAGCTTTGGATGTTGAACTTTGCCACGACATCTGACCCACTTGTATAGAACATTTCGCATGCTTCAAAAAAATGTGAATACAAGTTTTAAAAAGCTCTACTGATGTGTACACGGTCTTAAGTGCACCAAGAAAATTAGCTTTAACTTCAGCGTCAACTATCGGTCATTTCTATTTGCTCCTTTGCAATAAAAGACTTTCTTTAACTTATTTCCATTGGTGACCGTGGCAGAGGCATGTGCCCCGGACTTTTGAGAAAACCCTAACATGACACCGCGAGAATATTTAAGATGCTTTTCTGATGATTACATGTATGTCTTCATGGCCTAATACGTATAGAGACTTTTATGTTTGAAATAATAAAAAACGAACCCACCGTAAACACACGGCGAGCCGCTGCTCTGGGTCAATAGGTTTGCGGAAATGCGTGTGTTCCTTTCTCAATGCAGGCGCCAGCTGCTGAAGTAACTGCTCGAACTCACCGACAGACATTCTGAAAAACCCACGAAAACGTTCGTTATACATTTTCAACTCTAGCATCAGTCTGTGAAATTCCCCATCTTCGTCTCTCTTCGTCGCTCTCGGGTGCATCCAATATCTGCGCTTTTTCCGCAGTCTGTATGTAACCAGAAAAAGAACGAGCTCTTCATCGCTGGACGAGGAAGAAGAGAGGCTGCTACTGTCGCTGCTAATAGAACTAGTACTATCCGTGCTGCTATAAGTCCCGGAGCTGTCCATGTTTGGATTCTCAACCGGCAGAGCTTGTGACTGGATTGAATGTAGCAACAATCATCTTCTGCGTAGAAAGCATTGACATACAACTAGGTTGAAAGGCTCGAACCAGACCGTTTAAAGTTGTGATACGCCGTGTTTTTCTTCTACTTCTTCTTCTAGTGGGGTTTTAAAGCCGTTTGTAAACCTGTTTTTGGTGCGTTACCGCCACCATCTGGTTAGTAGCGTAATATGGAGAAATATAGCGTAGTAGTAGAAAATATTCCCGAAGAACCCTAAGATTATATATATATATATATATATATATATATATATATATATATATATATATATATATATATATATATATATATATTCTGAATATGCTTCTTGTTTTTTAAGAAATGCTAGTAATACTTTGTTTGATCTTATTATTGTGTGATGTTGTTATTGTAATTGGATCTATTTCTTTTTCTTAACTTCTCCAGTCATCATTCTTTTTTCCATGAATGCTCTACATTGAATAAGTGTTCTACAGTTTCATCTTCACCACATTTTATTTTTTATTGGTGATCATTTAATTTAGTATGTCCTATTCTGAGTCTTGTTATTAGTGTCTCTTCTCTTCTGTTTGTTGTACTGAATTACTTTTTCCAAGCCTTTTTCTGTATATTGTACAGATCTCTTCCTGACTCTCCTTCACTGTGCTTGCTAAATTGCTTCTAATCTTTTATTTATGATACTTTTTGCCTCATCTTTGCGTAATGGTATTCTAGTTGATACTTTTCTTATTTTACTGTGTTTAAACTTGTCAGTGCCATTGAACTATCAGAGCAAATTACTGTGTTTTTACCTTTGTTTTTGTCCATCCAATTTATTGCTATGTTGATTGCTGTTAATTCAGTCGTGAAAACACTGAATTTATCTGTCGTTCTTTAATTATTGTTTTATTTTTGGGGATCACTAGTGCTACTCCTGTTCTTCCTGTTTTGGGATCCTTACAACCATCTGTCAATATTTGTAATTTGTCTTTGTAATATTCTATATAATTTATTGCGTGAGTTGCTTTGTGACTTTAAGATTTGTGTCATATTTGTGTATCTTTAATATGATCCAGTTGCTCTATTAGTTTTAAGTTTACTCTTATTAACTGTAATGGCACGGTGGTCTAACAGCTTTTATGTTAGAGACACAATATTCATATTTGTCAAGTCCAATGTATTTTGCCATTCTATTTCATGTTCATTCTATATTATAATAGTTACTTTGGTAATGTTCCCAACAATATATTTTACAGGATGCTTTTCATCTTGCCCTTGAATTTTAACTTAGTAATTTATCATGGTTTTAATTCTTCTCAGTCTTACTGGCATTTCTCCTGTCTCAGTTTTATTGCTGCTAGAGGTGGCGACATGGCTCCTGATCTGAGGGCTTTCATTTGTTCTATTCCTAGTTTCTTTACATGTGTTTCTGCTGCTGACATATAAGTTAAACTCCCAAAATCTAACCGTGGTCTAATTATGCTTCCGTATATTTCATTTTTACGTCCTTCCAAATTATTACTTTATTTATCTGATTACATTTCTTTTTAACACAATCTATATATTTTGACATGTTAGTTTTTCATCAAATATTACTCTTAGGAATTAGATTTCTTTTACCTGTTTCAGTTTTTGGCAATATAATTTTAAATCGATTATTTTATGTTGCTATGCAAAACAGATGATTTGTGTATTATTTATTACGAAAGTAACCATTAGGTTTATGAGCATTTTTAGTGCGCTCTATGGTAAAAAAAGGCACTTTTGACCACAATTTAGCAGATTTTGGAAACAAGAATGACACATCTAAAGGTTGTGCCCAAAAAAAGAACTTATTGATGAACAAAAAACAGCAGGTTTTAGTGTTTTAAGTCATTTAGTCTAAAAGCCATTGAGCTTCAAAATGTATTTTTTGAGCGTTTTAGTGCATTCTCCAGTAAGAAAGACACTTTGTGCTTATGATTTATTAGATATTGGAAACAATAATGACCAATTTAAAGGTTGTGCCCCAAAAAGGACTTATTGAGGTTTTAGTGTTTTAAGTCATTTGGTCTAAAAGCTATTGGGCTTCAAAATGTGATTTATGCGCATATACTTTGGTGAAAAAGGCACTTTTTGATGATTTATCTGTTTTTGAAGACAATAATGACAAATTTAAAGATTGTGCCCCAAAAAGGATTTGTTGATGAACAAAAAACAAATAGTAGGTTTTAGTGTTTTAAATAACTTTGTCTAAAAGCTATTGAGTTTCAAAATGTGATTTATGAGCATTTTAGTGAGTTCTTTGGTGGAAAAGACACTTTTTGTCTATGATTTATCAGATTTTGGAAACAATAACGACAAATTTAAAGCTTGTGTCCCAAAAATGACTTATTGATGAACAAAAAAACAGTTGTTTTAAGTATTTTATTACTTTTCATTTACATTTTCTCAAAATTTCCTGTTGTGTTTGCGGTTTCTCAAAACCTTTCGAACCCACTTTTATCACATACTAAATCACATAGGGTTTAAGGATGAGCAGTGTCACCGCTCGGTCTCATTTAACAGTTGAGCATCTCACAAGTTACAACCACAGTTAACGATGTCCTCCAAAGATCTCGTACGCAAATTGAGAGAGAGAGAGACCTTTAACACTCTTTTATTCACAATTGAGTTTACAAACAACAATTAATCAAAATTTTTACACCATTAAAATGTTTAATAAACATCATTACAAACCAAATGCTCTTAGAAACACCAAATAAGTTTTTCTTCCTCCACTGTACACAAACCTCAAGATGGCAACATTTCATTTGAAATGCTAAAACATCATTTAACTCCTCCTGAAAATTAAAATCAATCAGCGTTGAGTATAGTAGATCAGAATTCCAGTACAATTTACCATCAGTGTATCCAGGATCTGCAGCTCCGAATGCACGCCTCTAGAGTTGGCCCTTGGCATCAATGAATACACCAGCAGGAAACCAGAAAGGACAAAGAAAGTGTCTACTCACAAACACATACCCTACAGCCGCACTTATGCCAGAACAGGGCTTGTTTATATGCCTCCACACACAATCCAGGGTCAGTGTTCTGAATCTATGTGAAGGAGTGCGTTGGCAGTTGCTGAAATCAGTTGCTGTTTCATCAGCAAATTCACAGTTGTCTTTTAACCAAACAACAGGCGTGTGCTGGAATGTCTCTGTGGCAGCTGCTAAAACAACATTTAGCTTGGTTTGAAAAGGGAGGATGGGTGAATGTTTTTATAGGAAACAACTTAAAAATTGAAGGTCGAGCTTTTGAAGGACCTTCAAGAAATAATGAAGGAAAGAGTGAAGTTTTATTGTGCTATTCAGAGCAAATCACCTGGTAAACTGTAAAAAGTTTTGTGTCTTCACTTAAAAATCTTCAAAGTAGCTTCACAAGGACCTAATGTGGATTTACAGTTTATAATAATTCCTATTGCAGAATTTTATGGGTAGAAATAGAATTTCCTTGTACTGTTTACTTTTATTAACTATAGAGTTCTTGAAATCAGGAAATACAATTTTCCGTGTTCACTCCATTAATAGTATAATTATTCACTGATCAGGTACCACTAATTACTTATTATATAAGACAAGTTTAGATTAATTTTGTGGTGAATTAAAATATTTTACTCACCTGTTTTTATGTTGTGGGAACAACTGAGAAGTCAACAGGATATGTAAAAACTAAAACTCTTTTGTATAAATAAAATAAACAACATTGATATGTTTACAAAGGAAAGGTGTCATGTCAAGAAAAAGTTACCTTAAATTACATGCTCTTATCTTGTGCTTCATGGAGATTAAATGCAAGTCAGCCTTTTTTGTGAATGATTTTGGAAAATAATTGAATTACGTTTTTTTGTTTACAAGTATTACGATTTTTTTTATCCTTGTCTCCTCTGTGTTTTTCAACAGTGATGAGTAATGAATCACTAAAGTACGGGAAAAAACTATATTTAGATTACAAAAATGTAAAGCAGGAATTAAAATAATTGTACTACAAAAGTAAACGAACATAACCTTGCACTAAACATTAATATCAAAGTCAGTAAGAAGAAGGGATGTCCCGATCTGATCACGTGATTTTAGACTTGATTGATATCGAAAGTTGCCTCCAGATTAGGACTCTGTTGTTTTTATAATCTTGTATATAAGTATATATGTGTTGTTTTTTTAACATCTATACAAAAACAGCAACACATGAAGCATGTGGCACAACAGCAATTCTAATGACGTTGGCAAACTTTTTGTTTTGTTGTCAATACTATTCAAAATTCTTACTGAGATCTTTTATGTCTTCAACTGCTACTCATGCGACCTTGGAAAATATTACAGGTCATCTGGAGAAGAGGGAAGGTGGCACAGCAGTGAAGGTCTTCTGAAGGTGAAAGCATTTCGTCCTGCGGGGAACGAAATGCTAACTCCCGGTTACAGAATGACCAACTCCACCACCATGCCACGGTTCTGCCTCAAAAACTCAGCAGAACATGCTTATATTCAAGACTTCAGCACAGTCCTGCCTGGTTTTGTTTAAAGATTTTTCTCTGTGAATGTAATGAGAATCAGGTCTGTCATTTTGAAGATAAAGCCCTGACAAATTCAAGAGGATTCTACCATTTGCCGTGCTGCTGATTCAGAGGAGAATAAAGACATCTTTCATAACGTTTTTATATACAGAGATATGTGAGATGAAGCGACGCTCGTCTGTAGTATTGGCTAGGCAGAATCTGGAGCGATTTTAACCCTAGTTGCTGTTGTGGAAATGGTTGAGTGTGCAGCTTGGAGATACAGTAGAGTCTATCATGCCAGTTGCAAAAAAAAGCTCTTGGAACTTGAGCCTTAAATTTCATCAGATCGTCTAGAGTCTGGACTTTCAGTAGCAGGCTGAAAGGCATGGCAGCTAAATTTTTAGTTCAAATCAGTAATACGGTCAAGAGTTTGTCTCCACTATCAATATTTGTACTTAAGATTTTCTTTTAGTTTTGTAATGTAGGGGGATAAAAAAGATGGCTAAAGGAAAACAGGCTGGAAAAGGTGACACAACGACTAATGAAGCTTTATGCCAGGCTCTCCAGAGTTCAGATGCTAAGTTATCTGACCTTGAGTTGCGCTCCAGGCGTCGCCTTCCAGGTGTAACAATCTCTGCATACACAATATTACAGAGGGAGCATCCATCAAACTATTGAAGCCTTCCTTGAGAAAAAACCTGAATTAGTGGACACCCAGAAAAGGAGGGCTTACACGCTAATTAGGAGGATTCCCTGAGAAAAGGGATTCTGGTTTCATACAGGGAAACTCCCCTTCTTCTTTGAGATAAGCCCAGTCACATATGAAACTGTGGATGAAGCAGCTGAAGACCAAAAAAAGGGGGATTCCAGGAATTCTGGACAAACAAGTTTCGGAAAGGAGTCACTAAATGTTTTGGCAAAGAGTTCAAAATACAGTAACTCAACATAACTACCAGACCTGGATAAAAGAGCAATTCCTGAGTTTTCAGCGTCTGAAATTACTTAGTAGAGAAGGAAAAAGGTTGAGTGTCGTACCCCTGCCAGTGTGGGTATTTCCCTTTAAAGCAAAGCGCCAAGCTTGCGACTGAGATTGGTGGATAGATTTTCACGAGACTACAATGATGACAATACACTCCGATACGAGTAGTGTATAGTAAGGCAATGCCTGTCAGGACTCCTCCCCGATCAGCTGGTTCTATGTGTTTGGTTTGTTTGTACTAGCCAAATGTTCCTTTGTTTGTGCTCCTGATTGTTTCTCTCATTCAGTTAGTTGGTTGGTTTCACCTCTCTTTGCTCATTCTCTCCTCATTATCTCCCCTATTTATTCCCTTTGTTTGTGCTTTTTTTTACCAGATTGCTGTTTGCTTCTGACCCTTCAACATCAAATATAGGTGAACTGTATGTTTTTAGTTAACCTTTTTCTGTTTGACTCCAAAACTCTCTCCCTACCTTCCCAGCCTTTCTGTGTAGTTCTCGGCTTGCCCGAAGTCTTTGCTCTTGTGTTGCCTGAATTTATGATGTTTTGGATACTGAGACTGAGACATTTCCTTTAAAGGAATTTTTCTATTTAGCTTTTTTTGCTTATGGACTGATTTTTCTGATTTTTTGCCTTCTATAATAAACTATTGCCTTCACCTGCTTTTGGGTTTTCTTTCTGTTTACTGGCCCTGACAGACTTTGGTTATGTAGATCTTGGAAGATCTTTGCGTGTTCAAAATGATCAGGACTTCAGTTTGCAAATTAAATAACAGAGGTTTAATATTCTGATACAATAAGATCATACAGCTGGGTGTCCTCTGCAAAGTGCCAAGAGAAGACAGTTTCTGCATAGTGTTCAGAAACATTTATATCATACAGCTCCTCCTTTCTCATCTGATCGTCCATCCTCGAGAGAGAGAGCGGTGAGGACCACGTGGACAGTGCAGTCCTAGGCAGTGTAGTCCTTTCTTCCTGTTTCAGTTATGCTGTTTTCTGAGAAATGCAGCTCTACACACCCCCACCCTGACCTTCAACAGAACTTTCAGATCCTCTCCCATCTATTCATATCAGGAACTTTCCAGCCCTGCTTCTAACAAGCCATTACCCACACCTGGATCTACACAATATAATCTGAATTAATGTCCTTAAAGACTAACAGTCTGCACGCAGGCAGTCTGTTTCACTGGAGAGACTTTAGTTATGGCTTGTTCTCTTTTATATCTAACTATTTTCTGACTATTCTAATACACACATCAAAACACCTATTATTTCTAATACAATATAATTATCATTACTGGCCTACTAATGTAAAACCCCCACCCACTAAATCAACGATCCCATATACAATTATCATTTACTAGCATACTAACAAGAATCCCTTAAACCCCCACCCATCAAATCAATAATCCCATAATGAGTGGAGAAAGACTGAAAATGAATGTTTCTTTTGATTAAGCTGTAAAGAAGTTCCGTTAGCAGTTGATTATATGACAGAACATTAATAAGCATTGACAGCTGATGCTGATCACCTTTTTGTTGTCTGTGTTACATTATTCTAACCGTTGTTGTTCATTTATTGCTTTCTTTTTTGTCTTTGAAGCTTTCATTGATGGATTGTAAGTTTGTATATTCTTTATGCTGGGGAGGTGATTAGCACCTGCCTCAGTCAGCGAGGCTCCCTGGGGCCTCACAGAGGGAACTCCTATTTACTCTACCTGATCCTCACAAGGACTTTGTGAAGCTGCTTTGAAAGCAACTGCTAAAAAAAGCGCTATATAAAAACTTTATTGCTTGATTTATTGAGCCGCTTCAAGTGAATTGGAACTCCCCTTGTTTTCATTGTTGATTCTAATTGAACTACTCTGGAATTATGGTGTGCTATTCTTTAGTGTTATTATTCATTGTTCTTTTCAGTTGTGTGGCTTATTTTGTTTCTCTAAGGATCTATTTTATTGATCTTAATTTGATTTGACTTAGGTTGTTTTTTTTTATTTAAGTTTTTGTCTTTAGTTATATTCCGTGCTGATCTATTGTGACTAGTTACTTATGGTTTCAGATTTATTTAGATTTAAATATAATATTTCCATTGTGTTTCACATTTTACTTGTGTTCACAGGGTCCTCCTCCCTGTTGCTCACGTTGCGTGTGTGTGTATATATATATATATATATATATATATATATATATATATATATATATATATATATATATATATATATATATATATATATATATAAATAACGGAAGACAACTACAACACTTTCACAGACATTTAATCCCAGCTTGTACCCCACAAAACAAGATCATTCATTCATCACTTCCTGCTTAATACAGCGCTATATATCTCCAATTTTACTATTCCATCTATTATTAATAAAGTTAAAACAACCAGACACACAGAACATTGTGCAATATATTGGCAACAGAAACAATCATACAGTGATGTGACACTAAAAATATAAAATATTGTGTATATATATATATATATATAATATTGACAAGACCATTACCATCAGCATAAAACCTATAAATATTTTTGCTACTTTTTGGCCTAGAAAAATAAATGTTCCTTGTTAAAAGACTTATCTACCTTACAGGCTCTTAGTTGTTTAGTCAACAGTAGAGGGCTCTTTTTCTCATACCTGGAAACTCCAAGTTTTTAAGTGATTTTATAGACACAAATACCTTTATCAGGCATGTTTAATTAAGAGTGGGACAAAATTGTTACTGCTTGCAGCCCTCAGTTTGGTGCACTTTAGAGCAAACATAGTGAGTCTTGAAATATCCAGATTGATTTTTGTTTAACACTTTTCGTGCATAAACACCAAAGTGGGGACTACAATGGAAAATACAATATTTAAAAACATAATGTTTTGCTGTGGTAAATGACTTGTGTACTCAATTTAAAACATGTAACTGGTTAATTTAAACTATTCATAAATATATGTCTCATTTTGTAAAGTTGCCCGCACCCAGTACAGTCCAACAAATAGTTTCCAGCTGTCAAATAAAACATAAACAGAATTTTCTGTTTGTTAATAAGATAAAAGTAATATAAAAACAATTTGAAGTAGTTTTGTTCTTGTTCTTATCTCTGACAAACACCACCTCTAAAAAATTCTCTGTCAACTTTTTTGGGATCCTTTGTTGAATCCGTCCTCCTGTGGTCATTGGTATCCTTCAGTGCACTAAATGTATGTAAATGAGGGCAGATGCCAGGATTGGTTTTGTCTGTGTGTGTTTTTTTCACATGAACTGGAACGTACAAAAAGGATATGCATGAAAAGTCCAGTTTTCAAGGGACTGAGCTGCAATTTGTTGTCTGACTGCTCGTATAAAGGAAGCCTATGAGTTCTGGAATGCTGCAGGGATGAGTGAAAGGCTATGTTAAAACTACAGGTCTTAAAACTCCGTTCAGTTTTAGTTTTTTTTGCTTAAATCTTATTTGTTTGATCTAGCCATTGAATTTAGTTTTATTCAATGATACATATGCGTTATCGAGTCAGGATTATGCAAAATAAAGTGTTATCACAATGAAATTTATCTAAAAAAGCCAATAACAAAAACATTCTTATCTTGGCAACTGTGGCATTATTTTTTACAATGCAATAAACATGTATGGCCAAAATATGAATGTTGGAGGTACAAAAGCCTGTTTTAACAAAACACCAGCAACATGAGATTCTGCTGCTAAGATCACGAGTCAATTCTGCTGTTCATCTGTGTTTCAGTCGATCATAGCTGTGATAGTAACACACAGGCAAGCTAATAGACCACTAGGGATGTTAGCTAATGAAGTTAGCAGGCTATTTTGTCCTGGAGTATTGTGCACAACTTTAGGCTCACTAAGAATTCATCTCGCTAATTCTCAAATAAGAAGGAAAATTCTTGGGGATGTCAGTGTCACTGGGAGCGTATAAGACTCGTGCTTTGCTCAGTGTGTTTGCTTACGTGGGTTCTTGATTAGCTTCCGGGAAGACGATTTGCTGAATAATAGCCCAGAACACACTGTTCAACTCCTGCTTCATTTGACACTTTCTTTTATAACTCGATCAACTTTACATCCAAGCCATTAGCCAAGACCACCTCCCTTCTCTCTTTTCTGCACTCTCTAGTGCCCCCTCTCCTTTAATAGTACCAAATAATATTAAGAAAGAGATTGTGACAGAATATTGGCAGTAGATGAATTTGAAGTTGTAATGATGAGCGTGACTGCATGCAACATGAGTGCTGTAATGCTAAAAATCAGATGTTTCAGATTGAGGACCACATATGAAAACGGTCCGAGTCAATAAAAAAAAACCTTCAGACTATATTGAAAATATTAGATTAGGCTGCAGTCTGAACATAGCCTAAGGACAGGTTTGAGAAAATATAGCAATTTGGTGGTGAGCCTTTCCTCGCCTCTTCTTTCTCTTAAGGTCTCTACACACCTATGCATCTGCTGCAAGCGGGGGCTGTATTGGAGTGGATTTTTTAGGGAAGTGATTGTGTTAAAGTGACCAGCCAGAAAAAAATGCAGTTCGTCAATGCGTCAGTTTTCAAGAAATGCTGAGAGTCTGTTTTTTTCATGCAGTGCATCGAATCTCTATGATTGGTTTCCCTGTTCACGTGATTGATGTTACCTGACTTGCCAAATGATAATGTTAACGGCACACAATGCCCACACGAGATGAACCAAGAGCAAAAAAAGACAAGAAGAAGAGTGTGCCCGTGTTTATCAGTAAAGCGATCATTCGTAAACATCTAAAACACACAACTTTTTTTGTGTTTTTTTATTCCATTAAATTATAAAGGAATGTTATTTTCAGTGAATGAGTCAGCTCTGAAGGGACATAATATCGCTCGTTCATAGCAGAGACGTGATATAATGATGCAAATGATGTCACTCCTAGAGCTTAATCACAGCACAGTCTCAGTCATTTCTATCAGAGGAGCTAGAGCTGTTTGCACAGCGCATTTGGGTTAAATGATCTTGTTCTTGTTACGTAATGGAATTAATAAATAAGAATGAATAAATGTGCATTCGAGTTTGTATTGATTTCTCTGTCTACTCGTGCATTAACCAGCATCACTAACCCAGGCAGAAAAGCTCTCTCTTATCTCCTCTTCACACATCTTTGGAAATTAAGAAAATAACTAGAAATGGAGGTAGGGAAACTAAGTACGCTGTTATAAAAGGTTTGTTTGCCAGAGAACGGATAGTTAAGGATTATATTTGCAGACAGATTCACTCTTCTTCTTTTATATAAACGAGCCTCAAGTACAAAGTTCACTTGCAGTTTACCAAAGCGCCATCTAGTTTTCGGCTGTCAAGGTGGTGCAGTGGGTAGCACGGTTGTCTCACAGCAAGAAGATTGCTGGTTCGAGCCTCGGCTGGGTCAGTTGGCATATCTGTATGAAGTTCTCATGTTCTCCCCGTGATCACGTGGGTTTACTCAAGGTGCTCCGGTTTCCCCCACAAGTCCAAATAATGCGATACAAGGGTAAAAACGATTGTCCATAGTGTTCAAGTATGTGTGAATGATTCCCAGCAATGGGTTGAGGTGTGTAAATCTGCAGTGCAAACATGTGCCAGAATAGCTGATGGTTTATACCGCTGTGGCGACCCCGAAAGGGAAAAAGCCAACAGGAAGATGTATGGATGGCCGCTGCTCGCAGCATATTCTGTTTAGGTGTGTGAAGACCTTTATACAACAGTAAACAAATACATGGAATCGCTCAGCTTTAAACTTAGTTGTATGTCGGGGTTGAACATGGATTTCTGGTGTACAACATGTGGATTAGTCAGAATCAATTTTGGTTGATCTATTAATTTAAATGTTGTGAATTGCACTTCAAAGTCCTTTTTAAATGAATGTTATAGTACCTTGAATTAGTTTGAAGCCATTTCATTCCACACCTCCTTCACCATTCATCTGAACCACCACATCCTCTCTCTCCAACGTGTCAGCGGTTAGTGGGCAGGGGTGAATTTCAAAATAATGTATCTTTTCAAGTTTGCTATGCTTTTTATGCGCAGACATCACCTTAGTAAAGCAAAAGCCATGCTCGATCTCATTCGGTATGTAGGATGTTCTCATATGGTATCCAGATCCAGTGCTTTCCTGGGACGCTGAGAGAAAAACCACCAACTCAAAATGGGATTGGTTGTTGTTCATAGGACTGGTGTTGGTGAGGGAGTGGAAGAATGTCAGAGGAGACAGGAAAAGAGGGCACAGCTTCTGGCCCAGGTTGTCAATGCTGAATTCGACTGGGGTCTGGAGGAGTTCGTGGTCATCTTGTTTTTGGTAGAGGACAGCGCTCACTGAGACATCAACTAGGGGTCGAGGTAAAAGGTTACAGACACGAAACATCAGACAGCGCTGACCTTTGACCTCACACACCACAGCCTTAGGGCTGAAAAGGATTCCGTCACAGCGCTTCTGAGGGCGAGAGAACTTGGCAACAAATGCACCTAAGGGGTCATAAAAAGAAGAATGAGGTGTTTAATGGATTTAACATGATGTAAACTTTAAAATTAATATACTAACGTTTTAAATAATTATGATTCAACTTCAAATTAATGGGATAAAAACTAAATTCACAATTAGGATGCTTTTACAGCCCCCATTAACTTCATCAAATGCCACACATAATATCTACAGAGTTTGTGCATTCCTCAAATTTTATTTCTTTGAGTGCACCTTCTAAAGTCAAACTTTACATTTTTCGCAGAAAGACTACCATACGTTCATTAACTGAGACCCTTAATCTTTATGTAGAACCTCTGGATAAAGTAACTTTTTTCATTAAACAGGAATTATTATTATTAAAAGTATTATTTATTATGATAATCAAAACCTAGAGATGGCTTCTGCAAAACTACTGTTTCGGCACTGTTCCGAGATCCCGGAGCTCAGACACTTGAGTCATGTGACTTCTGCTTTACAAAACACCAAGCATTTTGAATAAAATCACATTTGAATCACATGGGTTTAGACGAACAAAGCTTCAAACTTTCAGAACATTTGCTTGTCATGACTAATGACTAAAAAGTGCATTTAGGATGCATTTTAGCCTGGAAAAAATTAAAGGACAATTTTTATTTTTCTAATTTTTATGTACTTATATATTTGTGTGTCCCACCTGAAATTATTGCATATGAATGGTTACTCTTTGGATTTCCTCTTATATCCTTTAAATAGAAAACATATTTTTTGAAGAATGGAGATGGAATACTTTTTTTAACACTGTGGAGATGGACAGTGTTCAAGTGAGCCACTCATTGTCATCTGTGGTCACCCAAGTGAGTCGCTTTTGTGATTTTGACTTGGAGACTAACACCGACAAAAAAGCTGAGACTAGTTATAAATTAGGGTTTTTGGTCAAACAGAATCACTGCATTTAGGAAAATGGTTATTGTAAATGTATATTATAAGAGAATGAAGGTGATTTTGGCCTCACATAAGTGTATTCCTGCTGCTGGACACTCCCAAAACCAAAGCCTTTCAAAATATTTATAGCTGCACTTTAAATTGCAGTTTTTTAGTTATTCTGTTCCACAAAAAAGACACCAGCATCTTTTTTAAAACAAAAATGTATCTTAAATATGAAAAGTAATGTTTCCCAGTTTCATCCGCTGCATAAAAAGTGTACCAGAAGAGTTGGCGGTTCAATCAAGAAGATGGATGGATGGATGAAAAGTAATATAATAGCTTACACACTTGATCTAATACAAAATGAGTTAACTAATACCTGTATGTTAGTGTTTATATGGTGTTTAATAGAAGTTTAGAATGAAAGTGATATAACCGGTAAACATAACCCTAGCAAATTCAGTCTAGTGCCTCAGCCCACTGACAAACATATTTACAATACTCTCTTGACCGTCATTTTGTGCTTACTCATTCTTTCTTATTGTCTGATCATTTACAATCTTTTGGCCCATTCACTGCTTCTATGGAAAACAGCAGCTGTAGCCAATAATAAGTCCATAAACTCGATTATCATTTGGGTTTCAGATAAACCTCAAAGATAAGCTACCTTGTGTTTCCAGGAATGAACACAGACACAAATAATATATTGAAAATAATATTTTATATTGTAACAACTGTATTGTTATTGTAAGGAATTAAAATATGTTTTCCCAGTGATCGCTTCGAAAGGAACAATGGTCTTTTGAAGTAACTGGACTCGTTTTTTCAAATGCGTGCCAAATCAGATAAGAGAAAGAACTCAGTGCTTACAACATGTTTGTGTGAGGAAAAACCAACAAGTTTGTTCTTTTGATGCTGAGTCAGGAAAGGCCCAAACGTTTACATTTCAAGAACGTTAGAGCCGAGAAATCTAGGCTAAATGTTAAGATGATGTGCATCATACTGTGTACTGAATCTACATCTGAGTCTATTTAATTAACCAAACCCACAAGCCTTTGTTTCACACCATAATGCCTGATCTCTCACCTTTATCCCTCAGAGAACCAATCATACACAAAAGCATCTTGTGAAATAAAGTTTTTTTGCAGAAGGACAGCCTTCCAAAATGAAAGAACCAATCAGTGTAATGATGTAATTTGATATTGATATTTCGAGTATTCAAAGGGAATTCTCCCTAAACTCGATGAACTCATGTGGTGCGCAGCAACTCTCTCAATGATCAGGTAAAACCATGATTAAGTTTTCTCTTTGTTATTGGGTTAATCAGAATACACTTTTAGCTAGATATCTATTATCCTTGAGATTAATTTATACTTTATGCTATGCTGAATTTAATGTATTTGATGATTACACTTTAACTAGAAGTGAATTTGTTTATGATAAACCTGATTAATGAATGGACATAATCGTTTGTTATGTCGGAGTTTGTCCAGAAATCATTATTTATAATAACTTCTGTTGTATCGTCTGTTACCTGAAGTGCCTCGCCCAGAGATTGTAGGCTTATTGTTGTATTTAAATGTATTACCACAGACTAAAAGTTTTAACTACTGGAGAATACTTTCATGACAATGAAATGTTCTGACAGTAATATCGCGCTTGACCCCTGCAATCTCTGTAAGAATCGTATTCTAAGCCTTAAGTATTTATTATTCAGGGTTAATAACGGTTTGTGCTGGCGGAATCTAAATTCTAGAGTCAGAATTCTGTGAAGCGATACGTATTATAATCCCTTCAGCAATTAAAGTACATGTCTGTGACCGGCTACAGATCATCAGATCTTAAGTAAATTAAGACTTTTGAAAAGCGACAGTGTTCTGAATCTTAGGAAATGTTAAATATTGATTAGACAATTTTTAAGAATCATTATGTCTTTGTCAATTACTATAATTAACTTTAAAAGTTGATATAACGAGAGGAGAGAAAATAACTTGACCATGAATGATTAATTTTAATGGAGTCAGATTTAGAGATTTTATTGGTTTTACCCAAATATTAAAGACTTGCACGTTCATGTGTATTTCCCTGTTCTTGCCATGTTTATCCAGCAGAGAGCAGCAGAACGCAACCTCACCTTCCTGCCACCTTTGATTCCGTCTTTGGGCAAATGAATGGTGCCTCCCATTATACTTGAAATCTATATTCATGAATAAGTCCTATGTTGTGTTTCTGCCTCTGTGTCATGTAAACCCTGTGTGAAACGTTTCTGTACATTAGACCTTTGTACATTTATCAGAAAAGCAAATGTATCTGTTATTCATTTTTTAATTTAAATCACCCTCAAGTTCATTTATTTACCACTGGACGTGCTGAAACTGTCAAAAAGTAAGCAGGATCATTAGAATTTTGGTTGAAACATTAATGAAAAAGCGTGATGTGCAATGTTAATAAAATCAGTTAACTTCCAGATTGAGATTGCTGTTATGATAAAGATTTACTCATGGTTGATTAATTTAACACATGGGGCAAACATGCAAAAGCAGTTTGAAAGTGTAATGTGGTGTTTTTCATAAGCACACCCATGCACTGATCTGTAAGTTTAGCTTTTCAAAGGTGTTGTTAAAGGTGTCTATAAGAGCTGCAGCCGCTATCACTTGTTTTGATAATTGATTCATTAATTGCGTGAATAATCAGATAAGCTATATCCATTGTTTCATCTGCTGATTTTCAGTAAAATTCAATAATAGATCTATTGCAAGCTCCTTCACAATATTCTGACCTTAAAGACTGGCAAAAGTTTCGAATTCAAACTCAAATATGTACATTTTTCTCATAGTAGATGAGAATTACTGAGGTTCATCTAAAAATTAAAGAGAAAGTTTTTTTTTATTCCAACAAATTAATTAAATGGAAAAAAATATAATTTTGAAGTATTTGAATAAAGTGACTAGATTTTGTTGTGTACAACATATATAATTATATACTTGATTTATTATAAAACATTTTTCCTTAATATAAGTTAATAAAACAAATAAACTTAAAAGTAAATTAGATAAGTTTTAATAGATTACAACTTTCATTTTGGGCTTGGTCAAAAATATGTTTCAAATCAAATTTCCACAAAACTGTCCACATCTTTACTTCTGGTTTTGGTAAATAAAAGCAAGTTTCTGCTTTCAGAGTTATAAAAAAGGTATTCATAACTTGTAAAATTAGCTAAAATCTCAGACTAATTATTTCTTTAACTTAGTCATTACCAATAAGAATTTTCACATTTAGGCTGGAAAAACCGTTCAGTCATATGAATTGAAAATTTCAATGATGATTTTGTTTATTAAAGTCATTATTTTTCCACTCCCAGCTCAACTTTACTCAATCTTCTCTTGTTTTGTGTTCTGCATCTACACGATGTTAAAGAACTAAAACTGGACTCAACAGAAAGGGCTTTCATAATAAACTTACACAAAAACTATGTTTAGGTTAGAAAGAAACCGTTTTGATGTACTTTGATGTATACCCCTGAGCCAGAGCGGTAGATGTACAGAGTGGTGTTAGTGTCTGATCTCCCCACCAGGCAGTCATGGGATGGTCATAGGGCTCATGGAGGGCCTTAATTGCTCCTAGCAAGCTCTCAGAACCCATCCTCTCTGTACGTGTTTAATTTAGCAGGTATGCTGTAGGTATGCGGTAAATGTTAAAATAAATACCGAGTTAAGCCGACTATTTTAACATTCAATCTTGATAAATTTTTTGCATTAAGAGTTGCATTTAGACTAAATGCGTTAAATATGTTTTTGGAGGGAACAAAAGGTTCTGCATTTTTGTCTGAATAACAAATATCTTCATGTTCTACCGTTTGAGACAATAATAATACTTATTGTCTTAGGATTAGGTTTGCCATTCACAACGTTCAGAAAGATCGTTTGCTGTAGTTATAAGATATTTCATGTCTGTTTATGCCCCTATATCATGTGGAGTGCCTTAAAGGGTCAGTGACATTTTGTTTTTTTTTATAATATGTTGTTCACATTGGTTTAATTGTATGGGAGTTGTGATTCTTTTACTTTTAAAGTCTCTATTTTTAATTCAAATGTAATCTCCTCGTTTTCTCACCCAAGCTTATTCCGAAAATGAGCTGAGATTTTCATTCGACAAACTTCGTAACCACTCCCCAGTTAATCACCTATTGGTTAGGGATTTACATATTCATGACGTGTATGCAAAGTTACTGTCTGACGGTCAACATAGATTCGAAAGATATTAGAGGGATTGAATCCAACTAACACTAACTTTAACACACAAACACAGAGGTAGCAACATGGATAGACACTATAATGGTGTTTGGAGGGAAGTCTATTATACAACCTTTCCTCTATGAGCCAGAATCATGTAGATGTTAATTGAGCATCTTCTTTTAATCCTCGTTGGTATATAAGATAACACAAGTCCAAGTTGTATGCTGCTCACTCCGTCTTTCACTTTGTTTGATTCGCACACGTTTGTTTCTGGATATTACAAGAGAAGGCATTGCTTTGTAGATAGTGAATTACTTCCGGGGGAGGGACATCGGCCCTTTAATGTCCAGCCGTGACATTACAATGGGACTTGTGTGAAACACATTTGTTTTTTTCCATCACGTCCATAGTTTGATTTTTTATCCAATCTACTCTTATAAATCACTATGAAAGACACAAAAAAGCTCACCATTGCATGACCCTTTAAGTGTCTTGGAAACATCTTCAGGTGTTTTAGAGTGTTTCCTACATGCTTGCTGATGAAATCCAGCTTTATTAAGCTTTCAACCAAGATAAAAATGTAAATCTTAACAAGCTTCTGGGCTATTTTCACAGCTAAGACTCAGGCCCTGATCATGATTGGAATTCTCATGATTGGAAATGTCCATTCCTTGTCGATAATTCTAGGTGTGGTTATTAATCAGGGGTTGAATCCTGAGGGCCATGTCAAATCTTTGATATGCAGTAGCTATTTTCAATGTAAAAAATACAGCTAAGATCAGGTCTGTTGTGTCTTAGTATGAACTGGAAAAGATAATTCATGATCTAATCTTAAATTTTAACTATTTTAACACATGCCTCCATGCAACCATGCTTGTGTAGAATTTGGCCTGTTTTCTTCTTTTGCATTTGCTCCGTGGCTGTAGAACACACCGTTTTATAGACAGGAATTTCCAGCTTGTTTAATTTAGTTTTAGTGTAGCAGAATTCTATTGATTTTGTTCTGGTTATTTGTTTGTATGTGTTTTATTTTTGTCTTGATTTTTAAGACCTAAGCCTGAATTTGTTAGGTTAACGAGTGATGTGCATGTTAAGTAAAAGGCTAGGTGCAGAGTAACAAATATGTAAGTAAGTATTAGAATCTGTATAGAGAAGGCAGAGTGAGTATGACTGGTAGTGCGATAGAGAAATCTTTCAATCATATTTCCAATTTTTCACTTTTGCACCCATTTGCAGTCACGCCAAAATTAAGGAGTTTCCTAGAGTAGTCACTTGAGGGAAACCTAGAAGGAGATTACTTATAGGGAAAGTCCTTCACTCAGGAAGTTCTGAGCATTTTACAATTCTCTGTCTGAACACAGCTTAAAGCACTTTGTGAGCCTTTTCTTCAAAAGGTACTCTATGAATAAACTACTACTACTTCTACTACTACTACTACTACTACTAAAATGTGTATGTGCCCATGTATGTCTGTGTGTATACACAAACTTACTAAATATACAGTGCATTGTACCAAGTTTCACTGTAAACCAGAATTTTGAAATTGTGTACCAGTTATAAATGCCTCCAGCATGAGTCCCAGCAGCATCTGTAGGGCAAGTAGGGCAATGGCGGTTGGGCAATCAGCATTTGGGTACATGGTCCCATACCCAATAGTCAGCTGGGTTTCCAGAGCAAAGGAAAAAGCAGCCGTGAACCCATTCACATGTTTAACGCACAGCACGTGGCCATCTGGAGGTGAGTCATGATCGGGTATTTCAAGATCACCGTTGACCCTAGCAAGCAAGTACCACAACACAGCAAACAGCAGCCAGTGAAGCAGGAAGGAGCCACAGAAGGCTAGCACCACCCATCGCCAGCGTAATGCAAGCCAGGTGCCCCACATGTCCCTTAGGGCACTGAAACAAGTCTGTCTCGCACCACTGTTGTACATCTGACTCCGCCCATCTTTGCTGACCAGCCGTGGGGGATGGAGGCTGGACATGAGAGGGTAGGTAGCCTTTGACTCATCTGAGGTGCTTGTCATGGTGCAGGTGATACCTGGGAAGATAATCAGAAAGCAACCAATGTCAAACACTAAAACATGTTAGTTTTAGTTCAAATGAAAAGCTGATGTTTTTAAGGTTATATATCTATAACTATCTATAATACATCTACAACTGACTTATCCAACTACAGGCCGATCTTTGTTTATTTTAAAATATTACAGAAGTTTATAATAAATAACAATCTCCAGTGCAAAAAAAGCTAAATAAATCAATTTTGATTGATAGCATCCTTGCAAACTGTTCATCTTCAAAATAATTTTTTATTAAGGTTCACAGTCAAAACAGCAATATAAAAGGATATAAAGGCAAACATTGCCGTTTTTGAGAGTAAAAGGTCCAGTGTGTAAGAAATGCAACATAAGAAATAACAAAAAAATGACTCATGTTCATATCAAACACTAAAATCAAAAGCAGTATTCCAGCAAGAATGGATTAACTTTTTACCCTGGCCAACCCATAAAATCTGACTCACCACCCCCAAATTTCCACAAATATTTCTCAAATTGAAAACACTTTACTCAATATATTCTTTGCAGGCCAATTTGGAGACCAGTACACCAGAACATTTCTTATATCTGTGCTCTTTTTGATCAAACATCTTAATACGCCTCTCAGAGACTCTCGCGGGTCATGCAGAGCACCTGTCAACAGCATCGACTTGACCTGGTGGAAGCTGTAGCCATTTAGTTTCAGAAGACAACAGTATCTGCCTTTTAACGAGTAAAAGCAGTCTTAAAACACGCACAAGGATATAAAACATGTAAACATGGTCGCCTTTTTTCTGATGTTACCGAGCAGAAGTGGAAAGATTTGCAGAGTGAAGTGTTTTTGTTGACGTGTCTTAAAAAAGCCCACTCAGATCTTCGACGTGACATCAGTGGAAAAGCAAGTAACAGGTGTTTGAGTTGAGCTGAGATATGGTGAGTGGAGTGGAGCGGTTACCAAAATCTGGTGGAAAAGTAGCAATAAAGTAGTACCAGGGATGTAAGTGCTGCCACCAAATCCATATGCCCCAGGAGTATTTTAAAGGAACCACTGGTGCTATGCAGACTCTGCTGACTGCCAACATCAAGGTTTGGGTGGCATCTAACAAAAGGCATGCTTGCATGCTCAATGAGTTCAGCTCCATTCTAGAAAACATTTATGAGAGATTGACCCAAAACCTTCCATGTCAGCTGGAAGGACCGGTTCTATTACTCCTTTGCTTAAAGGGAATCAATCTCTTTGTTCAGGACCGGGCCTCCTGTACTTGATACATAAATCAAGGTACCCCTTTGAACCTAGGCAGCTTGACCGCTAATGTTGGGCACATGACTCCCCTGGCCACACAATTGAGAAGGGAACAAATGAGGATCTCTCCAGTGCTGAGCAGGCAGTAAGGGCGCGTTACTATATTCTTGTATTCTATGAAATACTATATATTAAATGTGCTTTTTTAACCCAAACTCAACCTGCCTTTACTGTTTTTTTGGGCAGTAGGTTTGTGGCAGAGCATTCGTTTATAAGGTAATGTGTGAGTCCTGCTAATAATGATATTCCCATGGAACTAGCTCATAAAAGAGGGAAAAACCCACACTGAGGAATCAGATATTTTCATTGTAATAAAAAAAAAACATTTATTTAAACAATTTCTTTATAATTTTATTTTGCATGAATAAAAGATGAAACATTTTATGTCACGAGGTCCTTGTGATTTTTTTTCACATAGTAAATTATACTGCTCTGGTCAGTCATAGGATCACTTTTTGCCCTGATAAAAGATTAGATTTTCAGGTGAACTGTTGCTTTAATCATTTAACCAACTGTAGGAACAACATCAAGCAAGCATTTACTTCCCTGTTGTGACTGCCAAATGATTTAATATTTTGCAGTGGGGTGTATGTGTGGAAAGGACAGCAGGAATGTGAGTTTAATACACTCTTTTCTCTCACTCAAGAATGTGTCTGAGCAAAGCATGTAGTGAGGTCATATCAAACCCTCAAGATACAATTATTTATTTTCTCCTTTTGTGTAATTGGTAATTAGAATTGCTATGATGTTGATAGAGCAAAAATAAACCGAATCATGAATTAAATTAGTTGTAAATGCATGAGCATGAAGTGAAGTGCATGGATGTTAAAGGTTCGAGGTTAAATGATAAATAAGTGATGAGTGTCGCTTTCAATTTAAAGCTTTTAACTAGCATGTAAGCACAGGACATCAGATTTTATTAAAATTGAAACTCTGCAGGCTGAAGATCTTGCAGTACATACAGTAGCTGGTCATTTTGTTGACTTTCTGCTAAATTTTGTATTGACTATATTATACTGACATTAAGAGACTAAATAGACTAAATCGCTCCGGCCTGTCTAAAAATTCTCTTATTACAATATATTCCATCTCGCTTTGATCACAAAAAGCAGGACAACTGATAGTTTCAAAGATCAAGAAATCCATCAGAATGGGAAGAGCATTCTCATCTATACACTGCACAACATTCGAAAGATCAGGCCCTTCTTAACTGAGCACACGACTCAACTCCTGGTTCAGGCTCTGGTCCTCTCACGTCTGGACTGCTGCCGCGCTCTCCTAGCAGGTCTTCCAGCAAACACGCTCAAACCTCTGCAGATGATCCAGAACTCTGCAGCTCGTCTTATCTTCAAGGAACCGAAGCGAGCTCATGTTACTCTCATCCTCTTCATCACTCTTCACTGGCTCTTCATAGCAGCTCGTGTTAGGTTCAAATCACTGCTTACAAAACCATCTCCAGATCAGCCCCTGTTTACCTCCACAAGCTCATACTGTCCTACAGGCCCTCCAGAAGCCTGCGCTCAGAGAAGGAACAGTGTCTTGTGGTCCCACAAAGGCAGAAAATCTCTAAGCAGAACCTTCACTTTCACTGTCCTATAGTGTACTATGTACTATTTACTTACATATACAGTAGTAGTAGTGTTTTGTGACGTGACAAATTTATGGAAAGTTGATTAATCTTCTTTGACCTTCAGGTGTCATGTAATTTAAAGGCAGACTGCAGTTAACTCTAACAAGCAGAAATATAACAGACTATTAATGTGACGTAAAATTAAGAAAAAACATATTTTTGACTGTAGAGAAATGTGTGCAGTTTTTTTTTAAATGAGCAAAAAAAAAAGAGATTCCTTTTTGGAAGTACATGAGGAGATTTCTTAAAAGGGAAGTCAGGGATTACATCATCAAGGCGAAAACGAAAACTGTTGCGTATATAAAAAAAATCAAGTGGAGGTAGTGTTTTCCCAGAAGCTTCATACTAATGGGCAAACATTTAACAGTTTGTTTGGATAAGTGTGCTTACAGCAGTTTTTATTTGTCACCTACATTTTTGTATCATGCATATTTAAATGTATTTGCAGCAAACACTCCAGACTGTACAAATAAAATTAAAGTAAAGAGAGATGGGCAAAAATTTTACATTTTAAAAATGAAAAGGACAAGATATTGGATCTCTCGAATATAAGTATCCCTCTAATAAATTATACCAAATAAAGATATGTACTGCTTAGTATGAAATACAAAATGTATACAAATGTCATATGACAAGTAAAGTGTAAACATTTTCTAATAAACAGTGCAAAGATGCAGATAGTCATGAGGTGTTGCAATATATAGTATGTAAGTAGTCCTCAGTATTTGTATTTGTGGCGCATGTGTTTCATGTGACCAAATGTGGCCAAAGGCTGATTGAAACACATCTCTCTTTATGTGGTTTGTTGAACAAATGAAGCCATCACTGATAATAATCCTCACAGTACATTAAAGCGTTCGCTTAGCCTCTACTGCAACTGCAACTGATGTGAGACACTCATCCTATCAGTCAATATCAAGTTGATTTTACACGACCATGCATCACTTGTATTTGCACTAGATTTAATTAATCAGGGTCTCTGTTGATTAACCTGTGAAACTAATCAGATCAATATTAGTCTAAAATGACTTTTCACAAGGAGGTAAATGTTGACTTACTTTAAGCCAAATTTAATCTCTTATCTAAATTGTCAACATATTACAAAATATTACATTTGCCTTTGGTCAGATTAGTTGTACATAGTAGTGTGACCCTTTAATTTGCTTCTAAAATAAATTCTACAATTTTATTACAAACAGATACATGTTTTTCACTTCCAAACCACAACATGGTGCCAAGTATAAGCACTATTCACTTTAGACAAACAACTTAAAAGTTTGCTGTAATTTATTTAGTTTAACATTTAGGTGCTAACTAAAACTTAATTTAAAATTTTACTGTTGGAGTTTTAAGTTTAATGTATCTTGTAACAAAGTGAAATAGCAAATATGTTCAAATTAAAAGACATATTAAAATTTCAAGTTAATAGATCTTATTAATTGCAGTCAGGTTCTAAATACTTTTTTGTTCAAATTCAAAGTAATTTGGGAAAATTCGCTTACTTATATTTGTTTAGATATTTCACCTGCATTAAAGCTTTAAAATAACCACAAGATTAAAGTTCTGAATCATCCAAAAATAATATATCTGTTCATATAGTTATATAAATATAACTTTTTGAAGAAAAATGTTGGCGTCTAGATGTATAGGTAGTTAGGAAGATGCAGTTATTAAACTTGTTCAATGACACCTTGTGAAAGCTTTTTCAACACATGAGAAACAATGATCAACAATGAGTAGCCCATTCCTGGTTCTAAGATTAACCTGGAACTGTGACTGAACTAGACTGTGCGTGTGTGTGTGCGTGTGCGTGCGTGTGTGTGTGTGCGTGGGCAGAGAGTTGTCAGTTACTTTAATCTCTACATCTGCTGAGGTTTAGCACAGTCACTACATGATTTACTTATTGGCTCAGTTGGAAAAATATGCATTGTTTCAGTTCCGTCGGGTTCCTGTTTAACCCAAGACTTGCTTTGATTAAAAATGAGTGACTCTCCACTGCACACAGTTCAATGTGTCAGAGTGCAAATGAGCCTGGTGTGTGTGTAGGTAAATGATTATTTCAAGAGTGTGTAACAGGAATCAGGAATGGAGGACAACAGAGAAAGCACGGACATTGCATGGAGATTACCCTTTCAGAACTCGCCTTGGAGTCATGAGAAGCTGTTTGTTATAGAGTATTTTATACATTGTGAAACAATGTAAAACAAAGCAGTTTAACAACTTGTGTAAACTTAATATGTGTTTTTTTTATTTTTTATCAATAATAAAGAGCACCTATTATGGAAAATTCACCATTGGAAGGTGTTTGCACTTAAAAGTGTGCATGGGCGGTGTGAACGCACTCCTGTTTGTTTGTTTTTAACTCAATTCGTTTTGGCACAAAAAGTCAACATTTTCTTTCATTGGCAAATCATTTGAAAATGAAAGAAGACATATAAAATGAGTAAAGGACGTTCTTGAACAATGATAACCGTAAAGCGGAATTGTAATTAATCAACTTGTCGTCACAAGCAAGGATAAAGCATTTTTAATTACGCTTGATTTTCTTTTTCACAATGTTTCAGCACTTGGTCTTGAAGGGATTCTTGACCCCTTCCTGTTGACAGAGAGGTGGCAGCAGATCGCCATGTTGTCGCAAAGCTAAAAATCAAGGATGAATGGCATTCACAGTGCATCAACAAATCAGGAACTTCCTAGAGGAGTAACACGAAGACAACCTGCAATGGCAGAGGGTGGCGTTCGTCTACGGGAAATGCGAAAGACTAGACCATTTCTGAAATTGATTCAGGAACATTTACATGTTTTCTAAATCTCAGTCTCAACATGGATTAACAGCAAGGGCCTGATGTAGGCCTATGCAATTAATCAAATTGTGATAATGATATTGATTTCAGTTCTTTACAATACAATCTCAAGTGTAACAACATGTGATCTATGATCGTCTCTTTACATTTTTAAAGCTGTGGCAGCAGATAGATGATAAAGGATTCCAATTGTTCACTTATAGGTTACCTGAGCACAATAGTGTGTTTTAAATAATGGAGATGGCAGCTCTATTCAGGAAACAAACAAACCTTACACTCTGTAAAGCTCCCTAACATAGGATATTCAGTAACAGTTTGCTCTGGATGTTTCTTGAGCATATTCACACGAATCAGTCAGGCTCAGATTAATCTCTCACAAAAAAATATAAGTTTGTGATGCCTCAAATAAGTGAATGAAACACTGTGATGCAGTTACAGGGTAGAGTTAGACGCTAATGATTAACATCTTCTGACCGTGAGAGAGCCACAGCTCTATAATAAAAAAGTGCAAAAAATATTTTGTCAAGAGCAAAATTTTACTGTGCATTCCAATCGACGCACTATCCATATTTTAAAGAGTACAAAAAGAGAATTGGTGTGCCTGGTATTACCCACAATCCTCTGCAGTCGGGCGGGGGTGTTTTCTCTTAAACTCAAACAAGTGAGCCCTGCCTTTAACAAGACTAACTTTAGAAAGTTAAGAAATAATTAATAGCACAAAAGAGAGTGTTAAATATTGTTAGTTTTAAATGAAGGAATGAGAAAGAAGGAGAAATGACATAGTCGAAACCACTTTCGTTAAATTACATTTTAGTGTGCCCCAGACAGTCCACGCTGTCCACTGATGTATACACAAAAATGTATGTATGTTATCTTCTAAAATTGAGTGTCTACTTTAAGGGTGTAGTATAAATATTCAGATATATGATATAAATCTACCAGATAGAAGAAACATTATCTTAATGTTTGTTAATAAAACATTTTTCCAATGTGAAATGTCTTATTTTATCCATGTTTTGAAATTCACTCAAGTTAAATAAAAAATAACACCCTAAACAACCTATTTGCACTTAAAATGCCAGTATCTTTTTTCCTGTGCTGTTTTATTCATGTAGAGACATTTAAAAAGTGGATGTTAGATCAAGCTAGATAAGAAATTTACAAAACATAAAGCAGTTATCAGGAAGAAAATTTCAGACAGAATAATCATTAAAAATAGTTATGCGATTTTACCATTTTACATTACTGCTGTGAATTAAAACAGCAATACAAATAAATATTGTCTCAGAGTTCCATTTACAGCACATCTTAATGGGCCACTAAAGCATTTTAATTTTTTACCTGAATTTTTAGCTTAAAAGTCTCCTCTTTGTGTTCACGTAAGAAAAGAGAGTAAAATAAAAAATAGTGGGAGTGAAGAAAAAAGTGTCACTTAAAGACAGCTTTGTCCTTTGAGGCAAAACTGATGTTACGAAATGAACCCTTGATAAAGTGATTCACAACCACTCAATGCAGGCACACACAAACTAGCCCGTTCTAATTTAGTTAATTGATTTTTGATCAAAAGCGTGTTTGTTTGCTCAGACAACTTTTAGTGATAATCATCCAGCTTTTTATTTGATTAAAGAATCTTCCTCAGAGCACAAAAGACACTTTAGTTTTACTCACCAGATTGCTCTCTTCTGGGTGTACCAGGGACTCCAGTGACTTCTTGCGGAGGGATCTCAGTGGTGAGGAAGATCTTGTAAATCCTAAGCCAGAAAGTAAAACCAAATCAGTAAGAGACACCAGAGAGTCAGATGCACTGAGGAAGTTTAAGAAAGCAAAAAACTCTCACACAATGAAGAGAGACGGCCCTGAAACTCATTGGTCACATTACTCAGCATGTGGCCAATTAGGAGCGCTTGAGAGAGAAGGAAACACCTAGAGTCCCTTCTTGCTGTAGGGGTGTTTGTGTGAGTGCATTTTAGGTAAAGGAACAGTACAGTAACTTGTCTTACGATCTGATCTTTATGAAAGCAATTTTGCTCTACTGCAAATTCTCCTCAAAGCAACTTTGGTTTCTTTTTGTTCTTTGACTAAAGCAGGAAAATAGGTTGTATGCAGTTTTTTTAAAGTCAGCATGATATTTTCTGCCTGACTGCGTCATTTTCAGGCTTATCTAACAGCCTTCATTTTTAGGACAGGGTCACAATTTTCAACCACAACATACAGTCTGATCGTTTAGTGATGCATAGTAAGTTTAAACTTTGATCTAGATTGTATTGTCATTTAGGCTTGTGTCTCAGGGTTGCCAAGCTTTTGTGCAGCCAAATAAGGCATGTCAGGTTGGAGCGGGTGTAAATAAAAAAATCAGGGTCAGGGTGAAACTGATGAATTCTGTAAATGCTTTAGCTTGGTGCACTTTAGGAACACTGTGACTTTCAGAACTTTCAGTTGATTTTTGTAAGTTTTCAATTCTAATACTTACATTTGGTGCATAAAAAAAGCAATATAACAAAATTATATTGTGCATATAAAATTATATGGTGCATATAACAAAAAGGTGCATAAATCAATACCTTATAGGAATGCTGTAAACTTTCAGGTTGAATACATACATACACACACAGACACACACACACACACACACACACACACACACACACACATATATATATATATATATATATATTGCGGCTGGATGGGCATCCGCTGCGTAAAACATATGCCAGAGAGTTGGCGGTTCATTCCGCTGTGGCGACCCCGAAAGGGAAGAAAGCCGACATGAAGATGAATGGATATATACATATATATATATATATATATATATATATATATATATATATATATATATATATATATATATATATATATATATATATATATATATATATATATATATATATAAAATACAAAATAAAATCAGTGATTACAGCCTGTTGTGTGCAATTACACTATTACACAGAACTAAACACTGTGTTTAGTTTTTAAGCCAATCCACACAGGTTCCTGCCTTCACTAGTATGAGTATGTGTTGGTAACATCGTCGTATTTCCTGAGATTTCGGCCACTTCAGCATTAACGACGGTCTGTTCCACTCAAAAGACAGCTCAGATTCCAGACTGAAAAGCATATGCTATCGTGAACTGTTCAGCCCTCACAAAAGGCTGGGGCTAGGGGGCAGTTTCACAGACTATACTTCCCATGACTCTGTGCGTTCCCATGACTCGTCACGTCCTGTTCTCTTTTACTTAATAAGGGGGCAGAAGGGAATTTCACGGATAGGACATTCGCCATAGGGAACAACATCCCACTGCCCCTTCTCCAGGAGCCTTTTAGCATCAACGTTAGAGAGATGCTGGCAAGCTTGGAGGTTACACACACCAGCGAGTCTCAGGCAACCATCATGAAACTATAGTTTTCTCTATTTTTGATTCTCCCGCTAACAGTGTTGTTCTGAGGCATCCCTGGTTTAAGTTGCATAAACCATCAATTCAATTGGATATAGGGAAACACTGTCTTGGACTGTCTTGGACTTGCACTGCCATAACACTTCATAAGTCTGCTATCCCTTCTGTTATGCCTGTTTATGTTTTGTAGGAGGAGATCCCTGATCTCGATGGGGTGCCCGTTGATAATCAAAACTTGTGAGCTGTGTTCAGCAAGTCTTGGGCAGCTTCTCTTTCTCCCCACTGACCTCATAATTGTGATATTGGCTAACTTCCAGGCTCCAACTCTTAGAGTAAACTAAAAAACTGAATTAGTCGAAAAAAAAAACAAATAAAAACAAACGTTTAAACATTAATCATAATATATAAAAATAGGTAGTCTTTCACCGCACAACAACATAACCTCGACAGATAAGGTTATGTCACACAAGCAACCGAAAAACAAACCTTGTCAGGGTTTCCCCATTCTGTACACCTATGTATAAAGTGTTCATGCAAATCACACAGCTCTTTGATTGATTAGCTATGAGTAAAACACCCATAAATGACTTGGAATAATTTTAGACGTCCCAAACCATGTATAATGAACAGCCGGCCTGTATGTAGGATTCAAATTACACCCAGCAATCCATATTCCTTCTTTCTAGGATAAATTTTTTAAATGAAAATTATAAGCCTCATGATTCATTTTTACAGTGTGTGCATGTCCCAAATCAAGTCCCTTTACTGCACCCCTAAAAGTAGAAACTAATTTCTAGTAGAAACGTTCGTACTGTATGACCTGAATGTGCACTGTCTAGCTCTGTGACCCAATACGAAAGCTCCACCACACCATTAAATTAGATGCTCACTTTAAGAAGATATATGCTAACTTTATTATGTCAATATATGTGTATTTTAATACTTATATTGCCATTCATTCTCCCATGATTAGCCCAGCTACATTTTGTTCTATTTGATAACCAGTAGTAACTAACTGACTCTAGCTAGTCAACTCATTGACAAATTTAACCTCAACATTTTAACAATCATCAAAATCAGTATAATTAATTAGATCAGTCAGCCATATCGCCCAGACTTTTCTGACAAACATCATTTAATAGTCTACTCTCTACGATGGCATCAACAAAACATCCTCAGGGTTCCTTACAATATCTTGGAGCCCTCTCTCTATTATTTCTAACCGTCCCCCCACGGCAATCCAAAACATTGTAGGCTCTTTACTGCAGAACCCAGCTTTTGCTATAGGCACACCCTTAATGCTGCAGTTTCAGTTCAATACGGCAAGGAACTGCAGTTCCCCACTAACACAAAGTCTCTTTGCTGGTTCCATCCCCCTCAGCAGATCTTATTCATGGCAACTCCTATTATGCGGTTTTGTCCTGAGAAGTCATTCTAAACCCGTCATTTGAAGATGGCCAGATGATGAATAGAGACATGGGCAGCAAAATCGACCGCTTCACCCAGGCCAGTACAGCTAAGCTCCATCAAGTTCTCAAGCGTCAAAAAATTAAGCCAGGATTCACATGCCAGAAGGAAACATGTCAACCACTAAATTTTCAGGATGTTTTCAACCTCCTTTATTAGTGCTAATACTCCCTTGCTAATATTACCTTGCTGGACATTTCCCAAGTTGGATTTACCTAAGTGGTAAACCTCTAGAACCTTGCAATCTTAATATTCATAGACACACCAAGCCCCTCCAGACACAGCTTCGCAAGCATATGTTTTGCACGAGACACCTTTATTGCTCCTCCAAACGCCATCACTACTGAGCGTCCCCAAGTCTCTCAGTAGATCAAAGTATAGTTAGCAGAATTCAGGACCTTGGTACCAAGAGTCAGTCCACATTTGTAGATGGTAAAGGGGGCAGTCTTCCATAGTAACAGTACGAATGGTTTTAGTACCAAAGTTCATGTGTGTGAGTGTTTTTACTACATTTATTATATTGTGATTGCTCTGGTTGTTTAGTGTTGTAAATACAGTGACTGATGCTTACTGATCTAATTATTTCCAATTGTGACACTTAATCAGTTTCACTCTGCATTAGTCCCTTTCTTTTTACTAGTTGGTTGTGACACTATATAACTTGTCTCTTCTTCCAGAGAGATGCTGGTGTGCTGTGCTTCCCTAGAAGTGTGGGTAATATTGGTTTGCGTGTGGTGGTGAATAGCATCCCTCTCTCTGGGTGACCTCAGCCCCTGGTCACTTGGTAATAAGTGATTGGTAAAAAGTGTTTTATAACGTGTCATTATGTTATTTTCAATCAAAACTTATCCAGGGTCTGTGCGATATCTGTCCTTCTGATGCTAGATGTTGTTTCAAACTTGCTGTAATAAATGTGTTTTGTTGAGAATTTGAAACCGGTGTTTTGCCTCTGCTTCAATTATGACAGTGACGAACCGGTGTGTTTTTGAGTATCAATCACACCTCTGAAATAAAGCCCCTGGTTTCTACCGCCGAGACAATTTTCTGCCTTTTTTTCGTTGTCGCAGAAGCAAAGTATGTAATTCATGCTTACTGTGGGAAGATCCTTCAGAGAGCTAGTGTAAAATGAATCCATTGGCATTGCTATAACCGGATATAACTGAGATGTAATATAAAGAACACAAAGGTAGTTGTACAAGTAGCCTATTAAGTACCAATTAAACTCATTCAGGTCTTTTTAAAACATGTTGTTTGATTTGTCGTTCATCACAGTTTTCAATAATATACAATTAAGATAAAAAATTGTCCAGCTTATGGTATATACAAATTGTCTGCAGACATGTGCCCATACTGGAACCTCCTGTAAACTTAATGAGAGTCTGAGACCATTCATGGAGGTGCAGAGCTCCAATTGTTCTGAGCAAAAGCTGGGCCCCCTCATCTTTGAGCACTGTGAGAGGAATCAGACGTGAAAAGAATGCAAGGCACTAAAGAACTGGACCGGATACTTTCTATCGAGCATGGTAAATTACAAGCTTTAAAAAAGTTTATCTGAAAGTGGCAATGAGTGTCCTGTTCATGAAATGGAATTTATTGAAGGCAGCTGTCTTTAAAGACAATGAACTGAATAGTATTATTTAACTGAAATCAAAACCCATTAAAAGCCCCATCCAATGTCTGTTAAAACCCTCTACATGTTACTAAGAGTAAAACAGGGTGTTCAAGTCAAAACTAAAATGTGCGTGATAAGCGAGTGATTAACGAGTTGAATCAGAGGGGAAGACATGACAAGCAGTTTGTGTTCTGGTGGATTAAGAAATCAACCTGTGATTGGAAGATCGCCAGTTCGATCCCCAGATCCACCGAGATGAAGGTGGTGTGAGTGATGAAACACTTGCTGTGGTGCCCTTGAGCAAGGCACCAGTTTCTCGACTGCTCTCCGGGTGCCGCAGCCATGGCTCCCACTGCTCTGTGTGAGTGTTCACGGTGTTTGTTCACTGATGTGTGTGTGCACTGGGATGGATTGCAGAGCACAAATTCTGGGTACCGGTCACTACATATCTGGCTCACTTTCACTTACAGGACTCTGAGATGAGCAGACCAGAATCTGCTGGTGGTCAAACCAGGCTAAAAACAAAGTTTTTTGAAGGGGCTCTTTTGAGGCTGTAGAAATATTTTCTACAGGAGCTGAGAACGGCTGTATCTGTGGACATAAAAAAAATCTCAAAACGCAAAAGGAAAAATAAACCTAAACAGGCATTTTCAGACTGTGCTACATAAGTAAACTACGACTATAACAACGTTTTCCCAACATTGAATGAAGTACCACAACATATTCAGAGAGGAGAATAATTTGGTAATGAAGATTGCATTTGTTGGTAAGGTCGAGTTTCTTTTCACAAGAGATCACCGATTGATTAAAATATCAATATTCTGGTTCCATCAACTAATATAATTGTCAATGAAGACTTTCAACATTTGTATTCCAATAAACCCTCCCTAAACTTTACTAGCTACATCTGAGAAAAAAATTTCAACAGAAAGCAACAAACATTATAAATTATTCATTTGTAACATTGTAAAAATAACTTTTGGAGAACCAACATATTTTTGTTTACTGTAAAGCCATTTGCTGTAGATATTTAACACAAGTATAGTGACTTAAAGAAAAACAAGCTCCAGGTAGTTATCATATTACATTTAAGCCAGGACTCTGAGATGCTGTTTCAGTGACAAGGCAGGAGTTAATGCAAGAACAACAGATTACAAGAATCCCAAAAGTAAAATGGAAGAATATAAAAGTGAAACAGGATCAAAGAAATATAAATAAAAGAAACTAAAAAAACTTTCAACACTGAATAAAACATATGTAATAAATACAACTTAATTACATAGCCTTTTCTGTACTTTTCAATCTTGTGACATGTTACATTTGAATAAAACATTTTTTTCATTACTACTTTGTCAATAATCTGTTTCATAACATTTAATATTGCAAAAATTAGCTTAAACTGCTCAAGATGAATGAAAAAATTATAATTAATTCTCTTAGATAATTAATTCCCATAGATTTATAATGTCTCGCCGGTCTAAATGGACTTACAAAAATGCAAAAATTCTTGTTATGTTAAATGTTGAAAGCAAACTGATGATAATTCTCTATTTTTGATGATCTATTTTTTAAAACCCGGTAATGTTTCACTTAGGAGTTATACCAAACCCAAACATTCTCCTGGTGTTAGTTGTTTGTTCTGTTTTGGTTATTTGATAAATAATTTTCTGTTCTTTAAGACATCTTGGTCCTACATCTTTAGAGAATGTACTTTTACATTTAGAAGATACATTTAAAATGCAACTCTTTTAATCTCTCCCTTTCTCTCTTCTCCCTCTGTGTCCTCAGCAGCTACAAGGACCTTTAATATTTATTATAAAACAGCACACGTCTATATAGATCACAGAAACGAGTTGATGACAGGAGAAAAGGGAAAAAGGAAGAGAAGAAACAAAAGTATCATCACACGACTAACGCTGAACAGGACTGAACAGCTCACTGAATCAAACAGAAAAAAACACAACAGGTGATTGTTCAATGTGTAGGAATAAGAGACAGTTGAGGATATATTGCTTACATGTCAGAAATACAGTAAAGAACACCATAAATTCTATCAGGAACTGAGAGAAAAAGAACTGCAGGATATTTCATTTTCAGGATTATTGAAAAATGAAAGCCTTACTATTCACCATAGTTGAATTATATTTCTAAAAGAAATAGTTGAATGTAGAAAGTGATCAATCTTTTTTAAAGCTACTACTATTATTGTTGTTATTATTATTATTATTATTATTTATTTAAAAAAATATATTTTTTATTATTATTATTATTTAGCGTCACGGTGGCGCAGTGGGTAGCACGGTCGTGTCACAGCAAGAAGGTCGCTGGTTCGAGCCTCAGCTGGGTCGGTTGGCATTTCTGTGTGGAGTTTGCATGTTCTCCTCGTGATCGCATGGGTTTTCTCCGGGTGCTCCGGTTTCCCCACAAGTCCAAACACATGCGGAATAAGTGAATTGAGTAAGAACGATTGTCCGTAGTGTTAAAGTGTGAATGAGTGTTTGTGTGAATGTTTCCCAGCGATGGGTTGTGGCTGGAAGGGCATCCGCCACATAAAACATGTGCCAGAGGAGTTGGCGGTTCATTCCGCTGTGGCGACCCCGAAAGGGAAGAAAGCCGACATGAAAATGGATGGACGGATTATTATTATTATTTTAATATATTAATTAGTTTGACAATACATGCAATCCTGATTCACACTCCAGTCCAATTGCAGACTCAAATGTAAGTAGTGATGGGTAAACCGAAGCAATGCGACACCTTGCCCCACACCGACATCTGTTGGTCATTGTATGAAATAACACTGAACGTTCATGAACCTCTGGACACTTCAGATCGTTTCTCTACAATTTTAGTTTAAACGTCTCCATCCACAATGTTGTGTATATGTGAAAATAACAATACAGATTTGTGTTAACGCTGTGTGATGTTTTTTATTATCAACATCGCATGTTTTTTTCCCACGCCTCCAAACAGAGTTGATGAAAATGTATCTACTCTTTGTGAATAGATGGGTTTATCATAAATTATAAACAAATTAATCAAACAAGAGCTTTCACTTTAAATTTGAAGAACTTTATAAAAAAAACAAACAGTATTTGAAAGACACGCTATACTCAAATATAATTCCTTCAACTTTAGAGAAAAGAAGCATAACTTTTTAAAGTGAATAGGACTGAAACTCCTCATCAGTTGATTGTCATTTTAATGAGCCAATAAATCAGTGACACGTCAATACATGTAAATATATTTTATTATCTAAATATAGGGATTTAAATAAAAATAAAAGCGATTATACAAGGTAATGATACTTTATCTTCATTAGTGGAACGTTTTTACAGTTTTAGGATGCTTGGTTCAGACAAATGACTGAATAAAACAAGTTCAACCCTCGGATACCGTGTTTCTGACACATTAAACGCTGTTTTAGGGATTTGGGTTCAATTCGGGACGAAAATCTGGTAAAATGTGCCACGCTTTTTGTCACGTGACTCAGGTATTCGGGAACGTTTGAAGCTTCTTTGGCTGAAGTCACGTGACTCAAGTTGTTTCGTACTCAAAGTGTTTTCTAAAACGTAAATGTGTATTCTGAAATGTAAAAGAGTGTTGTAACTTATAAATAACTTGTAACTTATGTTTTATAAAATGTTTATTTGTTTTGTATTTTGTAAAAGGGTTTCACGTTATGTAAATGTGGTTAGCACCTCTCGGCCACCGTAGGTTTCGAAACGTCCGAAGCTTCGTCGGCTGAAGTCACGTGACTCAAGAAGCTTCGGATCAATGTTCCGAATCGTCTGAGATTCGAGATCTCTGCACAGTGTCGAAACGTCAGTCTCGCGGCAGCCGTCCCTAAAATTAAGGCGATTTCTTTATTTTCAATAGTTTTAACTGGATGTTTACAGAATTAGGGGCGACGTACAACTGTACTCTGGGATCTTTGAGGATTCGATAAGTAAAACCATGAGTTATACTAATGAAAACGCTGACGCGGAAGTAGAAAGGTAAGCTCCTAATGCTTCGTTCACAATTATAAGTTGAAAAGGTGGGCGAACAGTAATAGGATATGACAGACGTTTTATATGTATTCTCAGTGAAAAGCTGACTAGCAGAGCAGATATTGATTTTTTTGCCAGGTAGAGCTGGCTTTCTAGCGATTGAGGGAGAAGCAGAGAATCGGGTTGGCAGAACTCTGCCATAGTTTCAGTAAAACCAGCCCACACAGTAAAACCAGCCCACACAGTAAAACCAGCCCAAAGCTCCGCATTCCAAAACCTTATATTGAATGTAAAGGTATAGACGTAGTCTGATAAAGATCTTGACATTATAAACAAGTTTATAAATAAACTAAGACACTTCATAATAATCATATTTATTTCAATGTATTAAATATACTCATCTAAATAGTATTCAGAAGAGAAATATATTCATAAATATGTTAAACATTGTTGTATATAAAATTATTTTTAATAATATATTTTCGAAAAAAAAAATTCATATATGGAAAGAAATATTAAAAGGAACCAAAGTCAGATACTTAAATATATTGTAACATGCACAATATATTGTTCAAAATTTTATAGAGCTTTTTCCCCAGCCCAACATAACCAAAAGTAGGCCGATTGGACGGAAGACCTGTTTCCTTCTACCAATCAGCTCTTGACTAGTGACGCATTTGTGGAGGGAGGACTCAACAAAAAAGTGGAGAAAATTAAGTGTATGGACTCTTGCTGCAAATGAATCTTTTACAAACACAGCAATCAAGGAGACATAGAGGATGAGAATCTGCTGCGTTTCAAGGTTTCTACTCACGCTGTGAATTGAAGGACACTTTATTAGCTTTAACCACTAAACCAGCTTTGTACCGCTGAAAAACTACCGTATCTGTAGTTGAAGTGTGCTTAAAGACGTGAACGCTTCGGCACATTTTCTTGAATTGAACCCAAACCCCTGAAACTGCGTTTAATGTGTCAGAAACATCCGAGAGTTGAACTTGTTTTATTTAGTCAATTGTCTGAACCTAGCATCCTAAAGCTGTAAAAGCGTTCTACTAATGAAGATAAAGGATCATTACCTTGTAGAATTGCTTTTTTGTTTTTATTTTTAAATAAGTCCCTATACTTAGATAATAAAATATATTTACATGTATTGACGTGTCACTGATTTATTGGCTCATTAAAATGACAATCAACATCTGATGAGGAATTTCAGTCCTATTTACTATATAAAGTTATGCTTTTTTCTCTAAAGTTTAAGAAATTGTGTATAAGTATAGTGTGTCTTTCAAATACTGTTTGTTTTTATATAGATCTTGAAATTTATAGTGAAAGATCTTGTTTGATTAATTTGTTTATATTTTATGACAAAATCATCTATTCACAAAGATTTTCATCAACTCTGTTTGGAGGCATGGGAAAAAAATCAAGTGGTGTTGATAATAAAAAACATCACACAGCGGTAAAACATATCTGTATTGTTATTTTCACATATACACAACATTGTGGATGGAGATATTTAATCTAAAATTGTAGAGAAACGATCTGAAGTGTCCAGAGTTTCATGAACGTTCAGTGTTATTTCATACAATGACCAACAGATGTCGGTGTGGGGCAAGGTGTCGCATTGCTTCAAAGCCTCGAACCAAGCTGTAAGGAATATATATATATATATATATATATATATATATATATATATATATTTTATTAGTGCTGTCGATCGATAAAAAAATAACTAATTATTCACACAATTTTTCTAAATTAATCGCAATGACAAGACTTAAACTTTTCTTTAAATTCTATTAATTTTAATTGCAGACATAGAGACTGTCTAAATTCAAAATATAATTGTTTGTTGATTTTCTATGTTTAACTTGACAGACAATGGTTAATAATAACCAAAGAAGTCTAAAAAATAATTACGTGTAACAATTTAAAGTTGTTGTGTTTTAAAGAAAAGATAAATCTATTTTATGTGTTGGCTTTGATGTTTTAAAATGATCAGAAAGTGCTTAATGTAATGGATTGTTTAATTGAATGTTTTGAGGATTTTGGAGGACCGTCCACCCAGCAGTTATGGTTCTATGCACAGTGACGATCATGATGAACAAGAGGAGGATTTTGATGAATTAACGACTCCAACAACAACAAGGTAAAAAAAAAACCCAACAACAGTAATTTAAAGACGATGTCAGTTTTAGAACTTCAAATGACATTACATGATCGGAGCATTGTTTAAGATGAAACTTCATCATTTTATTTGAGCCTGGTGGAAAATGTAGCTAAAAGATTATCAAGATCATTTTAAAAATGTATTTCACTAAGATAAACAATGATAATAAATTTTTTTTTTTGCTCATTTAGTGCTGTAATTTGTTCAGAAACAATATTCAGTTGATATTTACGTCTTGAGTAAATAGACAATTTTTTCTTTGCTTGCACCAAACCTGATTTTTAAGAAATGGCTTTTTCAAGACTTCTAATCATGTGAAATAACTCGCGTGATCAAAACTAATAATACGTTAGGGGAAACACTGGAATAATCCTCAAGAACATTTTTGTTTATAATAGATTAAGATTGTGGTGTTAAAGATTTTAGTATAAATGCAACATTGTCTATGAAAAGCAGTATTTATCGTAAACATTGCCATTAAATCCCTCCAGATCATTGAGCCATTTTCAGCTTCCAGAAAAGGAATAAATGATTTCAAGTTAACATAAATGGCACCCTTAAACTAAACAATCTTTTCAGAGAACGATATAAAAAAAGAATACAAGGTGTTCAGTAAGCAACATTAATATTTTTATTATTTATTTTATAATTTTTTGTACTGTATATGTATGGCTACACTATTCATGAATGTGTGGAAATATTTGGTTAATTGTGTGGCGTATTGACCTGTACAACTCATCTTTGATTGTTTAAGTATTTCAGAAGTGCCACTAAATTCATGCTTGTGTGTTCTGCAGGGTCAGGTTCTCACCAGAGACAACAGCCAGTGCACGCACATTTCAATCTAGCATCAACCCAAGCAGGGTGTCCCTGAGGGAGCCGACCATTACTTGCCTTGTGCGGCCTCCTTGTCCCAGCGAGATCAGGTAGCTCTCTGTGACTCAAGGGCTTAGCTGTGTTTAGTAGGGAGTCAAAGCAAACTCATAGTATGTTCACTTGAGCATGCTGTCTTTCATTAAAATACTCGAGTTTGGTCAACAGTTATACAGTTCATTTACATATCTAAGGATATCAGAAGATTGGCACTTGCTTATTATACAGGTCTGAGCCTCTCATTAAACGAATTGATATTTAAAACGATGACCAGGGTGGCTTTGAAGTCAACCATAAATTGGCAGATAACAAATACGGAGGAGCTGTACCTGCTTTATTGTACCACTTTTATGCTGACGACAGCCAGATTTATATACCATTAAAGCAGGAAGAAGCATACTCTCCTCAACAGTTATTACAGTGCATTGATGATATTAAGGCATGGATGTCGGATAACTTCTTACATCTAAATCAGGAAAAGACTGAGGTTCTGTTATTTGGCCGAGTGACATCTCTAGGGTACATGTCGATTTGGGTGTTTTAAATGATTATTTGAAATGGACAGCAACGAGTTTGGGTGTCAAACTGGACAGCAACTTAACTTTTAATGCTCATATTAGCTCAGTGGTCAAGTCCAGCTTTTTCCATCTGAGACAATTGTCCAAGGTTAAACCTCTTCTTTCTCGTTGTGACTTTTAGATTTTAATCCATGCTTTTATTACAACTCGTTTAGATTATTGTAATGCTCTTTATGTTGGAGTTACTCAGAAGTCACTTGCTCGGTTGCAGTTAGTCCAGAATGCTGCAGCCCGTCTTTTAACTGGTGCACAGAAACAAGAGCACGTTTCTCCCATTTTTTCCATTGGCTCCCAGTTCGTTTACGCATTGATTTTAAAATTCTTTTATTTGTTTTTAAATGTCTTCATGGTCTCGCTCCAAAGTACCTGTCTCCAGGTGTACACCCCTCCTTGCTCCCTCAGGTCAACAAATCAGATACAGTTAGTTGTCTCTAAGACCAAGAGGATACTGAGAGGTGACCGAGCCTTTTCAGTCTTCGGACCAAAGATCTGGAATGAGTTGCCCCTGGACCTCAGACAGATGGACTCTTTTTCCACTTTTAAATCTGCTCTTAAAACATATTTTTTTTCACTTTGGCTTTTAATTGAGTTGGGATCTTGACTGTGATATATATTATTTGTCTTATGTCTGATATTTGACATTTGCTTTTACTAATTTTATGCTTTGTTCAGCACTTTGGTGAACCTTGTTTTGTTTAAAGTGCTTTATAAATAAAGTTGAGTTGAGTTGAGTTGAACTGTTGAGCAGTTGGCGTCAACCTCAAGGGCCAAAGTGTGGTGGAGAGGGATTGTTTCATCACTCACACCATCTTTAACTCTGGGTATTAAACCGAGGCGCCAGTTTCTGAAGTGTCTGAACAGCAGCATGTTTTTTTTCACATCCATGCAGTATTGGCAGAGTAAAATTCCCGTTGGGAATGTGAAAACTCTTCCTGAGGCAAAGCACAGGAACAGAACACAAATATCCTATTGGTTATAAAGAATCTATTTGTTTTCATGATTTACAGGGTTTTATTTGTGTTTTGAAACTCACGGTGCTGTCTGGCATAACCTGCTGATTTAGAAGCAGAGAAAATGAAACCCCACCCACTGTGCCAGACTACTGTAGGAAACTGAGAATTGAAGGCAAAGATCTTTTGTGGCGTCTTGACATGATCTGATTGGTTTAATTTACCGTTTTTATAGTTAGTATATTATATTACAATTTTTATAATTAATTGTATTAATACATGCAATGTTATTAATACATTTATTTTTTGCCAAGAACTCTTAAATGGCAACTGCAACAAATTCTTTCATTATTCATCTACATTGTCTCTGTGGAACCCTAATCAACAGACTCTTTATGGGTGCTGTCTATTTATATCAGCAGAGAGACGTTATGCAGTGCTATCAGGAATGTTCCAGAAACAGATAAAGAACAGACTGATGGAGAAATGAAGCATCCTCAGGAACACCAAGCAAATCAGTTAACAGAGGGGATTGAGGGGCCACCTGAAGAAGACTACGATGAGATTGTTGTGCATTACCAAGAGCCAAGGGAGCCACTGCCTTTGCCCCCTGAGGGTACTGGTCTGCAATTTCAACATACCCACTCCTTGCTTAGCCTGCGGCATGTTCTCAGTGTAAGTGACTTTTCATTCAATCACAATTACAAGTTCCCTCACAATTCTACCTTCGTAGCGTTCTTTAGAGAATCAGAAGAGCAACAATGAACAGGAGTCCAGTGTTTCAATATCAGAATCTGTCACCAGACTCGGATGCTTTGGTTTGGATACATTTGTTATTATTTAAAGCACCTCTTGTTGATTTAAAAGGTTTGTTATTATGTTTTGGGAGTCTCCAACTACACTTTTTCATGATTCCAAGGTCAAAGAGCATTTTGTTGTCTTGTAGTATGTATTTATTTTGACATGATTGTTCAGTGACTCAGATTTTAGTTTTTTACTTTTTTTTGTATTAAGCCCATTTTTGAGTAATGTGATCGGATCTTTAGCGGAGCGGCTGTTATGAGCTCTACTTGCCCCGTCCCTGCAGGAGATTAAATGATCTTGTGTTTGCTGAGTGCACAAAGTTTAAGAATGTGTTTTACTGACACAAGAACAGGAAACCGGGTTGACAGAAAAATCATGAGACAACAAGAACCTTCTCTTGATCGAGTGTATTAATAGGGAATTGACAACCAATACATTGCAACATTCATCACAAAGTCAAAGGAGTAGCATCAACAAACATAAGGCAACCACGTCCTCTTAAAGTCCAAACCAAACAGTACAGTTGCATGAAGCAAAACAAGTCAAGAGCGCCTTAACATTTAATATACTTTGTCATCATTTAATTTTGACAAGTTATATGTCGAAGTGCATATATCTTCAACTGTAGTTTGAATAGTTACAATTGTGTTTGAGATATTAACAATATTAATTAATGTACATTAAAGATTTCTACAGATAATTTAAGACTAGTCATAATCCTTATTTGACTTCCATTTAAAAATATTTACTTACATCTTCAACTTGTATCTCTAATTTAATTGGCTCCAAGGAAAATTAGACATGTAGATATTTATAATTGGAATTATTTAGTATCAAAAAAGAGCGTTTAATTCTCAAGTATCAGGTTCGACTAAGAATAACCAGTTTAGAGAGATCTCCAAATATTAATATAATTATTTGTAACTGAGTTATAGATATCTCTTATTACAATTGCGGATATACAACATGACATAAAGATACATGTGTGAAATTATTGCAGATATGTTTAAATGAGTTTTCACAAAATACAATTAGATATCTCAAATTATTTTCCCTACTACTGCAGTTAGAAATGCAGATTTCTTAAGATTTATGAAACACATATCCATTCATTTTCTGAATTGTCTTACGATTGGTTCATGCATATCTGTGTAATCCTTTTTCTGGGAGCTCAAAATGGCTCGACGGCCATAGCACCGCACACTAATCAATCAGTTGAAGTGCTAATGCATCTCAATGAAGAGCGTACATGCTGACTGACCCTGAAGTGTAACCGTAGTGCAACCACATTGGATAAAAAAGGAACAAATGTGTTGTTTTTGGTTGTCCTGGGCCAACAGTGTTTTTTTTTGGCACAAAATAATGGTGAATTTTCTGTGTACTAAACCAAACGCATGGCAGTGGGAGGAACTATATGAGGTGGTTGTTTGTGATAAATACTGCCTTTTGAAGGTTTGTAATGGTGCAGTCTTCTAATATTTATTATGAAATGTTTACAAGGGAGCGTCACGGTGGCGCAGTGGGTAGCACAGTCGTCTCACAGCAAGAGCCTCGCCTGGGTCGGTTGGCATTTCTGTGTGGAGTTTGCATGTTCTCCCCGTGATCGCGTGGGTTTTCTCCGGGTGCTCTGGTTTCCCCACAAGTCCAAAGACATGCGGTATAAGTGAATTGAGTAAGAACGATTGTCCATAGTGTTAAAGCGTGAATGAGTGTGTGTGAATGTTTCCCAGTGATGGGTTGCGGCTGGAAGGGCATCCGCCGCATAAAATATGTGCCAGAGGAGTTGGCGGTTCATTCCGCTGTGGCGACCCCGAAAGGGAAGAAGCGGAAAAGTAGGCTTGATTGGTTCTTCACAGCGATTATGTCCTGTGAAATATACATTTACTCAGTTTTTAGCACACTCTCGAAATAATTATTTTATTAATTAATATTTATTATAGTTTTCCAGGTACATTTTGTTAGTCTGATTGCAAGGGTTCCACTGTCCCCCAAGGGCATCACACCTCCGCAAAATAATGCTAGGGGAATCAATGGTATCCGTGGATGGGCAGGTCTCTCCTGTATGAATACAATTTTTGTGGATTTGGAATTTTATGAGCTATTTATTATATAATCATTAATTATGAAGCCCTGATGAAAAGGTTAACCAGTTTACTAGTACACCGAAGTTGAAGTTACTTTACCAGTAGGTGCTCCAGAAAGCACTGCTCACATTAGATAATGTTATTTACTCCTTCTGCATGAGGTTTATATAAGTTTTTTTAATAGATTGGACATGAGAGTGAGCTCTGCCACCTATGGCATAAACAGAAGGAACTGGCATGATTTGATCTTTACCTGATTAGAGAGAAACAGTTCCCAAATATAATGTTCTTGTTTTTTTTTAGTGTCACACAGTTGATACACGTGATGAACAAAAACAAACACAATGATCCCTGACTTCTGTGCTGTCTGTTTCCCATTCAGGCCATGGTGAAAGTGCTATCTCAGCTGCGTTTCTCAGGTTTGGCCAATTTTAAGCAAACTTATAGCTTCAAAAGTGTCTTTTCAACAAAGTTCCCCCAGTTCAAAGATATTCAGGACCCACTTGATCTGGCTGACAAGATGATCGAGCTCAAGGGAAAAGGAAAGGCGCTCACTGTGACCTTAAAATGCCTGGAATCCATTGGCAGAGCTGATCTGGCTAAGACTCTAAAGAAGACGTGTCGAAGAGGTATCAAGACATGAGCATTGACATTTTCACCACGACAAAATTATAGCCTATAATACCAAACTATTATGTACCTTTGCAAAACAACAAAGTTATTTATTTACATGTTTGAACATTTTTTTGTAGATAAAAATTTAAAGATTTGAGTCAGTTGGGTAGGCTATGTGAAACGACATGCAGTTGGTTGTTTGACATGGAGATGGAACGGCTTCTTTGGCAGGTCTTGCTCAAAGAATCGTCATACTAGTGTAGCTTAGGAAAACCTTGGCCAAACTGAATTGGGTGCCTCAATTTGCTTTTTCACTGACAAAACATAGACCAGTAAAGTGAAAATGATTAATAGCAAAAGAGGAGTGCACAACCTAATGGACTACAAAGGCTGACGAGGGATGAAGGTGAGCATCCCAGCAGCTCCTCTGTGTACTCTTCAGATTTTCTATATTGGTTTTAGAAATGGAAAAAAAAAATTTGAAAGTGTTTTTTTACTTAACATTTAAGAAAGGATTTTTTTTTCAAGTGCACAAAAAGTAGAAATTCAGAAATGCTTTTGGGGTTGGCACTTTACAGACATCAATTATTGGGATTATGCTCACACTTGGACAACAATGCATTTTAGTGAAAGTAAAGGAAAAGAGTATTTCTACTAAAACAGCTTTGTAGCTCGGTGCCTGCGCTACACAGATTAAAGAGGCCTCATTTATTTATTAAGAATGGAATGCAGACATTTCTAATACTTTATTCGCACAAGCTTCCAAAGCCATTCTTCCACTATGAGATGTCAAGATCTTAGAAGCAGGAGAATGCTCATGAATTGGTACCTTCTGCACCACTTAAAATCCATTTTTTTGCAAACTAAATAATAACACATTTTCCATTTTTGTGTACTTGAGTTTTTTTTTATTGCACAGAAGAAAAACAGCAAACATTTAATAATTCGATTTTTTTATTTAGAATTTTCGTCTCTAAAACCTTAATTGAGATACCAAAAAGTGCATGACCTCCAAAGATCTAAAGTTTAAAAAGAAATCTCTTTTCAGGTTTATTTTTTGATCGCTCAGCTTCACATTTTAGTTTTGCCCTCAAATCTTGTATAAAAGTAATTCTTGCTATTTTCCTTGTTTCAGCTTTATTGCAATATGACTTGAAGCTCCATCATGAGCATCACTATTACTTTCTTTACGAGGGCTGCTGTCGTCCAGGTCAGCAACGATACATCAGCGATGTCTATGTGGAGCCTGTGATGGTTGTAAAAGCCCAAAATGAGCTTTTAAATTCGGAAAATGTGCTTCGAACGATCCCTTCTACCATAGAGGAAACTATAATACGGCCTGCTGACATCTTTAGGCCCCTTCCTCATGACCAAAAGCCTGTAAGAACAGTCGTGATGACAGGATTTCCGGCATGTGGCTTAACAGTGGCTGTGAAAAAGTTCATCATTGATTGGACGGAGGAGAAATGCAATCAGGACTTCCAGTTTGTGTTCCCATTACAAATAAGGGAGGCAAATCTATTACATGCCAATGAACAAAGCTTTCTAAAGGCCATCACCAGGTTCTTACCCGACTCAGAAGAAATTAGATTCATTGAAAAGGATGACTGTTTGAGTCTGTTTATAATTGACACTTTAGAGCTCAACATGTGTCCACTGGACTTTGACAATAACCCAACTATCACAAGTGCCAGAGAGGCTGCAACATTAGACGCTCTTCTCACTAGCTTAATCAAGGGTTCGCTGCTTCCTCATGCCCGAGTTTGGATCACCGGCCATGTTTCTGCATGCCATCGCATTCCTGGGCATTTGATTGACCGTTTTATTGAGTTACGTGGATTTTCAGAAGCTGGAATACAAGAGTATTTCACCAAAAGGACTGAAGCAGCACTGGGAAGGAGCGTTTTCAATTTTATGAAACGATCCAAAGCTTTGGAAATCATCTGCCACATTCCTCTGTTCTGTTGGATTGTGTCGTTCGTCTTTGAAAGAGCTTTTCAGGATCCTGAATTTGTCCAACAGGCTCCTGGGGTAACAACATTTTACGCACAGTACCTCATAATACAGATGAGCCATTCCTTTGATAAATACCGTGGATGTAGCTTAGAGGCCAGTAGATGGACTCATTTTGATGTGACCTTCACTGAGATGTTGGGCAAAATGGCGTTCAGGATGCTTAAAGATGGCCGTGATTGGTTTACAGTTGAGCATTTGGCTTCGGTTGGCTTAAAGATTGAAGATTTGCAGACTCGTGATGAACTAACCTTTGAAGTCCAACGAACAAGTGATGCTGTTGAGACCTGGGTGTTCAAATTTGTCCACATTACAATTCAAGAGTACATGGCAGCAATGTTTGCGTACGTTGCTTTTCGGAAACATGGGAAAAATGTCGTTGAGCCCAGTAAACTGCTAAGGTTCTCAGGTACTCACAAGGATCGTCCATTGATTGAACTTTACCGTCCTGCTATTGACCGAGCGTTGGCATCCCCAAATGGACATTGGGACATGTTTGTAATCTTTTTGGTGGGGTTGATGACACCAGGAACAGAGGATAACCTTTATGGGTTCCAGCTCAATCACCGTCACCTTAAACCAAAAGGAACAGAGGAAGTGGTTAAATACATCCACAAGAAGATGAGTGAAAACATTCACCCTGACAGACGTCAATGCCTAGAGCTATGTCTGATAGAGCTGGAGGAGGGAAAAGAGGAGGTCCTCCGATAAAAAATGAACTCTAAAACAATGATAACACTATTCAAGTAGTTCTGTGCAAAAAGCTTTTGTGTGACTATGCCATGGTCTGTTTGTATACACGATTGTTTTTACTGACAGGTGTTGATTCATTTTGAATAACCGCACAGGTAGTCCAGGTCAGTTTGTTCATTCTTTCTGTTCTTTTTCTTGGGCAAAATTAGTAACCATAGGCACAGCCATTATTAAATCACTCTGTATGAGTGCTAAACCTGAGCAATCTTTCCCTGATTCGCTCAACTTGGATTAATGGGATGTTTTTAGCAACCATATTATTTAACCCTTCGGAGTCTACGGGGATTTAGCTATAACTGGGTGTTTTCTTCTTCTTTTGGTTTGAAATATTTTAGTTTTTGATGAACAAGTTTTATAATAATAAATAAATGAATTATTTTATTAATTGTTGCTTGCATTTCTCATTGTCAAAAAATGCAATATGTTATCAAATGATCAAAGTAAATGTATTTTTTTAAAGATTTTTTCACATAAAATGCACCAGTCATGTGTCCGTCATGCTAAACCTTATGCTTTTCTAGCTAACTTCCTCCCTGATTTCTCTAAGTGTGTCTTAAGTATATTTGCACCACCGACAACTAGACGAGAAAATGGATTCTCTGCAGACATTGGTGAAAAACACTCCTGGATTTTCTTTTTGTCACTACTTTCATTTTGTTTTTAGTGTTAACTGTTAATTACATTTGTTAAATAAACTAAAAGGGGAAAGCATTAAATTCAACTTTGTGAAGTGTAAATAAAATTAAATATAACTAAAAATTTTAATTAATGCAATTCTGAAATGCACTTTAAACATTTTAACAAACAAATACATAAATTCTATAATGTTAGGGCTAGGTACACCTTGGAAATGCGAAAGCGCTAATGCAATTTCAGATTATGTTATTAAAATAAAATATACATTTATTATATATGAGGACTATGTAGAGCCTCTGTTTCATGACATATTGCTTAAAGAAACCAATATGCACATGGCCACTCAAACATTGAGAGAATTGCTGACTTATTCGCTTTAATGGCAACTGTTTATGGTTTAGATAAATCTCACTGTTTCTTTGGCAGGGCTAGTCCTGAATAATTTGCTCAGAAAAGTGCCTTTCAGCTGCAGGAGTGATTCTTAGAGCAACTCACATGTTTGGGTAAATTTCTATTCATGGATAAATTTCCATTCACTCATGGAGTAATGTCAGAAGATCTATGCATGAAGGTCATTTTGTTTGGTGACTGAAGAGGAAAGTGCTGCATTTCCAGAGTAAGTTCACAGCCATCAATGAATCCATCATCAGTTAAAGTCATGTTGAGTATTCTACAGTGCATCAAATTTTTTAGCGGAAAATTGATTGCCACCCCAAATCTGTCTTTTACCTCTTATGAAAATAAATATTTTGTTAAGTGAAGCTTTTTGATGAATCTAAAACCACTTTTTAAAATTATATTCCTTTTTTTTCCAGTGGATGTTCCCTTGGAATTATGTGATTTCTAGTTTTTAATTATTGTGTAAATAGGTTGTATACATATTGGCTCCTTATTCTTCTTAATATAATTGCGTTATTGATTTTTTTTTGCCCATCATGATTTCAAAAGTACCCCGTTTATTAGTCAAACTATAAAAGTAACATTTGTAATATATATTTATTACATTGTTTATTAGTTAAATAAATATATTTATTAGTTAAATCAACTAAAATAGTTGATTTTTTTAACCAAAATGTTACCGTCCGTCTACCAAACTGCGGTAATGTAACACAAACAAAATCAACAATTTGCCTGAATAAATTATTAATCTTTTTGTTTCATCTTTTATTTACCTTCATAAATTGAAATGTGATGATAGCATACTGTTATGTTCTTCTAAACTCCTCAGAAGAGTGAGAGCTGTGTAAAGTCAACCATGAAAAAAAAAATCTTTCTATCGGTTGTAGCAGATGACTGCTGCTTCCTGATCAACAGCGCACAGAAAAAGATCCAAGCATAAATTTACAGGGTCGTTTTATAACCGTTTCTGTGTTTCGAGCTTTGAATGAATCGCTGTCGAGCTCTGAATGCAGTGCAGCCTTTACTAGAGAGCGTGAACTTTCTGAGGCTTGAAGCGGGATTGAGAATCTGCTCACTGCTGGACCTCCCTGTGGTCGGCAGAGGTACTACAGGTCAGTCACTTCCTATGCGCACAGCAGGAAGTTGCCTCCTTTCTCGCTTGAAGCGCGATAGGAAGTGGCTGAACTGCAGTTCCCTGAGCGGTCGCTTGAGGCTGACTCAAAAACAGCAAGTTCTCATTCACTCCAACGTTAAAACTGGCCAACTTTGGGGCAAACTTTCCACCCCTGGCTTCATTATGCTTTTTGAGTCAGATCGCTAGTTTTGATCTTCATGAACACTCTGAGGGGAAATTATTTAGAAATGTGTTTGTTTCAAATATATATAAAGTAAACTTTTGGCCAATCAGACGCCTTCGCTACGGCCATGGCCCGCCTCTGAGGACGCGTTTCAAGCACTGGCTCCGCCCATTTTAAGCTTTTTTGTTTTTGTTTTTGCTTATTTGAATACATTACAGGGTACATACAACCAGGGGCAGCACATAATTACATTGAGCATTGAAAAACAATATATAAGAGTCAAATACATTCAGGTTCAAGGATGAAGGAGGTCAGATTAAGCAGTCATATAAAAGTTTAAATTTAAGCGCTTTACAATTTTGGGAGTGTTGGATACTTTCATAGTAGTTTAGAAGTTCAACTTTAAAAGCAAAAAAGTGGGGTTTGGAGTTACTGAATTTACACGTGTGAATATGAAATTTTGCCAGCATAAAAATTAAGTTAATTAAGAAAATATTTATCATTTTCTTCTGCATGGCTCTTATGAATACCAAAAATAACATATTTGAATGCAAAGTTAAAACTGTTAAGAAAAGTGTTTTGACTTTGCCAGAAACCTACCGGTGACGTTACAACACTGTCCATGTTATATACAGTCAATGGTTTCACCGCGAGTGTAGTGGGGTGATCACACTAGACTGAACATATAATCTTCTGTGGAAATAGCTTGCTAGCACAATTTAAAGAGGGTTATATCATATTATTTCAAATTGTGCGCTCTCCTAGATGGTTGTCCTACATCACCCTAATGGAAGGGCATTCCTGAATAAAAGGACAAAAAAATAATAGCCCCAGGGGAAATTAGGTCGATGTAATATAAAAGGGAGGGAAAATAAATAATGTTGTAACAAAAAAGCATATTCATACACATAATCTAGGGGGAGAAGGTAAGAAAAAGTGACTTCTTATCGAGAACTACACATCAGCACCAGATAGTGGCGGTAGTACGCCAAAGAGGTATGCAAACTGCCAACAAAACTCCACAAGAAGAAGACGTTAAGACATGTCAGAGACCAAAATGGAGCTGACTTTACCAGAAGATGCCTCAAAGTGTAAAATATTAAGTAGTACAGGGACGTTGCCCTCGCAACCCAACAATCCGCTGTCCCGAAAACTGAACAAGATCCTGGAGACGCGCCTCGACACCGACAAGGTAAGCAAGCTGTTAAATAGCTATATTACTCGCTGTCGATACAACAAGCAGTTTCATTTTATAATGTTAGACCCATTTACCCGTTTGTTACCAGGAACCTTTGAGACGGGTACTCTGAAAGTGACTATTTATATTATATTTAGTCAATGGTCGTGTTGACGCTCGTAACCGGGGAACCGGAAGTAGATTCTTAATCGAAGTAGAACCGGAAGTTGGTATTTTTATTAAACTAATTTTAGATTTGCAAATATGTTATTCAATGTATATTATATTTTATTATATTTGGCGTGATGGCTGCATCTGGTAGAAATCATTTTAATAGCTCACTTAGAATTCCCTTTACAGATAAAATTTCTTATTTTCCCTGTTGTATGTTGTAAACTAAAAATTTTAGGCCCAATGAACATCAATTAAATATTGCATCACAATAATCTTTAGCACATCTTCTTCGGCTTTATTTTAAACCTGTATGAAATATGAACGTGGTGATATAAATGAGATGAGGTTTTATTGTTTTATGACTATTTTGATACACACTCTGTATTTCATTCTGAAACAGTTTTTTTGACAGTAATTTACTCAAATTAAAAATCAGACTGCAACAATGGTTGTTTAGAACTATGATGGACTTTTTGCAAAGGAATTAGAGAGCAGAGGGCAGACAGAACGCAGAAATCACTCAAACTCAAAACACAATGAAGGTTTTGTTTGTGGTCTTTAGCTAAAAATTTTCCTATTTTGTTCCCAGTTATATAATATTTTTTCCTCATATTTCTTTTAGGAAATGCTGGAAGCACTGAAATCTCTGTCAGTATTTTTCATGGAGAACAGCCTGAGATCCAGGAGGAACCTGCGTGGTGACATCGAGAAACGCAGCTTGTCCATCAACGAAGAGTTTGTTAGCATTTTCAAAGAAGTTGAGGAGGTAATGCATCAAGCAAGAGGTTGAATATTAATAATTTGTCCTCAAAGCTGAGTGGTATGTTTCAGAAAGAAATCATTACCATTTTTTCAGTTGGTGAGTAATAAATGTCATTGTTTAATGGTAACTGTCGAATGGTAATCTCGCTGAAGAAAATAATTTTGACCTTTGCTGGTTTCATTAACTTTTCAAATATGTCTAATAGGAACTTGAGAGTGTTCATGAAGATGTGCTGGCCATGAGCTCCTGCTGTGAAGAAATGACTAACAGGCTAAAGGTACAATTCAATCTTTAGAACATTTGTATATAGTCAGTCAGTGGAACAAGTTTGTTGTTAAAATGTTTTCTGTAAACCAAACATCATGCTCTGTCAAACAGGCAGCCAAAGAACAAACCCAGGACTTGATTGTGAAAACTAACAAACTTCAAAAAGAGAAGTGAGTATGATTTTGTTTTACTTTTTATTTAAGACTGATTTTTTGTCTCACTTTTTCACTTACAAGAGCTGAAGCAACAATAAAACACTCCAAATGCTTTTGTTTTTTAATAAAACTAATTTCCTTGCAGTCAGCAATGAAGAGTTACATATTTTGAGACAGGGTTTAGTGGTTTCAGTAGACCTTGATGAGACCTCTAACGTAAGCAAGCCTGCAGTGCATTCTAGAGATGAGGACAAACTCCAGATCAGAGATCTTAACTGAGGAGCTAGTGAAAGGAACTAGTGGAACTAGAGAAATTGTTTTACCCACATTAAAGTTAAGCAATGCTCGTGAGGTGACTCTGATTGTAAAATAAGAGTGGGAGTTATACTGGTTTGAAGGTGAACACCGGTATTGTGCCGTGCCATGAAATGGATTTACCAAAACTGTGGATACCATTGCATTCATAAATTTCATGAATTCAGCTTTATGGTTTGCGTTAAATTTTTTTATGTTTGACGAGCAGATGTAGGAGCTGATGTGATGTGACACGAGCGCTTGTTCCGAGAGCAGAAGGGGAAGCTAGTCAGGTACAGATTGCATCAGCTGCTGCTCCGTCTGAAATCCAGTGAGCCAGAACGAACTAAGTTACTAAAAGTCGGCAGGAAAAGCAGCAAGCATCACTAGATCTGTCACTATTCGCTGGATTATGTTTTAAAAAGTCGGTAGGCGGTCTGAAGAATCGCTAAAAACAGCGACAAAGACGCCAAGTTGGCAACACGTAATGAGCTGTGAGGACGGCTGCCCAGGGCAATCACTCTACGCACGCACACACACACGCACACACACACACGCACACACACACACACACACACACTTCATCATTCTTCACAACTTCACAACTAATCTACATGAGGACACCTCAGAATTACGCACCGAGTGCAGTTTGACGTAAAACGTCAGCAAGTAAATCTGGGAGAATTGACCAAAACTGTTTGTCATATTTAACAGTGGCAAAACCGTTTTCAGTTCTTTATCTAATCTCGCACGTTAAATAAGGGTATAATGCAAATTTTGCATATAATGTTATTAAGATCTATTAAAATGTGACATCCAATTTTTCCAGTCATATAGCGATATAACACCGATACCGTCTGGAAAATATCGTGCTTTGAATTTTAACCCATATCGCCCACCACTACTCTGAAATGACAGTGGGTGCACTGAATTTGAGGCAGAGTGTGAAACTGAAACAGATGGCACATCGAGTAATGTTGCTTCAATTGTAGCTGTTCAACTTTCACTCTCCTGTTTCAATTTCTCTCCTTTTTTCTCTCATTATTTCTCAACATCTAATTCTAGCTTTTGAATCTGCAATCGTAGCCTCATCTCAGCTTTGAGGGCATGTCTGTTGAGCTTCAAACAGTAAATGCGCAAATAACTACTTTAATACTTAATCCGTGTGTTTTTTAGGGAGACTTGGGTAACTTTACTGTGATATCAGCTTTAACCTCAGCGTCAGTATCCCCACCAGCACTTTTACTTAACACACACCTTAATAATTTGAAACCATTATTCTGAAGTAGTATTGTGTTTAGATACTGACAAAAAGGAATAAATGTATGATGGTTTGATGTTAAAACATTTAATCACAGATGGCAAACTGTGATTAATAAAGATTGGGAGCCCAATAAGAATGACTAAGAACAGGGCCGGTTCAAGGCCTCCCAAGCAGACTTTTTTTGTAAGGGGCGCAACGTTTCAACCATTATGTGTAATTCTTGTAATTATTCTTTGCTAAACTATTGTTTTAATTTGAGAATCAAAAAAATATACTTAACATAAAACACAGAATTAGCTATTAAAAATAGTAGCTTATTAATGACAGTAAAATAAAAATATTAAGGCAATTATTTTGTGTAAATACAAGTATTTGCCCGACAAATGAGCTCTCACTCTTTGAATAATGCACATGTAAAGATATTTTTTCTATTTTCATGAGCTATTATGGGTCAGGTGCCCTTATCAATTTTGTATATATACATTTGTATATATCGGGTTAACTTCCAAAATTTGCCAGCGGTCATGTTACATTAGCATGGGCTACAGCAGGGGTCACTAATCTTAATGAGATGGAGGGCTACTTCCGGCGTACTGATTAATGCGAAGGGCTACCGATTTGATACACTAGTCTGAAATATCTCAATATACCAATAACCGAATGTAATTATTAATAATTAATTATATTAATCTCTGCGAAGACACTGATCATGTTAATAGTTTCTCACAAGGAATATCAGCAATGATTTAAAAATATAGGAAGCAGATAAATATCAATATGCAACACTTTATTTTTATATTTGGTCTTGGTGCAAGTGAAAAACAAATTCTTTCAAAAACATTTAAAATGATTTTACAACATTCCTTGAAAATCACAATGCTTCATTTTCACTAGCCACTAACATTTGTTTTAACAAACCATCAATTACTTTGCACTATGTTTGTACAAAAAATATAATAATGTAAATACAAAAATGAACTTTCACATTTTTTATTTAATCTGATTAAATTTTTACTGCAAAATTTTTTTTTTACATTAACATTTTAACATAAACCTTTGTAATGTTTTCAAACTCATTTCTGGTGATTTAGGACTTCAAATTTAAAACTTCTGAATGTAGCTGTTATTAAAATGTCCAATTGAGGTCACGCATGTATTTTGTTTGGGTGCAGTCTGAATGTAGCTGAAATTCACAGCTGAAATTCCTTCCCAAGCAGTTGAACCAAACAACTACCAATACTTTTACCACCCAAATACAAACAAACAGTGACTCAATGAAATTGGGGAGGAATAACAAGAAGAACCAAACAAGTGTCTTACTGTCTCCAAGAATTCCATCCTTTGTAACAGGAGAGTGCAACATGTTGCTAAAACCATACAGATTTGAACGTTTATGGCTTAAGCAATTAACAAACATCTGTAGGTTTTTGTGTTAGTGATGCATGCCGTTCTCCGTCTAATAACCCCAGATGAGAAAGTATCATCTCTAGAATTAGATAACTTGATGGAACAGTTTCCTCAACCACTTTTTCATGGTTCATCAGTCTTACAAAATGTCATTACTTTGGCAAAGCCCACAGATATCGACGTTGGATCCACTCCTCACAAAGATCTATTTAGTAACATAATGTAAATTCCCAGTGAAACCAATTGCTACAAATGGGCCAGAAGAGAAAGCGTGTTTCTGTATTTATTATATTCAGAGATACAGACATGTTATCTTTGATGAAATGTAGGCAAAATATATTTCAAACCATGCATTTTTAAATGTTTACATTTTTATGAACTATTTTGAAATTTCATGACCCTTTAATCTAAAAATATCAAAACTATTTTGTTGTCTCAGTTCGTTAGAAGTTTGTATGTTGTGTCTTTAAAAAAAAAATTGGCCTATTCCCAAGTCATCATGAGGTAACATGTTCATGCACTTCCTTTTCAGTCAACAAGTAGAAGTTCGAGCTCAGGTGGCACAGGCATTCCTGTCAAAGTTTCAACTGTCCAGCGCGGAATTCCACACCTTACACTCAGTACAAGATGGGCCTATAAATGAGGTAAGTTTTATGATTAATTTATCTGTACAGTGTTGTAAACAGAATTTCATTAGTAAAAGTAAAACTAAACTAAGCTATTGTTAATCAATAAAATATTTGATCAGCCAAAATTGTGGACAATGTAGATTAACCATTTAATGTATAAAAAAAACTGAAAAAAAAGTGGGTACATAGGTCATACATAGTTTATATCATGAATATAATAAGAAATGTATTAGCAACTTTCACTTAACATTGCATCAACCACAACATAGAAATGTGACTGAAATGCATGGTAATTGTTCAATATTAAGAATCAAGAATATTTTTTTTCTTGATTGCCCTGCCACCAATTGATCCACAGACCGTTACTGGTTTGCTGCCTTTGTCTTAGAGAACAATGATACAGGTAAATCACCTCTCTGTCTTTAGAGAACAATGACACAGGTAAATAACCTCACTGTCTTTAGAGAACAATGACACAGGTAAATAACCTCACTGTCTTTAGAGAACAATGACACAGGTAAATAACCTCACTGTCTTTAGAGAACAATGATGCCGGTAAAGCACCTCTCTGTCTTTAGAGAACAATGATACAGGTAAATAACCTCTCTGTCTTTAGAGAACAATGACACAGGTAAATAACCTCACTGTCTTTAGAGAACAATGACACAGGTAAATAACCTCACTGTCTTTAGAGAACAATGATGCCGGTAAAGCACCTCTCTGTGTTTAGAGAACAATGATACAGGTAAAGCACCTCTCTGTCTTTAGAGAACAATGATACAGGTAAATAACCTCACTGTCTTTAGAGAACAATGATACAGATAAAGCACCTCTCTGTCTTTAGAGAACAATGATACAGGTAAAGCACCTCTCTGTCTTTAGAGAACAATGATACAGATAAAGCACCTCTCTGTGTTTAGAGAACAATGATACAGGTAAAGCACCTCTCTGTCTTTAGAGAACAATGATACAGGTAAATAACCTCACTGTCTTTAGAGAACAATGATACAGATAAAGCACCTCTCTGTCTTTAGAGAACAATGATACAGGTAAAGCACCTCTCTGTCTTTAGAGAACAATGATACAGATAAAGCACCTCTCTGTCTTTAGAGAACAATGATACAGGTAAAGCACCTCTCTGTCTTTAGAGAACAATGATACAGGTAAAGCACCTCTCTGTCTTTAGAGAACAATGATACAGGTAAATAACCTCTCTGTCTTTAGAGAACAATGATACAGGTAAATCACCTCTCTGTCTTTAGAGAACAATGATACAGGTAAATAACCTCTCTGTCTTTAGAGAACAATGATACAGGTAAATCACCTCTCTGTCTTTAGAGAACAATGATACAGGTAAATCACCTCTCTGTCTTTAGAGAACAATGATACAGGTAAATAACCTCTCTGTCTTTAGAGAACAATGATACAGGTAAAGCACCTCTCTGTCTTTAGAGAACAATGATACAGGTAAAGCACCTCTCTGTCTTTAGAGAACAATGATACAGGTAAATCACCTCTCTGTCTTTAGAGAACAATGATACAGGTAAATCACCTCTCTGTCTTTAGAGAACAATGATACAGGTAAATAACCTCTCTGTCTTTAGAGAACAATGATACAGGTAAAGCACCTCTCTGTCTTTAGAGAACTATGATACAGGTAAATAACCTCACTGTCTTTAGAGAACAATGACACAGGTAAATAACCTCACTGTCTTTAGAGAACAATGATGCCGGTAAAGCACCTCTCTGTCTTTAGAGAACAATGATACAGGTAAAGCACCTCTCTGTCTTTAGAGAACAATGATACAGGTAAAGCACCTCTTTGTCTTTAGAGAACAATGATACAGATAAAGCACCTCTCTGTCTTTAGAGAACAATGATAGAGGTGAATCACCTCACTGTCTTTAGAGAACAATGATACAGGTAAATAACCTCTCTGTCTTTAGAGAACAATGATACAGGTAAAGCACCTCTCTGTCTTTAGAGAACAATGATACAGATAAAGCACCTCTCTGTCTTTAGAGAACAATGATACAGGTAAATAACCTCTCTGTCTTTAGAGAACAATGATACAGGTAAAGCACCTCTCTGTCTTTAGAGAACAATGATACAGGTAAATAACCTCTCTGTCTTTAGAGAACAATGATACAGGTAAATAACCTCACTGTCTTTAGAGAACAATGATACAGGTAAATAACCTCTCTGTCTTTAGAGAACAATGATACAGGTAAAGCACCTCTCTGTCTTTAGAGAACAATGATACAGGTAAAGCACCTCTCTGTCTTTAGAGAACAATGATACAGGTAAATAACCTCTCTGTCTTTAGAGAACAATGATAGAGGTGAATCACCTCTCTGTCTTTAGAGAACAATGATACAGGTGAATCACCTCTCTGTCTTTAGAGAACAATGATACAGGTAAAGCACCTCTCTGTCTTTAGAGAACAATGATACAGGTAAATAACCTCTCTGTCTTTAGAGAACAATGATAGAGGTGAATCACCTCTCTGTCTTTAGAGAACAATGATACAGGTGAATCACCTCTCTGTCTTTAGAGAACAATGATAGAGGTGAATCACCTCTCTGTCTTTAGAGAACAATGATACAGGTGAATCACCTCTCTGTCTTTAGAGAACAATGATACAGGTAAAGCACCTCTCTGTCTTTAGAGACAATGATACAGGTAAATAACCTCTCTGTCTTTAGAGAACAATGATACAGGTAAATCAAAGGTAAAGAGCAGTGGTTCACAACCTGGGGTTCACGCCCCCTTTTGGAACTTTGGCATTATAGTGGTTTTTAAAACGCAGCTCAGCTTGCATCATGTTCCCATCCCAAAGTACTCCACTTTTGAATATCTGAGTTTAAACATTTCTGCTCATATTTCTACTGTCATTGTAACAGTCTACAAGCCACCTAGACCAAACACAAATGCTGTTTTTATTTCTGAATTTGCAGATCTTCTGACAATGCTAAATTTGAAGCACCAATGTGTCTGCTGCTCGTTCAGTGACATTTAAGAAGTGGAAGACAATCAACCCAATTGCTTTTGCAAATTCAGTGCTCTCATCATTTAACAATGTAGACTGCGCTACTGTAGACGACACTGTTTCCATCTTAAACCGTGCTTTTGTGAGTAATTTGGATTTAATTGCTCCTCTAACCACTCTTTCTGTCTATTTTGTTCAACTTGCTCCTTGGTACTCTGATACTCTGCGCAATTTTAAGACTTCTTGTCGAAAAATGGAGAGCAAATGAATTTAGACAAGGACCTCCTTGCGAAATACAGGATTTTAATTCAGTCAGAACGCACCTCTTACTTTTCTCAGTATATTGACAATATTCAAGGGAATCCCAGACAGATGTTTAACACTGTGAGTAGACTTCTTCAGGTCAACACTGCTGAATCTGTCTCTACTTTGCAAAAGTCTGCAATGAGGCTCTCAATTAATTCACCACAAAGATTGACAACGTCCATAAGGAAATCAGTTCGGCACATTATTCTTCCCTTCCACAGCTATTCTATCCTGTGTTTTCCAGTTCCCCACATATGTCTTTTTTTCACCATTTAATAATCAGACCCTCAAAATCGTGGTCTCAGGCATGAAAGCAAGCATTTGTGTGCTCGACTCAGTCCCTTCTGCTCTTTTTAAGTCCTGCATTGATGTGCTGTCACCTGTCATTCTCAGCATTGTGATCGAGTCTCTACTTAAGGGTACCATCCCAGCTTCATTTTAAACTGTTGCTGTGACTCCTGTTTCTAAGAATGATAATGATACTACCCCCTGAGTTCTTATCGTCTCTTTTAATCACTTACAACCTGAGTCGTATGCTCCGCTCTTCACAGTCTAAGCTTCTATTTGTTCCACGCACACGCACTAAAACTATGGGAAACAGGGCTCTGAAACTCTCTCCAGGTGAGCTTAGGGATACACAAAGCTACACCATTTTTAAATCTCATCTTAAAGCTCACTTTTTAAAACTGGCGTATGATTGTTGACATTTTATACTTTATATTGCTCTTATCTAGCCCTGGATTTTAATTTTCTAGTCTGATTATCTATTTTGTTTTCTTCATTTTATCTCTGTTGCTGTGTCCTTTTTTTGCACTGTTTTACTCTTTTTCTCTGTACAGCGCTTTGGGAAGCCAGCTTTAAAGGCGCTTTATAAAATAAATACTATTATTATTATTATTATTATTATTATAGTCTGCCAATGTGCATGGATTATGGATTTCTATTAACTGTTTTTCTCTCTAGGATTTCTTCAAAGCTTTGAGCCGGGTGAAGACTATACATGAAGATGTGAAGGTCCTCCTGAGAACCAATCAGCAGGCAGCAGGGTGAGAAGTCATGAAGCTGGGCTAAAATAGAGTTGTTTTTCTTTTCTTATTCAGTTTTCAATAAAGTTAAACCATGGTTGCAATCCCTTTTGTCACATTTTATGTTCCATGTGGCTTTCATTATATTTTTAAAAGCAAAGCTTTATATTTTCTAATGGCTGTTTTTACAAACCACCACTATAGGTGCCATGGCATCACTTTAATGTATCGTCATATTACCTTATAAATCATTTCATAGCGCTAAGTGTTTTTTCCGATTCCAATTTATGCCACAATATTATTTACGTTTATTAAATTTAGGTACCATGTTTTTTGTAAATTGTATTTCTCACTTAAACACTGCTGCATCTCCGTTATGCATTTTTATTTACCATAGCTCATGTGTTCATTTTAGTCAGCATGTTACCAACAAAATTTACTGACTTTTTTTATCCATTGACTTGCATATACATCTGCTGAATACCCCATTAGAGAACTGAATTGTGGCTTTTGACAAGGAATAAATTAAACATTGAATATATAACTTGCTTATATATTGAATTGCAAACGATATATTTGTGTTAATGGTGTTAAAAGATATACGCTCATTTCCAAAAATAAACGGTTTTACTGATTTGCTCTATATTTTTAGACTTTTTTTATTTACGTAATGAAGTAATGCATGTGTGTTTTGTCTTCAGCCTGGAAATCATGGATCAAATGGCGGTCTTACAGGAGAATGTGTATGAGCAGCTCTATCGCTGGGCCCAGAGTAAGACAGACCCCTAACACCATACACCATCACTAGTAATTGTGTCGTGCATGTAGTAGGTTCAGGTGTGTACCCTGTTTTCTCTTGTTTTGTAGATGAGTGTAGAGGACTGTCTCAGGAAACATGCGATGTTCCTCCTATGTTGAGTCAGGCAATGGGAGCACTCCAAGATCGCCCAGTTCTTTATAAGCGAGTTCTTTTTTCCTTTTTCACCTTTAATGGGTCCTTTAACCATTTTTACTTTTAGTTATTAACATGAACACTATGGTTCTAAGTTTTTTCTTTAATCTACTGAAATGGTAGATATTAATAAATAAGTGGCTTGCATGTTACAGTTACATAATATAAAAATGTTGATAGCACCCTTCTACAATTGCTCTCCATTAGAAAAGCTTGAAGGCTGGTAAATAAGTATATATATATAATATAATAAATAATATATATCTTTTGTTTCATTATCCTTCATTTTCTTTCTTGGTCTCTTCTCAGGTACACACTGGACGAGTTCAGCACAGCTCGTCGTTCTGTCGTGGTCCGAGGCTTTATTGATGCGCTGACTCGTGGAAACCCTAGTGGCACCCCAAGGCCCATAGAGATGCACTCTCACGATCCTATGAGGTAGGGTCAATGATAGGTGTGGCACATCTCCCATTCAATCTGGCACTCGCTGTGAACATACATTTTTTTGTTTTGTAAAACATAAATCCTATAGCATCATAATAATCCTTGTTCATGACTAATTATCCCAGTCAGACATTGCGTTTGGTCCATTACACAAGGTTCAGACACTTTTTTTTTTTACTGTTTTATTTGTGGTTTATGATGTTTCTCTTTATGCTTAATCGTTCATCCAGGTATGTGGGGGACATGCTGGCCTGGCTACATCAAGCCGCAGCCTCAGAAAAGGAACATCTGGAAGCTTTGCTTAAAAATGTCACATTGCAAGGTATATTTATTGACAAAAAGGTACTTTAAATAAGCATAATGAAGTATGAAATATGAAATATGCATTATGGATTTTGTAACAGGATTAGGTAATAGTTCCTGTTTGTGCAGACTAAGCAAGCACCAGAGACAGCTAAATCAGATAGATGGGAGATGAGTAATTAATGAAAAACAGTATCAAAAGCAGAGCGGAGGTCAAATAGGATAAGAGTAGACAGGAAACCAGTGTCGCAGGAAAGGAATAGGTAATACACTATTTTTACAAGTGCAGTTTCTGTACTCTGTGTGGGACCACCAGACTAAAAGTAATCAAGAAGATTATTATCGACTAGAAACGACTGGAGCTGAGCAGCAAAACTGCTTTTCAGTAATTTTGCTATGAAGGGCAGGTTAGAGATGGGACACTAATTCGACAGAACTGATGGCTCGAGGTTTGCTTTCATCAATAGGTGAATGATGAGTATCATGATCCACATGTCACAATAGGATATATCCCAATACAATAACAGCGACGATTTATGACAATATTTAAAAACTGTTAAACAATGAATACTGGAAATATTTCTGGATACTATTACACATTTAACATGAACAAAATGTATGAAATAAGCAATTTACCAGTCAGAACACAAGCATTTTATCTCACATACATGGAGTTTTTTGCAATCATGAAATGTCCTAGTGCCATAGTTATGCTGATGACACACACATTTATATAGCTATCTCTCCGAATGACTACAACCCCATAAACTCTCTCTTTCTTAATGAGAACTTTCTTAAAAAAACTGGTTGCGAAACAACTTCAATTAAACAAGGACAAAACTTTGTCATTGCATTCGGAAGCAAAAGCGAGGTTGTTAAAGTTAACACGTATCTCAATGCCAAGGACCTAATAACTACAAATCAGGTCAAGAATCTTGGAATGATTCTGGACTCTGATCTTAGTTTCAATAGCTACATCAAAGCAATGACCAAATCAGCTTATTATCTTCTTAGAAACATTGCAAGAATCAGATGCTTAGTTTCCAGATTTAGCACCAGCGTCCATACAACTATTTTATTTCTGCATTTCTTCATTTTAATCTATGTCTTAATTTTCAGTTTTTAATCATTATTATTTTATATGACTTGTTTTTATGCTTGATTTTATTCAATGTATTTTCTTTTTATTCCCTGTCTCCCTGTTTGTAAAGCACTTTAAATTACCCTGTGTATGAAATATGCTATACAACTCATTTTGCCTGGCCTTGCCTTCTGAAATTAAATAAGTTATTAAAAAAAATACACAGATAAATATATTACAAATTAACTTAAATAATTAACACTTTAAGTCCTGCAACAAAATATTTAAGTTTAAAATGTAAATTAACATTTTTATCACTGCTAAAATTCAATTATTGAGGTAGTAAACAGCTTTTGAATAAAATGATGAAAGAATACTAGCCACTAAACAGTATAAGAAACACTGAACATTCTTACCATTACAAACATGATCAACAAAGCAACCTGCAAGTCATTAAAAAATTAAAAAAAAGTGAAGAACATTCCAAATAACTGTTACATAAAATATTTAACTTGGCCAATTTGTGTATCTGGCTTTAAAAATTTACTTAAATTCAGCTTGTTTTATACTGCTACTTTCTCATGTGAAGGTTCTTATGGACGAACACAAGCTGGTCCACATACCCAGCTTTTAGGACGCATCTTTCTGCAGTGACAATGTCTCCTGCATTGGAGAAAACTCCTGGCAGAACTCATCCTTTTGTAAAACAATTTACTTATTGTGTTGTCCTGAAAGTTTAGAAAAGCAAGCCTCTAACGTTCTGAACATGTTACAAAAATTATGTTCTGCATAACATTAAGCGGATGCACATCTTTACAAAAAAAATGTTTTTCTGCTCGCACTGAGCTTAGCATAAAGCTAGTCCGATTCATTTGAAATTGACATGCATTTTGTGTGTGCCCTATTGGAACAGTGTATAAAAGATGTCTTGTATACATGGCTGTCATTGGCCAATGAAGTTCAGGTTATCAAAGGCTGAGCGGAATGAAACTCAGTCGGTCTGTTTCTTCATAGAGCACTCCACGAAATTTTAAATAACTGACTAGTTATTGCTTACAAGTTTTTTCCTTAACAACCTTATGATTTTTAAAAATTGCTCATAATATTCAAATCCACTGACAGAACTCATGTGGAAAAACAACTTTTCAGTTTAAATTAAATGTGTGTTCCTGATGAGAAATTGTTGTGCTCATTTTTTTCTGTAGGACTTGAGGAAAATATACAGGAAGTTGTTGCCCACATCACTGAAGGTGTGTGCAGACCGCTGAAGGTGAGGCTGTTAACAAAGTTTCAGATCAAGAGAAACAAATAATCCTTCTTCTTTTAAATATCTTAACTTTATTTTACAACATTGATGTGTTGTCTTTGTGGTTTTACGTTTTCATCCTGCCTCAGGTGAGAATTGAGCAGGTGATCATTGCGGAGCCTGGAGCTGTTCTTCTGTACAAACTGTCCAACCTGCTCAAGTTCTACCACTTTACCATCAGGTCTCACAATCACATGCGCTCACACACAAACAGTTAGAAGTCACTGCCTTTGATGTCTTCAGCTCTGAATCTAAAATCATTTACTCTAAATGTAACTGTTTGGCAACCTGTTCATGTTGAAAGTTTAGCACAATTGAAGACTAGTTTTCACACTTGTGATCAATTATGGGAAGCTGAATCACTGGTATCATCGAAATAATGTAAAAGATATTTCTAAAACATTACAATATTCTGAATCTGTGTCTCTCTTAGTGGTATCATAGGAACCAGCATTTCAGTTTTGTTGATGACCATGGATGAGATGCACATTCTTAGTAAGAAGATGTTCTTCAACAACCTTAGCCTCCATGCAAGCCGCCTCATGGATAAAGTGAGTAGTAATGCTAAATACACTATAATATTAATAATAAGAAGAAGATGCAGCAAACAAAAGAAAACAATACAGCATAGATTGATATCCTATTCAGAATCAAAATCAGAATGATATTTATTGCCAAGTGTGCAGCACACACACAAGGAATTTGCTGTAGTACTCTCCAGTGTTGGTACAAAAAAATGACACATCTACATTGCACAGTAACACAGGTACCGTAACACCTGTTACACAGGAACACAGTTACACAGTAACACAGGTTATATAAGTAAATTGTTCAAGAAGATGTGCTTTGGAGATAATGTGCAGTGAAAAATAAAGTGCAGCAACAGAACAACAGACTGTTGAGAGACTGGAAGTCCACATCAGAGTCCTGTTGCTTAGTGAAATATATAGATTAATTATATGAGTGTTGGTGGGGAAATTATGGGTTTAGGAGCTGAATGGCCTGAGGAAAGAAGCTGTGCTTGTGCCGGGCTGTCCTTATGTTTAGGGCACTGAAACGCTGGGTGGAGGGGAAGAGCTGGAAGAGCAGGTTGCCTGAGTGGGCAGCATTCAGAGTGATTTTGAAAACCCTCTGTCTCATTCTGGAGGTGTTCAGATCTTAAAGAGAGGGTAGTGGAGCTCCAATTTCAGCAGTCCAAAATGTCCTCTGGAGTCTCCGGATGTCTAATTTGGACTCCTCGCTGTCCTGGATGAGACCGTTGACCGTAGTGTCATCTGCGAACTTCAGGAGCTTCACAGAGGAGTCTTGAGGTACAGTCGTTGGTGTAGAGGGAGAAGAGTAGCGGGTACAGAAAATACCCCTGGGGGGCAAAAGTACTTATGGTGCCGGTGTCAGAAGTAAATTTCCCCATCATGCTGTTGTCTATCAGCTGTTGTGTCAAGAGGCTGATGATGCAGTCACAGATGCTGGAGTTTATTCTGGAGGAGTAATGGGATGATGGTGTTGAACGCCAAGTCCTGTTTTGTCTAGATGTTGCAGGGTGTAGTGCAGCCCCATGTTAACAAACCGATTAGATCGGTAGGCAAACTGCAGAGGGTTCAGTTGGAGATTAGTGATGTCCTTCAGGTAAGGACATCCTTATGTCCTTAACATATGTGAGAGCCACTGATCTGTAGTTATTTAGTTTTATGATTTTTGGCTTCTTGGGGATGGGAATGATGGCAGAGCACTTGAAGCATGCAGGAACTTCACACAGCTCCAATGATCAGTTGAGATGTTTCTGTAGATGGGTACCAGCTGATAAGCACAGGTTATTAGGTATGTTTGTGAGACCCCATCAGGACCTGGTGCTTTCCTCGTCTTCTGCTTTCTGAAAAGTCAACCCACATCAACCTTGCTGATCTGAAGTGCTTGGGGTTTTCAAATCTTCTGTCAGACTATGGGTTTCAAATCTACTGTATAACTCGTTGAGGTATTTTTTGTGATAAGGAGGAATAATAATGTTTTAAAAATAATAATACTAAATTTAACCAAAAACAGTAATAAGTGGCTAAACACATAGAACCCCTAGACCACAAGATGAGATGGAAGGTTAAAAAAAAAAAACGAGTAACTTCTGGGCCTACTGTTGAATACGCATGTAGATTGTTTGAAAATACACTCAAATTAATCAAGGACCTGCTTTTGAAATGAGTGATGGTGAAAAACAGCTTCCAAACAAATTCAGGACAATGTTGTGTCTTTTGGAGAAATGGTGCATGAGTTAACAATCTATGTTTATCCAGACAACTAAGGGGCACCCAAACTCTGAATGGTTATTCTCTCATGTACAACTCTGTTTTGCTCACAAGCAGCAACTTCCTGCTATCCCTCTCGATGTTTAATAACAAATGACTGATATAATACGGCTGGGTACAGAAGTGAACAGATTCTCATTCACTCGATCTGTTCTCAGGTGGAGCTTCCTCCTCCTGATCTGGGTCCCACTGCATCCCTCACTCAGACCCTGTCTTTGCTCAGAGAGGTTCTATCTTCCCATGATACATCTGTTCTGCCAGTGGTTGCCCGTCAGGCTGACTTTGCAAAGGTGAGTTTATATGCTGCTTTTATAGGTAGAATTTTTTTTACATGTTTCAGTTTCAAAACAGGAGTTTCACGGTGGCGCAGTGGGTAGCACGGTCGTGTCACTGCAAGAAGGTCGCTGGTACTAGACTCGGCTGGGGCAGGTTGCATTTCTGTGTGGAGTTTGCATGTTCTCCCCGTGATTGCGTGGGTTTTCTCCGGGTGCTCCAGTTTCCCCACAAGTCCAAAGACATGCGATATAAGTGACTTTTAAGTGAATGTTTCCCAGCGATGGGTTGTGGCTGGAAGGGCATCCGCTGCGTAAAACATGTGCCAGAGAGTTGGTGGTTCATTCCGCTGTGGCGACCCCGAAAGGGAAGAAAGCCGACATGAAGATGAATGAGTTTCAAAACAAACAAAATATTTTTTTCTATGTTGGTTGCCTTTATTTTTGCCTCTACTAATGACTTTGTAAAAATTACTCTTTTAAACAGTCACTAATAAACCATGTTTTGGCAAATCTCTGAATCACACTGAAGTTTATTTATAGTATTTTGTTGTTATTCTAATTTCCAAAAAGATAAAATAAAATTTGGAATATTTTATAAAAGAAAGGTATAGGTGCACAAAGTTTTAGCCTAGCTAAAGTGGTAGCTGAGTTAATGGGGGCACAATACAGATCCACACCACTGTTATGCAATCAATCACAATTGATATAAACAGAACTTTATCAATTATGACTGAAACTCAGATCCAGCCATCCCAGCCTGACCCTGAATCTGAATGATGCAGGACATATTTGTATAGTGAGTAACCGAACTCATTTGTTTTCACTTTATTGCTAAACCGCTGCAATGCCAAGTTACCTGTCTTCATGAACATATTTTTGTAATTTGAGCGTGTTAAAAGGTGCTTATTCAGTGTGAAGTCAGTTACTTCTTGTCTGTGCACATCTTGACTTGAGAAATCCCCATACATAGTTCAGCTCCTTACTGTGTAAAAGAGAGTCAGGTTTGAAGAAAACTTTCCACCACTAGATTTTTGTAAAGAAATATTTCATCATATTTCATCAGTCCAAATAATTTTTTACACTTGGGCTGGTCATGATCATGAGAGAACCAGACTTTTGACAGAGTAAATAACTTTAATTGCAAGAAATAGCACTGTACTGTCTCCTTACCCTTATGTGTATATTTATTTAGCATTTTTACAAATAAATTCAATGTACAGTGTTCCCTCATTTACTGCTAGAGTTACATTTAAAAAATTACCTGTGATAGGACAAATCTGTGAAGTGGTCCACTTTGTTTTTTTTTGTTTTTTTTTTTACAGTTACTCTAAATGTTTTAGGATCTGTAACCCTGTCACTACATAGCTCACTTTTCTCAGACTTGTCTCACTTTTCTCAGACAGGAATTAACATTTTCACACTTTTGTCTCTTGTTTAAAAACTCTCAAAGTTGAAATTTCTGCCATAGCATGTTCTGAAGTTCAAAGTTTGTTTTGCAATGGTTAGCATCTTGGGGAGAAAACTTGTAAAGCTAACAAGAGGATGAGATTGATTTACAATCAAAGTGCTGATATGGAGCTCTCGTCCTTCCTTTCACTTTTTCAGTTCACACAGACGTTCGTTTGAGTTATTTCTGTTCATTTGTCAAGCAACTGCTCAAAGCAAAGAGCCTGCAAAATTGCAAAAATAAAAGATGTGAAAGGTGTTAGGGAGTTGAGATGGGAGTCTGGTAGGGTTTTCCCCAGTGGTATTGTATACTGATTCTGTATTTGAAGTAGAGGGCTCTGATAACAATATTTGAATGTTACATTTCATTCTCACGATAAACTATTTAGTCTTCACAAAATAGGCTATAAATAGCACAATATATTTTTATTGATTTTACTTCTCTTATGTGTTAACTTGTTAATTTATGTATAGTTGCTTCGAATTTTACCCAATTATTATTGGATTTTTATAATGGCATCTTCGATGGGTTGATACCTTTTTTCACTATCAGTCTGATTACATTACCACTGCTTGCATGTATTAATCCAGTGTTGTTTTTGGCAGCCATCAAAGTTTTAGTCTTAGTCTTTTTGAAAAAATAGTTTTAGATTTAGTCACATTTTAGTCATTTCAAAATGTAATAGTTTTAGTCACATATTTGTCTCGTTTTAGTCATCAAAAAATAAAAGGTTTGTCTATTTTTAGTCAACATAGATTAACATTTATTTGATTAAAAAGCATATTTTAAAAAGTTAATCTAATTCTTTCAGTATTATTTTTGAATGAATTAATGCTCCATTTCACATTGTGAGATTGTTGATATGCATTTCATTATTAATACAATGATGCATATGAATGATCAACTAAAGCTTTTGCAAAATAAATGGAAACAAAATGGAATTTATTCATTTTAAAAAGCCAAGAACAAAAAACGTCTTTATTTGGCAACAGTGGGTGTGTTTTGTTCAATTTTGTAAAGTGCAATAAACATATATGTGCCCTAAATATGAGCGTTGGAGTAAAGAATACATACTTAAATATCTGAAAGCTTGAAGAAAAATATCGTGAAATGCTGCAGATGCCTCTTGCTCTGCTCAGTGTGTGCAGCAAGTGGAGGGCTCGACTTTTGAATGACAGACTCATCATGAAAAGCAGTAATGTCACACAAAAGCTTTAAGCGTCCACTCATTAACCTTTTCGTTCACTCTCGTTTATGTTAACGAACATTTGCACGCTGCTCGTCATCATCAAAACAAAGACATATTTAGCTTGTCACCATCTTTGACGAAAACAACGTTAGTCAATACTTAACCCAAATATAATTTCTCTGTTCCTTCATTTGTTTTCCCTAATCAATGAAAAAAATCCCAGTTAAACTGATATGGACAATTTATTGGTTTCACATACAATAAATGTACAAAATGCATTATGAAAAAAAATGAAAACATATTTAACTGCCTGGTCCCTCTCCCAGAGAGAACCTGGTGAAACCTACCTAACTCAAATATTTTTACATTTTATTAATAAATTGTTAATATTTCATTATTTTATAAATAAATTAGTAAGGCATAGAGCTTTTAATATTAAGCTGAATTGTCTCCTTCTTGAAACAGTAGATTGTCTCCTTGAGGCATTAATCAATTTCCTTTAATTCCCAGTCAGTTTGAGTCGTTTGATTAAGCTAAAACTACTTATTCCCCGGTTATTTCTTGACTGTTAAATGATTTGTGTTGGTCAGTGTCTCCTACACAAGTGTACTGGTCATGAATTATCAGACTGGTATCATGAATTATTTACGTTGATCATGCAGTAAAAAGAAACTGTATTCAAGGCAATTACCTGTAGTATTTAGAGTTTTTAACGGCTGTTCTTACTCTGATACTGGTGATCAGGTGCTGTCTTGTATCCTGGACCCTCTACTACAGCTCTGCACAGTTTCAGCCAGTAACCTTGGAACAGCAGACATGGCCACATACATGGTTAACTCCCTCTACATGATGAAGACTACACTGGCACTTTTTGAGTTCACCGACAAACGCTTGGAAATGCTTGAGTTTCAGGTAACTTCTTTTCCCACAGACAAGTACGTTTGAGGTTAACTACCCTTAGCTGAGGTATATTTTCACAATTTAACACTGTGTCTAAGTAAGTAAAGAAATGTAGATATAGTACATTTCACCAGCAAGATGAGCGAGTTCTGTTCAAAGATAATAATGAATGCAATCCAGCTAACAACCTTACCAAACCAATATAAAAAATCTGTTATCTCTCGAGCTCCACATTTAAAACCGAAGGATTCTGCATTTGCTTTTCAAGCCAATAATATATATGGCATGGGTGAAACGGGCGGTTTTGCTATGCCTTCTGGCTGTTTCTTACAAACAGTTTGAAATAACTTCCCGTGAAAAAGCTGCACTGTAGGAGTTGCCATGAGTAGTAGAGGGGTGAGGAAAGGAGAGGAATGGAACCAAGAGGTTGTGCTTTGGTGAGGACTTTAGTTCATTGCCGTTTTGGAGTGGAGCCTTCAGGGTGAGACTAGTGGTGGGTGAGTCCTTGTAAACTCACCACCTGCCCCAGCTTGAGCTTGAGGGCTGGTGAACTGCTTGTTGTTTTAAGTTGTGAAAATAATATTTTTTTGTTTGTTTAATTTCTTAAAAACGTGTCTCCTGGTTCTGCCTGGTTAGCTAAGCAGAAAGGGTAGTTGGATGTATTTTGTTTTGGGATTTTTACTGTTGGGTTATTTAGAATTTAAAATAATGTAGACAGTTTTTATTTATTTGTGATTCATTGCTTTGTGAAAAAAATGTTTTGAGTTGGGACAGGAGAGGAGACATGTATCTGTTATAAATACTCTTTAATATTGTATTATTTCAAAAACAATTTTGAGACATCCTTTATTTAAGAATCTCTTTTATTTGTCTTTTTTTATGCAGATCGAGGCTCATTTAGATACTCTGATCAATGAACAGGCGACTTTTGTTTTGACTAAAGCTGCGTTGAGTAACATCTACAGCTCTGTCCAGCAGCACCGGGCGGAGCAGGTGAGAATTGTTCTGAGTTATGTGTAAAATCTTCTGCCTATTCCTTTTTCTGTGATTCAATGGTTGGTGTGAAAGCTAAAAGTGCCAGATTTGACTTATTATTTGATTATTCAAGCTTCCGAATGGACCCTTATACATTGTGTGAAAAAAATTGAATTCTTTTAAGGTCCATTTTACACTTTTAATATGTAACTCAGACTAGAGGTGAGCCAATATGATATAGGGCTGAAAGTGTGCAGAGCCCTATTGCTTTTTTTTAGGAATATTTAATATTAGGGCTTGAAGCACAGAAATACACTAAACGTCCCCATATGGAAATAGCTGTGATTCAAATCATATTCTTTAGGACCCGACTAACCTTGACAAGTTTTTCCCAATGATTAGTGTTTTAATAAAAATCTGTTATAATATCAATTTCTAAATACATTCTAAACTGTATGTATATTTTAGCTGGTTTAACATTTAAATGTAATTTTTTTTTCATCAATTTAATTTCAAACTTAACTAGTGAGTTGAATCAGTAAGCCATATCCTCTGTGTTTCTCTTACTAGGGTCCTTTGTCAAACCTTCCCGGCATGGATGGCGCATCCTTAAAAGCAGCAATGGCAAGCCAGGCTCTCTCTATTTCTATATCAGTAACTCAAAGAAATTAATTTCTGCTAGTAGTATCATGAGTCTGGTTCATATTTGTGCATGCGTGCGTGAGTATATGCAATTTTCTTTAATATGAAGTAATTAATGAAGCCTCATTTACAAAACCTTGTGTCTCGCTGATCTCTGTACGGCTGTTGAATTCTCAAAACAAATCTCTACAAGGACCAAACTCACCAGGTGATTGATTTGAAGATGTGTGGAAATATAACCGTCTGTGACGTTATCTGTGTTGACGAGCTCCAGCTTCAACACAATCCATTCCGTTTCAGTTGCCATTGTTCCTGAATCAAAAGATAAATGAATTCATTCGAACAGATGATATTCAGACAGCAGTAACTCCTCACAATGAAATCTGAAAATCTAGTGACCAAACTAGACTGTGTATTGTAGACTGTATAGAGAGCCACATTATCTCCAGATATTGTTAACAAACTGGATTGTCTCAGCAACTGAATAAAACTAAAGAAAAGGACCGAGCTTTTCTGAAGTTCAGAGAAGATTCTTTCAGTATAAGTCTCTTTTAATTTTTAAAGCAATTTTGTCTGTTTTGGCACAGCTGTTTAAAAGAGTCTTGTGAAATGAGCACCTACATTTTAAAATACAGCTTTTATGAGTAGTAAACATTGATTTTTAAGTGCATTTGGGCTATATTCAGACTGCAGCCCAAAGTGACCCGAATGTTCATATGTGACCTGTATCTGACATTTTCAATTTAGATTTTTCTCAAATCCAACCTAGGACGATTTTATGTGAGCTCCTGATTCCAATACATATCTGGGTTTTGCATAATCAAGTCCAACTTAAACATAGTTTCTCACCGATACGAGTCGCTTGAGAAGGCGTCTGTTAGCAGTGTACTCTGGGTGGTGTAGTTTCATCTTCTACGCATGCATATTGTATCCCACAAAAAGGGCAATACATTCTGTACAGCCAAAAAGAACCAACAATTTAACATAATATATTTCTAGTTTCTTGCTCCAAACTTTCCTCTCGAACCTGCTGTAATGTCACTTCCTTTGTAGTTTAACCCTTTAACACCGAATGTGTCGTCTACGACACAATAGTGACTTGCTCTCTTCAAACTACTGTAGCTCTGGATATTTTCGCACAAAAATTTTTCAAAAAACGTCAGATCCTGAAAGCTGAGAAATGACTCTTTCGACTGATATTACATTCATTATGGTAAGTGTTTCAGGAGCGGGAAGTTTGTGGAGCATATGAGAGTGGTGACAGATGAGTGATTGTTTACTTGTGATTAACTTTAGCAATACTTTAGCTGTGTTTTAGAGTCGGTTTCATTTTAAATATCATATTTTTATTTTATATAATAGTAAAAGCATGGTTTTGGCTGTAGTTATAGGTTTAATAGTGTTAAATTGTAGTGGTTTACTGTGTTTGCGTCTTTCATTCTGCCGCGTCAGTAATTGTCGTATTCGTGCTTTTCTTCTTTTGTTCCTCGCATTCTTCCTCTGTTTTTTTTGCCACACTTGGTGTTCGTTTTCAGTGCTGAAACATTTGTGAATAGTAGAGAAAGATGTCAAGACGATCTTGACATCGAAGTTGCTTTTGTTTGTAAGTTTTCGTTGAAAGATTGTGACGAGGAGAGTCTCTGGGGGATTGTGGAAGAGGACAGGCAGCAGCAGCAGACAGGGGGCGCTCTGTCACCATCTCAACCACAATACGTGATAAAGTTTTTATACACAGGGTGTATTCACAGCATTATAATAATAATGTTTTCCAATATATACTGTAATTTTTCTAATTGACATGATATATTGTTGCTTTATTACTGCTCATGCTTATGAATTCAACAACATGTCGCTTCATTCATTATTTTTATTTTGTCTAATCACTATATATTTTTATTTTATTTTTTGCTAATTTTATTTTTCCCAAATCTTATCTACTCTTATGTAATGTCCTAATATTTCTAGAGATTGTTCTGATGAAGTGGAATCCTCCGGTGGAGAGACTGAAGCATCAGGGAAACAAAAAAACTCGACAAAATGGACACCATTGTTAAATGGACACTAAATGCCCAAACCAAACAAAACATTTTGAGTTAATGTAAAATAGCTTGAGATTCATTTCTGTAATCTCTGTAAAGTTGATTCTACATTTATAGCTGTTTATAAAGATAAACGCGATGGAAATTTCAAATGTTATTTTATTTTTTTACTTTTTTTGTTATTAAACACTGTTCTGAGCATTTATAACATATCAATTAACCATAAAACTATTTTGCCATATTTTGAAAGTTTTATTTAATCTGAAAAGAAAAATGTGCATTTATAATTATACAATTATACAAAGAACATTTTAAAGATTAAAAACAAGACAAGTTATAATTACTGTTATAATTACAGTATCATTATAGTATGTTAAAGGGTTAATTGACAAGAAGGTTCGTTTAGTCAAAGTTGTCAATCAAACGTTACAATCCCTCCCCGGTCTGGCCATATTGTCATTAACTCTTTACTTCATTTGCTGGAGTGTTTGTAATATTTATTTAATTTTTATGGGTTTGTGATTTGATAAAGGATTTATGACGAGATTGTCCCTTTCACTTGCTTTTCTATATAAATACACAATTTTAACTTTTCATTCATCAACCGAGCGCGCACTACATGGCTTTTTTTAACCAGGAAATCTGGTTTCAGCACACACAGACTGCATTTTATCTTCCCTAAAATCCTAAACATGCACACACTAGAAGAGTCAATCGTGTGGAATGCACACTACAGGGATGTTACTAACGTTACACGCTATTGTGCAAAGCTCGCTCATCAAAAAGTAAAGTTCGTGACCAGATCTACAACAGGTCTCGCGACACCTCTCAAACTCTGTCAGATTCTGGACCACACATATAAGGTGCTGTTACATCCCGCCATAACCGTTGCCTGTCGATTATAAAAATAACACATGTTAAAAGTGTCACTAATTGTGACTTTTTTTTTGCTCAAACTGAACTAGCTTGAGAGCGCTGGTCAGTAGGGGTGTGCCGGCCCAAAAATACAAGGTGATTTAAAGAAGTTGTTTATGAAAAATATTTCATTTTAACATTATTAACAGGGCAGTGCTAGTATACACGGCTCAAATATTGATTCTAAGTGCTCTAATAAGGGGATAACATGGGACCTTTAAAGAGAGCTAAAGCCGAAGAGAGCTAAAGTGCATGTGTGGGGTGGGGGATCTTCAGTCATTGATGTTTGTTTTGGTGAATCAGAGTCGTCAGAGTGGGTGAAGGATGTCAGAATGTGGGTCTCAAATCTGCTGTAAAACTCGTTGAGCTCATACACCAAAGTTTGATTGCCCAAAAAGGAGAGGTGAAAGAGGTGATGGTCTTCAGACCTCGACACACTGATACAGGGTTGTTAGCCGAGAACTGGTTCTCCAGCTTCCTGGAGTAGCTCCTTTACCTGCTATATCTCCTTATTCAGTGTGTTCCTGGCCTGAGTAACAGAACACGATCTCCACTCCCGAAAGCATCTCCTTTGGCCTGGCGAAGCTGTTTGATTTTTATAGAGTACCATGGTTTATCATTATTGAATTTTAAATAAATCCGGGTTGAAATGTTATTGTCCTCACAGAAACTGACGTATGATGAGACTGAGTCAGTGAGCTCATCCAGGTCTGAGGCAGCAGTTTCAAAAACACTCCAGTCTGTGCAGTCGAAGCAGGCTTGTAAATCCTGCTCTGCTTCAGTGGTCCATCTTTTAACAGTTCTCACTGCAGGTTTAGCTGAGTTGATCTGTTGCTTATATGATGGAATAAGGTGGACCAGGCAGTGGTCGGAGAGTCCTAAAGCTGCACGAGTGATGGGGTGATAAGCCCCCTTAATGGACGTGTAATAGTGATCCAGAATATCCACCTGTCTGGTGGGGCACTTGATGTGTTGCTTAAGTTTAGGCAGTTTGTGGTTCGAATGTGCTTTAATGAAGTCCCTGAGAATTAAAAAATAGAAAAACAAAGAATCTTACAGCAGCTAAAGAATTTTAAATCGACTTACATAAGATATTGACCCATTGCAAACTTGTATGTTTATAGAATTAAAAACAATAATGTTTGCAGAACAGTTGGTTCATAATTGGCACACAAGACAATTTGAATATCTTATGTTCCATAACTTAAGCCTTTCCTTAATTATCTAACAGTTTGTTTACTCGTTGTACTCATTTGTTTTGTCAATTAAACAACTTCTTCGAGTACTACTTTAAAGGATTTTTTAACAATTTGCATGTTTTTCCCAAATTAAATTTTTTTTTAAAAACCTGCGAATGTATTTATTTTTACATTTATAAATGCATGTATTTAAATGATGGGTCTGATGAGCAGTGTAATTGTTTCTCTTGCAGACCCTGTTTGACTGTTATTTGGCCTCTCCAGACACACTAGTGATGCCGCAGCTCAACTTTCTTCTCAGCACTGCTATAAAGTATGTGCATTTTACATGCAATTAATCAGATACAAACGATTCTGCACCTTACTTCACCAATATTACTGTATCAAGATTAATTACGCCAGTGTTAAATTTGTTGAGATAAACGTTTTTGTCAGGGTTCATTGAGAATGACTTTTAACTGACAGAAACAAGACCATAACTTGAAGACCATGACAAAACATGTTTTAGCTGATCTCATATTACACTTTTTAATCTCTTCCAAAAAATTGTACATTTGGAATATTTTATATAAGTGGGGCCCTTGTTGGTGATTCGTCTCCATACACGCCATTATCAATCACCAATAGGGATGTCCCGATCTCATCACATGATCAGAAATTGGGTTCAATCACGTGATTTCAGACTTGAACAAAATCGGAAGTTGCCTCCACGATCAGGACTCTAATATATTTTTTATTTTATTATCTTGAAAACATAAATATTTTGTCTATGCAAATCTATACAAAAACAGCAACACGTATAGCACAACACTTTGTTGCAGACTTTGTTGCATTGGTTAATACAAAGGTCATGCTGCATTAGAGCAGCGTAAGCTTGAAGCGTGAAGAGGAAGAGGGAAGAAAAAATGTTCCGTGACAGCGTGAACACGCAGGATATTACCGCCAAGGTAGTGCAAATTAACTGCCATTTTCAGTCTCATACATTTGGCCATTTTCACAAACAGCACACATAATAACATAAAAGCACACCACAAGGGATAGCTATGGAATTTATTTTATGTCTAAATTGTGTTCCAGTTGTGGTTAATAGCCATGGTCTGAATGCAAACAGCTCTTCCTGCGATTTCAATCCAGCACGTCAGGTTGGTGGGGTTTTGAGCTTCACTCATCACGTTTGACAATCGTCGAGTTTGCTCCACATAATCTCTTAATCTGAACTATGATCACAAGGTTTTTGCGTAAGTAAATATCTTCAATGTCCTCCTCCAGGGACAGAGCGGCCATCCGTCTATCGTGTAACCAGCTACAAACGTACAAATGTGATTGAATTTAATACTTAAGAGACATGATTTATGAACACAATCGCGAACAGCAATTTATTACTTATTCCACACATGAATTAAGATCATACCAAATTCAAATTTTGTAGACACTTCGTAACTCCCCCCCCCCCCCTCTCTCTCCCTTTTCCTCTCTCTCAGGAGGCAGATCTTCAGGCAGTCCATGGACCTTATTTGCCATGCATATGGAGAGATCTATAAATCTATCACAGACTTATCAAATGCTTATAATGAGGCAGAGTGTGTTCTGCACAGAACGCCACAGCAGGTACAAGCCCTGCTTTCCTGAAACACACTTGCTCCATGAATTTGCCTTGAGCATTTGAAGTAGTGAAATGTTTTCACCGAAATGTAAAATAACTCTATGCTCTTAGACCATATATATGTCATACTATGTCACTCTAAACTTGAAAGTGAATACATAAGTGGAGTGTCCACTTAAAAATTGTTTTCAAGATTTGTTTGCAATTTGTACAGATAATAGTATACAAAATTTTATACTAATAAAATGTGATTATATGTATGAACACATAAAACTGATTGATTGAGGAGACTTGATCTTTACTTGAGTTCATATGCTCTAATGTTTGTTTAAATATTTTTTTGATTAAACTTGTCTGTGGAAAAAATAAGAATAAAGGTGTTTTGATAGTCATGTTGTTTTTGGGGTTTAATTCCCGGGTTCCCCCACTGGGTGGCGCAGTCAGCGATTGTTAACCCTTATTCTGCAGCTTACATACGAACGTGCTAACTGCGAAGTGATGTTTAAAATTTGGATATAACAAATAAAACCTTTAAATCTGACTCCATTAAAATGAATAGTTTATGGTCGTGTTATTTTCTCCTTCTCGTTATATTAGTTTCTTCTGTAAATTGTATTACTTTAGGAGGATATAATGATTCTTAAAATGTGCCTCTCATCGTTATTTGTTCATATCTTAAGGTTCTGAATACTGTCGCTTTCCGAAGGTCTCAATTTTAATAAGCCTTCAACTATCAAGAGCCATCTCAGAAGCTTATTATAACCGTTCAAGGGATTCACAAGTATGCAGTCGGTTCTTGGGAGTTCTCATTCCGGAGTTGAGTTCCCAATGGGCAAGAGCCACACAAAAAGAAATTATGAAAACTTAGGAGTTGCAGTATAATTCTTACAGAGATTGCGTTGCTCAGACGCGCTCTTTCTGATCAGAAAATCTGAATATAACAAAAGCCTTCTTCACTAATTTTAACTTTTAGCTCCAGGTAACTGCATCCGGATACAAAAAATTAACAATACAACTATCTGTGCGATGTGACTCCAGGTAACAGAAATGATTCATCAAAAGTAATGATAAACAATGATTTCCAGACAAACTTCAAAACAAACGATTATTTCAATTTATTAATCAGGTAAATCCTAAATAAATCATCCTCCAGTTAAAATGCATCAAATACATTCAGTTCAGTACAGTTTAAAGTACAAATCAATCAAAAGAAGAATGACTTTTCTACTAAATGTATTCTGATTAACCCAATAACAAGGAGAAAACTTAATCATTATTTACCTGCTCATCGAGAGAGAGAGGCTGCGCACCACATGACCTGGTGCGGGAGCTCTGATTGCAGAAACTCCTCGAGCTTAAGGACAAGTCCCTTCAAATACCCGAGATATCAATATCGAATTACATCATTACACTGAGTGGTTCTTCAAGTTTGGAAGGATGTCCTTCCAAACACTAGAGGGTTTGGTTAATTAAATCAACTCATATGAAGATTCGATAGACAGTGAGACGATCACTCGGCACCCAGTCTCGTGACTCGTGGCTCCACGTATAGTCACTATAATGATTGAGTCAAGATCACTCTCGGTTCTGTTCCAAAAAGACCGCTTGTTTATTTAGTTTGCATAATCATGTCAGAGGCATCTCAGCTCATTTGTGCCCTCTGCTCAATATGCATCTGAAAAGGGTGGCCGTCTCTGCTGGTTCCTACATTCAAGGCAAATGGCCAGGCCTTCTCAAGCAGATCACTGAAAGGTATAGTTCAGTTTCTTACACCACTCCTCTTCAAATGATACCTAACACCTCAAATTGTACCCTATACACATCCATCATCAATTTCTCTTGTTCAGCATAAAGGAATTCATTGTAGATTAGTATATCAAAAAATAGAAAATGATATTAGACGACAAGGTGAGTTTCCAGTTCTTTTATTCTGATTGTAAACTTTTGTCTGAAGTAAAGAGGAAAACTTCTGTTCTCTTTTCCTGCCATTATAGGTCAAGAAAGGCAAAAATATATATAGAGGAAACTCACTAAACAGTGAAACAAGAATCCTCTTCTGTAGCCCTTACAGGTGAGCATGTGATGTTCTATCCAGCAACAGGCTGCAGCGCATCTGCTGCTGCACCCACTATGAATGCTGCAATGCTAATCTGCCGTTTGACCTCATTCCAGGCCTTCTGGGGCTCTTCAGAGTTTTCAATGTTGAACAGAGCATCATAAATCCCTGGAAAAGACTCTCCGGCATACTTATTATGACTGCTGGGAGCAAAAATAACATGCCTGAAAGAGATAAAACATGCAATTTGCGTTTCCACAGAAAACATTTAGACAGGTCTTTAAAACATGACAAGGTGTTAATTAGGTCATGAACACTGCATTGTTGATAAAGAGAAGCAAACTCTGTACATAAACTAGAGATACACTTGAGTGAGCTTATCCACATGGTTTGAACCAATGAAGTATTAAAATCATCAAGCTTACTGGAAACTGTCACACTAAACAAAATGGTGGAGACGTCAAATTATCTCTAAAAAAAACTAAATAAAATATCAGCCAAGTTCTGAAACAATTAATGTGTTATTTATTAACTTATTTACAAAATGGAATGTCTGAACAGAATGTTTTTCTCAATTCAACATGTTAGTGGGGTCAACTTTGCAGGCTTAAAATAAAAGCTTCACTATAAATAAAATCCATTATATTACTTTTTTTGACCCTTTGTCACAAGGACTACTTCAAAAACCTCCAACTAAAAAGGGAATTTGGTGAAGTAAGATCCAAATCAAGTTGCTGTATCTTAATGAGATTATTTTCCAGTTACTTGATAAAAAAACGCAGAAAAAAAGTTGTTTAGCAAATAATTTATGTTAAAATGAGACATTTTACTGAAACTGCAGCCGTTTCAACAAAGTACATTTTTCCATACAGTCAGACAATTAAGAATAAATCATCAGCTTCATCTAAGCTTCATGCTTGACAAACTTGCAGGTGAGGAAGATAAAAATACAATTAGGATTGAAAGCATTTTTGAAGTGATATACTTCTTGTGCCCAGTTGGTGGCTCTACATCCAAGCCCCACAAGAATTACACCAATGCATTTGTAATTCTATAAGTAACGAAAAACAAAACAGTGTTTGAGATCACAATTCACTTCCTGCATGCAATTTGTTGTCAACCTCATACCGGTATGAGGAAACCGTGTCAAAATATTTAAAAATCTGATGGCAATTTAGCACCATCAATGGTTTGAGACGCTTTTATCTGATTTTGGTGAATTTCAGACAAAAATTGTAGAAGAACATCAAAACACAAAGCATGCATTTCTGAAACCGCCATAAAACACTCACTTCCTGTTTGTTGTGAAAACATTAACTGTTTGTTTAGAACAATATTTTAGAAACATCAGAGAACAAAAACTAATTTATTTCAGTGGTGCAAACTCTCAACCTCCTGAGCGCTCTCCACTCAGCTACATTACAAAGAAAATACTGTATAAACAGCCATCTAATGGTGCTGATGATGTTTAGTATTTATGGTAGTGGCACCATCTAGTTGCAAAATCAAATTTAAAACAACAAAAGCAGTGGCACATGTGCAGCTACTGTTTGAGTGTTTAAAAGATGCTAGTACCTGTAAAAAGGTCGTCCAGGTAAACCCAGAGGGTCGATGAACGATCTCTCCAAGTACATCAGCTGATCATTTACCATCCGCACAGCCAGAGCACTGGGGACAAAAGAAAACCGTACAGGAAAAAATACTCAACAATAATTCATACAACTTCATTGGTTTTTATGTGTTTAGTACTTGAATTGATGCTTACAAACAATAGGATGCAGTTAATAAATCAACAGACATTTAGTCACTCAATTAGTTAGTAAGAACGCTCGACAAAAACTGTTCCAAAACTTTCTAAAAATTCTCAGATTTGCCTGCAGAAAATTTAAGGGCAGACCTTAAAAGTTCAGCCTAGAGTGGTAGAAATGCAGGTGGTGACTGTTTGACAGGAAAAGTGAGTTAGCAGAACGCTTCTAGCCTTAATTCAGAAGCTTCTTCACATTTTCCAATCCTGCTCTTTAGTCCATGATTCTATCAGTTAGTGAACTGCCTGACAGATAAGCAGTCTTGCTAGTCTAGCGTAGCTAACCCTTCAGGGAAGGATGGATGTTGTTTTTTGGTCAAGACTGGCCCATGAGGCAGTTTGACCAGCAACATGCTTTGGGTGTGGAATTATTGGCACACCACCACCACAAAAAACATTGCAAAACATAATGGAAAGAGACCAGAGCAGTACAAAAACTGGTCGCCAGTAGCATCTAAAACATGACCATAAAGCTAAGATCAAAGTTATTACACCACTGATCAAGAAAACCCATCTGATCCTACTGAGTTACCCTACTATAGGCCAACCTCCAACCTTTTCCCCCTTTCAGAAATATTAGACAAAATTGTAATATCTCAGCTCAGTTCCTTCGTACAGAAGAGCAACCTCTAAGAAGATCTTCAATCTGGATTCAGAGCACATCACAGCACAGACACTGCGCTGGTTAAAATTTCAAACGATTTGTTACTTGATTGGGATCAAGAGAATATCTTCCTTCTAGTTCTGCTATATCTCAGTGCAGCCCTCAATCTCAGTGCAGAAAATTAAAGAAAAATGTGCCCCTTTTACTTGGAGGTGTCGAGCTGTTTGAGATGCTGATCAAACTTGGTTGCTGCGTCCGTGAAGTTCTGAACTGAAGAAAAAAGGGAATCTAGAAAAACAAGTTCAATAGTGAAACACTGTACTGATAAAAGAAGCATAAAATTTAATTTAAATACAACATCTGTCAATTGTATGGCATAAAGAAATAACAACATTACAATTTTTCTATAACCTTGCCAATTTTGTGTGAATGTGTGTGTGTCATTTTTGTGTGCGTACCAAAGGACACATCATACTTTTCAATGGCTTCAGGGTTCTTCAAAGCAATACTGTAAATGCTTTTGGTGTAGATAGATAGTGAGGTTGCATATTCCAGACAGTCAAGGGGTAAAACCAGAGAATCAGCCAAACTGAATATCAGACCCCCCCGGACTCGAGCCACAGCCTCCAGTCGACGAAAAGTTGGATCGTAGAAACGCTCCACAATCTCAAATGTCTCGTAGACACTGTGGTACACAGGGTAACTGCTGTAGCGCTCTGTTTTCTGAGAAAAGAAAAGCACAAAATCAGAAACTTGCATCAGAGATCTGACTGTACAAATAGATGATCACAAATGTGTGTGTGTGTGTGTATATATATATATATATATATATATATATATATATATATATATATATATATATATATATATATATATGCACACATACTCGCTTAAAGATTTATTAGGATTGCCCTACTAATACGATGTTTGACCCCCTTTCACCTTCAGAACTGCCTTAATTCTACATGGCATTGATTCAACAAGGTGCTGAAAGCATTCTTTAGAAATGTTGGCCCGTATTTATAAGATAGCATCTTGCAGTTGATGGAGATTTGTGGGATGCACATCCAGGGCACGAAGTTCCCGTTCCACCACATCCCAAAGATGCTCTATTGGGTTGAGATCTGGTGACTGGGGGCCATTTTGGTACAGTGAACTCATTGTCATGTTCAAGAAACCAATTTGAAAGGATTTGAGCTTTGTGACATGCTGCATTATTCTGCTGTAAGTAGCCATCAGAGGATGGGTACATGGTGATCATAAAGGTACGGACAAAAACAATGCTCAGGTAGGGTGTGGCGTTGAAATGATGCCCACCTGGCACTAAGGGGCCTAAAGTGTGCCAAGAAAACATTCCCCACACCATTACACCACCACCACAGTGCTAACAAGGCATGATGGATCCATGTTCTGACTCTACCATTTGAATGTCTCAACAGAAATCGAGAAATCGTTTTTCCAGTCTTCAACTGTCCAATTTTAGTGAGCTCGTGCAAAATGTAGCCTCTTTTTCCTATTTATAGTGGAGATGAGTGACACCCGGTGGGGTCTTCTGCTGTTGTAGCCCATCCCACCTTTAAACTTTGCATTCAGGAATGTTAAACTCATAAGTAAATTGCAGAAGGAAAGAAAGGAAAAGACAGACTCACACGGTTTTTGGTGTACCTTGCTCTTCCAGATGCAATCCCCAGCCTGATAAAATATGCCTCAAAATCACTGCCAGAGCCTAACTTACTGATCCTGCAAAGAAACACACAGAGATGTCACACACACACTGTAGATTGTATCACTGGCAATTGGGATCACTGAAACGAAGAAAAGCTGGACATCTCTTTAAATTGCAGTATGCCATTTAAGGCCAAAAACTGGTACTGCAGTAACATCCAACTACTTGCTACATTAATTCATTTAATGCAAAGTTGACAGGTAAAGCCTTTCTAAATGGTGTGTAAAGAATGCAAGAGGACTCAAAGGCTGATGAGAAATGCCACAACAAACCAAAACACAAAATGACTTCAACATATCTCCTCTAACACTTACTTTGCTAGCATTCTTGTTTGACGACTAGTTTCAGTGATATCAGTGCTTTATATAAGAAAAGCTCTTAGTACTCTTATTGGGATTTTGAAAGGTTCCTTATTTAATTTTGGAGGCCTCCAACAACATGATGACACACATGTAAGGTCGAAAAGCTTTCGTTTCTTTATAATATGCATTTATTTTTTACTGGATTTGGTCACAAATTATTCATTTAGTGACTGGTTTGTACTAACCCCTCCTTTACCTGATGCAAATATAGCTCTTCAAGAAGCTGCTATATGAGCTCGATCTGTTTTGATCTCTTTTATTAGGAGAAATGACAACCAATCAACACAACATAAAGCAACAAACATCTTTCTAAAGTCCACTCAAACTGTGTACAGGCTAAAAGAGTCACTTTCAGAAGGACTTGTTTCAGTAACTGAGTCACATCTTTTTATTAAAGACAGTACTTCGATACACAAAGCTCTTTCAGTTTCAAAACTCCAACTGGGTGTTTCTCAAACTTAAGCCATGTAACGAACCACATGAGAGATTTTTTTTTTATTATAATAGCAGCTACTTACGCACGCTGCACCTTTATTTAGAATTATTATTGCTTGACTGAAATACTTCGTTGTGATATACAATAAAATTAATTGACAAAAAATAAACACATCTGTAGAGACTTTTGAGCCAAAAAAACATCAGTTCACATTGCAAGGGAAAAAAGTTAAATTATATATATATATTTGACATACCAGATGACATCATGCTAAATTTGGACTCATTTTGCAACATGTTCTTTTTTGTTCATTTATGTTTACCAGGGTTTATCTCTTTCTGTCCAGTTGTCTCGTTTATGCCAGCTCTCGTACAGACTCATGCCATCCTCGCCTTCCTCTGGACTTCCAACCTTTGCAAATACAAGTTCAACAGATCGATGAAGAGACCTTAGACATTTCCAATGAGATAAACAGATAAAATTATGTTATTGGCCCTTTTACATAGATATACTCACTCACACACTCTCTCTCGATATATATATATATATATATATATATATATATATATATATATATATATATATATATATATATAACAGGACAACCAGAACGGAGCATTTAAGGAACCTGATGATTCAAGGGGTCATGAAAAAAAACATTGGAACCAAATGCAATTTGTTTTTTCCTTAGGCCAGTGATTCCTTAAGCCAGACTTAGGCCAGTGATTCTCAAACTGTGGTACTTGAAAACCTCTTGGTGGTACTTGAAGCCAGCGGCTGTCATTACTGTGGGAGTGGATGTCAAATAAAATATTATCGGATGTGGACATCTAACACATTAGTCATGGCCTGTTTGTTGATTTTTTTAAAGTGGGCTAGTCCAATGAAATCACAGGTCCTCCATCCAACCTCTGGGTAAATCTGCCGTTTGACCCTCCTCTGAGTAGCAATAGTGAGTTTGAACATGTTTGATAACGGAGCAAGGCTGCTGCAATGCTAGTGCTCTGTTCCTCAGGCCCATCTCTCATCGAGTTTTTTTTTTCTCAGGAGTAATTGGAGTAATTGCAGTTAAAATATGATAGAATATTCCCAAGTCTGTTGGCACTAATCCTGCGCATGTAAATTATATAAATGTTACTTTGAGGTTGTTTAAAAGTGACGCTCTCAAGCGCATTCAGCCCCAGTCTGTGGGGGCGCATGCCTGTCATCACAGCAGGAAGATGTTTCTCTTTAAAGTTAATCAAAACATTAAAACTTAATTTATAGTTAATGTCTGCAGCTGTAATGAAGAAAAATGTTTTATCCCAAAATCATCTGTTTTTAACCCAGGAGATCACAATTGAAATGATATTTACGCAATGATTACAGCACAAGCTTATGCTACACTCTGCTACCATACATACTGTAACAGCGATGCTGATCTGAAGAAAGCAAATGTCCGAGACGAGTATCTGAAGAAAGGTCAGCGTTCATATAAACACAATCTCTCATACAATATTTAAAGTTTTGATAGATCTCAAGATTATATTGAGAGCACCTGAAAGCAGACCTAATACAAAAATATAAAACAAATGTTTATATATGCCTAACTTACAAAGGAAGAGGGAGAGGGTTGGAGAGGGAGACAGACATTTATTTTCACAAATATTTTAATAATATTCGGGTTGCGGTCGGTCAGGTCGCTTAAAATAAAGACGCTAATCGATAAATAAATAAATACATTTTCTATTAAATACATAGGCCTACACTTTATTACACCATGATTGACCCCGACTATGCATCTACCTGCCTCAAATAAAACATTAACGAGCGCTTTGTTCAGGAAAGTTATCAGTTTTCAAATCTTGATTGTGCGTGCTCGAGATGTGAGCTTTCCCCGACGCGCTCTCAGACACACGATGTTAGCAAATATTGGCTTAGTAAAGTAAGTAAGTTTTATTCAGAGATTTCTGGAATTAGTTCTACATCAAGCTGTGTGAGACTACAGGCACCACAAAGAAAGGCAAGCATGTGTGTTTTCTAACATCTCATCAGTCTCTTAAAGTTATATATCTCTCAGTTGACTTGATTTCTTCAAGCAAGTGTTATTATTCCGCTGTTTTTGATTGAATTGATTGATGTTGTTAATTGTATAATTTGCTTGTGTAATGATGAGAGAGAAACTTCCTTGATGCTCTAGTTGTTTTACCTCACTACGGTGGCCGAGAGGTGCAAAACACATTTACATAACATGAAACACTTTTACAAATTACAAAATAAATTAACATTTTAGAAAACACATTTGCATTTTAGAAAACAAATTTATATTTTAGAAAACACATTTACATTTCAGATTCCTGGAAATGGAGGATACCATCGAAAACCGACAACTTGGCTCTGATTGGACGACACTTCTGTCAATTATTACAAGTGCTTGTACAAGTAAACTATTTCTGTAGTTTTTTAGGATAAGGTAAATACTATTATGAAGGACATGATTATTTGGTGATTGTAAACATGTCAGCAGTCCATGGAGTAAATGTCAGTCTTTGTTTGGTTAAAAACACGCTTGAAGGAAGCTTAGTCTTTGCAGAACAGTTTTTAAACTAGCGATCAACTTGGCAAGCGTTTTTACATAAATAAAATTTGCAAATTTAACACAATTATGTTAGCAACAAACTACAGCGTTGATCGTTAATTTTCAGAATCGTCAGATAATGGTGTTCTTGGAACACCCCGTTCTGATGTTACGATGTCTGCCGTATCTCTCTTAAACTCTCGATACTTTTCTCGCATGAACTGTAGACCTCTGGAGTAGTGTCATATTGTATTCCACAAATGGACTACACATTTACATAGCCAAAAACAACCAAAAATATATAGAAATCTAAAAATAGTTTACGATCTCCAGATCCAAGTTTTCCCCGACAGACGGTGATGCCTTAGTACTTTGATTGACAGAAGTCTCATCCAATCAGTGCCAAGTTGTCGGTTCTCAATGGTATCTTCCCTTTCCAGAAGGATTCTGAAATGTAAATGTGTTTCAAATTATATAAATGTGTTTTGCACATTTGAGTGAACATGAGTGCAACACGAGAGGAAAATTAGAGCAAAAACGTTGTGAACTATGAGTGCCACCTGGGTCTGTGAGGTGACTGTGCTGCTGAATAAAACCACTAGAGCATCAAGGAAGAAGTTTATCGCTCATAATTACATAAGAAAATGATCCAATTAACAACATCAATCAATTCACGTTGCACAGAATAATAACACCTGCTTGAAGAAATCAAGTCAACTGAGAGATATATAACTGTAAGAGACTGATGAGATTTGAGAAAACACATGTGCTTGCCTTTCTTTGTGGTGCCTGTAGTTTCTCTCAATAAAACTTCACTTTACTAAGCCAATATTTGCTACCGCTGTGTCTCTGAGCATGTCAGGGGAAGCTCGTGTCTCGAGTATGTGCAATCAAGAACCACTTGTAAGCATCACTGGTAAGTATGTAGCGTATTGTTAGATAGAAAGTTGGATGGATAAACTAAATTTTAAATTGGGTCAAATCCATTAACACTAGAGATGACTGTCAGTTATTTTAAGTTTAGTCTTAGTCTCAGTTCAGTTTTGATCATAATTAGTCAAGCTTTTTTTATTTTTATTTAGTCTAGTTTTAGTCAACTAAAGTAAAACACATTTGTATTTTAGTCCAACAAAAACTATTTTTGTCTACTTTTAGTCAGCCATTGACATTTTAGTGTAGATTTAGTCATGACAATTATTTTAACCCGTTAGTCTTTGGTAAGTAAATCATTTAAAACATAAAATATTTTCCCTCCTCCTGATGTTTATAAATATTTCCTCTTTTTCCATTTGAGAGATAAAAGAAGAAGTGTATTGGGAAGGAGCGTCATGTTAAAGCTTTTAAGTTCTTAATAATTTCTTGAGTGTCTTAAGAAATATAATTTTCTATGTAGTAATATTTACTTTTAACTCTGTTCCAGAATCAAGTTCAAACAAAGGAAAAGAGAAGCTCTTCGCCATTTGCATGCAGCAGAAAATCAGATCAGCCGGCTCTTTCCATTCAGCTTCCAATGAAGAGATGGTGTTGTGTGCAAATTGAAAAAAAAAAATAAATAAATTTAGATTTAAAAAAACTTTCTTATGAGTCGATTGAAAATAGATTGTAGTCCTGTCATTATTTATTGTACTACTCTTCTGTATATATATATTAGTTGACAAAATTGCATATTGACTTGGTTTAGTTTATTCAAGTGGGTTTTTATCTTGTCTAGCATTCGTCCTTTGGTGTTTGTGTACATATTTATTTACTTAGCAGACAAACCGATGACTGATGATGAGAAAGGTCTCACCTTCTTTGTGATGTCATAAACAAGAGTGTGCAGGGAGGGAGTGCAGTCAACCCTCAACGTGTACATGCCTACAGACACACACACACACACACACAAAGATGAGTAGAACACATACAGAGAAAGCAATGTTATAACATTCAGATTATTTATAACATTTACACTGAGACAGCACAAATATCATTCAATATGTAGGACATTTTTGTCAAAAAATGCTTTGAAATGCCCCTGTAACTGATGCATGAAATCAAACAAAAATACCCGAAGAAACCTAGCATAGCCAGAGATCTGCTGGAACACCCCAAAATAAAAGCAACTCAAAACTTCACTTCAGCCCCTATAACAGAGAAGACCCACCTAGTCGCAGAAAAAAAACTGACAACACAGACCTCCACTGCGAATAGCCCAATAAATCTGGAAAGTTTTCTGCATTTGGAGGAAAAAGTAAATACATATAGTAACCCGACTTGAAAAAACACATGAAGTGCTGAGAATGATGCAAAAACACTATTTCCTTTAAAGAATTGGGACAAATCTAAAACCAGCCCCTTACACTACATTTCATTTCGTACATAGGGCTCCAGGCCTCCACTGAGCCATTGAGCTTCATTTTCTTTCTGGAAGTAGGCATTTTGCCCAAGTTTGACACGATTCGATCAGCCTTTACTCAATCGCTAACATCTATTTGTTATGCCCTGTACCAGGATATAGATCATTTCAGGACGTTTCGTGAGTGGACTGTAAACTAGTACTTGAGTTCGGGCTTGTTCTTGACTCGGACTCAACTGTGTTTGAATTTGGAATTGAATCAGATGCATTCAGACTCAAACTCCAATAATGCTACACTGCTAAAAAAAGAAGCCCAGTAACCGCACTGTGACATCTGTTTTCAACGCCTACTGTGCGCCTCTTTATCTTAACTTGCGTCAAGCCTTTACAGAGCAGTGATTGGATAAAATGGTGCAGAGCGAGTGCTTTCAGTCTCTTTCTCAGCATGCGCTCATGTTAAACTGGATAATGCAGTCAAACTTTGGCAGTGTTTTCAGAAAAAGAAAACTTTCCAGTATAGAACCGGCCTGGATGCGCTGTCAGTGCACACATGCTGCATCGTCATTTTTCCCATCACAAAACTCATTCACTGACATACACAATGTCTGTAGACAGTGTAATCACTAAACTTGGATTCAAAATCTTGACAGTGCTTCTAAGAAGTGGAAACATAAAGCCTCTTTGCCTGGAACAACGTTTCTCAGCAAAACAATCTGTGAAACGACTGGAACATGCCGCGTCATCACAAAGAGAGGTACGCTGACCTTGGAACTAAAACTATCATGATGATAATGGCTTTCATTACTCTTTTAATGGCATAAGAATACCTTGTTTAAAGATAAGTTAGTGCAGGTAAGTGTTGGCAAAAGTCTGTTTCATGAAATTTCTTCACTAATGAGTTACATAAACAATAAACTTAAACAGTATTATTAGTTCAGGGGGGTATTCCAGAAACCAGGTTATGTGGCATAACCGGATATGTTTGAGGGTAAGTTTGTGGATAAGGCCAGATTTCCCTTAAAAAAAACAGGTATCTTTCAGTAAAGTAGTCAAGTATCTTTCAGGTTAGTTAATAGCAACATACTCTTTGAACATAACCTGCTTTGGTGCAGTAAATGTAATAGGGTAAGTTTCGGTGGTGTCATTGAGGATGCCTGGCCCTTTAATAGATTTTCCTGTTAAATAATTTAATGTTCATGTAATAAAATGCTTAAGTTAATTTGAGTGCATTTAATTGTAAATTTATTTAATGAACCATTTGAAAGTGCACATTTCAAACACAACAAACTCTGAATCTGGGGTTAAAATGTACCTTTGAAACAGGTCTTGCAGTTATAACCGTACAATTTCCAGGGTACAACCCTCAGCAGGTGCTTAAATAAGAATTTTGGATGAACAGCTGTCCTTCAAAAACAAGATCACCAAGACAACTCGTGCATGTAGATTTGCGCTTCAAAACATTCAAACGTTCAGGCCTTTCTTATCTGAGCATGCAACTCAACTACTGGTTCAGGCACTGGTCCTTTTACGTCTGGACTACTGCAACACTCTCCTAGCAGAACTTCCAACAAACAAGCTCCTGTTCCTCCCCTCTTCATCACTCTTCACTGGCTCCCCATCACAGCTCATGTTAAGTTCAAATCGCTAATGCTTGCTTTTAAAATAATTTCCAGATTAGCCCCTGTTTAGCTCCACAAGCCCCTACACTCCTAGATGCCTTCCAGAAGCCTGCGCTCAGAGAAAGAACAGCGACTCGTGGTTCCGTCCCACAAAAGCAGAAAATCTTTAAACAGAACCTTCTCTCTCACTGTCCCTGGCAGGTGGAACAAACTCCCTGATCCAGACAGGAAAGCAGCAACAATAACAGCTTTCAAAAAGCAACTGAAAACTCTTCTCTTCAGGGAACACTTTCTTCCTCTTCTCTATTTTCTTCCTGCTATGGTTTATTGATCAGCTGATACATCTTCTACTACGAGCAAACTGAGATAGACCTTGACCATGTAGCAAATTGCATATTGTCTCTCCCCAACTGCAAGTCACTTTGGACAAAAATAATGAATGCTAAATGGATAATTGTAAATGTAAAATATATTACACTAAATATGATGCTTTAATATTTACTATGAAGTACTACAGTATTTTTTCATATGGACATTATAGACACTTAAAGCAGTGAGTGTCCCTTTTAGTTTTTTAAATGCTATTAAGATCAAAAAACATAATCCAGTATGAATCCAGACTTTGAATTACTCATGTCATGGAGACCAATTAGAAAAGCAGTCTATGGTGGAGGAAGTAAAGTTCAGGAATTTCCTATTAGGTATCAGGAGGGAAAGTAGTGAAAAAGTTTTGCAGCTTCATTTAGACTTCTTTTGGACTCGGACTTGACTCGGACTCGACTCGGACTTGGTCTTGACCCGATTTCAGTTGTCCCGGACTTGAACTTGTCTTGGATTTAACAATGACAAACTTGACTACATCCCTACTGCAAACACAGTAGAGCCAAGCTGTTTGAGATGCCCGTTATCAACTGCTACAGACTTAGCAAGACAAATTAAAGATTTCATATTTTTGAAGGACATCAGAGGCTAAGATTCGTCTCCTTTTGGGGTTCTGTAGCCAAGACTGGGGAACACTAACACAAGCCCCATAACATCAGTTAATAGAGAATGTTTGATAGCTGAGGTACTAAACAATATCAAAAATAAATTAAATTATGTATATTTATATATACACAAGTCTGACCTTCAATAGCAGAATCTGCATTGATGTAGGCTACTGCACGCTCTTGTAGGATTCGGGCATTTTCCTATAAAAATACAATAAGAACTATGTTAGTTTGAAAAGAATGATTGAATGGTGAATACTATATGAAACCAGTTTCATTATTTGAAAAGAAAGTGAATTCCTATATTTTAAAGAATCATGTGAAATAGGAACCTTTGCTTTAACTTTGTTTAGATTTTGGTTTTTGAGGTTAACAGCATAATTAATTTGTAATTTATAATCAATCGACAGCACTTGATATGTTGGCTTGAGAAAACCAACATACTGATTTAGCTTTAAAACTGATTATGTTGTCTTGAGTACTCAAGCAAACATAATCATTTCAGTCATAAGTCTTTTTGGGTCATAGTTTGTCTGTGCCTGTTTTAACCGCGAAACCACTTGACAGAATCAGGGCTCTTTAGACTGGTGTCTATGTCGTTTCCATTAACACAAGCTTGGCAAAGAAAGATGGTTCTCCCCTTCTCTCTCATGCTCAGAGAGCGAACAAGAAAGTGATTTAAGGTGCAGATTTAACTCCAGCAACAGTGTATAGCAGCACCGCATGTGTAAAATCAATCATCCAGAAACCATAACCTCTTCCAGACGTAACGTTAGCCTCAAAAACATTTTCAGCATTTTAGCATAAATTTATGATAATCACACATACGAGAAAAAGAACGTAAACTGAACCGCTCACTTCCCAGCACCTGGAGAGAGACCTCAGCTCAGCCACTCTCGTGAGGGAGCACTTTCTTGCTGCGCTCACTCGGTTCAGTTTTTAAACCTCTCTTTCAAGTGTAAACTACAGGTGTAGACAAATAATCGTATTTATTACATGGTCTATGTTGAAAATTAACAACTTTATTGCCGACAAAAAAAAGGCTTTCGTAAAATGATCTTCTGAGTTGTCAGGTGTGCGCTTGTTTTTGGCTGCGACACATCCCACAAGTACCTCTCTCGGTCAGAGGAAGCTCATGTATTATAATTAAAAGAATTAACTGTTGGCTGCTAAAATCCATAACGGATTTATCTATTAGTCTAATGTCTGTCTATGCTGCCTGGAGTTTCCTTTGATAGGGGGAAAAACACCTGCGATCTCTCTCTTTCCTAATACCTAAAACTCTGCTAAGCAACGGGTGTCTCGTTTACAGGAAGGTGGAGAGACAAGCTTAATTTCAGTCACTGGGTGATGATTTTGTATGCCCAAATGATCAGCGCTCGATCAGTTCTCAAACACTGTGTCCTGCTGCTTCGCACATGATACCTTAATAAAAATATAAATATATACAAAAAAAAAATGAATTCTTTTAGGCTGGAAAAAAAAAACTTTAGGTGTCTAAAACAACTTTACTGAAGGGGGTTTCATGGAACTGAACATTTGAGGTAGTCTAAAAATAATATAATAATGTAATTATTGGGGATCCCACACCCACAAAAGCTCTATATTATATTGATAGTATGGTTCACAAGTTTTGGTTTGGGGGTAATTTCTTGAAAATATCTCAGAAATGACGCACCTTACATGTGGCGTGGGGTTGTTTTACCTTGACCCTAGTGGAGAGTGGATTTAAACAGGATGAACAATTTGCATAATGAATTAGGCCACACCCACTTTTCTACAGAAACTTCAAAGTCAAATATATCTGAAACTAAGTGACCTACACGTGTGGGGGTTGTTTTAACTTGACCCTAGTGGAGAGTGGATTTTAACATGAAGTCTAATGGTTTAGGCCACGCTCAGTTTTCCAGAGAAACTTTTAAGTCAAGTATCTCAGAAACAAAGCGACCTACAGATGCGAAGGTTGTTTTATTTTGACCCTAGTGGAGGATTGCATTGAACATGTCTGAAATTTACAGATAAATATGGGCGTGGCCTGACTAATTCCCTGCAAATGCCTAAGTCAAATATATTGGAAATGAAGCGACATACATGTGCAAGGGTTGTTTTATCTTGACCTCAGTGGAGAGTGGATTTTAACAGTATGCATCAAAAGTTGTTTAATGAATTTGGCCAAGCAAACTTTTCTAAATAAACTTCTAAGTAAGATATCTCTTAAATGAAGCACCCTACAGGTGTGGGGTTTATTTTATCTTGACCCTAGTGGGGAGTAGATTATAACATGGAGTCTAAATTGCATAATGCATTAGGCCACGCCCACTTTCACAAAGGAAAGTACAAATTTAATATCTCTGAAACAAAGCAACCTACAGGTGTGGCGGTTGGTTTATTTTGACCCTAGCGGAGAGTGGTATGATACATTATTGCAAATATCAATGTCAATTCAATGAAATCTCAGCTTAGGAAAAGGGTTAAGATGTGGAGGTTGATTTAAATTACTCATACTGCCAAGAGGGACATTATAAGATGTCACTGACCCCTCTATGGCAACCATACTGCTTACCATGGCAACCATTTTCAAAGCTCTATATCTCTGCTTAAGAGAGAACTTAAGACATGGTGGTTGGTTTATAAGGCTCATACGGTCTCATTCTTTACAAGTTTGGTGAACCTTTACCAAGTTGGAAAAAGCTAAAAACTTAAAGCTATTTATAGTCTGAAAATACTTTTTGGCTGATTCAAACTTTAAACAGATTCAAGCTGTGAAATATTTAAAACTTGGCAAAGCTTCATCAAACTTTTAAAATTGGCGTTCTCAAGCCAACATAAAGTTTGCTATCCAAACTTTAGAATCTAGTTTGTATATAGTCTTCTAATGTATAATATAGATATATTGTGTTTTTATAACAACATCTGAGTAGCACAGATTGGCGGTTGGAATAATTACAGGTTGCACCATCTCTGTGATCACATACAATCTGTGATCACATACAATTGAGGTGTTACAACTGCGTGAGTCAGCCAACCCTAAAGTATCAGGTGCAGGGGTGATTCTTAAGACTGGCAGGGTGTGGAGAGTAGCTGCTGTGAAACAAGCAGAATCATGGTTGCGTCATGGAGTATGAGTGGGACTGTAGCTAGAGGAAGAGCAGATTCATTCCAGTTCCCCGCTATGACAAAGCACGTGGAAGGGAGTGAAGGAAACTGGTTCAAGAAGTGAGGGCAGTTGTGGAAAAAGAAAGCTCATGCAGTGCAGTGGAAATGAGACAGCAAGGTCAGCATAGGTCTATTGAGGACAGAGCCACAACGCATCGAGTTCCTGATCCAGGTTGTCCGTGATGTTCTTCATCTAATCTGCACTGCTGGGGTTTGGTAGACAGACCACCATACCCCCTCTGTCAGAGCAAGAGCACAAAGCGAGCTGCTGCCCTAAACCACTTGGAGATGGCAGATATCGCTGGCATCTTAATTAAGTGTTGAAGACCATCTCACACAGCATCGGTGGGTTAGTAGCCACCTGCAGAGGGTCCATAACTAGGAAGCACACTATCAGTTTCATCAGAGCTAGAGTAAAGCTCAAACTTACGGTGCCATGGGAAGAGCGAACGGAAGTGAAGTGAAATGACCAAAATATCAGGCCTTAGTCAGCAACTGCCACACACAAGGCTGAAAGAGTAAGGTGCCTTTCAGACTGACATCTGGATTCCTTTTATAAAAACACTTGGCTCCGGATTCATTTTAGCGTGTGTGTGAGCAATTCATTTTGTATCCATAAACTGTTTCCGAAAGGGCTTCCAAACTAAATGCGGTTTAGCTGAGATATGGGTGGGACATGTGGATCAAAAAGGAAGTTGTCTGCACTGGACATTACGTAAAACTCCCCGACTCATTCGCCATTTATACACAGATCAACATGGATGGAAAAGGATGTTTGTGGAGGAGCAAGGAAATCCAATGTTTGATTAACATTTGGGCAGACAAGAGCATCCAGTCTCTCAGCTCGACAGGACACAAACTTGTTTCCGGTGATGTATGTACGTAAGTACGTAAATGTTTCCAAAACAGATCGGAAAATAGTGTGTGTACATAAAACTGTGGGGGATTGAGGAGGGGGAGCAAACGTTGTCGGTAACGGAACATTCTAGATGTTCCCAATCTGAAAGGCTGCACCAAGGAGGTAGGATGCAGATGTTTTGCAGGACAAACACTATGTAGAGCTTATACTACACTCTGCATCATGGAGGAGAGTAAAAGGAGAGCCATCAGAAACAGCACTGAGGCAGCAAAAAAGGCCTGATGAGCTACCAGAGCACATGCTGAGGTTTCATCAGCCTCGGAAGGGTCAGCTGAGGTTGAGTGTCTGATGTTCGAGAGACCTGAAACACCCAGTAATCTCAGCATACATAACTGATGATATATGCCCTAGCTGAGCATCAAAAAAAAATATCACTATAAAAAAAGTTGGTTATTCATGCAAATTCTAGTCCAAAGGACAGATGACTGGATATACTTAAATTTTAAGCAAATCTGCTTTTCTTATTGACAATTTGTAATAAAATGTATTCAAATAATTAATAATTTTCATGTTGGCTATATTTATGACACATCCCTATCATTTGTTAAGTTTTCTCATGATAAATTCATGTACATATTTTTTTGTTTTGAACAACATTGTAGTACCTCAGCCCATTCAGTGGACCCGATAAGTCCAAACTCTTCAGCATCCCAACTGCAAAAAATCAGTGTCCTCCTCGGTCTCCATCCTGAAGCACATAAAACAAGTGCATGTGGTCATTTTCATGTTCAAAAAGTCTATTCTTGAAACAAGTAGTGGGTAAAAATTTACTACCTCAATATTTGCATCAGTAAAGGGATTTTCTAAGTGGGTTATTGAAAAGATTCCCACCAGATGCTGCCATTAAGCCAAATATTGAATTTGTAAAAAAATAATAATTAAAGTAAACAAGTCTAGTCCTAATGTGGACTGATGCCAGCAATAAGTATAAGAAATGTTTTGAATGCTGTGTCGAAAAGCCTTGGTGGATGATTACAGCTTCTAGACACTTCTTGTATGAAGAGAGCAGTTGTCTGTATTGCTCAGGAGTTATTCCGGCCGAATATTCATATTCAACTGAGCTTTGTTCTTCAGTTCTCTCCGTGGATTTTTCTCCATTTCCTTTCTTTGAAACCATTTAATTATTTCCTTGACCTTGTTTTTGTGATCATTGTCATGCTGAGAAAAACACCTTTTCATTTTCTTCTTTCTGGTATATGACATCGGATTTTCATCCAGAATGTTCTAGTACATGTCTCAACTCATCTTGCCTTCAGTAATATGATGTGTAGAGTGACTGACAAAGTTTTTTTTTTTTTTTTTCATCAGAGCACACAAACATCCCAATAACTTACAGACGTATCCAAAAGGTGTTTCACAACCAGCGTAAATATGCTTTTTGTTCAGCATTGGAGTCCTACACGATAAGTCTTGATACCTTCTATTGCAGGGTCTTCCTGAAGCACTGCCCTAGTGGTTCTTGGCTCTTGGAGAAATCTCCAGATTATTCCTTGGACTGCCTGGACAGGGATCTTACTTTCCGCACCTGATAGTGGGCAGTTTTATGGTGGTCTGATGCTCATTCCATTTCTGGTAATGATAATGGTCCCTCACAGTGGTCATATGGACATTCAGCAGTCTGAAACCATTCCATCTAAATGATCTCTACAATAAGAATATTAAGTGCTTTTCTTTTACCAATCATGAAGTGTCTCCTGTCTTTCTCCTGGTTAACGAGAAGCCTTTATTAGGACTAAAGCAGCTGTTATAAATGAGTACAGATGAGGAATTGAGTGTCTCAATACTGACAGGTTTCAGGTGATCTCCTGGATTTCTTTTCCACTTTACATCTTATCTTCGTGTGAAATACTTATTGCTGGTGTCAGTCCCCTTTTTTGATTAGGACTAGACTTGTTTACTTAAATGTTTTGATTTCTTTGCATGAATTCAGTATTTGGCTTAATGGCAGCATCTGGTGGAAATCTTTCAATAGTCCCCTTAGAAATACCTTTGCTGATGTGTCAATACTTTTTTTACCCAGCTGTATATGTATTATCCATGTACAATGCATTAATAGATTCTTTGGCTTTTTATTTGAAGTGTACGTTTTAACTATATCAATTATATTTTTAATGACAAAATATCTCTTTTCAGTGTTGGCATACTACTGAAGGAATATATGTCTATTCTAGTATCAAACCAGTTAAAAACATTTTTGAAACCAATTCAACTATGTATCATTGCAGACTATAAAAACAACAATACATGTTTGATCGTTCTTAATAGCAGAGTAAAAATATTCACCCCTTTTCATCAGTTTTCCTACAGCTTTCACATTCTCATGAACTACAGCTGCTCCAGACACGGGATCAATCCCACCAAAAACCCACGCATCCCGGTGACCACCCAGAATAACATACCTGTCTGAACACACACAGAAACAAAAACTCAAACTCTATAGATTGGAAAACAATGCTTTTGGATAAAATTCACTTCATTTGATAAAGCACTGAAATACTCAACACACAATATAACACACAAATAGCCGCTTTGTGAACTCAAAATCATAACTGTATATTATTTAGTATGCAATTTACTTCAGAAAAAAAGTTTTTAACTAATCTTTCTGCACATCCGCATCCCCAAACCCCAACTTCACGAGAGAGGTTGAACACAGCTCTTATTTGAATGGTGATGAGATTCGTCAGTATCGATATTGTCAGTGTGATAGAGTGACTGGACCCAGATGCAGGTTAAAAAAAAAAATGTATTGACAGCTTTTTGCTAGATAGAACACAAATGGTTAACGACAGTCCAGAGCTTGACCTCAAAGAAGAATGCCCACGATGGGTAAGTCAGAACGTCCAATGAAAATAAAGATTCCTCTCACGGAGCCTGCCAGAGCAGTGTTAGATAACAGCCAGGGGGTCACACTACAACCAGCCAGTAGACAGAAGGAGACAGGGTAAAGGCAATAGTAAGAATGCGTGTAGAAGAGAAAGGCAGGAGAAAACTGAATATGTTCATAACAGATAGAAGACAAGACAGGGAATATAAAGACGTACAAATGAACCTCAGCCAGAGTGGCTCAGATAATTAGCAACACTAATGAGGAGCGCAACGTCAGGTATAGAAAATCGGATAGAGAGGGACAGAAAAGCGCAGCTGTACAGTATTATATGGTATAGGTATATAGTATTATAGGTATAAAGTATTACTGACTTTACACAGCGAAGTCAGTATCCACACTCATCAGAGAGAGATGAAATATTCATCAAAATTAATTCAACATGATAAGTTAAGAAATTGACCATGTTGTAATAATTGTACGGCCTAGCGTTCACTTTCACAAAATAAAAAAATGTTTAAAATATTTAAATTCACATATAATTTTTTCAAACTGGATGAACATTACAGATTATGTGATGAGATGAACTGCTAAAAAAAGCTCTGGATGCATAGATGGTGTTCAGTAAAAATGTCTGTCGTGAGGATATAGATGAAATCTGTGACCGTGTGATCATTTTCTTTTATTGAGTTATTCTTACCCTGTTTACAAAAACATGGAGTTCACACAAGTACGGTAGAAAAATTTGGGTAAAAGGCTAAAAAGTTGTAAAGAGTGAGTCACTCCAGTAGAGAGGAGCAGACTCCTCAACCCTGACCAATCAGAAAGCTTCTTTCAGCTCAGAGGCACTTCCTTTCAAAGGCTGGGAAATATAGCTCACACACAATAAGAAAAACTTCCTCATTTACCCGAGGCTCAATCCATTCCTGATTAAAACAGGTAATTTTGCATGTCGGCAACACAAGTCAGCAACACTAACAGCGTATTGTTGCAGTTTGGCATGTCTGTTCTATGGTTAAATATGTTATTAAATATGTTGTATGCTTGTGTAGCCTTGTACGTTTCAGAAGAAATGCTTAAACACAGAGAAGCTTAGTGTAAATCCCTCCATTAGCCAAAGTGCTCTGTGAGCAAATGCGGCTGCATCAGAATTAAAATTCTCAAACTACTCCATCTCTGCCCTTATCCAGAATAAATCTGGTTACGCTGTCTATGCGGAAACAAATCTGTATCTTAAAAAAAAAAATTCACTTTGGCCGGAGTTTTAAAAAAATACTTGGTTACGATGAAACTCTGCTCTGGATACGTGGACGCACAGCATAACAGATTTGGTAAAAAGTGGGGTTACAAAATAACCTGGTACGTGTGTACAGGACCTTACATAATTTATTTTAATTAAACATTGCATTTTAAATGATTTTTGAAACCAACATAAAGAACATAAGTAAATGTAGGTGTTGTTTTCATAGTTAACCATACAGTTAAGGGTTGAGCCTCGAGATTGTTTCTTTTAATGTATCAATTTTAAGCAGATAATAAAATAAAACCATTAAATGAAAAACTAATGAAAAAACTAAATCATACTCAGATAACTTCAACTACTCCAACAGCTGTAACGTTTCAATGCATGAAAATCAGCCGTGTGAGGAAGAGTGCTTAAAAAATGAAAAATGTATCCAAGATTCATTGAATGCTCCTCAAAGCAGGGTGAGGAAAAGGTTTTCAGATGTTAATGACTTGCCGTTGGTGCTCTCTCTTTTTTATCAGAGCTAGATTAGGGTATCTTATAAAAATCCAGATTCTGCTCCTTTGAGCAATGTCATTATATCTATAACTTGGTGATGATTTTTTGTTGAGAGTCAGCCTTTATTATTCTTTAAAACCACTGCTACCAATTATCTGCTCATAATTTTGGAGCAAAATATTTAAAAGGGCAATACTGGGGTCCCTAGGTTCCAGCCTATAATCAGTCATTACTGTGCAATAATCCGCTCCTGGGAATAAGTGTGATTCATTTTTCAACAAAAACTTGGCACCAAAAATTTTGAAGAAAAAATACACAATTTGAAAGATGTTTCACAGCTTCACCTGGCTCAATGGCTCCTCTGATCCGGCCGATCACATTGTAGATGCGGGTCACCTGGTTGTTGGTGTGGATGTTCATTCGCACTTTACTACAATTCAACAAAACAAAAAAATACATTTAAAGGTAAAGCATAAACAACGATATTTCCATCCCACCTTTGTGGCTTAAAAGAGGAGGAGGTCTTTAACCAGGAGCCAACTGGTTTGCTATTAAGAGATACTCCACACCAACATAAATCACTCCCACTTACTCCCATGTCTTTCCAAAACCTTTATGGCTGTGTTACTCCTCTACACTAATTTTGAGATATATTGTATTCAATCCACATCTTTATGAAAATTAAGCCTGATTTATACCTGCGTCAACTTGACAAATTGCTCTCTTTTATCTACCTCGGCTTGACGTGTGCCTATCAAAAAATGTGACTTCACGTCAAGACTTCGCAGACCTACGGAGATCACAAGCTCTGTGATTGGCCGAAGCTGAGCAGTCCTCTCGTGTTAAACGCTGGATTATGAAATAAAACTTTGGTGATAAAGCACCATCCTTTGTTATCTATGCTGAATTTTAGCTAGCTAGAAGTTAATATGATCATCATGCCGCATTGTGATATTGATCAGTTTAGAGACAGAGCTTCCACAGCTGCAGAAGATGTTTGTAAGAATTTATATTGAAACGAGTTATGGTATGGTAAATAAAACCTGTCTTTTGTTCAATGTCTGTGTTGTGTTTTGGTTTTCTAGCAGTTGGTACGCTTATCAAACCATTATTGATCAGAGCGTAGGCAGCGCAAACGGATCGCACAACTATAAATGCTTTGTTTACATATGGGAGTGTGCGGAGGTTCGCAGAGAGCAATTCGTCGAGATGATGCAGAAGATTAAAAACACATATTGTCAAAAACTAAGAAAAGAACTAGAATGTAGTTGAGGAAACTGAAGTTGCCATAAATTTTCATTATCTGCCAGTCATCTTCATATTGTATATAAACAAGCTTCCTGTGCAAAGTGAAGTGCTGTTGGGTCACCATGCAGCCTAGGTTGACTTGATTTCACAGATGCACCATCTAGTGTTAAAGTAGAGGGTCTGTGCACTAATTTTTGAATTCCAAACTCAAGGTCATTATGATAACTGGAAGAGTTCTAGCGTTAACTCATTAACCAGAAACAATAGTCACAGACCTTGTGTATGTGGTGGAAAGAGAATGCAAGTTGTCTGTGTTGAAGAAGGTTTGAGAGTACAAAGGTAGCTCTGTGCTGCTGACATCATGCATGATAATGAGTAATCAGAAGTGTGAGAACATCATGAGTTTAAGGTTATGGGGCTAGTAATCACAGATGGGTAGGGATTAAAGTTCAGATTCCATCCAGTGTTGTATTAATTTTTCACCAAGATCTTTTTAGGGCCATGCAGTGTATTTAAGTAATATTTGAATGCTTCAACATTCTATTGAATATTATAAAGCAGATGATTATTTTCAAGGAATGCAATGCTGAAAATGTATTTTCAGCAAGTTCTGACAACTCCAAACACAGATTAGTGTACACACTGCCATATTCACTCCTGTTCTTAACTTAGTGTACCTGTCCCTAGAGAGCCCTTTTATTTTAAAGAGAAGTTTTCTTTTAAAACGAGATGTAATTTGACTTTCCTAGACACTTTTTTTTTACTTTAACATAAAAGCCTGTAAGTAATGAGCAGACAGGATCAGGACTCACCGATACAAAGGCTTGTATTAGATCTATTAATTTCCAAATCTCAAAATATCTTGACATTCATTTGTGGAAAACTTGTTTATTTAGGTTTTGACGCATTTTAAACTCCCATAGTTTGACACCCCTGATTGAAGGGGTGCATTATTTTGTGAACTCTAATAAACCCTCTATTAAAGCTGGGGTGAGAGAGTAATGTTAATGGCTAAAATCACCAAAAACAAACATGCCCTGTGGCCATGTTATTCCCCTTGATATTTTGAAAGCGCCTGCTGATTGGCTGTTTGCTTGGTATGGTGTCAGTCCACCCAAGCTATTCTAAAAATCGCAAACCCCATCTTTAATTACAGTAGACCCAGTAACATATGGTTTAGCACTCACTGCTTCCGTTTTTACGTAGGAACCTGCATAAACATCTAAATATAAGGAAATACCGAACTCGATGCAGATATTCACTGTAAATGGTTGCTATTTAATCCGAGCCATAGACTCGCCACTTGTCAAAAAAACCTCTGCTGTTTGAAATAATTTTTTTATTACATTCAATTGTTAAACATTTAGCTTGAATTATATTTTTTAGACTTTCACATCTTTCCTCAGAGGCTGAAGAGGAGCAAGCAAAGATGCCGGATTTACTGAGTGTTTAAAACAATGCAAGCACGCTATTAAGGACATGTACACACCAACAAGCAGAAAAGCAAGAATCATACATGTTTTATAGGTTAAGTCAATGGGAAGACACGCTCAATCAGGAAAGGCTGAACAGGGAAGCAGATTTGACTTTCCTTTCTCAACTGGAAGATAGCAAAGCAACTTACAGTCTCTGTGTAAAGACAGCCGGGGATGTATCTAAGCACACAAATCTTTTATAAAACCATTAGCGTCAGTGAAGAGGTATTTCAAGTGTGCTGAAAGAAGTGAAACATACTTTTTTGGAAACTAGTTTGAAGCAAGTGATAGTGAAGCTTATCCTCCATACACCCGCCTGTTTTGGAGTGTGGTCTAGGCAGATTTTTGGTAGTGGATCAATTCTGAGTTTTGGCAATCATCTCAGCATGGTATCAGCAATGCGTAAGCTTTACTATGTTGGGTTTGTGGACACCGTTTCTGTCAGAGTGCTAAATGGTATCCACAACCCAAATAAGGGTCATCATAATGGAATCTGGCTTTGCACATTACTCATTCCATAATAATCAATGTCTTCAACGGTACAATTTATATTAAATTTTATCCTCATTATTGGAGAACAGTTGCGCATGCATTCTATGTTTTTTTAAGAAAGTATATTATGTTGGAGCTTATTGGACAGCATGTACATAATTTTATTCAATCTTCACAGTTTTTCCAATATCCAGTAACTCCCATTAATATATTTGTCTGAAATTGATTTAACTGAAGTAAGAAAAGTCACAACATTCCTAAATAAAGATTAAAATCAATCTGATGCTTTTAAATAAACAAAAATAATGAAGAGAATAAACCATATCTTTCATACTTCTCGTGGAACCCGTTCTTGAATCCAGGTCCAAGTTTATACGAGATGTTAAGGGCTCCTTTCCAGCTGTCTGGAGGTAGAGGTCCTCCCATGTTCCTACATGAAAAAGAAAGCACAAACAGTTGAATAAAAGCACAGTTATACATTGAGGGGAGTATAAGATGCCCTAGAAAGTATCAGAACAGAAAAAATAAACATGCTCATAAATGTAACCAAGTGTTTGTTTTAACAGTGATGAACAAAAAATATTAAAATAAAGCCGTGAGATGGGTTTTAGATCCTTTATTAATGGACCATTCATCGATGGTCAGGCTCCCCAGTGAGATTTAGAGCAACTTTGTGTTGAAGTCGGAGCTTATTAACATAAAATATAAGGCTTAATGGTTATATTCCCAGGCTTTTTCAATCACTCACCCTGTGAAGTTGGCCGTGTCTGGGTTTGTTTTGTTTAATGCCAGAGATATAAGACCAAGCCGCCCAATCAGAGATCTTGCCAGATTTGTCTGCTGCTCCACAAAGTCTTTCCACACTTCAATGTATATTTAGTTTTTGGTCAGTGATCAAGAATCACTGAGATCAGTTCAGTATAAATGCAAAGAACACTGTGGTCACATGCAGCCTCTATATTTGACTGTAAATTCAGCCTTTACATACAACAGGAAGTGCAAGCATTACATTTCCAAATGCATGAAATTGAGATGAATCTCAAAATTTCTTAATCCAGAAAAGGGAAGTTACACGTTGAAGGTCAACCTCAAAACTTTAATGACTAGGGTGGGACCAAAACAATCTTGAGATGTTTGCAAACTTTTGACCTTTGTGATCGCAAGCCAGGTTTATACAATTAGGTACCATGCTATGTTTTGGAAATGATGATGATAATAAATGATGTATCCTCATCATTTATCTCTCATCCTGCAGCTGTTGCTGATCACCTGTTTGTTGTCTGTGTTGCAGTTTTCTAACCGTTGTTACTTCATTTGTTAGTTTCTGTGTCATCTTTGTTTGATGTTTTTTCAGGTGCTGTCCAGCAAACTGTTCGTCGATGAATATTAAGTTTGTATATTCTTTATGCTGGGGAGGTGATTAGCACCTGCCTCAGTCAGCGAGGCTCCCAGGGGCCTCACAGAGGGAACTCCTGTTTACTCTACCTGATCCTCACGAGGACTTTGTGAAGCTGCTTTGAAAGCAACCACTAAAGAAGCGCTATATAAAAACTTGATTGAAAAACTTATTTGGAAAGAGGTCAAATGCTATTTTCACTTACAAGTCTAATAAAACTCATTTTAAAAAGGTGTTCTTCTGGATTACAATTAATGATATTCGATCCCACTGTTGAAATAAACCTTAACATTTCTTTGCTCAGATTAACTCAAATTTTCTTCATTGTAATGATATCGCAGAGAATGATTTTTAAATAGTCAGCACTTTTAACATTAGCATTATCCTTAAGAGGCATCTGTTCAAAGAGATGTTTCCAAGCTGTTGCTGCTCTTCGTTTGTTTGGTTATGCTTTTATATTCCTTATTTTTCCTAAAATCCTTGTTTTTTTTAGCCTTGTACCTCCTTTTTATTACTTGTAATGCTTCCTTCATTGCTTGTGAAGGCACAAGCAATAACTTGTAATTTTATATAACGTTTATATAACGTTACTTTGAGGTTGTTTAAAAGTAAAACTACTCACATGCATTCTGCCCTATGTGCGTCTGTCTCTCATGACAGCGGGAAGATGTTCTCTTTAAAGTTAATCAAATGTTAGCATAAAACTTATCTTTATCTCATCTTATCATTTATCTTTAACGTCTGCAGCTGCAATAAAGAAAGATGTTATGGTTCAAGATGAGTTTTCGCCCAAAATGTACTGGTTTTATCCCAGAAATTAACAATTTATATGAGACTTAAGCAATGATTACAGCATGAGTTTATGCTACACTGCCGCACATCTGAAAAAATAACTAAAAGAGAAGAATATCTGAAGGTCAGAGTTGCAACACAGCCTCACATTTACATCTCTAATAACAATATTAAAACTATTAAAAATATTAGCAACTGAAAGCAGAGCTAATAACTAATAATTTACAGCGAGAGAAAGAAAGAACAAAAAGGAGTGAGAGACAAAAGAAGGGAGGGAGGGAGAGAAAAAGAGGAGGGTGAGAGAAAGAAGAGGAAGAGAGAAAGAGGAGGAAGAGAGAAAGAAGAGAGAGAGAGAGAAAGTAGGAGAGAATAGTAGAGAGACAAAGAGGAGGGAGAGAGAGAAAAAGTGTGGCTAAAATTACAATAATTAATCATTTATTTCAGGCTATTCTTTTAAACCTCAATTAAGTGTTAATCAAAACCAAACTCTTGTGAAGAAACATATTTTCTTAGAGGCATTCAGCAGGTCTGGCTTGAATTATATAAGTCAGCTTTTATGATTGCACATAACTAGCACATGAGCACACCTCATTACTGCTGACAGAATAGAATGGCTGATTAATTGGAAATTGCTAAGAAACTCTGTTCTGTTACTTGTCCAAAAAATTCAATTTGACAGGATGATTGCAACATGCTGACATCACTGCAACATCTGTGCTCAAGTTTGTTTAAAACCTAAGGCTTTTCATGTTCACTTCACTCTGAGCCCTGGCAAATATCACATGTGTTGTTTCTGCTGCTGCTGCTGCTGCTGCTAGAATAAATAAAAGAGTTTGGAAGCTGATCGTAGTTTCAAATCATACTCTATAGTTTTGCACCACTCACACTCGCGTTTGTCAGTCTTCAACTTACTGCAGTAGATTGAGGGCATCCTCGTACCCGATGGGATGCACAGGTATATTGGGAAGCCCCACAGCATCCTCCAGACTCGACCTGTAGGTGTATTCTGCAACAGTGAGCAGAATCAACCATCAATTAATTGATTTAGAAGCAGCTATGGGGTCCATTTAACACTGGCGCCTGCAATGGCTTTCAAGGTATACGTGGTACCAAAAATGGCTGATTTTGAAGAGTCATTCTTTCTTTTCCTGGGACTTGATCCCGAGAATACTAGCAAGTGAGTTCTGGGGAACCGTTCAATCAACTTCTGTAGTTGCTTGTGTTATATAAATACCAAAGTGTTCGTGGGAACATATCAGTATGAACAGGGGAGGAGGAGGAAACTGTTCACACGTACAAAATGGTCAAACTATTCCCAGAGTGGAAGCAGCCTAAGAATGAAGATAAAGTTTTTTGGAGATGACACTTTGCAGACCTAAACAGGTGTGTAGCTTGTTATCCACATGAACTAAATTAGAATATATTTGAACAGGTTTGTTTATTAAGGGCATTTGGAAATCAAGTTATTAAGTCAGGAAGAACTATCCATGGAATTTGCAGCTTAACATTACAGAAAATCTGGCCGGCCAATCATGGACTCGGAACGACCCTCTGCCCCCTGCCATAACTGAATATGTAATCTTTGTTTCAGTAAATGTACATTTGTTTGGTAACTAGTAAAATTTGGTATAGTAAATTTGGAATTTGGTAAACTTCTAAATATTGCATGTACAGCCATGTCTTTGGTTGCAAGAATTTGATCTGAAAACTGCATTGCCTTTATTCTGTAAGAGAATCTGCATTACACTAAACATATGCTTTAAAACTGTGTAGAAGGATATTTAAACCCTTTTCGTTGTATTGAATTAATCAACCGCTATATATACAAAGATAATTATCATTTGTTTAGATGACACAACACTATATATTGAACATTTGCTCACTAGGTTTCTCACTAATTTGTGATGTACAATTATTAGGAACTGTCACGTTCTGGGTGTTTCATTTATTAGTTCATTGATTAACACCACACTGACTAACACATGAACTAATATGGACACATCATTATGATTTATTACAGAGTACAGATGATTAGGAGGATTCTGTTCTGTGAACAAAGCTACACTGATGACTAAATGATTCCAAATCAATTCAGGAAAAGCTATTACGCACACAAGTGAAGTGTTGTGCAAGATTCTTCCAATTTTACTTAAACACAACCAGACCTGTGTGTGCACTATAAAACATGACTGAACACTGAATACAACTTTAAAATTGTAGTGAAGTTCATGGGTTTTCCAAATCACCTGTTGATCCTATTGTATCAAATTTTATGAAAGAACATGTGCAATAAAACACAACACCCCAGTCATCCTGTTAGCAGCTGCTGCTTAAGAAAACAAATCAAGAATCATTTACAAAGAAACATCAGCGACAATTCATTGATTCATCTTTGGTTGGAAAAACTCAATCACATTTTTAAGAGTGTAATCCATGGTAATAACGGTTTAATTTGTTAATGAATGTAGATGACGTGTGATGAAGTTTACTTAGTCACCCAGATTACATAAAGTTAAACAATCAACAACAAATAAAAACAAACCCCTAAAAAATCAGGATGCAAGTTCAATTTTTTGGTAATCTTTTTTTGTAGAGCTGGAACACAGCAAATGTGATTTACAGTGACCTTTCCTCGTTTAGTACCTTTAATGTTTTAATCTACTTGGAGCACTAATCCCCTGTTATTTTAATGATTCTCACTTCTTTTTTTTCTACCCAGGTGGAAAACAAAAAGGCACGACTTGCTGTATACTTTCAGTGTTTTAACCTTTTTTTTCATATCTTGTTTGTTAATTAAATGACCTTCAACCTATGCTGTTTACATTATGCCTTCTTCTGTACGGTTTTCTTGATCGGCACCTACATTAAAGTGTTACATTAATTTCAGAACGGGTCTGAGGAAAAACTCAGCTAGTTCTAATCAAGGGGTACCTTCTGTTGGTTCTTGATTACTGTTACCCGCAAATCGTGAAAAACTAAATTCTAAATACATTTGCTTTTCAGACTGACCTTTAGCAGGGTATCCAGGGGTCAGAGGGTCTCCAGCCCCATTGAGATTCAATACATTTCCTCTCTGGGCTCCCCCCCCAGGAAGGTTCCAGCCTTTCGGATATGGCTCGACCCCCTCGGCACAGTAATCTGCAGGATCTGAAAACAGCACAATCCCTTTGGCACCAGCTAACATTGCGTTCTTCACCTGTGAAAAAAAAGACACATTTTTTCTTTCCTTTGCAAACCAAAGAATGTGTGGGTTAAAAATATGTTGATTTGATTTTGATTCCTTGTTGGGTTCATCTGCTACCAACCTGAATATACAAAGTATTAAACTGCTCACAAGACATAATGATAATAATAATAATAGTCTTTATTTTATAAAGCGCCTTTAAAGCTGGCTTCCCAAAGCGTTGTATAGAGAACAGCAGCAAAACTGTACAAAAAAGGACATTAGCAACAGAAATAAAATAAAGAAAAATGTTTTATGAATCTGATTGGTCATGTAACTCATGTATTGGGAGCCAATCTGAATCGGCCACTGGAGTGCCTTTTCGGAAGTTCCACCCCAAAAGAATGCCAAGTGATTTGAATGCAGAAATTGTAGACCATGGGGCCAGGACTCTTATGTTTTATGTGGACATTCTTGGTGTAAAGGAAACATCAAGATTTCTGTAAAATGTTGAATTCATGAAAGAGTAAAGATCAATTGGTTTTGAAGCCCACTCCAGTTATTGCTAATTAAACATGTTAATTAGAGGAATTCAATAGGTGGAGCTGGAACTAATCATGAGGGTGTAAGGGTGTGGCTAAAAGCAAAGTATTACATCCACAAGAGAAGTACTGCAAGTTTAAAAAAGGATTTCATAACCACTTAAACATTATCTTAGATCAGGGGTGTCCAAAGTGGGTCCTGGAGGGCCAGAGCCTTGCACATTTTTGGTTCAACCATCATGAAACTCACATGTAGCACTAAGTATGGTCCTCTGATTGGCTCAAGTAGGGTAGTTTGCATACTACAGCAGGGTTGCAACTAAAATGTGCAGGACAGTGGCCCTCCAGGATCGACTTTGGACACCCCTTAGAGTATTACATTATGTAGTCATGTTACATTGAACAATATACTCTTTATGAGTTTAAAAACAATCAAAAAAAATTCTCAATGCAGTTACCTTATTGCCACGAAAGATTTTGCCATATCTAGCGATGAGGATTTTTCCAGAACAGTTAATTCCCAGCTCTTGTTCCAACTTGATGAAATCCTCTGTTCGTGCATAGTTCACATATACTAGCTCACCCTGTAATTAAGCAAAAGGTCAGTTTTTTCTACTCAAGAATCTGCTTGGTCAAAATAGTACAGTAATGTAATCGAATACATGCAAATTATTTTCAGCTATAATAACTGTTAGAACATAACAGATTTCAAAAGCTGAGACAAAAAAATATATATTTTACATAAATGAATGAAATATTTTACATAAATTTCATTTTTGATCTGGCTCAGACAGTTAGGAATGGCAGAAACGTATTAGATTAGATTGCTTGGGTTGACTTTCAGTGACACCATGCGAAGGTTAGTCCTGGTCACAAAAGGTTTTCTCTATGCAAGTCTAGCTTCATACAAATGCTTATATTGAGGTTGGAAAACTACTGAGTGGGCTGGATTATCTAAGTTTGGGTTCAGGCTCAATGAACACTCAATTTATATGTTTTCAGTGCCTGTAGGAAGCTTTACCCAAGTAGCTTTACCTGATGTGTGTTCCTTTGAATAATCCAGGGAAGTCATGTCCTCTAAGAGTGCCCTCATTATTGAGCACATCAAATAAAGTGTTTATTATACATTTCTTATGACAGTGAAAAATAACAGTAACCAAAGTATTTATCCTCTTTTGCCACTTGAATATTTTGTCTTTTGAGGCTCAGGGTCAGCATGGACAAGTACTAGTTCGAACATAGTTTCAATTGTTCTCATCTATTTTCCTCTGTAATAAAAGCAGAGATCATTAATATCAACCCTGTCCACATGAAAACACTAAAATGCTATGCAGTATGCAAATCCAATAGATTTATATTGGCCCATCAGAAGCTTCTAAACTAATTTCACAGTGCAGATTCTTCCCTTCGATGCCTAAGCAAAGCAGCGCACACAAAGATAATAATGACGCCTCCGATAAACGAACATTCTCCTGACATACTTCACCAAAAACTATTTCATGGCAATATTTGGCAGAAGGCAATGGGGCTAAACAGTGCTACTGTCTGGATAGATTATCTTCTTAACAAGTTCCATTTTCTATATTTCATTTAACTTGATCCACACATGACAGTCTCTTGATTAAATTGGGTGTTCATTTCCACAGTGTATTATTTTTACATTCAGAAATACCATGAGCACACTTCTGGCAGTTGAAGCATCTATAAATATTTAAAATAACACTTTCTATTCTTTCTGGCACATTGGGCTGAGGGTTGGGTGGATAGACGATGTCAGATAGACATTGTGATGTTTCTCATTAAACATCATAGGATGCCAAGTTGATCGACATGGTCCATCCCTAATTGGGTATGCCATTTCCTCTTCATCCATATCATGTAATTCTCACGTGTGTCTCGTAACTCATTTGTCACCTAATACAATCTGCAAGGGGGTATTGAGGAGCTTTTCTAACCAGGATCTCCACCAGTGATAACCCTTCTAAGAAAGGGCTGAAGGATAAATCTATAGAGAAGACTCTAGCACTACGGTGGGAAGAAGCATGCCATCGCTTACGATACAGCGGACAATGATAGACAGGTCTGCAACCAAACCTGTGAGTAGTTCATTTGTGGTAAGGTGCTGATTTTAGATCTGCTGAAAAAAATTCTATTAACTCAAATTTCCTATTTAGGAAATATGAATTTAAGCCTTTCATTTTGTTTTGTGCAAGCTTCCATGAGGAATCTGATATTCACAACATAGCCACTCAATGAGTGACTTCCTTGTGACAATAGTCAACAGATGGTCATTTGATCTTTTATATTTCAGCCCCTTTTGTTTATTTTGTGTCTTTTATATTTAGTACAGTTTAACATGTGCTCCTAAATTTTGAACGTTTGAATTCTGTCCATAATTTTGCATACTTTGCAGGTATGAACTAAAACCTTGATTGCGTTATCTAAGAACACAGAGGCATTTTTTTTGCCAAATCCTTCAGAAATTAACATCAAAAGCAACATCAATAGATTTGATTTGTTCTATTGGGTTTATGCATTTCAATCTTTATTTACAGGGACTTGCAAAAGTGTTTATACACCTTTACCTTTTCCAGATTTTCTCCAATTATGACTACAATCGTAAATATAATTTATTGGAATGTTTATACAATTGTGAAGTAGAAAGAATATTATACATGACTTACTTTTTATTTACAAATAGAAATTAAAAAAATGCAGTGTGCAAAAGTATTCAGCCCCTATGAGTCAATACTTTGTGGAACTTGCTTTTTCTGCGATTAAAGCTGCAAGTCTTTTAGGGTACGTCTCTGCCAGCTTAGCACATCTAGAGACAGAAATCTTTTCCCATTCTTTGTTGTATAACTTCAAGAATTTGCAATTCTCCTTACTTTAATGACTTAATTCTTGTGCCTAATTTAAATACATTACATGTATAACAGTAATAGATGAAAATATGCTGGAGTTGTCTTGCAAGAGATGTATTTTTGAGCTGCATTCTGCATCCTATGGCAGATCTAGTGGAAAGTTGAATTAAGTAGGATAAATGTCAGCTCTGGACATCTTTGAGCCTGCTTGGTGGACAGAAGAGGTGGTGAACGGTATCATGTACATGACATGAACTGTGCATGCAGCTGCAATTATGAGAGAACATGGAGGAGAAACCAATGAACTGTTGACTTTAGAATGTGTCATAAGAGATGAAGACATCCAGTGAGTGGACAGATGGGGAAAAAGACTTCATGCCGTCTCCGTAGACACCAGTGACAGTTGATGACGGATGACAAAAAAAACTTTGCTTTGAGAAGATGAGACTTTTCCATTGCAGAGTACTATTTTACTTTATGATGATTATTAGGTTTTATAATAAATTTTAATGCAAGCGATTCATTAAACAAAATTGAATTGATTGCAATTACTAACTATCAAGTTTTGATTTAAAAATGCTGATTTTAATTTTTAAATATAAAAGCTTAAGAAAAATAACTGACCACATAGGAGTCTTCTGACCAAGCTCTAAGCATTTAAAGCTTATGAGTTTTGGGCAGATTCAACTTTCTTAACCTAACCTGAGAATAATAAATAAAAAGGTTGAAGGTGAAAAGCGAACATCAAAAACATTTTCCTTGCTAATTTTTTGAAGCAGAGTCAGAATAGATGGAGAGCGTTCGTGAACAGCAGTTTTTAGATCTGGTCACAGATTGGATTTAGGTCAGGACTTTGACTGGGCTACCACAACATCATTTTAAACTACTCCGTCGTAGCCTTGGCTTTATATCTAGGATCGTTGTCCTTTTGGAAGGTGTATCTCCACCCCAGTCTCAAGTGTTTTGAAGACTCCAAAAATGTTTCTTCCAAGATCGATAAATTACACACAGTTGAACTCTCATTCCATTATTAGATCAGTCAGCCATCATTGTAAATCTTCTGAAGGCCATTTGATGCACTCAGAGAAAAGAGGATACTTTTGCGCACTGCATTTTACAGTATCCTATTTATAAATAAAAATTTAAGTTGCGTATAATTATCTTTCTACTTCACAATTGTATGCCACTTTGTGTTGGTCTTTCACATAACATTCCAATAACATATGTTTATGTTTGTGGTCATAATATGAGAAAATGTCAGCAGAGTGATCGTATCTCTGCAATCCCTGCAAGATCTAAAGGAGGAGGATATTAAACGAAAGAAGCAACTTCACATTGCGCGAGTCTTCACGATGCCAGAGCGGGTAAACCCCACACACTTCTGAAAAGCTCGGTTAACATTTAACCAAGCAATGGCGGTTTAAAACAGCACTGTGTCACTGAGTGTTGAGATGGCTTACGACGTTAAAAAATGCTGGTTGTGCTCATTAAAAACTTGTGTAAAATTAAATATTCAAACAGCAGATGTAAAAACCGTTGTTTCTCTCTGATCAAGTGAGTGAGTCTAAGTGTCAGATGCAGGTGTGCGTGAGCACCATACAATACGCACGTTCGTTCTATCAGTCACTAATAAAGAAGTCTGTGATTCTTTGGTAAGAAGGAGAAAGGGATTTATCCGATGATAAGAAAAAGTGAAGATAGAGCCTGACTAAAATCATAACATTAATGGGACAGAATATTAGGAGTTTTTCATAATATCTACTCTATTCGCAACAATGATACTTTCAAAAGTGTGAACATAAAATATGAAAGAAAAGCGATTGTAAAATAACACGAACAACACTGTGTTAATATCAAATTGTGAATAAACAATGAATGCAGTAGATACTTTAATGTTTTACTTAAAAATCTATTATTTTACCCCAAAATTTTAACCCATAACTTTGCCTCACCATTAATTGCTCTTACTAGCAGAATTGTTATATTCTCCAGAGCAGAAGAAATAAAGATGGAAATAGAAAGGGATGTTTTAATCAATATTATAAATATACATATTATAAAATATATTACTTAACTGGACTTAACTACAGCTGAACAGTAGGGCCTATACGCTGGGGCTATACTTTGTGTATTCTGATGTTGGTGGTACTTGGAGCACCAAATTTTTTCTGATGTGGTACTTAGTGAAAAACCTGTTGTACATTCACCTCTGGTTGTCCTTTAGCAGAGAAAGCACTGTAAGGGGGGACGATATCACTGACATACTCATAACCCTCAGGAATGGGCTCAGCCAGTGACGTGTTAAAAATCTGAGCAAGACAAAGAAAGAGAAATAGATTTAATTATGCAGCATTTACAACCAAAAAAGTAGTACAGAAACAGTTTGATATGTTAACAAGCTATTCACACTGACTATCAAAAATCTCTGACTGATTTTTTTTTCAAGCTTGTATTAACAAGATCTTGAGTTTAAATTATCTTTTCAATTATCTAGCTGCAATTCACAAACCCATTGGCCATTTCAAGGTGTGTGGAGGTGTGGAGGATTAAAATTCTAAGAAAAAGAAAAATCAGAAGTTAAGTGCACAGTAATGTTCTGACAGCATTAAGAGGCTCCTTGTGTAAACTTTTGAACTCCGTCACATACAAGAAGGGGATATTTTTTATTAAATAAATAAGTCAAAGTATATGAATTTGATCACCCAATAATAGACAAAAATCATTTAAAGATCCCTTTACTTTAAATAACAGTGTATGTACTGAATGTAATGCCAGTTTTAAAGACCATTTAGCTCTCTAATCCATTTTACTTATGGGTTTTGTTTGCGTTTTTGCTATAGAGATTTTTCAGAGAGCACTCACACAGATGGTAGAATATAACAAATCATATAATATTTTAATTTCATGACACATTTGCAGCAAATTAATACAGATTAAATGTTTTAGTTCAAAGTGAGTTCAGTCTAAAACAATGTGAAGTGGCATAACTTACATTAACAATCCAGTGAATATTAACAGCATGAATTCTAAATAAAAACTTTTTTGTTATCATGCATTATTGCATCATCTCCTAGTGGGTCTCCATGGGTGATTTAGTGTGAGTAGTTTGTATTTGATTTGCCACCTAGATATCAAACATGAATTTCTATGCCAATTCCAGTCATTCCACTGCAGAAACATACATTTACACTCTTGTTGTCAGTCTACTTCTTCCCGGAGCTCATAAGCTGTTAAAATAGAGCAGTACTCAATGAGCACTAACATATTTTTGAGAAATCGAAAATATTGCGTGTGAAAACACCAAAATGTGTGCATTACATACGCTCAATGTGCGATGACTTTGTTTTTCTCACCTTTGTTCCTTATTAGCTTACAGGAAAAGAGGGGTAAAGTACGGTCTTGACAGCTATGCATAAACAAAGTAAAGTTCACTGACAGAACTTTATTTTTAAAAGGGAATATTTTCCTAATACCCATACTTTCAGTAGCATTAGTATTCAACTGAACATACTTCCTTAATGTCTTGTTGACATATAAGGATCATTTTATGATTTCATGTGATTGATTTCTTACATACTGCACGTGTTAGGTTTTTTTTACTTACTATAGATACTGTTATTCATTTATAAGAGTATTTGCAAGATTCATTTGAGATGGAATTACAATTACCTCTTTACCAAAAGGGTCCACTATGGAGACGTAATTTGGCTCTGTTTTGTTTGGATATGAAAGCAGTACATCATAAGGAACAAGCTTGGCAGAATCTAACCCAAACTCCAACCATTCCCTCTGAATCTGCTCTGCCAGATCAAGATTCTGTTGCGATCCAGCCAAGTGAGGTAGCCTTGTGAATTTCCTGTTTGAAAGAAAAAAAAACATTTTCAGATTTAAGATCATTTTCATAATGTTTTAATGTTTTTGGACATACAAATACAACAAAATTATGCTGTTTAAACCAATCCAAAGGGCTAATATTTCTGTCTATGGCTGAATGTATAAGTATTAGCACTGGCAATTGATTAAAAAAAACTATTAATAGTATACAGGTAGACCATATAACAGGAACAAACATTAATTGGAATTGATCAAATGTTAAAGACTTGAAATGCAAACAAATGGAGGAAAAAACTATGAAATGTAACATATTATAGAAATTAACTTTGTGTTAAAATAATGAAACCTATTTCAGAATAAAAACAGGCTGAAAGTTAGTTTGTGAAATAACCCTACTTGTTCAATCAATGGTTATTTCAGTTTTACTGTGCTCTGTGTGCGTTTTTCACACAAACCAAATATCAATTAAATTACCTCTTTTACATCCGTTACACCTGCTTTTTATCTCCTCATCAGCCAACCATCATCAAGTAACCTGCTATACAAGGACTAGAGATCCCTCCAGTCATCACTCGTTGACATGATACCTGATTCTCTATCTTGGGTCTGATTTCCCCATTAGCTGTGAAGCCTTCCAGAACAATGAGAGGTTTGGGGCGTGTTCACACCAGAACATGATCATTCTCTCTTAAGGTATTGAAAACAGCTTCCGAGATTACCTCATCCCATCGATAACCTCAAGGTGCTTTGATTCTCTAACAAGCCACTTACTTAAATAGTTAGCATCCAAGTCTTCCAACTCCTCTGATTAGAAGACGCGACAAAACAGATGAGGCTGCAGTGGCAAGTTTCATACAACTGCAGTTACACACATCATATAATTATGACTCGTTATCGCAGAATTCCGACTTTATTTTCCGGACTTCTGACTCAGAATTTTGATTTAATAGCTCAGAATTCGAATTTAATATCTCAGAATTTATATCTCAATTAGAGGTGGGCAACATTTTCCACTGTCCAGACGGTGTCGATATTATATCGCTGTGAGGGGAAAAATTGAACATAGCATTTTAGTAAACCTTAATATCATTAGAGGCAAAATTTGCATTTTAACCTAATTTAAAGTGAGAAATTAGACAGAACTGAAAACTGTTATGTCACTGTTTAATTCAAAGAAAAGTCCCCGACCACAGGGTGGTGCTTCAAAGCTAAAGGCGTATTGATGCGCTCCCGGGTTATCCCACTATCTGATCGTTTATGGATGTGCTAGAGTTCCAGAAATCAAAGTACTCCGGGTATGTGTGTTCCAAAACCTCCGAAAAGATATTCGTGAGGTACGCCCGCTTACTCACCGAGAGTGATGCGTGCTCGAGCTTATATAAGGACATGTCGAAGAGGTCACCTAAGTAAAGATTTCTCATGTAAACCCGAGGTTTATCTTTTTTTTCACAGAATCAGTGTAGTTGAAGAAATGAAGCTAATAATTATTATCTACAAAGTTATAAGGCTTAATCAAATGTTGCTTTTCTTTCAGAAATGAGGGTGCACTTCACACAAACACAAAATTGCAATTAAGTTCATTTTGACTAAATGTCTTCTCTGGTCTTCTATGAGCTGCTCCCTATCGGCGCACCTGCTGAGGGTTGTACCTGGCAACTGTATGAGATGTTTCACTAAACTGTATGCGTCTCTGCATAAACCACTCGATTTACCATTTTCTTGCATTTTAACATGCGACTTGTTGCATTGTTCTAGTACAATAGCGCCATCAATTGACTTACAAAAAGAAGTTAACCAATTGATTATAGATAAATAGTAAACACAGTGTACACTTAATGTGAGGTGATTTTTACTATACAAATTGAATATTTCGTTGAATATTTTAATGTGAGTGTGCGCAAGCAAAACATTTGAAACAGCTGAGTTCAGGAAATGTATTTATGTGACCGTAGCCACCGTATTGCAAAATACATATCATGGCACAACACAATAACGGTATTCACTTTAATACCAGTATAGCGCCCAGTCCTCAATTCGGATTTAATATCTTGGAATTCCAACTTTATTTCCCAGAATTCTAAATATATCTCAGAAGTGTGATTTAAGATCTCAGAACTCTGATTTTATCTCAGAATTTCAACTTTATATCTCAGAATTCTGATTTAATATCTCAGAATTCTGACCTTATACATCAGAATTCCGAGTTCTTATCAAGAAATTGAAGCTCTCAAAGGTAAATAGCTTACAGAAATTCTCACCCTTTTCGTCTCTGAAATTGGCCCCTGAAGAAAGAGCTCTAGATCACCATTATTATGTAGTAATCTTGAAGTTAAAATGTAATGCCTTTTGTTTTAGAATGATAGATTCCAAATGAAGTGTAGACAAAAACTCCTTATTCTTGGTTCATATTTCATAAATTGTAGGCTGTTTAAACCTAATGTATTGCCTACCAACACATAAATGTTAATAAATGTTTGACCCTTTTCAGTCATCTGCTTCAACCACTCTGCTTACGCTGCACTGCAAATTGAGATTTTTCCGCTGCTCTAGAAATTCTTGGGATGATCGAATAAGTTCCAAATAAAGACAGATTAAATTATTTTTCCTGTTAAACACGTAGAGGTCCACGATTTTCATTCTGGTGGCCATTTTAATGAAGTATCTTTACACTAGATCCAAGAAAACGGTTTCATTGATTTCCTACATGGTTTCACAACTTGTTTCAATTTTTCATTTTTGTTTGAAAACTAAATTACGGGATTTTGGGTCAATTTCAAAAATTCGTTTTCACACGTGGGTGGGACTGACATACTTCTTATTTCAGCTTGGTCCAACCGCTCTGTCAATATCTTCAGCATTACACATAGTTTGTCACAATAAAAGTCATGAAGCAGATAAAAAATTAGGGTAATGCAATTAATGCAGTCTCTGGGAATTAACCATACATTTTCATTCAGCTTGTCAGTTTAAGCTAAATATTGGAATGATATCTGCTTTAGGCTTTGATCTCAATAAATTCTTATCAACAACATATTGTTTAAGCAAGAGTTTTGACACAAATTATAATGGTTTATTATAGCCATAATAACTCATAGTACTTGGACGTTCATTTTAAGGCAAATACTTTTGTACTTTTAGTCAAGTAAAATTCTGAAGGGAATACTTTTCCTTTAACTTGAGTAATATTTTACCTATGTATCTCTACTTTTACTCAAGTACTTGGTTTGGGATCTTTGTCCACCACTGTAAAAATGTCAAAAAGTTTAATATGTTAGACAAATGTTCTGCCCCATAAAAATCAAGCAAACCTTGTTTGAGCAGTGAATTAATAAAAAAATCACATCTGTACTCAATGAAAATCCTAACCTGAGGTGCTGCTTAATGCTCTTCGCTTCCATTTCATCCAGAAAGTTGTGAAGGAAGCTTTTTGATGCTTTTTCATGATCGAAAGACGAAGGCCGAGCAAACCAACCTGAGAAACCAGCAGCTGTTACTTCAAACCATTTAAATGATTCACCTGTCACCAAATCATTTAACATTTACTGACACTTGACAGGAAACGGTATTCATTCATTCTAAATAAACATACAAATATTAAGATGTATTACTCCAATTGAGTTTACGTAACAATTAGTTGGCTTAATATAAACTCACTTAATACGTTAATTATCTCCCAGGTGGGACACGACTGCCGTGACTCCTAAATATTGAATTGAAGTCCGGAGAAATTGAGTTTAATATGTCATTTTAATCAATCACTTATATACCGTGTGAATGCTCTTTGAACGCTGTTCATACAAACTTAGAAATGAACACAATCCACATTCAGTGACAACGACTCGATGCTCTATGAATCACTCGAGGCTTTGAAATAACACGCTTGTAAAGGGACTCACCGATGATAAAGCCAATTAAGAAGAAAGCTGTAATTACAGTTACTCGACAGATCCAGCTGACTATTTTATCCTCGGACGCCATCCAAACACACTCTCACTGGACGAAAGCTTGCTGAGTTTGGAAGACTTCGGGAGAACAAGTTGAGTGGAGGCGTGTCTTCGCTTGAATCGGTTCACTACACCGAATCGGTTCTTGTCTGCCTTTGTATCTTTTCCTCCGTGAGTAACTTAAAACCAGCATTTGTTATTATTTATAAGTCATATTTTACAACTGCTGACAACATGTATACTTTTTTGTTAACTTGTGGATTAATAAAGCATAATACTTTGTTATATTATATGAATACATATTTTCTAATTGCAAACTGTAATGAATAAAAAGAGTAAAGTTAGGATTGAAATACAATTTAAAAATCGTATAATTTAATAAAGTTATATTTTTCTTAATATGTTAAATAATCTTCATGATTTATGTACATGAGTTGTTCTGCTCAGTTAGATGTTATACCTTTTAGCTGATGTTCCTACATCTCATAAAAACTGACACACACTAATATATCTAAGCCATTGCATTTCTTTGAGATGCTATCTTTAACATTTTTGGACTTCATAAAGTCATAAGCTCATTCATCTCAGAAGACGATGTGAATAATGATTATTCAATGCTTGCTATGTGTGTCAAGATTAATATCAGTTGCATTCCGACAGGTCTGTGCTTCCTTCGAGTGGTACAATGAACAATGCTTTTGTTTAGGCTGTATTATTTAATATAGTTAACATTTTTTTAACGTTTTTTACAGTTTTACGTTTCCTGATTGTTTTTAAGCTTGGATGCACATCACAACAACATGGATGAACATAAACCCATCAATGACACCTAAAGGAAAATAAAAACACATAAATGAAAGAAATCTTTATTACAGGGGGTGGATACGTGGACAGCCTACACCAATTTTCCATTCACAGTCCTTACGGTTTCAACAAGGCTGTATAACACGACAGAAATCTTGTCTTCTTGCTGATCTGCTAATAAATCAAGTCATACGCTATTTTTTTTAAATCTGGCTGTAACTTCTTTCCATGATTTTGAGCAGATATTTAATAAAAAAATGTAAATGCACTGTTTCAATCAATCAATCAGTTTTCAATCAATCCGTTTTTATATAGCACTTCTTTAGCAATTGCTTTCAAAGCAGCTTCACAAAGTCCTCGTGAGGATCAGGTAGAGTAAACAGGAGTTCCTTCTGTGAGGTCCCTGGGAGCCTCGCTGACTGAGGCAGGTGCTAATCACCTCCCCAGCATAAAGAATATACAAACTTAATATCCATCGACGAGCAGTTCGCCGGACAGAACCTGAAAAAACAAAACAAACAAAGACAAAACAGAAACTAACAAATGAAGTAACAACGGTTAGAAAACTGTAACACAGTCAACAAACAGGTGATCAGCATCAGCTGCAGGAAGAGAGATAAATGATGAGGAGAGTTTAGAGAGGAACATTGAACCACATTGTTTTTTCCACAGTTTGAATGTTTATGGTGCTCACACACCATATCTGTTTAATCAATCAAACTTTTTTCTCACTGCAGTTTTTTTTTTTTTTCCTCTAGCCAACCTTCAAGGAGAAACAGTTTAAGGGCCAGTAGAGCATTATCCCTTTCAGTTCATCCTGATGTTCTCCAGTGTCTGATTGGTCACATTAAGTTACTGCACTCTACGAATTGCTGTTAATTTACGACAGAATTTCAACACCCCTATCCTTTAAAGTTATTATTATTTTTATTATAGTTTTTTTTTCTCCGTTTTTTTTGTCATGAACTTGTGAAAACATGACAGCATTTAGATGTATTTATTCATTTAAGAAAAAAAACAGTGCTATCCAGTATTTTTTTAACTGCAGCGAGCACGCAGTGACGTCCATCCATCTTCACGCTGACTAAAGAAGACCCAGAAGATTGATGTTATTTTATGTTTTCTGAAATGTTGCGCGAAATTTCCACATCTGTTCTGTTCATTCTGTAGCAGCATTCTCTACACGAGGTGAGCGTCGGGAAGAGTTCACTTCTCGTTCAGACAGATTAACATGCTTGTATATTAATATATAGTGATGTGCAAACCGAAGCTTCGTGAAACTCTGAAGCTGATGAATCAAATGAGCCGTATTGGTTCGAGGCTTCAAAACAATGCGACACCTTGCCGCACACCGACATCTGTTGGTCATTGTATGAAATAACACTGAACGTTCATGAAACTCAGGACACTTCAGATATGTGAAAATAAAAATACAGATTTGTGTTAACGTTGTGTGATGTTTTTTTTATCGTCAACACCAGGTTGTTTCATGTCTACAAACAGACTTGATGAAAATTTAATCACTCTTTGTGAATGGTTCATTTGTTTATATTTCATGACAAAATCATCTAAACAAGGTCTCTCACAATAAATGTCAAAAACTTTATCAAAAAACGAACAGTATTTTAAAATTACGCTATACTTATATATTATAATAAAGATATAATTTCTTCAACTTTAGAGAAAAAAAGCATAACTTTATAAAGTAAATAGGACTGAAACTCCTCATCAGATGTTGATTGTCAGTTTAATAAGCCTATAAAGCAGTGACACGTCAATACATGTAAATATATTTGATTATATAAATATAACGACTTAAATCAAAATTAAAGCAAAAGAGCTATTCTAAGAGGTGAAGATGCATTATCTTCATTAGTGAAATGCTTTTATAGCTTTAGGATGCTTGGTTCAGACAATTAACAGTATATAACAGGTTCAACCCTCAGATCCTGTGTTCCCCATCAGTCAGTCACTACGACTTATGTCAGTGACTCCTATGGGAAGCTCCGCTAGGAGCGTTCTACACTCTCCATACTTTTTCAAAATGCCAATCAGCGAACGCACTGATGGTCATGTGATAACGTTGTCCCACAAAAAGCGGGTGCAAGCGTGACACTCTTCCTATTATTTTACTGGAGCCTACTCTTGACAGGCAGGCAACTCGACCAGAAAGGTTTTTCGGCCAGACCCAGAGGCTGGAACCGCTGCACGACCCAGACTTCAGCTCTTTCACTACTTCCTTCCACCAACAAGTAAGACTCCTTTTTTCTTAGTATAGCACTTGTTTTGCCGGTCGACTGTTTGTAGCGTGTTCCAAACATGTCGCGACCGTGCAAGTCTGTTGGATGCGGTGGATCGATTGCATTGACGGATAGCCATGATCATTGCCTCGGTTGTCTTGGGCGTAAACATTCTGAGGCAGCGATTGAGGGATCAGACTGTGTTGATAGCAGCGCACTTGAGGCAAGGTTTGAGTACTTTCAGTCCACCACCGGAGGCTTTGTAGCTCCCATTCATAAGGATGACAAGTACATGTCTCCAGTGCCCAGAGGAGTCGAGCAGGATCCCCTGGTTTGTCCGTCCGCTATCCGCCACAGTGAGTTATCAGGTGATGCACAGCTTGCATCTTCTGAGTACTTCTATGCATTTGATGATGCGATCTTTACTGCTGCATCGGAGATAGACAGCGCATCTCCCGACGGACATGGTACATCGCTCTGCCTCTCTGGGATGATGGCAGATTGTGCTGCGGAGGAGATGGCCGAGTTGCTTACCCAGGCTGCCAGAGAAATTGTGTTGCAGGTGGCTCCGCTCCTTGCACCCGAGATCTCCAGGCTGGACCCTTGGTGTGTGAGGTCGCACCGGGATGATACCCCTCAGCTGCCTCCCATCCCATTCTTCCTGGAAGTGCATCGGGAACTGACCCAAACTTGAAAGGCACCTCTTAAAAGGAGGTTGGTCAGTCTCCCCTCTCTCGCTCCCTTTTAGGACGCGGCAGCTAGGGGGTGCGAAGCGATTCCCCAGGTAGAACAGGCCCTGACAGTCCACTTATGCCAGGGTAACCCTGCCACCTGGCGTGAACACCCGAGGCCTCCATCCCGCCAGCTAAGCCTGTCATTGGAACTGACTTCAAGGGCTTACTCTGCTGCGGGTTAAGCTGCCGCTGCCCTGCATGGCATGGCAGCCTTTCAGGTGTTCCAAGCCAAGACCCTGAAAGATATGCAGGAGGGGAGTTGTGGCCCAGGTCTTACAGAGGATCTGAGGGTGGCTACCAACTACCACTCAAGGTGACAAAAGTTGCAGCTAGCTCGCTTGGCCACACGATGTCTACATTAGTAGTTCACAGCCGCCATCTTTGGTTTACCCAGGCTGACAAGCTCCCTCAAGATCGGAGGCATTTCCTCAACGTGGTCCTCCTTGCACCTGTGGTCCAAGATGGCCTCTTCGGCGTCACCGTAGATGACCTTACGTCATGGGTCTCTACGATCAGGAAGCAGGCGGAGGGTCTGTGAGATCTCATGATGCCGCATAGGTGGAGATGCAGTTCCCCTTCTAAGTCGGTTACCCCACCCCCTGCTGGACGCTGGAGAAACCTCCTCAGTCCTTCTCGACAGTGACCTAGAGCAGCTACTAGGAGTTGACAGAGGAGCAGTCATTTAAGATTGATTATGAAGCACTTCGTTAACAAAATTAGCTATCTAATTAAAAAGTAAGTTACTGTATGAAAAAATTTAATTATGGGTTACTTCTGCCTACCATCTATGTGCAATATTTTACAATTTGGTTGTTAGTTAAATACTACATTATTTTATAAATCTATTTAGCTAGACCTTGTTATAATATTTATGTCAGGAATTAATTACATTTGACATTTTTGTAAGCTATGCTTGGATTCCCAGCATATTTAGCTCTGGTATTATTAAACATGCAATTATATTCAATCGCATATATCCTGCCTCTGGATTTGACTGTTTTCCTTTCATTGACTGACCAAAATGGAAAGTAAAAAGATTCTGACACAGACTAGAAGAAAAATTTTCCACCAGAACATGAAACAATAGCATTCCCAAATTCTGCAGCAGCTTTTTTTTGTTGTGTTAACTAATTAAATAATAATTAAATAATTTAAATAATTGTGTTAACAAGCTCAAAGTATTTGCAATTATTTTGGCATCAAATAGACTCTAATACTCAAACAGGACTATAATTTCAGAGATAAAAATAAATGTTCAAATAATCTAAACGGCCAGCAGAGAATGCTCTTCTCTGTTCCTTTTCCTAACAGGAGCTTATTGCCTGAAACCTCTGTGGCCTATGTCACTGTTTAAACCCTTTTTAAGTCTGGGTACGAAGAGTCAGATGACCCATTTTGGCAACTAGGACTCTGCTCTGTCTGTCCCAGTGAGTACTATAACTCTACATCCTGTTTTGAAATGCCGGTTGGTGAGCAAAATTTACAGCCATCAAATGAGACAATTGGCTCTCGTTCATGGTGAAAGAAAGGAGATGTTGTGACCTGATCGCCATTACCCATTGGCGATAATGATGCAATTAAATATTTGTTCCTAAAGAAATATAGATCAGCCATTGGACAAGAGAAAAGAGGAAGACTCTCTCTTTTGTTAAAGATGGTTCTCTTTTTTTGAATGATTAATGCTTAAGCTGTTGTGCTTTGTTCACAGCTTTTTTCTCACACCTGTACAAAAGTGCACATTTCTGTGTTTATATGTCATTGTGTATGTATATACACAAATATGCATCAAGAAGTATGTTTTCAGCATTTATTCAGACAGATATCCAATATAAATGGCACTTTCATTAACACGGTGAAAATGTGAAAAAGCATGGAGTTCAACCAGGTCCATACAGCCACAGAGCACATCACAGGCCATAATAATGATACGGGTCAAAGAATATCAGTTGTGAGAGACAGAAGAAAGATGACAAGAATGATGGAGGAGCCGGTAGGCGAACATCCACCATCGAATGGCAGAGAGAAGAGGAGACACAGGTGTGGTGGAGAGTTGAAACTAGAAGAGGAACACATCAGTTGACATATTATAGGGGATGAACAATTGAGCCTTATAAAGGGATGTGCACTAGAAGTCAACAACTGAACAAACCAATGTTAATCAGGTCAAACAAATACATACAAAAGAATGTAGGGAAACACTATCAACTAAATTCAATAATCATCTCATTACTCAAAACTCAAACCGTAGAAAAACTAAAAACTGAACTGATACTAATACTGTTGGAAAAACTCGCTGAGCAAATAAAATATAAGTTCCCCGAATGGAGTTATTTTAACAGCTATTTTTATTCCAAATATCTCTTGAGAGAGTATGGAGACCAGATAATCACCATTAAAGAGAAAACAAAAGCTATTATTGAGGTAAGTGCATTATCAATACATAAATGCAATATCAATACAAATCATTTTTATTGCTGGAAAAATGAACATGTGATTAATTTGTTTTTGTTTTTATTAACACATCCATTTTTTTAAACACAAGTGTATATTTTACACTTTCTGTAGTGTGTGAAAGCCAGTTTATAGTCTCAGCTCACTGGGACACGACGATCTAGTTCAGTTTCGAGATTCATTTATATAATTTTAGTTTGGATGTTCCATCATGCATTATGGTCATTATGTGCTTAGGAAACACAGAAGAGCCCAAGAGGAGAAACAGAGGCTTGTCTCTTGATGTCAACTAACATTGGCAACTAACATAGACCAGAAGAAATTGATTGTATACACCAGTTATTTTTGCTTCTGAGAGAGCCTAATATATGTGATGACAAAGATTTCTTTGACCTATGAAGGACCTAAAAAAAGGTTTCTGTCCATGAAAAAATGTACCATAAAATGGCTTTTCTCTGGTCTTGTGTTGTGTTAGGGTTGACTTTGCTTTTGTTATGAAACATTAAGAGCCACAGCCAGGCAGTTATGTCGTGTGGTTTATGGAGGCCTGCTTAGATCTCAACCAAGGTTGTAGCCTGCATTCCCTCTGAATGCGTGAGAGGAATTGACTCAACTGCAGTTCCTCGAACGACTGCTTGAGGCTGACTCCAGATGTGAGCAGGTTCTCATTGACTCCCATGTTAAAACAGAACAACCATGGAACAAAACAAAACATGTTTTCACCCTTGACTCCATTAGGTTTGTTGAACTCACTGATATATCAATATATCAATATTTAAACCCTCAGCCACTTAAGTACCTTCACTACACCATTAGTATCCCGCCTCTGTGGACCCATTTTTGATAACTGGCTACACCCAGTCTGAGTCTCTTTTACCTTCATCGTTAATCTAAGGATGATTCCATGAACACAATGTTTTATATAGTTTATGATCCAAACGATTCCTCAGTGCTATTGCTCTCTAAGACTGCATTTTACATGAATGTTGAGGCATACAGATTTAAAAGACACAAAGCTAAAACAGAGCCTCTAGTGTATTTTCTTGTCATGGCCCCAAAACGACTAAATCCACCACTGACTGATTTTGTGAGAATCCAGACTAAGAAGGAAAATTCAGAAAGCACCCTGTTGCACTGCTGTCAATTTTTTAAGAGCTGTGATCTGGATTAGCTTAACCGCATGTTCACAACCTCAACATGTGACAAGCTTGTGATCCAAAAAAGCTAAGAGCAGATTCTGTGACGCTTCGTTGAACAGCACATGATTAAACTTATGACACACAAAGTAAGAATGAACTAAAGCATTTTTGAATGTGAGCCTTGGTAGAAACACTTTCTATGTGTGCATGAACGTGCCACAATTATGCCTGAACTGATGAAAAATGAAAACTCTTTCAAGTATCATTTAAAAATGCTTGCTATTTCATTAACAAAGAGACTGACAGAGCTGTAATGAATTTGAACACTTATAAGTATTGTGCATAAATACAAAGCCTGCCTGTGTTGTCCTTTTTAAAGTAGACAGGGACAAAAATATTAACACTTTTTCCATAAAATGAACAAAATACTATCTGAAAATGTCCCTGTGTTCAAATTTCTCAGATCACATATAAAGGGAAAATGTACTAGAAACATTTCTGATCATTAATCCTCAACTCAGTTTTCGTTTAAAATTAATGTAAAATTATACAGAAAATGATAATAAATGAATTACTCTAAATATCTTGCTTTTTGTTGTTGTTTTAATATTTATTATTTCAAGTAATGATGTTGATGAATGTCCCAAATGGAACACAATCTGCAGTGACGAAATGCTCAAGGAATACAATTAATAACTTAACAGCATAAAGTGTTAAAAATACAGAATTCTTTTGTTTGATAGACAAGTGTGATTTTAGATGCTGACTGCTCTTCCATCGCGCCACTGAACTACAAGGTGGCCTGTCAAAGGGCCACTTGCAATAGACTTCAATCCCCTGATGATGTTGGGGTGGCCCCAGGACAGGACTGTTCCTCCGTCAACTTGTAGCTGCTCAAGGTCTCCGTCTCTGGTGCGGGACTGATGATCCGAGAAAGACTGAGGAGGTTTCTCCGGCGTCAAGCAGGTGGTGGGGGAGCCGACTTAAAAGTGGACCTGCCACATCTCCACCTATGTGGCATCATGACTTCTCACAAACGCTCCATCTGCTTCCTGATTGTAGAGACCTGCGACATGAGGTTCTCTACGGTGGCATTGAGGAAATGATTGAGGAAATGATTCCGATCGAGTGGACTTCATCCAGGATCAATCAAGATGGTGGTTGCAGACTACCAATGGAGACATCGTGTGGTCAACGCGCTTGCCTCAACTTTTACAGCAGTAAGCGTTAAAGTCCATAAGACCTGGTAGACAACTCCCCTCCTGCATATCTTTCAGGCCTAGACTTGGAATACCTGAAAGGTTGCTATGGCATGCAAAGCAGCGGCAGCTTGACTCGCAGCAACGTAAACTCTCGAAGTCAGGTCCAATGACAGTTTAGCTAGTGAAATGGGGCCTCGGCTAATCACGCCAAGAGGAAGGGTTACCTGAGCATAATGCACCGCCAGAGCCTGCTCTACCTGAGGAATCAGGTGGTACCTCCTGGCTACCGCCCCATCAAGGGGAGTGAGAGAGAGAAGACTGACCAACCTCCTTTCTTACAGTAAGAGTTCAAGTTCTTGTCAGCTCCCTATGCACTTCACCTACTGTCTCCTTCGGGAGATGCACTGGCTCTCTCCGATGCAGCAGTGTAGATCGTATTAACATGGGGTGGGGGAGGAAGCACGCGGGATGGGAACCACGCATCCAGCCCAGTTTCAATGCACTGAGCGGCAGAGATGCATACTCGTAGTCACAAAATCTCCAGTGGTGGCCTCAAAGAACGCCAGCGTCATTCAAATGCACTTCTCTACACATTCTAATCATACGATGGTGTGTTTACGGCAAAAACAACCAATACAGCTATCAAACTATCCATCAATGCTATCGATCCACCTCATCCACAGATTTTGCGTGGTCGACATGTTTGGAAACACACAACAAATAGTCGACCGGCAAGTGCTCTAACAAAGAGGAGTTTTACTTGGTTTGATGAAAGGCAGTGAAAGATGAGAGTCTGGGACTGTCATATTGTGAATAGCTGGAGAATCACGCTAGGTGCCATAAACACCATCTCATAAACACCAGATCTCCTGAGCCACAAAAGGGAATATAATCCAACACCTTTCAGAAGTCGTTTGTGTCTGTTAGTATGGCTCCAATAAGCAGATAGAAAGAGTGTCACGCTTGCTCCTCCGCTTTGTGCTTGGTTAGATGACCATTAGTGAGGCTGTCGACTGTCATTTTAAAAAGAGTGTGGAGAGAGTAGAGCACTCTTAGCGAAGTTCCCATATTCAGTACCGACATAACTCGTAGTGACTGACTGATGGGGAACTACCTTCTCCAAATCAACTTTCTCAAAAATGGTTTATGTCAGTACCCTGATTCCTGAACTATTTGTTTGCATTTACACGCCACCAGAGAAATCTTCCTATTAAGCCTAAAATGTATTGAAGTGTGATAAATGGAAAAAGAAAAAACAGTTTTACTGTACCCTTGATTAGAAAATAGGGGAAAAAAACATATAAGATTTATAATTATATATATATCACTATAATTTTAATAAATAACCAACAGAGTTAAAAAAAAAGCAATGTCATACAAATATTCTTATTATTAGTGGTGTATATTAGTTATTTACACATTTTATATGTCGTATAAAAGTCTATAAAGTCCAACAATACGTTTGTGGGGAAGTTAAATGACGTTAAATGATTAGCATAAGTTCAGGAGGAGATTGGCTGATAATTGACTAACATCATAAAATAAAATTATAATGTACTAATATTGTAAATAATAATATAGAAACTGGGATGTATTATCAAACTATAACCATGCTGTGTATCAAACCCCATGATTGTTGATTCCATAATTATTCCACTGGCAAGCACACGTTTACAAGACACAAGAGAAATCAGCATATTAAACATAACACATTTATTGAAGTGTGATAAACGGAAAAAGAGAAAATGGTTTGATTGTACCCTTGATTAAAAAATGGGAACTTTTAATAAAATATAGTACAGATCAATGATATTTTCATTGATATTTGAATTGCCATGTTTTAGTTATCATTTAACTTCATTAATTTAGTTGGGTTTTCACTGCTTATTGAGTTAAAATAATGGATTGTCTATTAAAAAGGGAAAGGGAACAGAGGATGAAATAATCTCATGGATTCCAGAGAGTCCCGAGACCCATCATGAGTAGACACTGCTGCTCCATCCTCAGCATGTGATTGATTCCAGAGGCTAAAGAAGGAGCTTGTACGTGCACGTGAGAGAGAGAGTGACTAAAGGGGAGGGACTCCTTGCAACTCCCAACCTTAAAACTTCTTCTGCAGAACCAACTTTTTTTTCACTCTCTCTCCAACTCCACCATCATGCATTTCTCTCCACTCATCTTCTTAAATGCCTTGCTCCTGTTCTTCTCTTGCCTCCCTGCTCTAACTCTTCAGCAATTTCCCCGTGCCTGTGCTACACAAGAAGCTCTTCAAACCAAGCGCTGCTGCCCAGTCTGGCTTGGTGATGGGTCAGTTTGTGGTGTTCAATCAGGCCGTGGCTTTTGCCAACTTGTTGAGGTATCTGAATCTCCCAATGGTCCTCAGTTTCCACACTCTGGGGTGGACGATCGCGAGAAATGGCCTCTTGTTTTCTACAACCAAACCTGTCAATGTGCTGGAAACTACATGGGCTTTGACTGTGGTGAGTGTAAATTTGGCTACTTTGGTTCCAACTGTGGCGAGAGACGTGAATCTGTACGCCGAAATATTTTTCAGTTATCAGTTGCGGAAAGACAGAAATTTATTTCCTATTTGAATCTGGCAAAAACCACCACAAGCCCAGATTATGTGATTGTAACAGGCACCGCATCACAGATGAGCAATGGCACGACTCCCATGTTTGCCAATATAAGTGTCTATGATCTGTTTGTATGGATGCATTATTATGTGTCTCGGGATGCTTTTTTGGGCGGCTCTGGAAACGTCTGGGCAGACATTGATTTTGCACACGAGTCAGCTGCATTCCTGCCATGGCACCGTGTGTACCTACTCTTCTGGGAGCATGAGATTCGCAAGCTGACGGGAGACATGAACTTCACCATCCCCTATTGGGACTGGCGTGATGCCCAAGACTGCCAAGTGTGCACTGACGAACTGATGGGAGAACGCAGTCGACTCAGCCCCAGTCTGATCAGCCCTTCCTCTGTATTCTCCTCCTGGAAGGTAAAAGATGATTTTAGTGATGGCATTTTTAAAACAGTAGCAGTTTTAAACATGTTGCATATGTTTATGACTATATGTTGTTACATTGTCATTTAGAATAAGGAGATATTTAGAATAAGAACATTGGAGTCTGTGTTTGACATAAAGGTTTGCTTTCAAGCCAGATAAAAATACGGTCTAAAAACATAAATGTATAAACAGTGAAATTTTTATGAAACAAAGAATTGACATTCGTCAATGTTGTCTTTCCTCATTTAACTATCATTAGATTTATATCTGACATTAAGTTAAATAATTAGATTGTTGTACAAGTTATATTTAATTTATAGAAATCCTGTTATTTTTCTCATCAATGGGGAAATGACAAATTTACTTGCTACTCATTTAACCTCAAATGTTATGGCATGGTTTAGTTCTAGTTAGCGTTGAATTATTTTAGTAGCAAACAAACAAACTGTGATATATAATATTGACACTATGATATTATAATTTTAGCAAATAACCAACAGTTAAAAAAGGTCAATGTCAAAGAGATATGCTTATTGGTAGTTTATATTAGTTATTTTCATGTGTTTTTAAATGTTGAAAGTGCAACAATTTGTTTGTGGTGAAGCTAAACAGTAGAACATTGGATTACAAATAAAAAAAACAATTAAGTTATAATTTCATGATATTATAAATAATACAGAAACTGGGATGTATCCTCAAACTATAACAATGTTGTGCATCAAAACAAATGATTTTTGACCATAATTATTCCACTGCAAGCGCAACAATGTAATCCATCAATATATTTTTGACAGATGGTGGTCTATTGATGTCTCAAAAAAAGTTAGAATTAATAGCATTAATGTTAAGTTGGTATTAATGGACTGGAGTGTAGTTGAATATTTTGAGTAACTTGTGAACAGTCAAACAGTCCACTTAATTATCCTTCTCAGATATTGCTCAGTTCCTTTGGCGATGAACAGCAAATACCCTCCATCAACCCTTTGCCCTCCTTTGGACAGCTTGCACGTTATGTGTTTATACACACTGCTTGAGCATCCAAAGCTTTAAGGGTGCAAGTCTGCTCTCATGAAAGAGAACTAAAAGACTGTAGTTCAATACATATTCATGACATCATATTAATTTGATAGTTGTGCACCTCCAACAATACTTACACAATCCTACTAGTTTAGTGATGGAAAGTTTGGATCTTTTGGCCAGTCATAGTAGGAGATTGTTTATCATGCATGGGCACTGTATCAGATTTTCAAATTAGACGTGTATGAAAGCAACTGGTTCTTGAGTCAGTGTAGCGGTGATCTGAAAATGTTTTTTTTAACCATTTATTTATTTATTTTCGGAAACAATGACAGAGACGTTGAGCTTTGTTATCAAAGTATCACAGTATAGAACAATGGTAGATGTACAGAAAAAGTAGCAGTAATTTTACAAAAAATAACAATAAATACAAATATAGCTACAAGCAGCGAATAGGGCTCGAAGCCATGTGGTACCTCACACCCTGGTGGCCAGTAACTCAAACTTTATTAGCACTTTAATTCAGAGGCATCTTCAAGGCAGAAGTGTTTTTTCAGAATCAACATTCAACCTCACGATGGGGATTATTATATGATTTGTTACCAGTGCTAATTATTACAGGTTGCCATGGATGTAGAATAAACAGAATAAGTGGAGGAGTGCAACAAAACACAATTGAATGTTTAAGTTTATTCAGCATATTGTATATTGTAATTGTTTGTTTTAATACTTTAAATGTGATTTGTGAGTTAACCTTTAAACATTAAACACTTTTAAAGATTAATATTGTTGTTTTGACTTTGCGTAATTTATTATCAAAGCTAAGACTTGTGCTGAAGTGTCCTGTAGGGAATTTTTTTGTGTCAGACAACCTTGTATCACTCCTCATGACAAATTAAATCTAGATGAGGTGCCAGATTTTAGTTTAATAACACTATTATTGTTCTTATGTAATATACGAATAATAAATGTGTGTGTTTGAGAGAATCAAAGGCCTTGTAGAAGTCTAAGAACAGTAAATAACTATTGTTAGGGATCAGAAAATCATAAACAAGAAGGTCCAATACTAGTGTAATGTCATTAGTAATATGGCGTCTTTCCATAAATCCAGACTGATTCGTCAATATTTGAATTGAGAACAATTTGAATTATTTTAGCTGAAAGTAGTGCAAAAATGTTGTAATCATTATTTAACATCAAATTAGGTCTCCAATTCTCTAAACATTCTGCATCTTTATTTGCTTTTGGTAGCAGCGTGATCACTCCTTGCGACATAGTTGGTGGGAGTGTCTCAGGTTTAAAGCTTTCATTAAAAAATTTGAATAAAAAAGGAGACAGGTCCTCTTCAAACATCATATAAAATTTAGAATTCATCACTGCCGAGGCTTTTGTTGTTTTCAGAAATTTGATAGCTTGTAGAAGTTCTGTTAAAGAGCTATCACTGTCATAGTGGAGTTTATCTTCTAATGATAGTTTTATTGAGATGTATGGAGACAAAAAAGGATTTGGAATAATTATGGCAAAAATCTAAAGTGTATCGTTTTTTGTAAAACTCTGAGTAGTAAGTAAAAATGTCTTTGGAATGGTCAGTAGTTCCCTGAGTAGTACGAAGCCTATTAATATCACCTTTCAAGCCATTTGATCATTCTACGCTAAAAAAAGTTCTTCTTCCTCCATCCACCTCTTCCTTGATCTAACATAGGCCCCTTGGCTTTATATCTGTACAGCTCATCCAGTTTATTCTGTAGCTTGGACTTCTCAGCCTTTTCGTCATCTGTCAATGTGTCTGAATGAAAAGTAAGAAAGTTTTGAGAATGGATCAACTTCTAAAAGTTACTTTTAGCCATATAACTTCCAGAACAACTTCCACAGTTTGAATTTCAGCAATCCCAGTTAGATCCATATTTGTTTTGCGCCATAGCTGTTCCCCAGTATTTCTGAATTAAAGCGAAAATCTTTAGCTTTGCTAAATCTAATCTAAATTTCCAAAGTAAGGCTTCAGTAGACGAGTCAGAAAAACTCATTAATATAAAGATGGCTTTGTGATATAGCATTTTTTATTTTTTTTCCCCTTAATAATTTAGAAATTAACCTGTAGTCTATTGTTGATTGCCTTGAACTGTCTCCAGATGTCAACCAGGTCATATTTGTCCATGAAAGCTGCAATGGCAGAGCTGAGAAAACTATTACTTCTTGGTGGGTATCTATCTACAATGCTGTTCATAGTCATGTTAAAATCTCCTCCTAAAACGATTGAGGCATTTGGATATTTTAATAATATATCAGACAGTTTTTTAATCTAATTTGTTAAGGAGAGTGGCATTTTCTGATATTGACTTGTAACCATAGATGTTGACTATAATTACCATAAACAAATAGACTTTAAATAAAAGTAATAAGAAATGTCCACAAGTATCATGACCGATTTCCAGAATATTTCCATTAAACAGATGCTTTATTATGCAAGTTTAATGAAAACACATAGGTAATTAAGGGCTACAGTAGCAAAACAAAATACAGATCTTAACAACATATTTAGTGAATATAATTTTTTTATTTAAAATTAAAAGAAAAGAAACATTCATTCATTCATCTTCATGTCGGCTTTATTCCCTTTCGGGGTCGCCACAGCGGAATGAACCGCCAACTCACTGACATATGTTTTACGCAGCGGATGCCCTTCCTTGCCGCAACCCATCACTGGGAAAAAGAAAAGAAACAATTAAAGAAAAATATTTTTCTTAAAGTCTTTTCAATGATTTTTCCATTATTTTCTTTTCAGATTGGATATTTAAAGAAAACATTTTAGAGTAGAAACAAAACAAATCAGTCAGATTTGAAACAATTACGTGGTGTAACTTAGCCACGGAATGGATCCTTCACTCAAACAGGTTGACGGCAGAGAATCTAAAACCAGCCTTCTTTCCATTCTTCCTTGCACGTTCAACTAGCGACCACAGCTTTTTTCGAGCGTCCTTGAAGATTCGAATGCTTCTCTCTTTAAGGACGGCTGAGGTTCTACATCCCTTCAGAACTGATTTCTCACAAATCGACAAGTTAATGTAAAGGATACTTTCATAACCCCCGTTACCCGAATAGGGAACGGAGATGTCAGTGACAACTATGGGAAGCTCGGTTATGCATTAGTCTCTCCACACTATTTTAAAATGCCAATCAGCAAACACGCTGATGGTCCCGTGATCACGTTGTCCCGCACAAAGCAGATGCAAGCAGGACACAATCAATGTGATGGCTGCGCTTGTGGCTTATAAGGGATTCGTTGCAGAGGAACGCGGCTCCAATGACTGTGCTGTGCCTTTCTGTAAGTCACTGTCTTTGCTCCCACCCCGGGCCTGCTCCCCTGTCAATGTCATTTACTTTATATAACAATCAATGTTTCCAGCCAGCGCAAGGTTCTTCTTTTTCATCTGCTGTTTAACGGCAGTTTGCAAGTCTTCTTTATGGTGCATTACCACCACCAACTGGAAAGTAGTATGAACTATATATGAAGAAGGGAAAATTAACCTTTCCTATTATTATTAATTTATATTCTAAAATTATTCTTAGTTTTTTTAGGAAATAAAAGGATTGCCTTATACTTTTTTGTTTCCTTTAGGATTTTGATCATTGTTATAGGCTCTTTTTGGATTTCCCAATCTCTTTTATCATTTGTTTTCTTTCCATTTCATGTGTTTTACATTTAAATATTACATGTTCTATTGTTTCCTCTACTCTACAATTATCACAATTCTCGTTTTTTCTGGCACAAGATTGTGGATCTTTATTACAAAAATGAGTAGCATAAAATGTTTGGTTTAAATATTTGCTCAAGAATAGAAGCCTATGCCTGTGTGAGGTTTCCTCCCTCACACAACATCCATCATAATTCCATATAATACAAAGTAACCCTATAGTTTGACACTATAAAATACTTTTTTAGATATTAATTTCTTGGCATAAACCGTGAAATAAAAATGCATCTAAAGACGTGATTAACAAAATCACAGAGCTTACCTTTCATTTGCAAAGCAAAAAAAAACCTTTAATTTTCAAGCAACAGCAAAATGTCATTCCGTTCTCATTGTTTATATTGTTATTTTATTTTATTTAGCTTTTCATGTTTGTTTTATCACGCCATATGTGTTCCTTTAATAACATGAAACATGTGTACCTGCAATGTCACGTGACATGTATACAAATTAGGTGATGATGTCATTTAGTGACTTCTGGGCCAGCCCATTGCGACTTCTTTTAATGAGGAGTTGGCAACAGTGAACACCGCAGAGGCAACTGCACTCCACTCTGCATCATTCGGTGCTTCACCTTCTTGCGTTTAAAAATGTATAAATCATGTTCAGCCGTTATATATCCATTACATAAACAGTTTTTACCACTCTATTATGATAATATTTTCCTGCAGAATACCTCAATTTATGCAAATAAAGCTAAAATAAAATAATTAGAAATCAACAATGCTACATTTAACATGAAAGAAAACATTTCCTTTTTGTTTACAATGATATTTAAACTATGTATGTGGCATTTGCGTTTCTCCAAAGCAAATTATAGTAAAAAGATAAATTCACCGTTCTTGGTCTGCCACACTCGGTCAGTTCCAGTATCACCTTTCTCACCATTCACTTGCTACGGAAACAAACAGTATGAGCGCAAATCCAAACTAATGATCAGTATTACAAAAAAAATTGGGTAACGATGAATAAAAAAATCTCAGAAATCAGTATGCATCATCAGCACACTTGAAACAAATTATTGGCCTTCTGTGGAAGTAATGTACATAGGATAGGTTATACACACTTCAGTCAGTTCCATTCATCACATGCAATCAGCTCCCCAGATATTTTCTAAGTGTTAAATTTCCCTCATTCTTCTTTTGTTTAAGTGTTTTAATTTCTTATTTTATTTATTGCTTTTCTTTCTCTTTTATTCCCTTATTATAATCAATTTGTCACTGCAAGTTGAAATATAATTTTCTCTGTATTATTTTAGGAATAAAATTTTGTAGCAGTTTTATCAACTTCACATCAGTTTCCTTTTCTCCATTAGCACTGCTACATGTCTTCCAAGTTTCAGTCTATCATCTATCAACACTAGTTCATCGTTTTTATTCAATCCTCAGTCAGGTATCCATATTTTGTTTCCAGACAAGATTTAGAGAAACTGATTCATGCTTTCATCTCCAGCAGGCTGGACTACTGTAACACTCTTCTCACTGGTCTTCCCAAAAACACCATTAAACATCTACAGCTCGTTCAGAATGCAGCGATTTCTAACCAGAACTAGAAAGTCAGAACACATTTCTCCAGTTCTTAAGTCTCTACACTGGCTGCCAGTCTCCTTGAGAATAGATTTCTGCTGCTCGTATATAAGTCCAAACATAACTTAGCACCTAAATACCTAACAGGCATGATCAGTGAATACACACCAAACAGAGAGCTGAGATCCCTCAGTTCAAATAAATTAGATCTCCCCCGGGTAAATTCCAAACAGGGAAAATACTCCTTTAGTTACCATGCGGCCCACAGATGGAACCAACTTCCAGAGGAGATCAAGGGTGCTAACACTTTAGTCACATTTAAATCCAGGCTAAAGACTCACCTGTTTAGTTGCGCTTTTGTCGACTGAGCACCAACGTCCGAACAACTATTTTACCTCTTCACTTCACTAGCTTAATCTTTGTTTTAATCAATTTTCAGTTTTTAATCAGTTTTATTTTATATGACTTTTTTTTGCTTGATTTTATTAAATGTACTTTCTTTTTACTCTTTATTTCCAATGTAAAGCACTTTGAATTACCCTGTGTACGAAATGTGCTATACAAATAAACTTGCTTTGCCTTGCCTTGCCTTGCCTTGCCTTGCCTTGCCTTGCTCTGCCTTATGAACAGGAGTGGTTTAGTTACTGTCAGCCCATCTTTTAGACACATTGTAATGAGTCAGAGTATTCAGAAACTCTGGATTTCTGCTATTCGCATTGCCAAGCCACTCGGAGTACTCGTTACAATAGAGTCTAGATGACACATCCAATCTATACCCAATGCAATTAGAGGATAACCTTTTTCAATTTAGGAACGCAAATCTAAACATTTTATGTTCTATTATCTTCCAAATTTAATGTCAGTTGTTATTTTCTTTTAATAGATTTAGATTTTTTTACAGTCTAAAAGATTGATTTGTTTCAAAGTCAATGAAATGTAGAAATTTATTTCTTTTAAATTCCCACAATCCCTCTGCATGTCAGAAACCAGTCACTCAACTTCTCGCTGAAGTTCATAAAATAAATCCTATTCTATGTGTTTGCACCCAAATCAGCCTAAACTAATGTCTGCATTTGTGGTCCGGTGGATAAGGGGGTTGACTGTGGTCTGAAGGTCCTGGGTTTGATCCCAAGTTGGTGTGAGTGATGAAACACTTGCTCTCCCATCTTCAACAACCACAGCTGTGAAGCCCTTGAGCAAGGCACAATTTCCCCGACTGCTCCCTGGGCACCGCAGCCATGGCTGCACACTGCTCCCGGTGTGTGTTCACGGTATGTTTGTTCACTGCAGTGTGTGTACACTGGGATGGGTTAAATGCAGAGCACATATTCCAGGTCTGGCCGACTGGTCGCTTTCACTAAATCTTACTTTCAACTTCACCCATGGTATAAGTTTGATAAATGTGCATGCTCAGCAGAGTTTTATAGGTTTCAGTAATCCAATTGATTCAAACCATTTCAAATTTGTTAGTTTGTTAGTATAAAAATCTTGTAGCCATTTTCTCTACCCAGCTCTGAAGCCTTCATGACTCTGAACCATTTTGAGAGCGATCAGGAGTTGAATGATTGATTGATTGAATGATGTCTTTCTGTCAGACAAGTGATTTGCACAGTTGGATTGTCTTTGCCTCAGATCTAACCCCTCTCCTCTCTGTTTCCCTTGCTCTATACCACTCCCCGTTATTGGATGCATCCTTCCTCCTTTCTCCCTCAAGTAATGCTCAGTCCAGTCCATGTAGATGCTTAATGGACTAAAAAAAACTGTCTCTGCAACCAGTGCAAGCTACGCCATCTTAATGTCACAGTCTACTCCACCCCTTCTTTGGGTGTACCATCTTGTTGGAGGAAAAAAAAGGGAAAGATTTCTTCATGTGGGTGGTGAGAAAAGTAGAAGGGTACTTGTATCAGACAATACATTTTAAGACAAAAGATTTTAAGACATCGTGGATCATCGTAGATCTAGAGTTATAGCCAATTGTGTTGTGACAAAATATAAGAACGCTTTAATTTCATGTCAACTTGTCATTGGATTTCACTTTTCACACATTTGAATCCTTGGTCACACCAAACTTTCGATAGTGAGTTATTGAATAGCCATTACATCTATTACTTAGATGATAGCATTTGCTATCATTAAATCAAAGTTACAAATGTCTTGGAATGTAAAGTTGAACTTGTATTTTAGATCTAACTTCACAAAATAAATGTTCTGTTAATGCTAGAGTACTCAAAGTTGGCACAACCAATAGAGTGTTTAGCAAGAACTTGATGAACTTAGATAACCTAAGGGAAAGCAGCTTCAACCTTAGTGTCAGTTTGATTTGTTAAGCAGATATACAAGACATCTTTGCTTGTCTTGTGTGTAGTCTGGGCAGTAAAAACTGAAGGGGACAAAAAGACAATTAAAGGTGTCTGCAATTCTAAATGCACTAGTAAGAAAGTGAAGTAGAGATATATTTTATACATGTACACAGAGTATTAAATGGCTAGCCATACTGCCAGTAAATCTATACGACGACCCATCTCCTCATCTTCTAACAGTTACTCCTCTGCACACATCTGATCACTTCTTCAAACTCACACTGCCTACCTGCTCACAATCCACTCCACCCCCTGTCACCTTCTGACATAACCTTAAGTCCCTTGATCCCTCTCTCTTTTCTTCAGCTGTGTTCTCTTCTCTCTCATCACCTGGAAACTTTTCCTCTTTAAACATTCACAATGCAACTAACCATTTCTGCACCACACTCGATCAACTATGCCCTCTCTCTTCCAGACCAGCCAGAATAACACCATCAAACCCCTGGCTATCGCACGATCTCTGGGAACAGAGGTCTACCCTCAGATCAGCAGAGCGGAAATGGAAGAAATTAAAGAGCATGGCAGACCTCGAACCATACCAAGCATACCTCCCTCACTGCAGATAACTTCGCTGATCACTTCACAGACAAAACCCTTACCATCAGCCGTCAGTTTGCACCACCTTGCACCTAAATTCATCCACAATCCTCGACATCTTGCATGTCCTCATTCATTCCACTCACAGAGGATAAGGTGTCCAAACTCCTTCACTCAGCTTATCCAACCTCTTGCCCCCTTGATTTCATCCCCTCTCACCTTCTACAAACCATCTCACCTACCATCACAGCTGCTCTCACTCACATCATGAACTCCTCGATCACTACCAGAACACCTTCAAAGTGGCCAGAGTCATCATGCTTCTCAAGAAACCTACACTCAACACATCACTGGTGGAAATTACAGACCTGTCTCTTTGCTCATTGAGCGGGTCGTCTTCAATAAACTCTCTTCTTTCAGAACAACAAGCTCGATGACAACCAATCAGGCTTCAAGAATGGACACTCAACTGAGACGGCTTTGTTGTCTGTAGCGGAAGCGCTGCAAGGGGCCAGGGCTAACTACAGATCATCCTTCCTCATCCTACTAGACCTCTCTGCTGTGTTTGACAGTCCACTATCAGATCCTTCTCTCCACTCTCTCTGCGATGGGCATCACTAGAACTGTACTCGACTGGCTCGAGTCCTATCTCAGTAGATCTTTCAGTGTCGGGTGGAGGGGTGAGGTCTCCAGCACTCATAGACTACTCACCGGGGTTCCCCAGGGTTCAGTCCTTGGGCCCCTTCTCTTCTCCATCTACACCACCTCCCTGGGCCCTATCATCCTAAGACATGCATTTTCCTATCACTGCGACGATGATGACACTCACCTACCGTTCCCCCTGATGACCTGTCAGTAACTACCCGCATAAGTGACTGCCTGAACGACATCTCTACTTGAATGAAGAACTATCATCTACAGCTCAACATGGTCAAGACAGAACTTTTGATAATCCCAGCCAATCCCTCTTTGCATCACGACCTCACCATCCAGTTGGAATCTTCTGCAAACACCTCTTCTTGTTCAGTCAGGAATCTTGGAGAGATTTTGGATGAACAGTTGTCCTTCAAAGACCACATCACAAAGACAACTCGAGATCTGCACTGCACAGCATTCGAAAGATCAGGCCCTTCTTAACTGAGCAAGCAACTCCTCTCCTGGTTCAGGCTCTGGTCCTCTCACATCTGGACTACTGCAATGCTCTCCTAGCAGGACTTCCAGCAAACACGCTCAAACCTCTGCAGATGATTCAAAACTCTGCAGCTCATCTTATCTTCAAGGAACCGAACCGAGCTCATATTACTCCCCTCTTCATCACTCTTCAATGGCTCTCTGTTGCAGCTCGTGTTAAATTCCAATCACTGATACTGACATACATCAGCCCCTGTTTACCTCCACAAGCTCAAACACTCCTACATGCCCTCCAGAAACCTGCGCTCAAAGCAGAAAGCCTCTCAGCAGAACCTTCTCTTTCACTGTCCCTTGCTGGTGGAACAAACTCCCTGATCCAGTCAGGAAAGCAGCAACGTTAAAAGCTTTCAAAAAGCAACTGAAAACTCCTTTTCAAGGAACACCTACAATAAAAAAAAATATTTTTTCCTCTGTCTTTAACTTCTTCCTTTACTTTCTTCATGCTATGTTTTATTGATCAATTGATACAATTTCTATTAGGAGCAAATTGAGATAGACTTTGAACAGTGTAACAAATTGCATATTGTCTCGCCTCTACTGTATGTCGCTTTGGACAAAAGTGTCGGCTAAATGCATAAATGAAATGTAAATGTAAATATAAATCAACTTGACAGGACAGGAGTAATTAATCATTAATACACAGTGTATTATAAAACTATCAATCAATCAGTCAATCATTCAATTTTTGTATAGCGCTTCTTTAGCAATTGCTTTCAAAGCGGCTTCACAAAGTCCTCGTGAGGATCAGGTAGGGTAAACAGATGCACTAATTCTTCTGCATCTATGATAGACAGCATGTTTCGTACTTTAGCAATATTCCTGAGGTGAAAGAAAGCAGTCTTAGTAACATAAGAGATATGGTTCTTAAACGTCAGTTCACTATCTATAATAACGCCAAGATTTTTAACTGTAGTGGAAAAAATAAGTGTGTCCCCCCAGTTCCATAAGTAAAACTGAGTGATTCTGTAATTGCTTTTTAGATCCAATAAGTAACATTTCAGTTTTATCGGGATTTAGCATAAGGAAATTTTCATTCATCCAATCATTGATATCAGCGACACATTCTGAGATCTTATTTAACTTTAAAGGGTCGTTAGGTTTTGCTGAGATATAGAGCTGGGTGTCAATCATAGATTGTTTTATCTCAAACCTAGCGTGGAGATCATTTAAAAATAATTAAACATTTACATAAATTAATTAGGCTAAAACAAAACTAAAACAAGTTTTCCCAATTAATCTGTAGTGTGTATCTGTAATGTGGAACAAGTGAAATCTGAGAAAGGAAATGGCAAAATCAGTGAATATTAACCCAGATTGTGTCACTTTAATCTTGATGTTATAATTCCCATGTGTCGTTTCTTGCTCTACAACAATCTACATTGATTTCCAATGTTTTGTTATTTCCGCGTTGATTCAATGTTTTATAAATAACAGTGAGAGGCTTCCACTTTTGTAAAATACTGCAAAGCATGCCAAAGTAAAATCATCCACTGTAAATGAAATGAGAATAATTATACTGGACAGCCTGGTTTTAATTATTGATACATGTTTTTTTATTAGACTGGTTATCTGAATTATAATTTTTCCACTTATTTGTGCAGGTTATTTGTACTCAGCCAGAGGAATACAACCAACGTGAGGTTCTGTGTGATGGGTCTCCTGAAGGACCACTGCTCCGTAATCCAGGAAACCATGACAGAAACCGTGTGCCACGTTTGCCCACATCTGCAGATGTTGAGTCAGTTTTGAGACTGACTGAGTATGAAACTGGACAAATGGACAGAAGTGCCAACATGAGCTTCAGGAATGCTCTGGAAGGTAATAAAACATGAAATAACCAGCTTCAAAAAAGATCGACAAGGTTTTAGAAAGCTATTGCTAAAAATCATCATACCCTCTGTCCAAATACAAACAATATGAGCAGAATTCTAAGCCAATATTTTTTTACCCAAAGTTTCACAATAATACATATAAAAAAATTCTGGATCTTTTAGCTGACTGCATCAAAACAGCTCCTTTGGGACCCATGCAGAAGATAAGTATTTATTACTAATACTAATTGCAGAAGACCAATTAGTATTTATGCATTCTAATCACATGGCATTCTTGCAAGGCAGAGTTTCCCATGAGGCAGTGCAGTGGCTGATTCAGTTTGTGTTACGTGGTTGTTTTAATTCTTAAAAAGAAAAGTGATTGATAAGAACATATCATATCGTATTATTTCATGCCTTGGTGGTCCATGTTTGAGGATAGAACTGATTATAGAAAATAAATATGTAATAAATTAATTAAATGCTGATGCAGTAACTAAATGAACCCAAATCAAATTCTTATCCAAGAGTTGGCGATGACAAAACCATGAATCTCTGTTTAAGACATTAAATGAATCCTATAACCCACTATTCTGTCATGATCTGTCAGGATTTAGTCTTATAATTTGCAGTCTATAACCTGACAGTTGACAGTCCCTTCCCTCTCTGGTTTACCTTGTTTTGTTTTTATCACTGTTTTTTTATTCTGTGTCCCTTTTTCTTTGCTACCTCCAGCCACATGGTGCAGATTACATGACTGATGGTGGCCATATTTAATTTGTTTTGTCAATTGCTGCATCCCAATCTGAACACTATACACTGCACCTTTAAAGTAGGTGCTCATTTTCAGAAGAAAATGTAGATTATTTTTACAGAGTTTGCACGATCTGGGGCACACTAAAACATCAGGTGACGGTTTTGCCACGTCATCGCGTCACTCTTTCTTTTCCATTACTTCATTACAAATGCTTCTAATATTAAGTAAAACACTCTAGGTTGATATTGTTTATTTATGTGCTTCTTCTTTAATAATGAGTCATATTACAAGGAGTGCTTGTTTCTTTGTGTCCCAGAGAAAACTCCTTCTGTCCGAGCACAGTAGATTGTGGGTAATATCAGCCAGTTGAGCGTTCATCGATCTGCACTTCAGAATCTGTGCTACACATCAGAATTCAGATCTACACTACACTTCCAGGCACCGCTCGGACACTTTTTTTTATGTGCACTACAGTTTGGGACACCCTAATTCTCATTTCGCACACATAAAAGTGTGAATAGTGCACAGATTGGGATGTAGCAAATGTTTGGGGCAAATAACCTGAATCTCAATTGAAAAACTTAAAGTGCACCCTGCACCCTTAAAGTGAATTTCTATTTTCAGAAAAATGTATAGGAGGAGAGTGTGCAGGATCTGGGATGCACTAAAACGTTATGTGACAGAAGTACGAGTGATTACATCATTATGGACGATGTGTGAGAACTTATCCCTTTTTTTCCCATTGCTTCGTTAAAAAATTCTAAAAATAACTATATTGCTATTATTTATTTCTGTGCTTCTTATTTAAAAATGATTCATATTACAGCGACAGCTTGCTTGTTTTGGTCCAAGAGAAAACTCTTTCCTTCCAAGTGCAGTGGATTGTGGGACAGAATCTAACTGGAAAAAGTACACATCCAGGCACCACTCGTATACTTTTTTAACGTATACTACGGGTTTTGACGCACAGGGTGCTTGCGTTGTCAGGGAGAAAATAAAAAAACATTAGGCTGTTGCTTGTTTTGACAAAATATACTGCTGATTGGGTATATTTGAAGAGAGGTGTGAAAAAATTATAATATTGTTTTATTTGATGTCAGCACTCGCGACTTGCTTTTTGTTATTGGATTAAAATGATCAGAACTCCTGTACAGCTGAGACCGAGAACATAGACAACCGAGAGCAAGATGATATCAAGCCCACAGTCGAGACCGGGGTAGTAGCTTCCGTGTCAAGACTGACAGCTTAGAAAATGTGTCTCAAGACCGGTTTCAAGCACTACAACACAAACTGATAGCCATCTTGTTAGCATCAGATACCCCACCTGAAAACGACTCCTGAGAATCTGTGGAGCCTCTTTAGAACCAGATCAATGAGCACCTAATCAACGCTGTCTGAATCTAAGTTAGACCAAGGAGTGCTTTTGACTGTTGTAACCGTTTTCCTGAAACAGTACTTTCTTCTATGTAAGATATATGTCCATTACAAAACAAAACACATATTTCCACTCAAAAGGGGTACAAAGAAGACATCTAGATGATGAAGAACTAACTATGAGGTATGAAGATAATAAGAAATGGTGAATGACAATGAAGCATTAGTTATTTTAACAGTTTGAACAATCTTTTTGAAAGTTTGAAATAGTTTCAAAAGAAATATTCAGAGAACAGAAATATATCAAATGTACAATATTTTGAAATATTTTAGGGGTTTTATTTATCATACTTTTATGTTATTATTTGAAACTATTTAACTATTAAAACATGTTTTAAATAAAATAAAAGGCATATATCTAAATATTTAAAGTTTTTTGGGGGGTGATTTAATGTTCTATGTCAAGACTTTGTTTAACTTTTACTCATGCCCTAATTGATAGTTTTTAAATTGATAGATTTAATATACTACACCCTTTTAAAAAGATAACCTTACCAAAAACAAAACCTCACTTGGAATGATGCATTTAATTATGATGAATAATATTAATAGGTTGATAGCCTTTGTTTTTGTCTTTGTTTAAATTGGCTCACATGCTTTTTGCCTCAGGTTTTGCAAGTCCTGAGACAGGGTTGGCTGTGACGGGGCGTAGCTTGATGCATAACTCTCTCCATGTGTTCATGAATGGATCCATGTCTTCAGTCCAGGGATCAGCTAATGACCCCATCTTCATTTTGCATCATGCATTTATCGACAGGTAAATAACTCCTAGCATCCACAAACACTCCCCAAATCATTTTGTCTTCGCGTAAACCAGGGATTCTAAATTATCATTACTCAAAAATGTAAAGGTCATGAGCCAAAACCCCCTCACACATTTTTGACATTTATACTGCTGTGGCTATATAAGCATGGTGTAAGTAACAAGATACTTTGGTGAATTTTTAAATTACCCTACCATGCCACCATGTGGTTGTTGATGCAAATAATCATTCATCCAACGTTGACATTTAAAGCTGTTTTTTAGGGCCCGAGCACGCCAGCGAAGCTGTGCGGCGAAGCCCTATTGTATCTGTTAGGATTATTAGGGGTCGAGCACCGAAGGTGCAAGAACCCTATTGTTTTTCCTCAAGTCTTTTTTTTTTTTTTTTTTTTTTTTTTTTTTTTTTTTTTTTTTTTTTTTTTTTATTATTATTCCGGGAATCATTGCGGGCACTTTTCGGTACCTGAACATATATGAAAAGTCACAGATTTTTGCACACGCATCAGACCCGGTGAAAAATTTCGTAAAATTTTGGTCCCAAAACTGATTTCTAAAAAATGACTCTATAGCGCCACCTAACGCGTTTTTACAGCTTTTGATCATCCAGTTTGTCGTAGGCGGATGAAATTTGGTACACATGTGTAAAGTACCAAGGTGTAACTTTTACTAATTGAAAGTCTATTTCCAAAATAGACAGGAAGTTAGTTATTTCGCAAAAACCTCTAAAAAAGGGCGTTTTTGCTCGTTCTACTTTTTGACGAACTACTCTCACAGACTTTATCCAAACATCTCCAAACTTCTTGAGTATCATCATAAGGCATACGGCAATTGATATTGAGAAGCTTGTTCGACTATCATAAAGTATGTGGTCGTGGCGGCGGGCCAATGTCCAAATTTCGACTCGAAACAGGAAGTTGTTATAACTCGGGCATAGAATATCCGATCTGGCTCAAACTTGTTTCATTCTCATCGTAGTCCAAGCCTGAGAACAGGCGTATGACGACGAACGACATCCGCCATAGCGCCACCTAGTGGCAAGCATTAAAAGCCTGTTTTTCATAGTTTTACCCTTCTATTTCAGCCAGTGTATTGCATGCACACTTAAAACTTGTCGCATGCGTGTAGGACCTTAAGACCTACAAAAAAGTAAATTGGGTCGAGTTTTGAAACTGGACGGAAAACCGGATATTTTAGGTTTTATGTAAAAAACACAGACTTCATACTTTGACGAACTCCTCCTAGGCGAAATGTCCGATCCAGCTGATAATTGGTGTAGTTAGTCGTAAGGCATTTGGGATGAAAAGTTATCAAAAACGCAGCAGTTCGTCAAACGGCCTTTGCGTGGCGCTCTATAGCGCCACCTGAAGCGGTTTTGTAGCTGTTGCGCAAACAGGTTATCGTAGGCGAATGAAATTTGGTACACATATGTAAACGACCAAGCTGCAACTTTTACTAATAAAAACCCTGTTTCCAAAATCTACAGGAAGACGAATATTTCGCAAAAACCTCAAAAAGTGTGCATTTTCGCTCATTTCAAACTTTGACGAACTCCTCCTAGGCGAAATGTCCGATGAAGCTGAAAATTGGTGTTGTTACTCATAACACATTAGGGAAAAAAAGTTATCAAAAGCTAAGAAGTACGTCAAATGGTCTTTGGGTGACGCCACAGCAAAGTTCAACCTTCAAAATTGTGCAAAAACAATTTACATATTTTGGACTTTATCTCCGTTCTAGGTTATCCACTATCAACAAAAACAGCCTGCCATGATTAACCTTGTCAGGTTGAACATAAGGATATGCGTCACTGTGACTGCGCTCCAAAAATTGGCTGTACAGCGCCCCCTTATATGTGACCAAAAACATCGCTTTAGCTGTTTTTTAAAGCTGTTGCTCAAGCAGTTTGTCGTAAGCGAATGAAATTTGGTACACATGTGTAAAGTACCAAGCTGCAACTTTTACTAATATAATCCCTTCTTCTAAAATTAACCGGAATTGAGTTATTTCGCAAAAACCTCTAAAAATGGGCGTTATGCTCGTTCCACACTTTGACGAACTCCTCCCACAGATTTTATCTAAACATCTCCAAACTTCTTGAGTATCATCATACGGCATACGGAACCTTAAAATTATAACTTTTTTTCAGCTATCATCAAGTATGTGGGTGTGGTCGCAGCCAAGGTCAAAATTTCGATTTGAAACAGAAAGTTGTTATAACTCGGCATAGAATATCCGATCTGTCTCAAACGTGTCTCATTCTCATCGTAGTCCAAGCCCGAGAACAGGCGTATGACAACGAACATCATCCGTCATAGCGCCACCTAGTGGCGAGCATTAAAAGCGTGTTTTTGATAGTTTTACGCTTCTATTTCAGGCACTGTATTGCATACACACTTAGAACTTGTCGCATACGTGTAGGACCTTAAGACCTACAAAAAAGTAAATTGGGTCGAGTTTTGAAACCGAACGGAAAACCGGATATTTTAGGTTTTATGTAAAAAACACAGACTTCATACTTTGACGAACTCCTCCTAGGTGAAATGTCCGATCCAGCTGATAATTGGTGTGGTTTGTCGTAAGGCATTTGGGATGAAAAGTTATCAAAAACGCAGCAGTTTGTCAAACGGCCTTTGGATGGCGCTTTATAGCGCCACCTGAAGCGGTTTTGTAGCTGTTGCGCAACCAGGTTATCGTAGGCGAATGAAATTTGGTACACATATGTAAATGACCAAGCTGCAACTTTTACTAATAAAAACCCATTTTCCAAAATTGACGGGAAGACAGATATTTTGCAAAAACCTCAAAAAGTGTGCGTTTTCGCTCGTTTTAAACTTTGGCAAACTCCTCCTAGGCGAAATGTCTAATCAAGCTGAAAATTGGTGTGGTTACTCATAACACATTAGGGAAAAAAAGTTATCAAAAGCTAAAAAGTATGTCAAATGGTCTTGGGGTGGTGCCACAGCAAAGTTCACCCTTCAAAATTGTGGAAAAAAATGTACATATTGTGGTCTGTATCTCTTTTCAAGATAATCCACTATCAACAAAAACAGCCTGGTATGATTAGCCTTAACAGGCTCAACAAAAGCATATGCATCACTGTGACTGCGCTCCAAAAATTGGCTCTACAGTGCCTCCTTACTGCCCCCTTAAATGCTACCAAAATCTTCGTTTTAGCTGTTTTGACCCATTGAACATGTTAGAAAGCCCACCAAAATTTGTTCGAAGGTCAAAAAACTCGAAAAAGGCCGGGAGGCGGTGCTTTCGCTCCGGCGGATGCATCGTGCGAGACCCCTTCCATCGCTGCTTGCAGCTTTAATTAGGGCCCGAGCACGCCAGCGAAGCTGTGCGGCGAAGCCCTATTGTATCTGTTAGGATTATTAGGGCCCGAGCACGCCAGCGAAGCTGAGCGGCGAAGCCCTATTGTATCTGTTAGGATTATTATTATTAGGGCCCGAGCACGCCAGCGAAGCTGTGCGGCGAAGCCCTATTGTATCTGTTAGGATTATTAGGGCCCGAGCACGCCAGCGAAGCTGTGCGGCGAAGCCCTATTGTATTTCTAATGATTATTATTATTATTATTAGGGCCCGAGCACGCCAGCGAAGCTGTGCGGCGAAGCCCTATTGTATCTGTTAGGATTATTAGGGCCCGAGCACGCCAGCGAAGCTGTGCGGCGAAGCCCTATTGTATCTGTTAGGATTATTAGGGCCCGAGCACGCCAGCGAAGCTGAGCGGCGAAGCCCTATTGTATCTGTTAGGATTATTATTATTATTATTCTTCATCCGCCGCAATCGTCGCAGATTTGACCAACTAGGCGTGCTCGAAAACGCACCAATTTCGGCCCTAAGGTCAAGCTCGCAAAAAATTGCGATCTGGCACAGTCGGCGTGATCGTAGCATAAAAAATGGCTCTACAGCGCCCCCTTGAAAAACCGGGGTCCCCCTGCCAGTTCGACCTACAGTCACGAAAATCGGTACACATATGCACCACCTCTAGCCAAGTACAAAAGTCTCTGACAGGTTTTCGCCAAATCATACAGGAAGTCGGCCATTTTGAAAAAAACCACATAATTTTGAAAAAACATCACCTTGCACATTGACGAACTACTCCTAGGAAAATTGCCAGATCGAGCTGAAAATTGGTGTGGTTACTCGGGAGACATTTGGGATGAAAAGTTATCAAAAGCGCAACAGTACGTAAAATGGTCTTTGGGTGGCGCCCCCTCGAATTTCCCCTTCAAAAAAGTGCCGAAAATGGACATATTTTTGAGTATATCTCCGTTCTAGTTTATCCGTTGTCCACGAAAACGGCCTGACATGATGAGCTTGGAAGGCTGAATAAAGTGATAGGCCGCAATATGACGTCGCTCTAAGAGTGCCTCCACAGCGCCCCCTTGAATGTTACTAAAATAGACATTTTAGCTGTTTTGACACCCTAAACATGTTACAAACCCCACCAAATTTTGCCTAAACCTCATCCTCAATAAATATAGTAATCTGACACTGTTTGTACAACTTTACTTTGGACGACAGCGCTGCAGCGCCACCTAGTATGCGAAAATTGCTCATCTCGCATTTTAACGAACTCCTCCTAGGAAAATTGCCAGATCGAGCTGAAAATTTGTCTGGTGACTCTTAAGACAGTATGGACCAAAAGTTATCAAAAACGCAGAAGTTCGTCGCACGGTCTTTCTGTGGCACCGCTTCGAATTTGAGCTTTCTCAAATGTATGAGGATAAATGTACTTGTTACTGTACCTCTCACATACGTCATCCAATCAATGTAAAAATTGTATGGAATGATGAGCTCACCTCTCAGAACAAGTAGATATGCTTACTTGATAATACACTCATAGCGCCTCCTGCTGGCTGTATGAATTCCAAGGGATACTAATGTATTTGTTGCTGTATCTCTTACATATTTAACTCAATGTACATGACAAAAAATTTGAATGATGAGCTGGTAATTCTTAATGGAATAATATGCTCATGGCATGAGACTGTTATAGCGCCACCTGGAGGCTTTCTGAAATGTGTTTAAAATAGCTGTTGTCAATAGGCAGTGAATGTAAAAAATGTATTTAATGATGAGCTTACCCCTCAGAACAAGTAGATATGCTTACTTGATGATACACTCATAGCGCCTCCTGTTGGCTGTATGAATTCCAAGGGATACTAATGTATTTGTTGCTGTATCTCTTACATATTTAAGTCAATGTACATGACAAAAAATTTGCATGATGAGCTGGTAATTCTAAATGGAATAATATGCTCATGGCATGTGACTGTTATAGCGCCACCTGGAGGTTTTCTGAAATGTGTTTAAAATAGCTGTTGTCAATAGGCAGTGAATGTAAAAAATTTATGGAATGATGAGCTTACCCCTCAGAACAAGTAGATATGCTTACTTGATGATACACTCATAGCGCCTCCTGCTGGCTGTATGAATTCCAAGGGAAATTCATGTATTTGTTGCTGTATCTCTTACAAATTTCACTTAATGTACATGACAAAAAAAACATAAGACCAGGGGGCGGCATCTTTGGATCCCGCGGATGCATCGTGCGAGGGCCCGCCCATCGCTGCTTGCAGCTTTAATTATTATTATTATTATTATTATTCTTTATCTGCCGCCAAACTCGCAAAATTCACCTAGTAGGCGTGCTCGAAAACTCACCAAATTCGGCACTAAGGTCAAGCTCGCTAAAAATTGCGATCTGGCAAAGTCGGCGGGATCGTAGCATAAAAAATGGCTCTACAGCGCCCCCTTGAAAAACCGGGGTCCCCCTGCCAGTTCGACCTACAGTCACGAAAATCGGTAGACATATGTACCACCTCTAGCCAAGTACAAAAGTCTCTGACAGGTTTTCGCCAAATCGTACAGGAAGTCGGCCATTTTGAAAAAAACCCATAATTTTGAAAAAACATCACCTTGCACATTGACGAACTCCTACTAGGTAAAATGTCTGATCCGGTTGAAAATTGGTGTGGTTACTCAGAAGACATTTGGGATGAAAAGTTATCAAAAGCGCAGCAGTACGTAAAATGGTCTTTGGGTGGCGCCCCCACGAATTTCCCCCTTCAAAAATGTGCCGAAAATTGACATATTTTTGAGTATATCTCCGTTCTAGTTTGTCCGTTGTCCACGAAAACGGCCTGACATGATGAGCTTGGAAGGCTGAATAAAATGATAGGCCGCAATATGACGTCGCTCTAAGAGTGCCTCCACAGCGCCCCCTTGAATGTTACTAAAATAGATGTTTTAGCTGTTTTGACACCCTAAACATGTTAGAAACCCCACCAAATTTCAGCTAAACCTCATCCTCAATAAATATAGTAATCTGACACTGTTTATACAACTTTACTATGGACGAAAGCGCTGCAGCGCCACCTAGTATGTGAAAACAGCTCATCTCGCATTTTAACGAACTCCTCCTAGGAAAATTGCCAGATCGAGCTGAAAATTTGTCTGGTGACTCTTAAGACAGTATGGACCAAAAGTTATCAAAAACGCAGAAGTTCGTCGCACGGTCTTTCTGTGGCACCGCTTCGAATTTGAGCCTTCTCAAATGTATGGGGATATTGGTACTTGTTACTGTACCTCTCACATACTTCATCCAATCAATGTCAAAAACGTATGGAATGATGAGCTTACCCCTCAGAACAAGTAGCCATGCTTACTTGATGATTCACTCATAGCGCCTCCTGCTGGCTGTATGAATTCCAAGGGATACTAATGTAGTTTTTGCTGTATCTCTTACATATTTAACTCAATGTACATGACAAAAAATTTGCATGATGAGTTGGTAATTCTAAATGGAATAATATGCTCATGGCATGAGACTGTTATAGCGCCACCTGGAGGCTTTATGAAATGTGTTTAAAAAAGCTGTTGTCACTAGGCAGTGAATGTAAAAAATGTATGGAATGATGAGCTTACCCCTCAGAACAAGTAGACATGCTTACTTGATGATACACTCATAGCGCCTTCTGCTGGCTGTATGAATTCCAAGGGATACTAATGTATTTGTTGCTGTATCTCTTACATATTTAACTCAATGTACATGACAAAAAATTTGCATGATGAGTTGGTAATTCTAAATGGAATAATATGCTCATGGCATGAGACTGTTATAGCGCCACCTGGAGGCTTTATGAAATGTGTTTAAAAAAGCTGTTGTCACTAGGTAGTGAATGTAAAAAATGTATGGAATGATGAGCTTACCCCTCAGAACAAGTAGATATGCTTACTTGATGATACACTCATAGCGCCTTCTGCTGGCTGTATGAATTCCAAGGGATACTAATGTATTTGTTGCTGTATCTCTTACATATTTAACTCAATGTACATGACAAAAAATTTGCATGATGAGTTGGTAATTCTAAATGGAATAATATGCTCATGGCATGAAACTGTTATAGCGCCACCTGGAGGCTTTATGAAATGTGTTTAAAATAGCTGTTGTCATTGGGCAGTGAATGTAAAAAATGTATGGAATGATGAGCTTACCCCTCAGAACAAGTATATATGCTTACTTGATGATACACTCATAGCGCCTCCTTCTGGCTATATGATTTCCAAGGGATACTAATGTATTTGTTGCTGTATCTCTTACATATTTAACTCAATGTACATGACAAAAAATTTGCATGATGAGCTGGTAATTCTAAACGGAATAATATGCTCATGGCATGAGACTGTTATAGCGCCACCTGGAGGCTTTCTGAAATGTTTTTAAAATAGCTGTTGTCAATAGTTAGTGAATGTAAAAAATGTATGGAATGATGAGCTTACCCCTCAGAACAAGTAGATATGCTTACTTGATGATACACTCATAGCGCCTCCTGCTGGCTGTATGAATTCCAAGGGAAATGAATTTATTTGTTGCTGTATCTCTTACAAATTTAACTTAATGTACATGACAAAAAAAATGTAAGACCAGGGGGCAGCATCTTTGGATCCCGCGGATGCATCGTGCGAGGGCCCGCCCATCGCTGCTTGCAGCTTTAATTATTATTATTATTCTTCATCCGCCGCAATCGTCGCAGATTTCACCAACTAGACGTGCTCGAAAACTCACCAAATTCGGCACTAAGGTCAAGCTCGCTAAAAATTGCGATCTGGCACAGTCGGCGTGATCGTAGCATAAAAAATGGCTCTACAGCGCCACCTTTTAACTTTACCAAAAAACATGTTTCAGCTGTTTTGACACCCTTAACATGTTCGAAACCGCACCAAATTTTGCTCAAACCTCATCCTCAATAAATAGAGTAATCTGACAGTGTTTGCGCAACTTTACATTGGACGACAGCTTTGCAGCGCCACCTAGTATGCGAAAAAATCTCATCTCGCATTTTAACGAACTCCTCATAGGAAAATAACCAGATCGAGCTGAAAATTGGTGTGCTTACTCGGGAGACCTTCGGGATGAAAAGTTATCAAAAGCGCAGCAGTTTGTAAAACGGTCTTTGGGTGGCGCCCCCTCGAATTTCACCAATAAAAAATGTGATGCAAATTGACATACTTTTGAGTATATCTCCGTTCTAGTTTATCCGTTGTCCACGAAAACGGCCTGACATGATGAGCTTGGAAAGCGGAATGAAATGATAGGCCGCAATGTGACACCGCTCTAAGATTGGCTCTACAGCGCCCCCCTAAATGTTACTAGAATAGATGTTTAAGCTGTTTTGACACCTTGAACAAGTTAGAAACCCCACAAAATTTTACCTAAACCTCATCCTCAATAAATATAGTAATCTGACACTGTTTGTACAACTTTACTATGGACGACAGCGCTGCAGCGCCACCTAGTATGTGAAAACAGCTCATCTCGCATTTTAACGAACTCCTCCTAGGAAAATTGCCAGATCGAGCTGAAAATTTGTCTGGTGACTCTTAAGACAGTATGGACCAAAAGTTATCAAAAACGCAGAAGTTCGTCGCACGGTCTTTCTGTGGCACCGCTTCGAATTTGAGCTTTCTCAAATGTATGGGGATAAATGTACTTGTTACTGTAGCTCTCACATCCTTCATCCAATCAATGTAACATTTGTATGGAAGGATGAGCTCACCCCTCAGAACAAGTAGATATGCTTACTTGATGATACACTCATAGCGCCTCCTTCTGGCTGTATGAATTCCAAGGGATACTAATGTATTTGTTGCTGTATCTCTTACATATTTAACTCAATGTACATGACAAAAAATTTGCATGATGAGCTGGTATTTCTAAATTGATTAATATGCTCATGGCATGAGACTGTTATAGCGCCACCTGGAGGTTTTCTTAAATGTGTTTAAATAGCTGTTGTCAATAGGCAGTGAATGTAAAAAATTTATGGAATGATGAGCTCACCCCTCAGAACAAGTAGATATGCTTACTAGATGATACACTCATAGCGCCTCCTGCTGGCTGTATGAATTCCAAGGGAAATTCATGTATTTGTTGCTGTATCTCTTACAAATTTTACTTAATGTACATGACAAAAAAAACATAAGATCAGGGGGCGGCATCTTTGGATCCCGCGGATGCATCGTGCGAGGGCCCGCCCATCGCTGCTTGCAGCTTTAATTATTATTATTCTTCATCCGCCGCCAAACTCGCAAATTTCACCAACTAGGCGTGCTCGAAAACTCACCAAATTCGGCACTAAGGTCAAGCTCGCTAAAAATTGCGATCTGGCACAGTCGGCGTGATCGTAGCATAAAAAATGGCTCTACAGCGCCCTCTTGAAGTTCGCTAAAAAACATGTTTCAGCTGTTTTTTTACCCTTAACATGTTCGAAACCCCACCAAATTTTGCCTACACCTCATCCTCAATAAATAAAGTAATCTGACACAGTTTGAAAACTTTACTGTAGACGACAGCTCTGCAGCGCCCCCTTGAACGTGAAAAAGCTCATCTCGCATTTTAACGAACTCCTCCTAGGAAAATGGCCAAATCGAGCTGAAAATTGGTGTGGTTACTCGGGAGACCTTTGGGATGAAAAGTTATCAAAAGCGCAGCAGTTTGTAAAACGGTCTTTGGGTGGCGCCCCCACGAATTTCACCCTTCTAAAAAATTGCCAAAAATTTACATTTTTGAGTATATCTCCGTTCTAGTTTATCCGTTGTCATCGATAACGGCCTGACATGATGAGCTTGGAAGGCTGAATAAAATGATAGACCGCAATGTGACACCGCTCTAAGAGTGGCTCCACAGCGCCCCCTTGAATGTTTCTAAAATAGATGTTTTAGCTGTTTTGACACCCTAAACATGTTAGAAACTCCACCAAATTTTGCCTAAACCTCATCCTCAATAAATATAGTAATCTGACGCTGTTTGTACAACTTTACTTTGGACGACAGCGCTGTAGCGCCACCTAGTATGCGAAAAAAGCTCATTTCGCATTTTAACGAACTCCTCCTAGGAAAATTGCCAGATCGAGCTGAAAATTTGTCTGGTGACTCTTAAGACAGTATGGACCAAAAGTTATCAAAAACGCAGAAGTTCGTCGCACGGTCTTTCTGTGGCACCGCTTCGAATTTGAGCTTTCTAAATGTATGAGGATAAATGTACTTGTTACTGTACCTCTCACATACGTCATCCAATCAATGTAAATATTGTATGGAATGATGAGCTCACCCCTCAGAACAAGTAGATATGCTTACTTGACGATACACTGATAGCGCCTCCTGCTGGCTGTATGAATTCCAAGGAATACTAATGTATTTGTTGCTGTATCTCTTTCATATTTAACTCAATGAACATGACAAAAAATTTGCATGATGAGCTGGTAATTCTAAACGTAATAATATGCTCATGGCATGAGACTGTTATAGCGCCACCTGGAGGCTTTATGAAATGTGTTTAAAATAGCTGTTGTCATTAGGCAGTGAATGTAAAAAAAGTAAGGAATGATGAGCTCACCCCTCAGAACGAGTAGATATGCTTACTTGATGATACACTCATAGCGCCTCCTGCTGGCTGTATGAATTCCAAGGAATACTAATGTATTTGTTGCTGTATCTCTTCATATTTAACTCAATGAACATGACAAAAAATTTGCATGATGAGCTGGTAATTCTAAACGGAATAATATGCTCATGGCATGAGACTGTTATAGCGCCACCTGGAGGCTTTATGAAATGTGTTTAAAATAGCTGTTGTCAAAAGGCAGTGAATGTAAAAAATGTATGGAATTATGAGCTTACCCCTCAGAACAAGTAGATATGCTTACTTGATGATACACTCATAGCGCCTCCTGCTGGCTGTATGAATTCCAAGGGATCCTAACGTTTATGTTGCTATATATCTTACATATTTAACTCAATGTACATGACAAAAAATTTGCATGATGAGCTGGTAATTCTAAATGGAATAATATGCTCATGGCATGAGACTGTTATAGCGCCACCTGGAGGCTTTCTGAAATGTGTTTAAAATAGCTGTTGTCAATAGGCAGTGAATGTAAAAAATGTATGGAATGATGAGCTCACCCCTCAGAACAAGTAGATATGCTTACTTGATGATACACTCATAGCGCCTCTTGCTGGCTGTATGAATTTCAAGGGAAATTCATGTATTTGTTGCTGTATCTCTTACAAATTTAACTTAATGTACATGACAAAAAAAACGTAAGACCAGGGGGCGGCATCTTTGGATCCCGCGGATGCATCGTGCGAGGGCCCGCCCATCGCTGCTTGCAGCTTTAATTATTATTATTCTTCATCCGCCGCAATCGTCGCAGATTTCACACACTAGACGTGCTCGAAAACTCACCAAATTCGGCACTAAGGTCAAGCTTGCAAAAAATAGCGATCTGGCACAGTCGGCATGATCGTAGCATAAAAAATGGCTCTACAGCGCCACCTTTTAATTTTACCAAAAAACATGTTTCAGCTTTTTTGACACCCTTAACATGTTCGAAACCGCACCAAATTTTGCTCAAACATCATCCTCAATAAATAGAGTAATCTGACACTGTTTGCGCAACTTTACATTGGACGACAGCTCTGCAGCGCCACCTTGTACGCGAAAAAATCTCATCTCGCATTTTAACGAACTCCTCCTAGGAAAATAACCAGATCGAGCTGAAAATTGGTGTACTTACTCGGGAGGCATTGGGGATGAAAAGTTATCAAAAGCGCAGCAGTTTGTAAAACGGTCTTTGGGTGGCGCCCCCTCGAATTTCACCCTTCAAAAATGTGACACAAAGTGACATACTTTTGAGTATATCTTCGTTCTAGTTTATCCGTTCTCCACGAAAACGGCCTGACATGATGAGCTTGGAAGGCTGAATAAAATGATAGGCCGCAATGTGACACCGCTCTAAAATTGGCTTCACAGCGCCCCCTTGAATGTTACTAAAATAGATGTTTTAGCTGTTTTGACACCCTAAACATGTTACAAACCCCACCAAATTTCGCCTAAACCTCAGCTTCAATAAATATAGTAATCTGACACTGTTTGTACAACTTTACTTTGGACGACAGCGCTGCAGCGCCACCTAGTATGCGAAAACAGCTCATTTCGCATTTTAACGAACTCCTCCTAGGAAAATTGCCAGATCGAGCTGAAAATTTGTCTGGTGACTCTTAAGACAGTATGGACCAAAAGTTATCAAAAACGCAGAAGTTCGTCGCACGGTCTTTCTGTGGCACCGCTTCGAATTTGAGCTTTCTCAAATGTATGGGGATAACGATACTTGTTACTGTACCTCTCACATACTTCATCCATTCAATGTAAAAAATGTACGGAATGATGAGCTCACCCCTCAGAACAAGTAGATATGCTTACTTGATGATACACTCATAGCGCCTCCTGCTGGCTGTATGAATTCCAAGGGATACTAATGTATTTATTGCTGTATCTCTTACATATTTAAACTCATGTACATGCTGAAATGTGTTCCTTTCAGCTCACGTCCGCGGCTCTTCAAAGTTTCCTTTTGCTTGTAGTCGGCAAACTTCGCGACGATTGGCCGCGGTCGCTGGGCGTCCGGTCTTTTCCCTCCCAGGCGGTGCGCGCGGTGGATCCGAATGTTCTCCACGATTCCTTCCTCGAGCTTCAGGTTGTTCCTCATGAAAGCTTGGAGCGTTGCTTCTATATTTTCATTTGTCTGCTCCGGGATCCCCAAGAAAACCAGGTTGTCTCTCATACTGCGTGCCTTAATGTCCAAAACGCTTTCATGGATTTGTTTATTTTCCGCAGTTAAGCGAACGACGTCCTCAGAGAGAGATTTCACGTTGCCTCTGAGCGACTCGTTCTCTTTGGTGAGAGAAACCACCTGTTTGTGGCAGAACTCGAGTGATTCCCGAAGCGCAGAAAACTCGCGATGCAAAACGTCGACCAGAGCCAGACGCGCATCGAAGCTCGCAAGTCGCTGCTCGATTGACTCCAGTATGTCCCTGAAGCCTCCGTCAGCGTGGTCTTCATCTGGGGAATCGGATGGACGCGATCGTTTGTTAGCTGGAGTGCTAACTGGAGTGCTTGACGGAGTGGCTTCTGTAGACTCGGGACTAGCTTTCTTCTTGGATTTTCCCATCGCTACTTTGTCAAAGTATTCGTCAATAAAATTCTCTAAGTGATCCAGATTGTCGAGGTAAGTGATTCCAATTTCACAGGTTAGATAAATGATGTAATTTTACAACCTCTTGCTGGTTATTGGGCACAAAGTTGAATAAGTTTGTTTGGAGTTTAGCTGTATACGGCCCGCATTGAGACTCGGCACTCTGCTACTCTGTCTTCCGTTTCTCACAGGAAGTCCATCCACAGGAAGTCCATCTCCACAGGAAGCTTTAATTATTATTATTATTATTCTTCCGCTTCCTAAATCGCAAATTTAACCATCTAGACGTGCTCGAAAACTCACCAAAATCGGCAATAAATTAAAGCTCGGTGGAAATTGCGATCTGACACAGTCGGCGTGGTCGTAGCATAAAAAATGGCTCTTCAGCGCCCCCTGGAAAGATCGGAGTCCGGTTCGACCTACAGTCACGAAAATCGGCACACATATGTACCACCTCTAGCCAAGTAGAAAAGTCTCTTACAGGTTTTCGCCAAATCGTACAGGAAGTCGGCCATTTTGAAAAAAACCCACAATTTTGAAAAAACATCATCTTGCACTTTGACGAACTCCTCCTAGGAAAATGGCCAGATCGAGCTGAAAATTGGTGTGGTTACTCGGGAGACATTTGGGATGAAAAGTTATCAAAAGCGCAGCAGTTTGTAAAACGGTCTTTGGGTGGCGCCCCCACGAATTTCACCATTCAAAAATGTGCCGAAAATTGACATATTTTTGAGTATATCTCCGTTCTAGTTTATCCGTTGTCCATGAAAACGGCCTGACATGATGAGCTTGGAAGGCTGAATAAAATGATAGGCCGCAATGTGACACCGCTCTAAGATTAGCTCTACAGCGCCCCCTGAATGTTACTAAAATAGATGTTTTAGCTGTTTTGACACCCTAAACATGTTAGAAACCCCACCAAATTTCGGCTAAACCTCAGCCTCAATAAATATAGTAATCTGACACTGTTTCTACAACTTTACTTTGGACGACAGCGCTGCAGCGCCACCTAGTATGCGAAAAAAGCTCATCTCGCATTTTAACGAACTCCTCCTAGGAAAATTGCCAGATCGAGCTGAAAATTTGTCTGGTGACTCTTAAGATAGTATGGACCAAAAGTTATCAAAAACGCAGAAGTTCGTCGCACGGTCTTTCTGTGGCACCGCTTCGAATTTGAGCTTTCTCAAATGTATGGGGATAACGATACTTGTTACTGTACCTCTCACATCCTTCATCCAATCAATGTCAAAAATGTATGGAATGATGAGCTCACCCCTCAGAACAAGTAGATATGCTTACTTGATGAAACACTCATAGCGCCTCCTGCTGGCTGTATGAATTCCAAGGGATACTAATGTATTTGTTGCTGTATCTCTTACATATTTAACTCAATGTACATGACAAAAAATTTGCATGATAAGCTGGTATTTCTAAATTGATTAATATGCTCATGGCATGAGACTGTTATAGCGCCACCTGGAGGCTTTATGAAATGTGTTTAAAATAGCTGTTGTCATTAGGCAGTGAATGTAAAAAATTTATGGAATGATGAGCTTACCCCTCAGAACAAGTAGATATGCTTACTTGATGATACACTCATAGCGCCTCCTTCTGGCTGTATAAATTCCAAGGGATCCTAACGTATTTGTTGCTATATATCTTACATATTTAACTCAATGTACATGACAAAAAACTTGCATGATGAGCTGGTAATTCTAAATGGAATAATATGCTCATGGCATGAGACTGTTATAGCGCCACCTGGAGGTTTTCTGAAATGTGTTTAAAATAGCTGTTGTCAATAGGCAGTGAATGTAAAAAATTTATGGAATGAGGAGCTTACCCCTCAGAACAAGTAGATATGCTTACTAGATGATACACTCATAGCTCCTCCTGCTGGCTGTTTGAATTCCAAGGGAAATTCATGTATTTGTTGCTGTATCTCTTACAAATTTTACTTAATGTACATGACAAAAAAAACATAAGACCAGGGGGCGGCATCTTTGGATCCCGCGGATGCATCGTGCGAGGGCCCGCCCATCGCTGCTTGCAGCTTTAATTATTATTATTCTTCATCCGCCGCCAAACTCGCAAATTTCACCAACTAGGCGTGCTCGAAAACTCACCAAATTCGGCACTAAGGTCAAGCTCGCTAAAAATTGCGATCTGGCACAGTCGGCGTGATCGTAGCATAAAAAATGGCTCTACAGCGCCCTCTTGAATTTCGCTAAAAAACATGTTTCAGCTGTTTTTTTACCCTTAACAAGTTCGAAACCCCACCAAATTTTGCCTACACCTCATCCTCAATAAATAAAGTAATCTGACACAGTTTGAAAACTTTACTGTAGACGACAGCTCTGCAGCGCCCCCTTGAACGTGAAAAAGCTCATCTCGCATTTTAACGAACTCCTCCTAGGAAAATGGCCAGATCGAGCTGAAAATTGGTGTGCTTACTCGGGAGACCTTTGGGATAAAAAGTTATCAAAAGCGCAGCAGTTTGTAAAACGGTCTTTGGGTGGCGCCCCCACGAATTTCACCCTTCTAAAAAATTGCCAAAAATTTACATTTTTGAGTATATCTCCGTTCTAGTTTATCCGTTGTCATCGATAACGGCCTGACATGATGAGCTTGGAAGGCTGAATAAAATGATAGACCGCAATGTGACACCGCTCTAAGAGTGGCTCCACAGCGCCCCCTTGAATGTTTCTAAAATAGATGTTTTAGCTGTTTTGACACCCTAAACATGTTAGAAACTCCACCAAATTTTGCCTAAACCTCATCCTCAATAAATATAGTAATCTGACACTGTTTGTACAACTTTACTTTGGACGACAGCGCTGTAGCGCCACCTAGTATGCGAAAAAAGCTCATTTCGCATTTTAACGAACTCCTCCTAGGAAAATTGCCAGATCGAGCTGAAAATTTGTCTGGTGACCCTTCAGACAGTATGGACCAAAAGTTATCAAAAACGCAGAAGATCGTCGCACGGTCTTTCTGTGGCACCGCTTCGAATTTGAGCTTTCTAAAATGTATGAGGATAAATGTACTTGTTACTGTACCTCTCACATACGTCATCCAATCAATGTAAAAATTGTATGGAATGATGAGCTCACCCCTCAGAACAAGTAGATATGCTTACTTGACGATACACTGATAGCGCCTCCTGCTGGCTGTATGAATTCCAAGGAATACTAATGTATTTGTTGCTGTATCTCTTTCATATTTAACTCAATGAACATGACAAAAAATTTGCATGATGAGCTGGTAATTCTAAACGGAATAATATGCTCATGGCATGAGACTGTTATAGCGCCACCTGGAGGCTTTATGAAATGTGTTTAAAATAGCTGTTGTCATTAGGCAGTGAATGTAAAAAAAGTAAGGAATGATGAGCTCACCCCTCAGAACGAGTAGATATGCTTACTTGATGATACACTCATAGCGCCTCCTGCTGGCTGTATGAATTCCAAGGAATACTAATGTATTTGTTGCTGTATCTCTTTCATATTTAACTCAATGAACATGACAAAAAATTTGCATGATGAGCTGGTAATTCTAAACGGAATAATATGCTCATGGCATGAGACTGTTATAGCGCCACCTGGAGGCTTTATGAAATGTGTTTAAAATAGCTGTTGTCAAAAGGCAGTGAATGTAAAAAATGTATGGAATTATGAGCTTACCCCTCAGAACAAGTAGATATGCTTACTTGATGATAAACTCATAGCGCCTCCTGCTGGCTGTATGAATTCCAAGGGATCCTAACGTTTATGTTGCTATATATCTTACATATTTAACTCAATGTACATGACAAAAAATTTGCATGATGAGCTGGTAATTCTAAATGGAATAATATGATCATGGCATGAGACTGTTATAGCGCCACCTGGAGGCTTTATGAAATGTGTTTAAAATAGCTGTTGTCATTAGGCAGTGAATGTAAAAAAAGTAAGGAATGATGAGCTCACCCCTCAGAACAAGTAGATATGCTTACTTGATGATACACTCATAGCACCTCCTGCTGGCTGTATGAATTCCAAGGGAAATTAATGTATTTGTTGCTGTATCTCTTACAAATTTAACTTAATGTACATGACACAAAAAAACCTAAGACCAGGGGGCGGCATCTTTGGATCCCGCGGATGCATCGTGCGAGGGCCCGCCCATCGCTGCTTGCAGCTTTAATATTTTATTTTATTTTTTTACATTTGTCATGCATCCTAAATTAAATCCATAAATTCGTAAACTGCACAATTAAGGTTGAACAGTTAGGATAGATTTTCACCCAAGAGCTAATTAGTCTGTGATGTTATCCAAAAACACAGCTAAGCAGGTCCTTGTATTTTTGTCTATTATTCTATGATTTAATAATCGTTTTACAAATAAAAGTTTTGTGCTCTTTTGGTTGACAAGTTCCCCTTCTTTCGGTTACTCGACGTATATCTATAATGGCTATGGGAGCGCTCAACTCTCTCCATACACTTTGTAAAAGGCCAATCAGTGCATAGCGCTAATGGTTGCAAAATCACGCACACCACCATAAGTGAGAGCGATTGTACCGTAATCTCCTGTTATCGCTTGGAACCGTAAACCTCACAACACGCGCGGCACGCGAAGGACCAGACATAAGCTGTTTTTCTTTTCCAAGTGCACTAATAGCCAACTTGATTTTCCTTCTGCACCAGAATGTTAATTAAGTAATTTATAAAACATTGTTTCTATGTTAATACACATTTTTAAGCCATTTATAAATTTAAGTTTAAAGGCTTTAGACTGGTTTATAGATATCTATATAATATAATTATTCAGACTAAATTAATGCTCTGTTGAAGATCAGTTAATCATTTTAAATTAAACTTTTCAGTATTAACTAGTACTAAAACAGTTAGTTATTAGATGTAAGTGATTCATGAGATCATTTAGAACATGTTAATACATCACTATTAAACTATGAAACAATAGTTTATAGTAAATTATTAGTAGTGTGTAGTTATTATAAAGTGCTACCAGTTTGTGCTGTGGAGGGGTTGTTTTCTGGGCACTAGGAGAAATCGAGTATGAGGCAGCTGAATCCATACGGCCATCGCACATCTCCCTTCAGATCAAGGATCGATGCACTCCCTACTCTGGTATGAATCGGTAGGGGAAGGTTTATATAATGACTATATATGTATATATATGAAAAAATAAGTCTGTGACTTGAGACCAGGGTGGGTACCCTGCTTGCCTGGCCATCGGTAAATGCGGAAAAATCTAGATTTTGGCATTTTGGTAGGGTGTTCCCATTGTTGTGACCGTCGTATGTCAAGTGACCGGCTGAAGGGAAACTTCTATGGTTACTTGGGTAACTCCCATTCCCTAATTGGGAACGAAGACGTATGTCCCCTGGCCACAACCATAAGGTCATGAGTAAGTCTATGATTGCCTAGAGGGTAAGTACGAGTCCAAGCATTACAGGATGTTATGGTACATTCGGTCCCGCTTTAAAGCAGCATACACGATTACATAACTATCAGAATTAAGCGATTGGCTATTTACAAAGTGTGTAGAGAGATTTGGACACCCCTAGCTATGTTACCATAGTCGTCACACATACGTCTCCACTCCCTATTCAGGGAATGGGGATTATGCAAGTAACCATAGATGATTCATAACATGAGTAACGAAGAATAACTAAATTTCCCATTACTTATTGAGAGTTTGGGATGTAATTTAAATTGAATTTTAAATTATTAAAGTATAACATTTTGTGACATTCATTGCATTCAGAATCACTTGAACTTTCATTTTATTAATTTAAAGTTGTTAAATTTTTGGTAGTATCATTTTCTACCAGTTGTTTCCCCTTTTTCACCAGTTGAATTCTTGAACTGAAACTTGTGTGCTAAATGTGTTTCAGCATCTTTGAGCAGTGGCTGAGGAGACACCAGCCTCCTCGCACACACTATCCAAGTGCAAACGCCCCGATAGGGCACAATGACGGCTACTACATGGTGCCCTTCATCCCTCTTTACAGGAATGGGGATTATTTTCTCTCCACCAAAGCTCTGGGATATGATTATGCATACCTCCTGGACCCAAGTGAGTTGTCAGTTGACATTCAGAAAGTTCAACCTCAAAAATGCATTCACCAGGGAGCTGTTGTGTAATATTGGTATTAATCAGATATTATCTCTTTCATCCTCTGAATGCAAATGAGTGCATTTGAGTTTTATCGTGTAGGGTTGTTACGACCGCAATAGCTAGTAGAAAATATTGGCCCTTAGCTTGCACATTGTGATTGAGTAACCGGTGTGAGTTAAAATGAACAGTGGTTTTCAATCAAATATAGAACAGTTTTATTTTTCATAGGGATTTATAACTTTAAAACATGCCATAAACAAGCCAAGCAAATCATCTTGCATTATTAGGGCTCGAGCACCAGCGATGCGAGAACCCTATTGTTTTTCAAAACATTTATTTATTTATTTGTTTATTTTTTTATTTTATTATTCTTTACCGTTATTGTGGCGGCTTTTGAGACCCTGAACATTAACAAAAGTCCCAGATTTTTGCACACACCTCAGACCTGGTGAAAAATGTCTCTTTAGCGCCAGCTAACATTTTTTTGCAGCTGTTGCGCAACCAGTTTTTTGTAGCCAAATGAAATTTGGTATACATGTGTAAAGTACCAAGATGCACTTTTTACTAACATAAACCTTGTTTCCAAAATTTACAGGAAGTTGGTTATTTTGCGAAAACCTCTAAAACTGGGCTTAAAAATGTTACGCTTCTATTTCAGGCATTGTATTGCATACACACTTAAAACATGTGTGTAGGACCGTAAGACCTAAAAAAAAGTTCATTGGGTCGAGTTTCGAATACTGGATGGAAAACCGGATATTTTAGGTTTCATGTAAAAAATATAGACTTCATACTGATGTTCATACTCTGTAACTTCATTACTTCATACATAGTCAAAGATATGAGTGAGTTTGTGTGTGCGCGTGTGTGTGTGTGTGTGTGTGTGTGTGTGTCTCTGTTTGACCCAACCTGATATATGCTAGTTAGATGGAAGTTGAAGTAAATTTCCTTATCCCAAGCAATAACTTAATTCACTCCAAACGCTGCGGGCCTGTTTCATGTCGAAGTGTCTATAGTTTGAATCTAAAAATATTTTAACCAAATAAAATACTTTAAAAGCATCTCACCAACACTGTTGTAGAAATGAAGATCAATTTCCACAAAGCAAGAGAAAGTTCTAACTTAAATGTATTAACATAAAAAAACATAAAAAAATACAAAACGAAAGAAAATTGGGTTCAAAAATCTATTTGTAAATCCAAGACAAAACAAATCAGAACTGTGCCCTTGACCGATCCCTCTTCAATCAGACTTCTGATCCAGGATTGTGGGCACAAGCACCCACGCCCAGACCTCAAGCGCGAAGGTTTAGCCTCTCTAGGCCAGGGGTGTCCAACGTCGGTCCTGGAGAGCCGGAGCCCTGCACATTTTAGTTGCAACCCTGCTGTAGTTTGCATACTACTCTACTTCAGCCAATCAGAGGACCATAATTAGTGCCACAGGTGTGTTTCATGATGGTTGAACCAAAAATGTGCAGGGCTCCGGCTCTCCAGGACCGACGTTGGACACCCCTGCTCTAGGCAGTCCTTAGTCCCTCCAGGAACCAAGGTCCAACAAGTTACTTGACAAGTCACTGTGTGCCCTCTATGTGGGACTACTGGTTGCCTCTCTTAATGCCTCGGGGGGTGGGAGGGTTTCCCCAAAAGGCTGACTCTCGTAAACTGTCTCTCATAAAAAGTCATTTAATATATTATAATTTTGTCAGTCCAGCAATTGAATCTTGCTCCAACCTTGAAGCTTCCTCTCCAAAAAACTCTAATGATAAGTTAGATAATGGCAATGATCCATCAATACTACTTCAAAATTTCCCACCAACCTCTAACCTGCCATTTATTATAAAAACTCAGGTTGTAGAAGCTCAGCTTCAAAACCTGTCTACCAGTCTTTGTGCGATTTTTATTCATACTTTTTTTCATTACCTTTTTTAATACATTTTTATTTTATTTCATTTGATTTTTTATTTACCAGTTGGCCAAGGATGTCCAAATTCAACTCTGTCAATTCTAGATCATCTTGAAAATCTCTCATCTTTTATGTTTTTCCCACCCAGGCCAGCGATTCATGCAGGAGTTCCTGACTCCTTATCTGGAGCAGGCACAGCAGATCTGGCAGTGGCTGCTAGCAGCGGGAATCCTGGGTGCTGCTATAGCAGGGATCATTACCACAATCATTTTGATGCTTCGAAGACAGACTAAAAGGAAGAAGATTCACGCTTATGGCGAGAGTCAGCCCCTCCTGATCAGCTGTGAGGAAGAGGGAGCGACTTATCACACTGCAATGTGAAATTATTCAGATATTCAAAACAATTTATAGGTCATGTGATTCACAAAAAACAAAGACAGCTCTGGATACTGTCAGGTGAAAGTCATATAGGCTAAAGCTCAAAGACAGCAGTTAACAAAGTACTGTTAAAAAGTTTAAAATCACAGAAAAATCTTAATTGTACATTTACATTTCCTCAAATCCTGTTACATAACTTTATATTCTTTGTTCTAATAACTCCAGCTTTTATGAGTATTACAGGTTGGAATGTAAGTTTTAGTTATTTTACCCTACCTAATAATGCTAATGTCCAAATAACCCACATATTATGATGGTAAACGACATGACTATATGTATATATGAATATATGTAGAGTCACAGTTATTATTTCACCATTGAAGAAGAGGTCATCTATTTATTTTGAAAAATATCAGTTTTTACACATCATTAAACATGTTTCTTCCACATATTAATTTAGTTGAATTTGCAATATTTTGTATTAAATGCATCTGGAATAAACATGATTATTTGGGATGTATTTGTGCTTTATTATATTGATATATACAATGCAGGTACAACAGACTGACATATTGTTTATAGACACATAATGTGAGCAGTCAGCTTGCATCCAAGAATCCACCCACACTGTGTAAGAATATGAATTGTGAGTTTTGAACTAGTGTCATGTTTGTCACTAGTTGCATGCTCTCCCCATGATCGCGTGGGTTTGCCGGGTGCTCCGGTTTCCCCACAAGTCCAAAGACATGCGGAATAAGTGAATTGAGTAAAAACAATTGTCCATAGTGTTAAAGTGTGATTGAGTGTGTGTGAATGTTTCCCAGCGATGGGTTGCGGCTGGAAGGGCATCCGCCACATAAAACATGTGCCAGAGGAGTTGGCGGTTCATTCCGCTGTGGCGACCCCGAAAGGGAAAAAGCCAAAATGAAAATGTTTTGAACTTTTGATGGAGTTTTGAACTTTTAAACCCTGCGATTCACTTCTACAGTTAAGTTGCTTTACACAACTGAAAAAAATACATAGTGGATTTTCCATTTATTTGATTTATGAATTTTTATCGCCTTTAAGCAAAGCGACTAACACCTGGGGGAGAGACAATATGCAATTTGTCACAACTCGGGTAGTTCATAATACAATTGATTGAGCAGATTTATCAACCATAAATGGAAGAAAATAAAACAGAAAATGAGTGTAAAAAAAATAGTAAAAAATTATTTTGTTTTTGAAAGTTGATCAGTTGCTGCTTTCCTGACTGGATCAGCGAGCTTGATTCACCAGCATTCTGATGAGAGATTTCCTGCCTTTCTGAGAAGAAACCACAAGACATTGCACGAGACATATTCAGAGGCTGACCTTAGGTTTTGTAAGCAAGAATCAGTTATTTGAGCTGAATAAGAGCTGCAATGAGGAAATATTAAGCACATTTCAGAGCCTTAAACCAAAAACGTACACTCTACACACTCCTCCAAAATTTTTTTTCAAAATGTAAGCTATAAGCAGGTCTCATCGACAGAAAGTGCCTTGCAGATCGAGGCTAAAGTAACCAAGAGCGCTGTACACGAAAGGAGGAACTTGAAGTCCTCCTGGGACAACCGAAAGTTCCCAGGAGGAAACCAAGGAAGACCTAGTGGGTTTAACCCTTCTGGCTCATCTGAGGAATCAGGTGATAGGCAGAATGGTGGCGAAACAAACATTCAAGGTGGACAGAGACAGCCCTCACTCCAACCCTCTTGGAAGAAGGTTAGCTTGAGTTCACTGGGGTTGCTGCTCTGTCCTACTTAGAGAGTTACACCAGTCAACAAACCAACCTCACAAACGCTCGTAGAGGGAGCACTGGCAAGACACAATTTCTGAACCACGAACATGGCATTAACCAGGTGTCAATCCCGACTGGCTGGTCACGTAACCATCAGTGGATGTGTTGGCTGGTCTAAGACCTATAAATAAAGATTGATAGACATGAGCAAAAATGTACGAGCAATACTTTTAAGTTGGATGATGGATGACTCCTTTACCAGTCGCGATCTACAGTACAGAGCTGTGTGCTACATGCGATTGAAAATTTAGTTGAGTAAATGATAAAGCACTACTTTAGCACAAATCAAAATTCACACTCCTTCAAATAAAAACAGATGCTTGCATTCGACAAACAGAATTTTGCTGCAGAACTTGAGACTCATCACACTGGGCAATGTTTTTCCAATCATATATGGAGCCTGTGTGAATTGTAGCATCAGTGTTCTTAGCACTCGGTGTGTTCCAAGATGCTCTTCTGCATACCTCGGGTATTAATGTCTAGCTAATTAACTGTTAAACTGCTTTGGCTGAAACAACAACTCATGTTCCTGCCTTATATGATCCGTGTGTTGATAAAACACTAATTTTGTAATAATATATATGATTGTTGATAGCGTCCTTGCTCACTACATAATGATTAAAAAACTGTGAACTCTCTACAATGTAGATGTCAATCATTGTTGTCAATCCCATGGTATATTTTTTGGAGACAAATAGGCCATATGAAAATAAATGTTTAAAAAAAACCTGATTTAACTTAATTACATTTTGCAATTTTCAGAAGATAAAATATACATTTTGGTCCTTTGCACTCCCTCCCTTGTAATTCACCTCTGTCTATTGTAGCAGTCCTGTCAGTCATTGCTGCTTAAAGTCCCTAATAAACACTGCTAGTAAACACAACTACCTTCTGGCTGCACTATAAGTATGACAATCTCGACTGAGTGAAGGGGCATTTTTAAAAGGCAGAAGATATGGAGCTAGAACGATCTCAAAAAGACTGTACTCGTACATTTCAGTTCATAAATAAATAACACAAATCAAATGTAAAAAATTCACTTCGTATATTCAAAACATTCCAAGTGAAAGCATAAATATTCCCCTCAATCGTTACATGACTATTAAATTATACCAACAGTTGCTAGGGTAACATGTGCTTTTTTTAATGTTAAAGATGTATTGACAATTAAGATAAATCTAAAAAAACATTAAACTTTGGTCTGAATAAACATCATGTTAATCAATTGCTTGTTCTATCTAATTCTCTGACCGCAGCTGGGGTAAACTTGACTTAAAGACTTTTGAGTGTGCTGAAGTTCCAAACTGAACCCTGGTGAGTATATCTTTAATTTCACCTTTTAGTTAGATTTATGCAGAGCTTTTAATTTTAAACACATTTGTTAAATTTGTATATATTTTTTAATACATTTGAATGGTTCCTTCTCATCTAGGCCGAGATCCTGACAATATATATATATAAAAAAAAAAGTGTATCCCACATAACATGCTTTCACAATACACCTCTGTGCTTAGAAGTAATATTTTACTTTAGTGAATCAGTAGGACAAACCCACTGCACATGCAGCTGGTGAGGGTTAGACGGAAAGTTTGTGAATTATTGATTGACTCTTTCTCTCAGTGTGAGTCTATGAAGTCAAAGGATACAGGTTACACTTGACTACAGCCAAAAATAACTGGCTGCTGTTAGGATGTCTGAAACAAAACAAGTCTTCTAGAAGGCAGTGTAGTATATAAAACAAATACAATCTGTTTTAAGTTACTAAGAGAGTCATTGTTTTTAGTTTAAGCAACAAAAAAAAACATTTAAGTTTAATTTCAGTTGCTCACTGAAATTTTTAAAACTGAAAAGTTACACAAAAGCCAGAAACTGTTAAAATAAGTTAATGCTCAATACACCCTTAATTAACCATTTATAACATCTATAGCAAAGTTCAGGGCAGTAGAACTACGATGGGCTTTGCCAATGTCCTCATTTACTTTTTTTACTATGAAATACTATCCATTGCCAGAATCGATACCAAATTCAAAGTTTTGTTCATTCAAAGTTGGCCCTTGAAGCATTAAGCACAAATGATGTCTCGGCAACAGATTTCACAGTTTTAAGAGCTAGGGAGTGATTGTAGGTAGGACACAAGTTTTGACTGAGATATTTTCAAAATGCAAGTCTGTTGTAACTCAAGATCAGCAGTTGGGGAATAAGCGAGAAACTTACAGTTATGCTAAAACTCATGCTCAGAAGAGCCCAAACACACAGCAAATGACTGAAATAAGATCTTTTTGTCTGCAAATGTGTACTTACTAATACCAGTACATGTTCACTTTTATTACACTTTTATTTCCATGACATTTTATTTGTATTACTATTTTTATACTCTAAACAGAAGCATTTTCTTTTCTCGGGTGTTCTAAGAAACAACTTAATGATTAACTTAAATCATTAACTTAAAGAAAACAACCATTTAACCTAAAAAGTTAGCAGCATTAGCAGCGGTTGGTCTTTCTCTGAGGATTTTCAGCCAATGACTTCAACTCTGTGCCATAAGCCACTCATTAACACTAAATTGAAGAATGTGAGTGGCACCCACCAGGCCGTGGAGCTTATCTACATTCAAGGCTATTTTGTGTTTGTCATAAAGAACAACATGAACAGAATGTGATTCTCAACTAAAATGTCATTGAAGCATGACAAATGCCTCTATTCTGATCGTGTGGTACATGGCTTAAACTGAAGAGGGCTCATGTTGCTCTAGCAATCAAATGGGTGATCGCCTCAGTCTGGTTTACGCCTTGGACAGATCTCACTCTTGCATAATTTGCTACAAAGATGGCTGTTATGCCCTTTCCTGCAGTGCTAATAGTGAACTCTTTGTATTGTGTTACACATTTCTACCAATTTTTTTTTAGATATTTAATGAAATGGCTGGTAGTAAAGTGCTCAGATCCTTCTCCACATGTAATGGTTATTCATTCATTCATCTTCATGTCGGCTTTCTTCCCTTTCGGAGTCGCTACAGCAGAATGAACCGCCAACTCTCTGGCGTATGTTTTAAGCGGCGGATGCCCTTCCAGCCACAACCCATTCACACACACATTCACTCTTTAACACTATGGGCAATCGTTCTTACTCAATTCACTTATACCACATGTTTTTTGACTTGTGGGGAAACCGGAGCACCCGGAGAAAACCCACACGATCACGGGGAGAACATGCAAACTCCACACAGAAATGCAACCCCCAGCCGAGCCTAGAACCAGCGACCTTCTTGCTGTGAGACGACTACGCTACCCACTGCGCCACCGTGACGCTTCGTAATGGTTATTGTGTGTTATATTTTACGTTGTGAGTTCTTATCAATTGTTTGCTTGTGAGCTGGATGCAGGCCTTCCTGGGTGTGGTTGATTACCTCTGACTGTTGGAAGTGGAATCGCATGCCAATAATCAAGTCAGTTAAGGGTTTAAAGCCTGTAAACCTCTACCATCTTTGCCAATAGTTTGGGCTCTGATCTTCTGCACGACAGTGGTTCCCTCACACTGAACATTTGTTTGTTACGGATTCTTTTTGCTGTTTTGATACGGATCAGACAGAAACATGAATCTTTCTCTCCACTGACTGCTTTCAGCTCTGTCCTCAGTCAGGATTTTTGATAAACTTCCAAGCAACATTAAGCTTTCATTAAGTGAACCATGGAGTAGAGTTTTTGAAGGACACTGTCCGAGTTTGTCTTGCAGCACAGAGTTCTAAAGACATTGACAAATTCTCACTATAGCTGGAAACCAAGTGTTCATGGTCTTTGGGTTCACCATAAGTTGAAATACATGACAGACAATTATACAGTTGCCCCAAGTCCATATTTTTAAGATTACGAAATGGGATAGAACGAGTGCCCTTGTGTCAAGTGACAGGTATGAAGGCAGAAAATGAGACAATGAAATTATCTGTAAAAGCAGTATCCACAACATTAAGGGATTCAGGGCGCCCACCAGAGCAACAGAAAAGTTCCAAAGTGTGACCTTTTACATGAGTAAATGTCAACATATTGTTTAATACTAAAACTTGTCAGTCAGGAAAAACACCTAATTTGAAGCAGAATTTGTATCATTGTCAGAATGAAAATTTAAATCTCTAATAAATTATTTTATAAACAAATCATATGGGAGTCACTGAACTTGAAAAAATAATACTGGAGCTTAGTAATAAGGTGGGAATAATATTTTTGGATAGTGTTTCATTTCTAAGCACAAATTATTAAAAGAAATAGCACTTCACACACACAACCACAACCACACCCACACGCGCACGCACACACACACACACACTAAACAATTCAATCAAAGTGATTTGAGCAGTCTGTTATCTGTTTTGCTGCTTTCCACTTGGTTTTAGAAACGACTTGGCTCTGCTTATCTCGCCATGCATTGCTTTTCCACTGAATTCCAGAAGCAGATCTTACTGGCTTGATTTAGACACACCACTCTACTATATTGTCCCAGTTTCCCTATGTTCGAGTTCTAGTCTGAGCGAATGTTTGCAATCATCCGGATCAAATCGATAGTGCTAGCGGAACATTTTAAACAATTCCAGAGCATGCAGTGGCATCAGCACAGACTGAAGAGGTGAAGCTGATGGCAAACATGTTCCAAATTCTCAGAGATGCAAAGATGATATTGTGAAATGCATTTTGGTTTGTTTCAGAAATGTTCTCATTTTGCTGTTGTAAGGAATTAAAATTTGTTTTCCACCCTAATCTGGGGCTGTGGCAAATTGCCTCTGCAGCGGCAGGTTTGCCTCTCGGATCGATTAATATGGGACCACCTACTTGTTGGGAAGACAATCGGATTTAAGTACGGGTACTGGTGCTGAGGCGGAGACTAGCGCACTGGTATGGTTTGGAGCGTTAACGCACAAATGAATCAATAAAGGGAGTTCCAGGAAGAAATTTTTTGATGGATATTTGTTTCCCTTTCACAGATCCACATATACAGATAAATTAATCAAGTTCTTGAGTTCCTCTCAAGATTAATGCTGGAGGCTGTACTTGAAATCAGAATAAAATTACCATAATGGTAGGGTGTCATTACTTATTCTCTCTACTCTAATTAAAGCAAAAAAGTTAACTAACAAAAACAATCACTTACAAAAAGCATGTCATGTTGATCAGCAACAGCATGCGGGGGAAGCATGAGCTACAGTGTGGCTCAGAGTTTCTATTTGGTGACTATATAATAGTAAGTGGGCAAAGAAAGTGCTGCGGGTAGCAAGGTCGTCTCACAGAAGGAAGGTTGCTGGTTCGAGCCTCGGCTGGGTCAGATGGCATTTCTGTGTGGAGTTTGCATGTTCTCCCCGTGATTGTGTGGGTTTACTCCGGGTACTCTGGTTTCCCCACAACTCCAAAGACATGCGGTATAAGTTGTGTGTGTGTGTGTGTTTCCCAGAAAATGGAAGTGGGCAAATAAATAACAAAAGTTAATGTTGTTTAATTGATTAGCAATCAATTAATTTATTTAACATCAGTTACATTTGCATGTGTCACTTGTGTACTTGTTAACTTATTGTATACTCCAGGGATGCCGAAACTCAATCCTGGGGTGCTGGTTCAGTTCGGCACAGTACAGTACTCTTCAGTACGGCTCCTGCTGGTATTCCATGCTAGCGGCACCTGTTCGTGTGTGTGTGTGTTCACTGACGAAAATGAGCAGACGCGCGTCCTGCTCTGTGATGTATTTACTAACACGACACAAACAAGGTTGAAAAAAGACTGTCATGGGATCATAAATCATTTTAACAGTTTAATATCTGATTTTATCTTAAAAGATGATTGTTACTTTATGTCTCTGTTTCTCTTTTTATTCACTTTTCACACTTTCGCTGTACGTGGGTTGCAACAATTAAACAGCAAACACTTGCTAATCAGTTAAAGAAGACATGAATACACGTAAATTGGGGAAGTCTAATCAGAAACACAAGCAATTATTGATCATCAGAAGTCATAATACCCAAACAGCCCAGGGAAAAGTGCATACAGAGTAAAAGTGCATATAGCCCCGACTACACCACTGGTGGCTAATCTTTTGCTGGGACCTATTAGGGTAATTGTGTAATCAAGAACAGATTTGAAAAGGGAGTGACAGCACAGCCAACCAATAAGGCCAACCAATAAGATATCCGGATTGAAAAATGACAGGTGTAGTGGCTAATGGTTGACTCCAATTTCATACAGTATAGACTATGGATGCATTCAAAACAGGCTGGGTGCAGTGTGCAAGATGAACAAGGCCTCAGGGTCTTGGATCAGGACAAAAGATGAACTCTGGAAAATAACTTGCCAAGAGCTTCGGGTAGTGTTCCTAGCATTACGCCACTTCAGGCATCTTCTGTAGGGACACCAAATGTATGTCAATTAGAAAGGACTGAATCGTTCACCCCATATGTCTCCTCTCACTCACAAAATGCTCCAGGAGTCACCAATGGTGTCTGTCTCTATGCAAATCCCAGTAAGGAGAGTGATGGCTCAATTTCCTTGTACCCTTTGGATCTCTCAGGGTCAGAAAAGACTGATGTAAGGAGGTAGAGTTAACCATTCACAGCACCACAGTGTTACATTCACTCTTTCTGAGTGCCCCAAACTGGAATCCACCTGGCTCAGATAAGCGTTTATTTCCAGATAATACAGAACATCATCAAGGAAACATCTAGCACAAACTTGATGAAAGTTTTATAATAGAATATTGAGAACTTCACTGTGCATAAGTTTTGTTTGTTTCCATTATGATGTAATGCTGTTTATTCGGTTTTATATGTTCCGCAACCTATAGCTGATCAATGGGACTGAGGTAGATACATCTATCTGCTAGAACTGTTCTTCAAGTACTTTATCCAGCAATGACAATTTGGAAATGAGCTTGTAAGCCAAGTAGAAAACATTATACAATCATAGCTTTTTGTGAAACAGTTTTGCAACACGGAGTTCTTAACCAAAATTATTTCTGAGATGCATGTCTTGCAAGGCAGGCAAAAGACACATTTTTTTCTGGACAGACTTTCATTGCTCTAGTATAAGCAGTTCAGTGTTAAAAGTTTTTACCCTGATTTCAGAGGTGAGCAGACCTAAAGGTCCAGGGGTGGATAAGGAGGGCTGCAGCCCTGCAAAGTTTTGTTTCAACCTTAATACAACACACCTGATTCCACTAAGCTTCCCTTGGCTTGTCTGAAGATACTGGTTTGTTTCTTGAAACAATGCGGAAAACCAGCATGCCCCTATAGGATATACTGTTAAAGATGTCTGAAAAATACATATTCTTTTATGTGCATTCCTTTGTTTGTACGGTAACATGAGCTTGACCGTTTTTTTTTTTTGGAACATGGACTCTTCAGCAATTTTCATTATAAACATTGTTATTATAAAGGGGATTAGTAATTATGAGTAGTAAATATCTAATTTGGCATTTCAGTATCATATTGAATGTGTGTTAACGGTTTTGTCAGCCTGAGAGGGAGGTGACTGGCAGAGTGGGTGGAGTCTCTTTAGGAGGGCATAAATTCGGGTGCACGGAGACTTTCCGCCCTCTTTTCGGCTTTCTTCCTTCTCTACTTTACGAGTAGCTCTTTAGTTTCAATAGAGTACAATTTCAGTGTTTTGTTTAAACGAGAAGTGCAAAATAAAGTTGCCATCGTGCTGCTGTTCTGTAACCTGCCTCCGGAGTGATTTCTACGAGAGAGAGAGAGTTTAATATTGTATAACAACATGTACATTTGGAGCAATTTAACAATGAAAAAAAACCCTAGTGATTTAGTGATTTCTATACAATACATACCTTTAACTCCAACTAAAATTCAATACATTCATGTACTTATAATTCTTCTAAATCTAATGGAGTTAAGGTCTTCACACGTCTAGACAATTTATATTTGCTTACTCATGAGGATGGCCTCACTGCAGAGGGGTTTTTGCTAGCTCAACATTACTGCTGCTTAATGTTGCTCTTTGCTCTTGGATGGATCTCTGGGGACAACAGTGACACAGCCACCAATTTCAAAGTCTTTGAAAGCTTTGTTGAACAACTCTTGATGTTCTTCTGAATCTCTACATTCAGCTCTTCCTCACATTGTTCTTCTTCTTTGCTGTTTCATGTCATAAGGTCTATGTGAGAGTATGCTTTGACCACCACTTAGCTGTTCTATTATGTCCCAAAAGAACTCTGAGCATGTCATCAAAAGAGCCAACTTTCATTGGTCTCATGAAAAACCTACTAGACATGGCAAAAACAATTTTTTTCCGTTTGTGCTATGACTCGGCCAGAAGTGAGAACTTTCATCTGTACCCATTGTTTTAAATATAGATTTGTGACAGTCATTTGCCAACTTAATTTCATTTAGTGCAACTGCTCAAAAATAATTCCTTTTGTTCTACACAAATATATTGTCATCTTCTATTTTCGTTTGATCTTTAATAATGAATCCTGATAACCAGACCGAATCATCACAGTTCAGCTTACAGTATTTGTTTTAAAAGAAAAAAATAGCATCTGTAAAGCTTTTGATGGTTCTTGGAAAAATAATTAGAAAAATACATAACAGCGTTCAAAAATACAAAAAAAGTCCACCTCCATCAAAATGTGCTACTCTTTTAGCTGATGTATCTTTGCATGTGGTCTACCGCTTTGCTTACACTGAAAAGCAGATAAACTGCCAAGACGACTGCAAAACTACACATATGAAGCAGCGTTGGAACAATGCTAGCTTAGCTGCATTAATTTCCCAAAAATGAGTAGAAAACTCGTTAGATTTTTCAACCCCTTCAATGACTCTCTTCAGACCAAGATTTGTTTGAGTTATGTGTTTGTAGAAAGCTTGTTTGTGTCCGTGCACTGTGATAGTTTACATATGATTTAATATTCTCCACTGTGTCCATATATGACATTCAAAATATTGAAAACTTGCTGGAGAATTTTGACAGACATTTATTATATATATTTTTTACTTATTGTTAACTGACTTGTTCAAAATGGTTTGCATCTCCAGTAAGAACTAATCCACTTTTTTTTTTTACTTTTTAATTTGAAAATACACACTGCCTCTGATTCAAAATAAGCCCATTTCCAGAGTTATTCAGTCACTCGAACACTGTTTGAACTGCGGTGAAAAGAGAGCTGATGGTCATTATTACAATATATAATTGTGTTGACTTAACTTTTACTTTTAAGAAACTCCCTGAGCAATGTGTGCGTGTTTGGGGGAGCATGGGGCCCACCATTTTTGCTTTCAGAGGGCCCAAAATTTTTAGCAGCGATTCTAGTTCCCTCATCAGAAACATGCCTTGAGTCATATGCAGATTGACTCATGCATGTTTGTGTAATCCTGTTTTCTTTTTCTGGTAGCTTGATGACTATAGCCATATTTAATAACCAATAAGATGAAGTGCTAATGCATCTCAATGAAGAATCCACGTGCTGACTAATCCAGAAGTGAACCCTAGCAGATAAATTCTTTCTGCATAATACATGTTTGTGCCACCCAAAGAGCTTGAACGTAACACTGTGATCCACAAACCTGAGAAGCTTATGCAAAACGTTACTGTTGTGAAAGAGTCTGTCTTCTTTTATCCAGGAGTTTAAATTAATTAATTCAGATGCAAGTAACTGGTAAGGTGTGCTTGGTGGTGGTCAGAAGGCCATAGCTGCCAAAAGGTAGCTTATCACCACCGGTGTGTGAATGTGGAGTGAATGAATAATGCACTAAACATTGTAAAGCATCTTTGGGTGTCTAGAATAGTGCTATATAAATTAAACCCATTATTAGTATTCATTTGTATACACTTTTTATTATTTATAATATATTACAATTAGATGAACTTTTGAAAACTACATGTTTTCACTTAATCGTCTTTTTCTTCCATTGTGTTTAGTTTATATAAAGACATTAATAGAATAGACATTGAATAAGAAATTTAGACCCAATATTTTTAATATGTACTTGGAATTATCTCCGGAAAACAGCATCAATTAATTGTATGCAATATAAATCTAAAGACATAAATAGTCATTTGAAATATTCGTGATTTCAATTATTATGTAAAAGAATTTTTTTTCACTTTTTCATTGGTCGAGCAGCTTTAATTTGCAGCATACGGACGTTTTTAAAAAAAAATTATTTGAAACTGTGTTTAACACCTTGATTTTTATACGTTTTGTGCACAAAACGAAAAGTGATTTAAATAATCATTATGTACGGTGTGTCGCATCCGAATTTGAGCCTCATCGAAATGTACGTTCCGCAGTAACTGCGCATGTGCATAGAAGCTCAGCTGCAGTGATGGAGAGCCAAACAGGACATATTTCCTTCGGTTCATTCAATTTAATTCTGTCTCTTTTCTGAGCAGAAACTAACATCTCAATTTTATTATAAACTTCTATTTTTCAGTTTGAACCATGTGACTATGATTTAATTATTGGCATTGGCAATGAGGCCCATCATTGATTTGTTGTAAGTATTTCTACATTCATTTGAAGGTCATCCCATGAGTAGGTTCCACCTTTTTATGTTCTTTGTCCTCTTTACTAGGTTCTGTACCCCTCACAAAAAATACTCTTGTTCTTGACTCCCTTGGAGAGCCAATTACAAGAAAAAAAAAAGTGTTTGAAAAAGACCAGGTAGTGTTGTTAAATCTAACAATGACAATAAGTGAATTGATTGTAAAAAAAATTCTAGAGCCTTGATGAGAAAGCAGGGTATTCCTGTTTCTCATTGGACATGTGAAACACTGTCTCGCTTCTGAGAGACAGCAAAAGTTGGAACAAACACATAGCTTATGCGATAAGTATGACAAAATAAGTATGGCTAACATTAAATATGCTATATTTTTTAAGTAAACCATTACTTACAAACCTGCTCAAAAAGACTAGAATCCAATGTGGTTATTTTAAACGTTTAAAACAATTAATTTTTAAAATGTAAGTAAAGACATAAATAATAATTGTATATTTTAATATATATTTTTTATATTTAAGTGTCTGCTTATAAACCAAGGTGAATAGAAAATTAAATACACTTTCAAGCTTTGGCGTTTTTATTAAAAGCCCGAACCTTTTTGAGCTTTATGACTCTCCGTATATACAGCTGTGATTTTGGCGTATTCTAAGCGATTCACAAACCAAAGTACGTACTGTAGCTTAGCAACGCCGCACGATCTCTGTTGTTGTTGCGCGAATGGAACGGAAATTCCTGAGGGGCACAAAACGGATGCGACACGGGAGACTCCTCCTCCTGATCGGTGGGAGCGGCGCTGTACTCCTCCATTTTTGTCGGTCTGTGTCGAGCACAACGCACTCTCAGAGGCGAGGCTGTCGGTCCACGCAGCGGATACCTTAAACCGAACAATAAAGGCTTCCAGGACGATTCCCGCTGCACCTTTTGTTTTGGGTTTTGGCTTTTGGCTTTGGAAGTCTTGGGAAGAAAGCCATTCGGGGTTTTTTTTTGACATGGTCGATTATCACGCCGTCAATAATCAAGGCCAGCTTTCGGCGGGCGGGCAGCAGCAGACCTACATGGAGCAAGAGAACGATTGGGACCGGGATTTGTTGCTTGACCCTGCCTGGGAGAAGCAGCAAAGAAAGGTACGTCTACCGAACACTGCAATTTGGACCCATTATGGGGTATTTTCAAGAGTGGTGAAAGGATTGATCGCTGTTGAAGCTTCTGTTTCTACATTGGAGCTTCACTGTCGGGTTTCGAGTGTTTCTAAATGTTTCGCTGGCTGGCATCGAACGTAAGAGATGCGCGCGTGCGTGTATGCGCACGCGTGAGAGTGAAAGATACTGAACCTGTTTTACTAGAGCCAGTTTCATTCGTCGGCCTCTCCCTTTGCTCTATACCAAACGGTCGGTTAGAGTCAGCCAGACATCCGGGTTTAAAATGGCAGTAGATTTTTAGAGTTCAACACAGCTGGTCAAAGCTCGTGTGCTCTTTCTTGAGTGTAGCTGGGAAGGGAAAGGAAGATACTGTTAAACGAACGAGAGAAAAAAAAAAACGTCGCAGGGGCCATCTTTCTTCATCCTGTGGCGTTTCAGTGTTACATTAGTTTGTGTTCTGCTGTTGCAAATAAGCAGTGTGGAATGTTCCGGGGTTGTGGGTGTGATCTTGTGGGGCAAAGGCTGGTGAGGGACATGTCGCGTTTTTTGCCTTTGAGAAAGCAGGGTCAAAGTTTGTTTGGAAAACGGAATTAATTATTAACACACTGAACACTTTCTGCGCTGTAAAACGAACCACATGCCTTCCCAACAAAGTTTTTTATATTGTGAAATGTCGCATATTCAATTAGAGAAAGAAATAAAGAAGTAACTGTTCCGTAAACACTTGATACAGAGGATGGCTATACAAAAAAATAGATAACATTGAATTACACTTTAGGCTTTGCAGTTACAGAAAACAAATCTAAAAAATGTTAAACAAATGGATAGTTTTAAGTGCTTTCTTGTCCAGGCAAAGTTTTGCAGTATGCACATAGTTCTGAAGTTCTTTAGAGAAGGCAACAATAATGGCTTTTGATTCGAAAAGGTGCGCTTATGGATATGAAATTTCACCAATAAAATTACCAAATTAATAACATAAGCTTCATTTTTAAAATTAGCAGAAGAATAGAATCCAAGAATGACTACTGTAAAACAAATCAAAATCAGCAAGTACTTTCCCTTTAAGGAATAGAGATAAAAGCAGTTCCAAAACATGTTAATAACAGTTTCAATATGCAATGAACTGAATGAATAAGTCTAGTGAGCAGGTGCTTGACACTTAACACTTGTATAAACTTATGTACTTTTATCTTATTAGTTTCAAAGAACTTATGGAATAACAACCAGATGCTTTTCCAATTAGGATTAACCACAGAACTGGGCTTAGACACAAGTTCACTTAAAAACGGAGAATCAATTGACTTGTTATGTCTTATTTGTGTGAATCAAATTTTACCAATCGTGTATCAGTTAAATTAGTAAGAGGCAAAATACCAGAATTTGTAATCTAAATAATTAAATAAAATTTGAATTAATAGCAGAAAGGACACACGAGTATTCTTTTGGTGTCACTGGAAAACTGAAATGTACAATAAACTCATCATATGTCATTAAATATACTTGAGGATTAAATAGATGAGCAATAAGGGTGATTACTTTATCAAACCAACTCATTAAAACGTCATACTTTTGATTGATTGAAGGCTTTTATTTGTCACTACACTGTTACATGCAGTGAAATTGAATAAAACACATCTATTATTCCAAATAAAACAATGCTGAGGGGGGAAATTATGTATGTAGATCATTTTCCAAGCGAGTAAAGCTTGAGTGTGAAAAGCAGAGAGTTTGATGGGTAACTTTTCGATTTTAAAGTCACATAATAGAAGAAAGGAAAGGCCCCCAAGTTTATAAGAAATGAAGTTGGGTATAAAGTTCCAAAAGGATGGTTTCGACAGACAGAATTTTAACCAATGAATTTTAAGTGTATAATTTAAGGTAGAGAAGTCTAAGAAGTCAAGGCCACCACTCTTAAGAGAATTGAGAACAACAGTGTAACAGGAACATAATTCCATACAAATTCTAGTAGATTCTGGTCAATAGCTTTGATAATTTTATTATCTAAATGTAAGGTTGGAGCTAGATAAATAAGTCCAGAGATTCATTCAGCCTTGTATATCATGACTCTGCCCCAGAGAAAGAAATCTCTTTATAACCAAAGATTAAATGTATTTTTTTATTTTTCGAAAGCAGGGAGAGAATTCAAGGAAACTCTTTCTTGATCATTTTTAGAAATAGTAAAACCTAAGTAACTAACCGACTCTTTAGCTAGAATATTAAGGACAGAAGTTAAAGGTGTGTTGGGGGAATGAATTCTTTTAGTAGCTTGAGAAACCTGACTTGCGTTTTTTTTTTTTAAATAAAGCAGTGTCATCTGCAAGTTGACTTACCAAAATATTTCTGGCTGCTACATGAATTCCTTCTATTTTACCTTTCTTTAATAAAATGACAAAAAATTACAAGAACAGAAAGATACACAGAAGCAGGGCAGCCTTGACAAATGCCTCTTTTCTAAACAAAACATTTTGTACTACCATGAATTATTTTCACTGAACTGTTTCCTCCAGCATATAGAGTCTTTATTGCATAACAGAAGAGACTAAAGATCTTCTAAATTATAGAAGATAAAGAGATGCTCAATAGTTTAAAGAAACCTTGAAGAAGTCCTAGAAAAGAATTAAACTGTCGCCTTCAATTAATGCAGAATAATCAATGAGATCAACGACAAGTCTGATAATATTACAAATATGACAACCTTTCATGAAAGCTGATTGATTCTCATCAATAATAGTGTAAGATAGACATCAAACACTTACTAAAAACAAGAGCAAATAATTTATAATCATTATTGAGTAAACTAATTGGCCTCCAGTTATCCAAAAAGATTTAGTTCTTTTAGGCTTTGGAATTAAAGAAATAATACCTTGCTCCATAGAGACAGAGAGCTCAGAGCGATTTAAAGATGCATTAAAGACTTTTAGGAGAAATGTGGATAGCAGATCAGAATACAACTTATAAAGTTCAGCTGAGTTCTCATTGCTACCAGGCGACTTATTATCTTTCAAATCAGAAATTGCTTGTTTAACCTCATCAAGAGTGATTGGTTTATCACACATAGCTTTCAGACACGGTGAAGAATTTTGTAAAATTCTGCTCCGAAAAGTGATCTTTAAAAAAAATGGCTCCATAGCATCACCAAATGCCTTTTGTAGCTGTTACAACCAGTTTCTCATAGTCAAATAAAATTTGGTACACATGTGTAAAGTACCAAGCTGCAACTTTTACTAATATAAATCCTGTTTACAAAATCGACAGGAAGTCAGTTATTTCGCAAAAACCTCTAAAAATGTGCATTTTGCACGTTCTACACTTTGACAAACTCCTCCCAAAGATTTTATCCAAACATCTCCAAACTTCAGTATCATCATAAGGCATATGGCATGTGAAATTGAGAAGCTTTTTTGACAACATGAAGTATGTGGTCGTGATGGCGGGCCAATGTCCAAATTTTGATTTGAAACAGGAAGTTGTTATAACTCGGGCATAGAATATCCGATCTGGCTCCACACTTAAAACTTGTGTGTAGGACCTTAAGACCTACTAAAAAGTCAAATGGGTCAAGTTTCGAAACTGGATGTTTTAGGTTTTATATAAAAAATATAGACTTCATACTTTGACGAATTCCTCCTTGGCGAAATGTCTGATCCAGTTGAAAATAGATGTAGTTAGTCGAAAGGCATTAGGGGAAAAAAGTTAGCAAAAGCTAAGAAGTATGTCAAATGGGCTTGGGGTGGTGATCTATAGCGGCACCTAAAGCGGTTTTGTAGCTGTTGTGCAAACAGTTTGTCAAAGGGAAATTAAATTTTGTACACCTGTGTAAAGTACCAGGATGCAAATTTTACTAACATAAACCCTGTTTCCAAAATCGACTGTAAAAGGGTCATTTCGCAAAAACCTCTAAAAATGGCCGTTTAAATTTTTTTGGGCCGAGATTGCTTTATGATCAGTTAAAGGTGTAGCATAGATGTTAACATTAACTTTATTATTATCCAATGCCTAGAAATGAACCAAAAGCCTTGAAGAGCTTTTGGTACTCCAAGTATAATCTCTTAAGAGTGGATTTTTAGTCCTTCGTATGTCCACAAGCTCACGTCTTTGCATTTATTATTTTAAAACGGAGTTAGTGTTAGATGGTTGACTGATAGGCCATCTATCCATAGTCTCATCTGTGACAGTGTTAAAATCTCCACCGATCACTAGATATGCATTTGGAAATTTCAAATGCCAGGATGTAATTTTGACTTCTAATTTGAATAATAATTGGTCTTTTTCTGCTTTTGAGTTGTGCCATAGAAATTTGCAATAATAAGACACTTTTAACGATTAATAAAATAAAAAATCCACTATCATCACTTTTTGTATGCAATACATTACCAGGAAACTTGTTTTTTAAGCAGAAGACACCTGCTGAGTGTCCAAAATGCGAGACAACCATATATTGCTGCCCCATTGTGATTTCCAGAACCCTATAGTGTCCTTGCAACGAGTCTCTTCAATGAAAACAAAATCAGAATTAAGTTGTTTAGAAAACAAAAACAAGGCCTTCACAGTGTCTTTTAACCCCCTGGCATATAGGGACACAATAGACATAGAAATAAGAACACAGGAACAAACTACCTTAAGCTAATAAAGTTGTAGGAACTTGTAAACACCTCTTCCTGTTTTAAGTTTAATGAATAGTTTACAAGAAAAGAGCTTCATTAGAGCAGCGCCATGCTAACTGTTTAAATAGTGCAATAGCTCTCTAAAACACTTCTGATCAAGCATCACGTCATTTCAACGTTGTTTCGCGACATGCAGTCTTCGGCCAATAGTGGTGCAAATTGGGAATCAGATGACGTCATCTGCTGGGGACTGACTTCTCCGACGCTCCGCTTGTGTAACAATAGCTTTCTAGCAGCAGACCTGTTGTGAAGAGAAAAGGACAATGTTTATGAAATAATACTTAAGAATTACATTAAATAAGGATACGATAATGTTCCATAAAAATGAAGTAAAATGGGGAATAGAGTGATTGACTGAAAGAATTTACCACTGCATAATTTGTATTTATAAGGCCATTTATATAACGTTAGTTGACTTAGCGGCTAACGGCACACAAGAATCCTTCGACAAACGCACCTTCCACAAATGCGTTTTGTACTTTTACAAAAGCACACTCGCACAGTGTTAATGTATTAATATACAAGTACACGGGGTCAGCATACTCACCAGATTGTGTTAAACCGTCTCTTCCCGAAGCTCGCCTCACCTCATGTAGATTGCCAGCAGCAGACGCTGATGCAACAGAATGAACAGGTTGTGAAATCGCACGCAACGATAGTTCTCACTCTTGCGAGATTTGCAAACTTAAACCAAATATAATTCAAGTTTAATTATTAAATTATAAAAAAGCAAGGATCATTTAAGATAATGGTCAATTAATGATTTAAATTGATGCTAAACAAACTTCCCTCTTTTATTCCCCTAAACAAAAGTACATGGTGTAAATTTTAAGTTGTTTTTTTTTGTTGTTTATTTGGAATTATGAGGAAGTTTAAATAAAGTTAAATTTTTCTTGCAGCTACTGCAGACACTTAAGGTTACTGGGGACGGAAAATGGTGGAATTCAAACTCAAATGCAGCAAATTAAACAGCAAATTAAAAAACACTTGCTAGTCAGTTAAAGAAGCAAAACAAGTGAGTATACCGAGAGTATACGCAATTATTGATCATGAGAAGTCGTAATACCCAAACAGCCCAAGGAAAAAAGTAGGCATACAGAGCATATGTGCTTATAGCCCCCACTACACCACTGGTTAACATAATTTGATTGACTGTGAGAGACGTCTAGCACATTACTGCTGTGAGAGAAAATAATAGTTAATACATATTTTGTGAATTTTAGTGTTTAGTGAAAATATATATCTACCTTATGGGATGAACATAATGTGTTGTAATCTTTAATCTGTAGTGTGAAACATCATTCTTATCTAACACAGGTGTTGATCTTAATTTTTTATTCCGAATTATGTCATGGTTATTCTGATTACTCAATTCTGACTGGCTGGCAGATGTTGATTATTTGAAGGTGAAAAGTTTACAGTGCATTCTCTTTAGCTAAGATGTAGTTCTTTCATATCATGAAGATTATCAGCTTGTTTAGAGAAAGTACAGTTTATCTTAAAGTGGAAAAAATATGGCTTAATAAACAAACAAAGTTCAATGGTTTTATATTGGGTTTGGACGATATTGACCAATTTGGCATTGTATGAAACATCACATTGGACAATGGCTATGGGAATTGTTGTGTTTTATCATTAATTCATAACTAATTAATTATCTTAAGCCTGACCGCAAGTTATTTGTTTTATTAATGGCAAAAACATTAAAAAATAAACATGTTACAAGAAATTACCACCTGTCATTCACGGGACTCTGGCATGAACTGGCAGAGTGATCTGTGTGTTATAATGGCGTCTATGGTTTTGGTTGATAAATAAGGAGTACTTTCACCTATCTGGCAGTATGTTGGCTTTAGACCAAATGAAAGATGCCAGCCAAGAGACTGAAGTGATTTGGAGAGTTAAGGGCAATTCATGCAACTCACAGCTGACCTGAAGCGTTTCATCTTAGGGCAGATCTAAGGGTTGGAGGATTGCGATGCTATCGTCCCAACCCTAATATATATATATATATATATATATACACACACATTTTTATTGGTAAAAAAAAGATGATTTTATTTATTTCAACTTTTAAACAATGATTGGCACATTTCATCAATTAAAGTAAATATAGTTCTTTTTAAAAAAACTATTTCTTTCCTCCATACCTTTGCAGAGTATTAAAATGTATGTCATTAATCTAAGTACAGAACTAAAATTATGTTCTCTTTATATCAGTACCCCCACTATGCTTTAACCCCCACTATGCTTTATTAGTTTACTAATCGCCCTACCCTTATTCTGTGTACATACACATATAATCACAATAGAAAATACAAATTATTACTATACTCTTAATCTCAAGCTAACGTACCAAACAACTCTGTCTAAAAACATTCAGTATTATCTTAAAACAATTAATGTTGTGAGTCTGGATTAACTTTTATAAAAGAGCTGTGCTTTTGTTTTAAACACATCCTCATTTGAAACTATGAAATGACACACAGTCAGTACTAAAGTTTGCCCAGTATTACTTTGCCACCGTTCATTTTAAACAAAGAAACAAACAAACCAACCAACCAATCAATCAATCAGTTTTTATATAGCGCTTCTTTAGCAATTGCTTTCAAAGCAGCTACATAAAGTCCTTGTGGGGATCAGGTAGAGTCGATAGGAGTTCCCTCTGTGAGGCCCCTGGGAGCCTCGCTGACTGGGGCAGGTGCTAATCACCTCTCCAGCAAAAAGATTATACAAACTTAAAATGCATCGATGAACGGTTCAGCGGACAGGACCTGAGAAATAAACAAAAACAAAACAAACAAACAAAGACAAAACAGGAACTAACAAATGGAGAAAACGGTTAGTAAACTGTAACACAGACAACAAACAGGTGATCAGCATCAGCTGCAGGAGGAGAGATAAATGATGAGGAGAGGTTAGAGAGGAAAGTTGAACCACATTGTTTTTTCAAACAGTTTGTATGTATATGGTGCTCAGACACCAGATCTGTTTAGACAAATACCAAGAGATAATTATTCGAATGCCAGATTAAACAGATATGTTTTTAATTTCGTTTTGAAATCTGTGAGCGTAGCTGAGCTGCAGACATCAGGGAGTTTATTCCAGAGCTTTGGGGCTCTATATGAGAACGCTCTTCCACCTCTTGTGGATTTACCAACCTTCGGTATAATCAATAGTCCTGCTTCTTTTGATCACAGAGATTGAGCTGGAATATATCGTGAGAGGTGACTGCTCAGTTAGGACGGAGCCAAGCCATTCAGTGCTTTAAAGGCAAGGAGCAGAATCTTGTAGTCAATGCGATATTGTACAGGAAGCCAATGAAGAGAGCACAAAACCGGTGTAATGTGATCATATTTCTTTCATTACATTATTTCAAACGTTACAATCTGGTTTTTATCTTTACTTTAACGTTCCAGTGTTTTAAGCTTACTGCACACAGGCTTGTGTTACTGAATGTGTCACAGTCGGTGCTAGCCTACCCCATTGCTACCTAGCTAAGTTTTTAATTCAAACAAAGTTTAAGCATTCCTACTAGGGCTGGGTGGTATGCCGTTTCATACCGAATACAGCTGGTTATACATTTGTCATATACTGTAATACCAGTGTAGGAGTAAAAAGATGTGCCAACACACTGAGCTAGGGCTGAAACGATTCCTCGAAGAACTCTTATCACAAAAAAGTCAAGGCAAAGTCCTCTGCATCTAATACCCCATCCACATGTACCCGTCTTTTTTTTACGTGGTTACAGGGTGCGTCCACACCTATTCTGCACACTGTTTTCACTGTAACAGTGTTAGTTTGTCAACGCAGGCCAACGGTTTTTTTTGTTTTTGTTTTTTAACGCTACTGATTCGTTTTTCTGTGGACAGGAAAAATTCGTATTTTTTGGTTCTGGTCTAGGGTTTATTCTTCAACTGAGAAGCTTCTTGTCTGTCTCTATTGTTCAACTTCTGTGTTTACGAAGAGTACATGCATACTTGTTACAATTAATAAATGAACAGAGGTGCCAGACTGCAAACATATGCAGATTGTTGTCGACTCCAAAAATGTCAATTTTGGACCAGACCGGGTCTAGCCTGGTGAGACAATTTTCAGAGTGAAAAGGCTCTTTTGGAAGAATGGGGAGATAATTTCCATTTATCTAGGACGTCGTTGTTAAATTGGTCTTTGTTGCTTCACCCACACATCGAAGGGAAAAAACTGGTGATGAGATCTCCTATTAGTGCTGTTAAAAAAAGTTGCCGGCACAGTGTACAACCTAGCCGACAAGGGAAGGCTACTGGAAACCTCAAATGCTGAAGCGATCACCATCCACGTGGCCTCCGTGTATATACAGCCACCTTTTACGCAATTTATAGTAGATGAACTTGTTAAAGGATTTCACCAAGCAAATGGAATTCCTCAATGCATAGGTACCTTGGATGGAACTCGTTTGGAAATTAAATAGCCATCAACAAATGCTTAGGACTAAATGAACTGAAAGGGCTGATACTCTCTCAATATACAGGCCACTTGTTATTTTAAACATTGCTTTAATTTAATTGCTTGTGGTTAAATGACCTGGTAGTGTGCATGATCCCAACTCAAAAGGTCAACTCACTACATAAAAAATGGCATGATTCGCCCCTCAAAAAAAGACTACTTGAACATCAAGAGGCTATTCCAATTTTTCTAATTGGAGACCCAGCATACCCATTACTTCCTTACCTGATGGAGTATGCAAATGGGGAAAGCACAGTTCAGGAACAGTACTTTAGGCTCTCTCTCTGTCACGCAAGGATGGTGATTGAATATGGTTTTGGCAGACAGAAAGGACGTTTTGGAACATTGTTATCTATGCCTGCTTTGTGCTTCACAACTACTGTGAGGCTAATAAAGAAACAGTCGAGGAGAATGTAATCATAGAAGTATCTCTGTGTGAGACAACCAACCAGACATACAAGTTCCTCACAGAGTAAGTATGACAGCAGAAGCAAAAATGGTCTGAAGAGTAGTTACTGAATATCTGTCATATTTTTAGTTTTTATTGTAAATGTTAAATTCTTTTATGTACATTGCTTTTAATATGTCTCTGATAAATGCTTTTGATTTGAAATGTACAAACAAGTCTTAACCTTATTACGTCTCTCACCTTGTGAATTAATAAATGTTTGACAAATTTAATGTTTTTTTTTCTTCACATCTTCAATACACATCTTCAATACAAAAACTGATGCAAGAATGTCCTGAAATAACTGCAGATATAAAAGGTTTTTAATTTTTTTAAATGCTTTTACAATACTTTGTTTTTACTGTGCAAACACAGTGAAAAAGTTTATGGCATATTTTTTGGGGCGGAAACAGCAATAAACTTTACAAAATATTGTATAAAATATAAAGGGTTTACTATGAAGAACACCTCTACACAAAAAATCTTCTATATAAAAGATATATATTGCTCTTAAACTTGTTACAATTGTTCAACTGTCTTCACTTATTGTAAAGGTAAAAAAACATTTTTAACCAATGTTAAAACATCTCTTTTACATTGGTTACATGTCCTCATAGAGTGACTGTCTGAGAGAATGGACTGAGTCCTTGCAAACTTGTAGGTGAGGAGGAAGCAGATGTGTTTCGATACACGTGTCTAGTGCTAGTTGAAGGACCACTGTGAGGTGGCCCAGATGAGTGCATCATGGGTGAATAAGCACTGCTACAGTGGTATGGCTTGGTAATGAGAATCCTCAACAACAAAAACCCTTCTGTGATGGAAGAATTTCGAGAGAGTTGGACAGCTTTTGGACGTTTTCTATGTCTCCATCAAATCCAAAATTCTCCACATTTTCCTCCACAGCATTTAACATCTGCAAAGTATTCTCTTGTGTCGATCTTGCTTGTGGCTCTTTAGCTAGGCCTTTCAAAACCAAATATGTAAATTAGTTTGTACCTTTTTGCAAAAATAATACAGTTTGAAAGGAGGTCTTCAGTCACTGATGTCTGTCGATGAAGAATCAGACAATGGGGATGAAGATGCATCAACATCTGTCGTCTCTAGGACTGATGAGATTGTCATAGTTGCTGGCTAACATCCCAATATCTGCTCGTCCAGCAGAACAATTCCATTCAACCATGTCCGCTCTTTCGACCCACATCCACTGCATGTCTATATCGCAAACGTATTGCCTTAGACTTGTTGGTCTTTGTTACATCCTCTGTGCAGTGCGGGAACTCCGTGGACTGCATGGGTGGGTACTGTTCCAGAAAAAGCAAATGAATTTCAACATGCGTGTGCTGGCAAAATTCCCAATGACATTCTCTTGCATATTTCCCACTTTATATTCGAGTTATTTTAAGAAGAAACTGAACTTTGTCGTCTATTGTTATTGGTGATATAACAGAAACTACGTTTTTGAAGCTTCTGACTGGCCATTATAATTTATGTGTTGAGGAGTTGACAACCACGGTCTAAACGATGATGGTTCAGTCAACTTGTATTCTTTTAGCGACCTTATTATTTAAGTTTTACAGTTATTTGTTACGCCAACTGCCTTTTGTGATGCTCCACTGAACTGAAACTGGGAAACATTTGATCTTGAAGAGAGAAGAGGTCATTCAGGTCACAGAGCATGGATTGATTGTTACTGACTCGTTTGTTCTATATTTTCAAAATAAAGAAAACTGGGAGCTTCAATTCACATTCGCCTGTTTTCATTCAACTTAATATCTTTAATATGTTAATATTGGTCAAAGATAGCGTTATAAATCACATAATCCACACTTAAGGTTAAGACATCACAAGATTTAAATGTGCATACAATTTTTTTCTGTGTAGTGAAAGCTAGATGTAGACTGACTGGAAAAATCTTTAGCTGTATTGTTCCATTCTTTTATTGTTCTTTTAAGACATTAATAATAACTTAATTAAGCAATTGTTGGTAAACTGGTTAAAAAAAACTATGTTTATAAAGTGGAAACTCCTGTCCAGAAACGAAAGTTAAAAGACACTGTTTTTTTTAACTTGCAGAACAGTACATTACCCTTAAAAACCTTGCTTTTAGGACATCTAATCTTTATTATTGCTTGTAAACATTTAATTTGTTTTACCAACATAAATTGGTTACCAACACGCTTGATTTTACATGGATATAAAGTGTTTTTGATATTACAAAAATCTAAGATTCTGCGCCTTTTACCATTGAATGTGTATGGGCGAGTGGAGCGGCAGGCACCGGACTTTGGGCTTAAGTTTTAACACTTGCTGCAGGAGGCAACACCGTTTCTTTCATCACCTCAGCGACAAACATGTCCTTAAATATAAACAAAGCTCTGCATGTATTTCCACATTTACAGGTTATTGCTGACCCTGCAAAACACGACTCAGATGCCACTTGGACAGACTTTTCTACAAGAAACCCTATTACCACCTGCATAATACTGTTGAGAAATTCTTGATCACTACCTGGTTGGACTTGAAGATCCACAAAGGAAGAAGTTTGAAATCTTCTGTATTTAACGGTTTCAAAACTATTTATTGTTTCCTTAACGAAAGCGCCGTGAACAAGGAAGATTTCTCTTTGCAGTTACAGGAGACACACTGTAGCCAGCTTAAATTTCTTTTGATGTTGCAAAACTTGCATAATAAACTGTATTGTGACTGCAGTAGTCATGTATTCTGGGGAGAGACATAGTTCTGGTTGGAGTCTCGGATGGGACGTGTTGTGTATGCTCCCGATGTGGTTTTTAAAGTCACATAAGCTCTGTTTGTTTTGTTAAAATGCAGGTGCTTTGTGCACCATATGAATGTTTGCGTAAAGGCCTTGTGTTCTGGTGGATTTGGGAGTGTCCCAGTGAGTGGTTTTGCTGTGGAATGTTGTGTGCGCTGTCATCCAATGACTAAACCGTATAAAAATGGTCCATCTTTGTAAGGGGTTTTCATTCTACATAATTTTTCCTCATAGCACCATAGTGTGCAATTTCATTATTCGTTTGCTTTATTATTTGTTTTCTAAAAGATGGTTACAAGGTTCTTAGTAAGGGAGTGATCACCTTATATGTTTCTTTCCTGACTCAGTGCAGGCGTTCCTGACTCCATGCACTTCCTCGTCCTGTCTTGCTTATACACAAAAACACACAGGACAGGAAGCTTTTGCAGAAGTGCCTTGTTTTCTGCAGCCTCATTCCATATCTGCTTGGGTGCTTCTGCGAGGGAGGGTGGTCTCATTCTTAGCATTCCTGCTGTCGTAGGTCCAACATCCACACACATGCAGAGAATGCATAACTTGTGCGAAGTAGCTTTGGGAAATCTCAATTCTGTGAGGAGTTCAGATGGTTGTATGGGGTAAGACAGGAAAAGGTGTGGTGACTGATCAGTTATGTGGCCTGTGCATGCATGTTCAAAAGAGTGAACGTAAGAGCTTTGTGCATTGTATGGTGTTAAGTAGGCAAGGCTTAGTTCAGCCTATGGCATGCTTCTAAAGTGAACGTGGATTACCTTATATGGGCACGAGTGCTTAGAAGAGCGATGGGAAGAGGCAGTTAACAGTGACAAAAGCAGAAGACCGGGGGCACAGGAGTGACCTGTTTCTCTTCATTCTCTTTCTCTATCTCTAGATCTCACACCCCTTGCACTTTTCGTCATCATATTAAGAGTTATGCATGACACCTAGATTAATTGTTTTTATTAAGCTAAGACTGCTGAACAAGTTTCAGCTGCTTCCCGTTTCATCAAATGACATCACACAGTAATTTAATGTAAATTTTTCTGTACTTGTTTTTTAAATTAAAAGTTTCTGAACTGGTTTGCATCAGTGGTTGATTAAAAAAATGAAACTGCATGTATGTGGACTCATTTTAAGTCTTTTGGCTAAAACATCGAAAAATGAAGTAATTTAGCACTTGATGCAGTTTAGCTTTGAAAGAGCTAGCTTCTAGCTTGAGATGCATTGCTTCCAGTCTACTGATTTGTCTTGGCTCTCATTTTTAGGGCAACCATTTCTTTGGTGACTTTATTGGTGAAAAATAGAATGGAGGCAGTTGTACATCTGGACAAATTGAATTAATTTTATTCACCCTCCTTGTACAACTATGGATCTGGGGCCCTTTCACTCACCCAGAAGTTCCATCGTCTATTGACAGCAAATTTAAATGGTCATAAAATCTCTTTTACATCAGAGATGTGAAATAAATCCGCTTGCCACTTTTTGTCTGTTTTCCTGTCTCATTTAGTGATACAGAAAATTATCTATTATTTTTTATTTTACTTTTATTTTCAATGCAATGCAATATTTAATATTAAGAATATATTTAATCTGTTAATGTTGGCCAAAGCTAATGATATTAACTTCCTAATGTGACAACCCATTTCACAAATAGGTAACGGCTTCACATCTTTAGCAATCAACATCCATACAGCATTTTTTTGTCTCTGAATTTATTGGTTATGACTGGTTTAACAAGGCTTCGAATTGTTTTTGGCTATTGGCATGATGACCGTGCCAAATTGTACTCACGTCTGATGTGTTTCCTTTAGTATAATTAAAACAGGACTTACAAGTGATGACATTTTTGTTTATTGTTCTTTTTATATCTTTGTCGTACTCTTCAGCAAAGCCTTATGCTAAATAAATGTCTTATATTGCGGAACTGTCCTTCTGGAGTGAAACGCAAGAATTTCCAGCTCTCTAACTTCTCTAATCTTAGCGCTCAGATATTGAATATTTACCCAATACGAGAAGTTGCTTGCAGAAAGGCATTTCTCTGACATGTGCATGGTTAAGTCCATAAATAGTATAGCATAGTAGTTTGCCAGGCTTGTGGAAATATTACATACGTGAGATATTCAAATGGCGAACTGAAAAACGCCGTTCACATACATGTATTGAACCAAGGTTGACATACAAAATGGTTGATTTGGTATTAAATTTGGTTTTATAGTTGAGCGGCGAGCCTACGAATTGCCCATCGTCGATAGCTCTGCGCTCACCCAATTGGCAGCAAAGCATTTATTGTTGTGAGCTCCATCTGCACCGTCTATGCCCTGATCAATAATGCTGTGATAAGAAAGCCAATTGCTTGCAAACCAACACAACACGGATGCTAACAAAAGACAGGTTTTATTTACCTTATCATAAATCGTATAAATATAACTTTTTACATATATCTGACAGAGCTGCACAATTAATCAGTGTAAGATCACATCTCGATTCCATCCCCTTGCGATCTTAATTCAGCATTTATATGGTTAAGCCTAACTTATCTGATCTCTTGATAACGCGAGCGTGAAGACTTGCGGTGATGCGTAGCCACTTGCGCTTTCACGCAGCAGCGCTCAAATGTGCTTTTTCCTTCACCAGAAAAGTGGACGTGAGTCAGGCGGCTGTTGAATTAAAACAAAGTAAATAGTCAGAATGAGGTGGCAAAATGTGCTTGTAGGTCTGTTAACAGCAGCTTTATTCAATGGAATACTGTACTCAACCTCCTCCAGACACAAAGAAATAATGGGTGCAGTCACGTTTCATCTTGCTAAAGACATGGCTTCTGTGAACACTGTTGCAAAAGACCGGTTTAAATAACTCCTTCAAACGCTTGATATTGCATGCTCTGTCATAATTATTTTTCACACATCGCAATCCTTTCTCTGTACAACAGATGTCATGAAACAGTTGAGACAGAATTGCGAGACGAACACAATTTTGCAGCAACTTCAGATTTATGGACAAGCAGAGCAATGAGGTCACACATGATAGGCTAGTGTTCTTTAATTCACTTTACTCTGACATAATACCTTGGTATGGTTATTTTTTATCATGTTTAATGGAGATTTTTTCACCTGCACAGCATTACATTAATTTCATTACATTTATTAGAATTTTAAGCAATTTCGTGTTAATTAAATTCCCTATCACACTACTCAATGCTGAATGCACAGATTAAGTTGATGGCATTAAATTGACATTTGTGATGATGCCCAACAACGATAGACATGTGGTAAAGCCAGACCTCAGAGCCATATGTAAATGTTAGTCTTTTTCTTTATTTGATTTTGAGCAATAGGTATTTTTGATAAAATTTCTAATGTTTTGTATATATTTTTTTCAGCTACTGACAACATTTGTTCTACAAGTTAGTTATGATTTTGTCCTTTATCCCTTTTGTTTCCTTGTTACCAATGTACTTGAAAGTTTAAAAAGTAAAGGTGTGCTCTACCTATTTTAATTTTATCATATGTTGCCTGTTTCACTGAAAACAATTAGCAAACCAATTCACAATCTCAATATGTTTTTGAAAAATCACAATTAGATTTTTTTCTGAATATTGCGGAGTAGTCCTTATTTCAAACCACATTGTCAAAATGGTCGAGGGACCCACAGCTATGGTTGTGTAAGGTGGGAGAGCAAGTGCTTCATCACTCACACCAACTTCAGCTCTGTGGATCTGGGGATTGAACCTGTTGACCTTCCGATCATGAGGTGATCTCTTTATTCACCAGACCACAAGTGCCCCAGAAATAGTCATATAGTACAGATAGCAATGGAAAGAGATAAATGCAAGTAAATAATTGGAACTGCAGCATCAAACAAACCAGCATGGCTCATTTGAATTAAGTCTTTAACGGTCACATCCATAACGCATAAGTAAGATTATAAAAAAATAAAGGAGTGGGATGACATTTTGATAATTGGCTTCGGTATATTTTACTCTTGTGTACCAAGTATACCAGGGGTGTCCAACATCGGTCCTGGAGAGCCAGAGTTCTGCACATTTTTGGTTTAACCATCATGAAACACACCTGTGGCACTAATTATGGTCCTCTGATTGGCTGAAGTAGAGTAGTATGCATACTACAACAGGGTTGCAACAAAAATGTGCAGGGCTCCGGCTATATATGTATACTCCTATATATGTGTATTCTCTCTCTCTATCTATCTATCTATCTATCTATCTATCTATCTATCTATATATATATATATATATATATATATATATATATATATATATAATTAAAAAAAAAATTTATGACTGTGATAAATCACAGAAGCACGATTATAGTGACAGTCGTCTGTCATGACAACCCTGCACAGCAATTTTTTTTTTAAAGCTTCAATGACCACACATTAATAAAGAAAAGTACATATGAAGACAATGGCTACAACAACGAATCGATTACTAAAACAACAACTTTCATAATAGATTATTTCATATTATTAGATAAAAAAAACACACTTGGAGAACTCAGTTTGTCTCTTGCACACTGATAGCACCTAGCAGTTCTGGTCCAAAAATAATTAGTGTAGGAAACGTACATGGAGAAACCAGTGCGCCTCAAATCAAAATTGTGGCTGGCATGAGAGTACCGCTTCTATGATCCCCAGAACCATCCAGTGTGTTTGTCTGTAGTGTAGTGAAAAAGTTTCAACTGTCAAACAAATCCTGTTACATTTTCTTAATTGTGGTATTCTTGGGTTTAAAGTAAATTTTTTTTACTCTTCTTGCTATTCAGGTGGGGAAAAAATATTGTTCCATTTTTTTTAGTAGTTGTCATAACAGTTCAAGAAGCAACCTGTTTGTTCGCGTTCTGAATATTTTTAGTTTTGTTTTTGAATAAAGGGTTGGGAATGAATACTTAAAAAAATAAATACCATGAATCAATTAATAAATAAAAAAAAAGGCAGCCGCTTGATAATACAGCGAAACAATGGCTAGCTTGCAAACACACCAACCCCTGTGTTGTTGGCGTTTTTTAACACGCATACAAAATGATTGTGATATGTGAAATATGTATACAATTAAAAACATAAACACAGGTATTTGTTATGAAAAAGTATATTACCCAGCCCTGGTACTCGTTGTAGGTTGCACACAGCTTTATGAACTATGGAGAAAAGTTTCAGTTTTGCTGCCAAGTTTGTCCTAAGTCAACACCGTGCCAGCAAAACAGCACTTTTACCAATGGCCAGCATGCTATACTATGTTCCTGTTTAGTCTACTTCTACAGTTAATAAATGCATTTCTTGTTTTTTGCTTTCATCATACATGAAACAACAAGGCTCTTGTAATGTCTTGTTTGTTTTTGCTTGTGTTTGATGTCTATTAAAACCTTAACATCTTTCTTTATAAATGTTAACGGAAATTTTTACCACTTAATCGACTTTCTACAGTTTGTCACATTTTTTTTTAAATGATGAGTATCATGCCAAGGAACACTGAGCACGATCTACTGATTTATATTTTGGGGATTTTTAAAACAACCCTATTTAACACAACAACAGATGTACATGGAAATGGCCTCCTGGAAACTAGGGCTGAATGGTTTTGAGAAATAATCGAATTACAATTTTTTTTGTTGCAAGTTTTGCACTTGCTATTTTAAACAAAAAATCCTTTATTTTGTGTTGTTTTACAGTGATAATTAATGAGTCACTAAAGTATGGGTGGAAAACTATATGAAGATTACACATACATGTAAAGCAATGTGTACAACAAAAATAAACAAACATAACGTTGCAGTAAACTTTAATATCAAAGTCAGCAAGAACATAGGCACAGAAACGTAAGTGTAGGAAAAAAAGCATAAAGCTGACTCTGACATGTTTATGACTTAAAATCATGGTCTATGTTTGGGACTGACTAAATAAATGATAATTTTTTACAAAAACAAATAATATTAATATACACGTTTAAACTGTTTTGACCAAGTTCAAAGACCATAAGAAATGCTAGCCATTGTCACACTGCTGTTTTGCTTTTTTTTTTTGGCAAGGAAAACCATCATATTAACTTTTGTCACTGCTATAAAGATTTTCGCTCCTCTCTCAACCCAGTGAGAGTATTTTCCCCTTTATGGTAGGGCTGAAAAATTGATTGCATTTGCAATTAAATTGGGGCATCAAGGTGGCACAGTGGCTAGCACAGCAAGAAGGTCGCTGGTTCGAGCCTCGGCTGGGTCAGTTGACATTTTTGTGTGGAGTTTGCATGTTTTCCCGTGATCGTGTGGGTTATTCAGGGTGCTCCGGTTTCCCCCACAAAGTCCAAAGACAGAGAAAAATTTGGTTGCGACTGGAAGGGCATCTGTCGTGTTAAACATATGCCGGAATAGTTGCCGGTTCATTGCGCTGTGGCGACCCCAAAAGGGGAAAAGCCGACAAGATAATTAATGAATGGATTGATGCAATTAAATTGCGATTTGACAAAATGTAACTAATCATTATCGAATTCTCTGCTATTTGGTAATCACCTGATGCTTTGTCACGTGCCGTGCGTTTGAAAGCTTCACAGATGGTAGAAGGAAGTTGTGCAACGCATGTTAATCCACATTTTTGTATGTTAAAACCATTCGGACCCAACAGAACCTGACAATTGGGAAAATGCTTTGCTGCCACACAGGAGCAGTACATCAAGCAGTGAACGCAGGCTTGGTGATCATACTAAAAGGGCACATGTTGTCTTTTACGAGGTACTCCGGTACTTTCACTTCATATGTAATAGCGCTTTTAAACATTTCAGCAAGTTATCTCTGTCTGGTGGTTTTCTGCCATCTGTGAAGCTTTCCAGTGCATGTCACGTGACCGAGCTTTATCACGTGGCTAATCATAATAGCAGTCTCTGCAATTTGTTAATCGCATTTTCCCTAATCACAATTTAATTGTAAATGCAATTAACCCCCCCAACCCCCCACCATCCCAACAACCAATCCTGTAGAGAAATTAAGGGGAACACTGCTTAGCGTACAACTTTTGTATTTCCCAACTATTGCCTGTAGGACCTTTTCGTGATCCTCATATGCTTTGTATTTACAGACCTTTACGGCCTGGTGCAACTCTCACCTGCGGAAGGCAGGAACACAGATTGAGAGTATCGAAGAAGATTTCAGAGATGGACTCAAACTTATGCTGCTTCTCGAAGTCATCTCAGGTATGTGACGAAAAAACACATTTGCTCACACTCTCACCAATGTGGCTTAATCAAGAATTTAAATTAATCCACCTCCGTCTCTCTCTCTCTCTCTCTCTCTCATGCTGCGTTTTGAGGTTGTCTGAGGTTTACTTGGAAAACCTGGTCTTGCAAATTTTTGCTGTAGACCCTATCAAGCTTTGGTTGTCCTTATATTGAAATTTTGCCCATTTATGTTTTTTACTCTATTATGATGTGCGTCTACAAGTAAAAAGCAACTAAATAGACAACTTTTTTAGGGGGTTAGTGGCCTTGTTTGTCATTTGATGCATATTTTGTTCGGAAAGGCCAAAGATAGTGGTGGATGAAGCAAAAATTGCATGTCTTATGGCATGTTCAGGACTATGTTATTTATGCACATGTCAATTATGATCACAATAGTGTTGAGCTTTATGTTAAAATGCTGTTGTTTTGGAACCAAAATTCATCATGTTTTATTGCAATAGACAAATTTACGAATGAAAGTCACATAAAAAAAATTACAATCTGAGTCCCCTGCTGGAGTCTGTTGTTGTTGTGATGGAAAGTAAACTAAGATTCCATTGAAATACAGCATCCATGTTGAGTTTTTTTATTTATTTATTTTTTAGTTTAGATTAATTTATCTTTTATTCATTCGCTTATTCGTTCAGGTGGGGGAGCGAGGAGAGGGGTCTATGCTTCTTTATAGCAGCATTTGAGAGTGAAAGCAGTTGAGTGGATGTTCTGATTTGATGTAAAGAATGTAAAAATCAACGTTTCATCTGTCTGCAGGGGAGCGGTTACCAAAACCTGAAAGAGGAAAGATGAGAGTTCACAAGATCAATAACGTCAACAAAGCACTGGACTTCATTGCCAGCAAAGGAGTCAAGCTGGTGTCTATTGGAGCAGAAGGTGGATGTTATTGGGGTTTTAAGGGGGTTCAAGCACGTAGCACAGAACACCTATTGTTTTGTAAAGATTATTATTTTTGTTAATATTATACCATATCATGCAGACCAAACCTTAAGTGCTAGATCAAGTTCCTTCAAATCCCTGTCCTACACGTTTAAGTTGCAGCCCGGCTCTAGTATTTCTAGCTTCAGACAGTCAGAGAATACCCTAATTGGTGCAACAGGTGTGTTTCATGATGGTTGAACCAAAAATGTGCAGAGCTCCGGTCCTCCAGGACCAGGGTTGGAGACCACTGGACTATATCTTTGAGGCTTTTACAGGTTTTAACATCAAAGTTACTGTTACTGAAATTCAGCCTCCTACAAATTTTTAACAAGGTTTAAAAATCCCTTAATTAATTTAAAACCTTTATTTGCATAGAAGCTTCATGTTCATAGGCTTTTCTTCCTATCTCTGGGCTTGTCTAAAGCTAAAGTAGTATGCAAGCTAGAGCACTGCTACACCTAAAATGTGCAGAGCTCAGGACCCCTGGGATTCAATTTGGTGATGCCTGTTATAAAAATAATATTAACATCAACTATTTGATTTGAGAACATATTCTATTTATTATTATTTGTATTTTTTTACATTTTCTAATAAAGAAATATTGCCTTTTTAGCTGCCTGTATGAAGGGGGCAGCAGAATGTTAAATGTGGAGGAGCCACAAGCATAACTAAATCTCCTTAATAAAATAAAAAAAAATTTTACCAAGCTCTTATGCTTTGAAGTGCTTTTGTAGTTTTATTATCATAGCCAAAGAAATATCTAGTTAGGCCACTTGGGGGGTGGTACAATATATTAAAGTCTTTGAAATGTAAAGAATGTTTCATTCTGATTTTTATGATTATGATTATGCATTAACTATGATGAGATGCTGGATCCCTAGTTAATCGCTACCTTCAATTAAACTGTGCATTTACCTTTTCATGAGTTGTCCTCAGTATAGTATAAAGAAAATAACCATTATGGATTAAAACCCCCATTAAATAATCATTCATAAATTGTTCATTAGTTAAATGATCATGAACATGGTCTTGATCATAAAAAGTTAAGACCGTTATTTTCATGATAAACCCTCAGTAAGAGTTTATACTAGACTGCAAATTTGGGTGCGGAATACTTTGTCCACTTTGTTTTAAACAAGTTTCAAAAAGAGCTTAAATTTACCACATTTTCCCCCAACAAATTTTTATACCAGTCCAGGTTGTTTTGTACCTTATTTTTGTTCTCCCAGTTTTCTGTTACTGGACCTTAACACTTCCAATACAGGCTGTACATCTTTATTTATAGTCTACGTCCTTCTCATCAACTGTAACAGGCAATCATGCTGGAACTCAAACTCCTCCCCCGAACACTGACATAATGGTCCTACATTGTGAATAACAGTTACATTATGTTGAGGAAATCTACCAAAAAATTTAAAAAGCTGTTCATCCTGAACACGTGGCAGGCTGTCCCCACTAACAGCAATCGTAGGTGAACTCTCTTCAAAGGGACGGTCTAAGATCATCTAAGAGAAATAAACGTCAAGCCCCAATTGAATCTGTTATTTAATCAATTAATTCTTTCCAGAATTGAGCAATAAATACATAAAGACAGCACATTATAATACTTGCACTTAACATAGCTAATATTTCATGGGGATACTTTTGCAGAAATTGTTGATGGGAATGCCAAGATGACTCTAGGAATGATCTGGACCATCATCCTGCGCTTTGCCATCCAGGACATTTCAGTGGAGGGTATTCATAATGTTTCTATATTTAACACTCAATTTACTCATCATCCAGGTAAAGTAAGCCAAAGAAAAATGAATGTTCAAAGATGGCCTGTTTCTGCTTTGTTTCTCTCTTCAGAGACTTCTGCAAAAGAAGGACTGTTGCTTTGGTGTCAGAGGAAAACTGCTCCCTACAAGAACGTCAATGTCCAAAACTTCCATATCAGGTTAGACCGGTATACTTGGGCTTTCAAGTGAAAAATCTTTAAAGTTATACTTCTCTCGGGGTCAGAAATGAAAGACATTTGAAGATATTTTAAGCTGTAGCTAACATGGCTGAGTTTTACTTTATTATGGTGACGAGATGGACTCATCCATTCACTTATTTTTGTGGTCATTAATTGTAAACTAACAATAACTCTTTTAAAGTGTCTGCGCATTCTTACTTGGTGTATGTCCTTAGTTGTCTCACATTCCATGAGGAAAACCGTTCAAACTGTCATTGAATTTTAAAAATAATCAATGAAATCTTGCTTACAAAATTCTATATTAAGACATTCAGTTCAAATAACAACAAATAAAACCCAAGTTTGTTAGGCATATAAATGTTTTATTGCAAAACTGGTATGTTCTTTCACAGGATTCTTCTAATTGTGATTCAACAGGTGATTCTTCTAATCACCTGTTGACAAGAAACCAGTTTTAGAATAAGCACAGATTGAAAGTTATACTGTGAGAATTGTTCCTTAAAGAGAGAAGAAAGAGCAGTTCTGATTCAGACCATTACTGAATCCTCAAGAGTATTTAGGTTAATGGTTCATCAGAAAGTTTTACTGTGCTTCACACCAAGCGCCAAACACACACAAGCATCATGCTTCTATCACACTTTTCTGACCGCTTTCAAACCCGGTGCTCACTTGCGTCACTCATGTGAAGAAATCCGGTCCCTTCGCTTACAAGACCAATTTGGATCTAGCCTCGAGCTCATCGGTGGAGACACGGGAATGACCCACTCTTCTCCGATGGTGGGCTGATAATGGCCCACCTCTAATAATAATAATACAAAGTAGAGTCATACAGTTGTGGGTGGCAACAAACTACGATGATATTTGTCTGCTTCATTGTTGTTGCAAATGTCCCATCTTGATAAAAAAAAATTACCTCACTACAAGAACAAGCCCCTGATTGTTTGCCCTGCATCCAAAGTTTGTTTGAATTCAATATTCTCTACTCAAACAATCAGTCTGGTTTACCTTGCTAGTTTACTGTCACTCTCGTCAATCGCATCATGGCATTTGCGTCTCCCGAACCGCATAGTTTGTACCCACCATGGCACAGCAAACCTTATCGCATCTTTACGTAGAAATCAGATGCTCTTCCCAGATCATTCGTGATGTGAAGGCAATATTAGACTTTTTTTTTTCTTTCAGAAAGCCTAGTTTTAACATAAGTTAATTTTCAGGTAATTTACAGTCGTTAATTAAGAGCAACGTTGTTGCTTATGTGCAGTAAGTAAATTTTCTCTAAACCTCAGAGTACAGAAGCAGAACAGCTCATGTCATTTCTTAGGGTAAAACAGCACAAAATAGGCAATTTTTAGCTGTAACTTATATAAATAAAAAAGTGAAATAAAAAAAGTGGAACAGTTAAAAAAATGTATGACTTTCTTTGGTCTATACAGAAATAATGTGACAAGGGCTTCTAGTGTGGTCAAAAAGATCTGTAACTTTTTCTCTTTAAATATTTTGTTTCTGTGTCCAGCTGGAAGGATGGTCTTGCTTTCAACGCTCTGATTCATAGACACAGACCGGAGCTCATTGATTACGATAAGCTGAGAAAGGTATGCATTTCAACAAAGTTGTGCAAGTTTGTTTTGTTTTTTTTCTGAGAACTTGTCTCAAAATTTTGAAATGGTAACCAAATTCTTTTCACATAATAGCTAAAATAGCTGTTATTGCGTTTTAGTAGATTTTATTTCAGAACTTTTCAGTCTTTTACACCACAAATCTGCCATTTTATATAAGAAAAACTTAAAAGCTCAACTTTAAAACTTTCTGTAGTGATGATGCATGCCATAAAAATTAAAGCTGTTAATTTTGTGTTCTCATGTCAAGCTATGGTAGTTGGGTAAAGGAAGCTTATGAGTTAGAGCAGAAAAAAGTTAGCAAAAATTCTAAAGGACCGGTTTGTTGAGTGCACATGTCCTGCATTAACTGATTGAAGCCTGGTCTGCCATTAATCTTGATAATTATATTTAGATTTCTTTAGATTTTTTTTAAGTTGGCCACCATCTGATTTCCATGAGCTTAATTTGGGACCTCTTTTCAACAGTCTATTCTCTTGTTGTTGTTTTTCCTTATTACAGCAAAGTGTAACATTGGTAAATTTGTTTTGACTTCCAGCAGTTGGGATACGGGTTTAAAATGTTGGGTTGGAGCCACTAAAGAAAAAATCTAAACCAATCAGGAAGCCCTTTGTCTAGATATATTTCATTTAGTGCTGTAAAGAGAAATCGATGTTTCAGATGATCATTTATGCTGACAAAAAAATTTCACAATATTTTGCAGGATGATCCTGTGACAAATTTGAACAATGCTTTTGAAGTGGCAGAGCAATATCTGGACATCCCAAAGATGTTGGATGCTGAGGGTATATTTAAATTTTATTTTCTATCTGATTTGTGTCCTTGGATGTGAAGGTCATTGCATGTTTTTGGTCTTTGTGTTTTTGAAAGAGTGTGAGAGAGTGAGTGTGAGCAAGCAGCATGAAACATCTTGGATAAGCTTGTCAGCACATGTCCGGGGAATAGTTTTACCAGATCTGCAATACCCACATTTTAATGTCTTCTGGGAACAGTGTTACCAGGCAACAACGTTCTGTCAATAGTGCTCATGTCTTTAAAATTTCAGTCTGGTGTAACAGAGCCTGAATTATCATCATGTGCATCCCTGTCAGTGCAATTTAATATTGAAGGGTCACGAGTTTTGCCAGACCATATTTTTAAAGATGCAACCTAAATTCGGCCTCTACAGGTTTTCAGACATAAGGCTGCCACACATCTATCCGAACTGAGATTCGCACAAATCCTCGGGTGGCTTCTCTGCGGGGTGCATTTCGCAATCTAATGTGAAAAGTGGGTGCAGTGACTTACCTTGCCATCTGATGGCGCTCATTAGTAATGTCGTTCGTGAAAATAATGAATCTGACTCTTTAGTAAAAACTCTTTTCACAAAGTGAATCATTTTCTTTGGTGTGCGTACAAATTACCCTGATAATAATCAGAAGACTCAGGTAAGCATATTTATTTACTCAGATTAGTGTATTTTGCTTTATTTCTGGGTCTTTGTCGTAAAGTTTTGATATTAGATTCTTTCCAGATATGAACAATACAAATGAATCGTTCAAATGAATCATTCTTTTAAATGTACAGAAGTCAAAGAATGAAGCATCAAGTTAAACAAACTTCCCATCACTACTCAGGGTCAAAATCTAACACTCAGCTGTTTTATGATCTTTTTGGGCTTTGTTGAAAAAGTCTTGATGGTCTGACACCAGCAATATAATGTTAATACTCTCCTGTTTCGCAGTTTTTTTGTGGGTTGTTCATCTCGTTGTTCTTCAGCGCAGTTTTCTGGGGTGAAATGGAAGTAAGAGACGTGTTCAGAGGTCTGTTAAGACATAAGAGCAGCTGGGTGGAACTCTATTAGAAGAACAAGAAGGGCCGAAGAAGAAATCACATGAGGAGACACCTGTCTTGTTGGTGTCCAATCATCAACATTTTTTTGACAAAGCCCACAAAGATTATAAAATGGTCAGGAATATCACTGTTGTTCTCTGATCGCTATCCAAGGGCAAAGAGAGTCACTGCACCAACATTAAACAGTGTAGGTGTGAAGCTAGTGAAAAAAGAGAAGCCATGCAATCAAATTTCAATTTGTCTACGTGTATGGAAACGAAAAATAATGACTATTTCATTCCAAAAACCCCAAATAAATAGTCACAAATATTGTAGATGATATAAGGCAACAGAATTTGTGCCTAATTATAACTGGTCAATAAAAATCACATTTACCTGAGTTTAATTCTAACAGCTTTTTTGGGAAAAGCCATGCAAGATAGAATAAACATCTGCAATGTAAACCGTACTCCAAACAACTGCAGGCTTCCAGCTTGAAAAGACATAGCGACATCATTCAGAAAACTCAGAGCATGGACTAAATTTTACATTCCACCTTTCTTCTAACATTATATTTTCACAATAAAGGAAACCAGGAGCTTCAAATTGACATTCGCCTGTTTTCATTCATGTTAATATCTTAATGTTACATGGAAGAGATTGTTGTAAAGTATGACTGTTAACTTTCGTATTACAGTGAGTGCCTATTGTAGGAAGGGTGTCACCAGGTTGAAGTACCGTTAAGTTCTCAATCTGCATCACAGATATTAATAGTATCTTTAATATATTAATGTTAGCCAAAGATGGGTATAAACTGTATTATCAACACCAAATGTTAAGACATCACAACATTAAACGTCCGCCCTACTTTTGTCTGCGTAATTAAAACAAATGTAAACTGACTGTAAAAACCTTCAACTTTGTTGTTCCACTCTATTATTGCATTCCAGATATTAATAATAGCGTATTTATGCAGGGTTGGGGAAAAAAAGTGAAAAGAAGTGGAAACTGCTGTTCAAAGCGAATGTTATGAATGATGGTTTCAAGCACCACGGATGGCCGCCTCGGTACACAGCTCTGCAGTGTTTTTGTTTGTTTTGCTAGTTTGTCCTGCTATTTGTTTCGCAAACTGGGTTCGTGTTAGAGAGCTTTGGGACTCTCCGACCGCAGCCTGGTCCACCTTATGAAATCATATAAGCAACAGCTCAAAGCAGCTAAACCTGCAGTGAGAACTGTTAAAAGATGGACCCCTGAAGTAGAGCAGGATTTACAAGCCTGCTTCGAATGCGCAGACTGGAGTGTTTTTGAAACTGCTGCCTCAGACCTGGACGAGCTCACTGATTCTGTAACATGCCACATCAGTTTCTGTGAAGAGATGTGCATCCCCACCCGGACATATGTGACATAACAACAACGACAAACCATGGTTCTCTGGAAAACTCAAACCGCTTCGTCAAGGCAAGGGAGCTGCCTACAGGAATGTACAAACATGCCAGAAATACATTAAATAAAATCAGAGCTGCCAAAAGAACATATTCTGAAAAACTAAAAAAGCAGTTTGCAACCAACGCCCCTGCTTCAGTGTGGGCAGGCCTAAAGACCATCAAAAACTACAAAGCTCCAGGAAGCAGAAGAGGAAGTAGTGGAGGATGCCGTTAACATGGGGGTGCACTACATCCTGCAACAAAACAACATCTGAAATCTAACAACTTAAAACAAATCCTCTCAGTCCCTAGCAAACTATTACATTTTTTTTCAAAACTGGCTTACCATACTTGTTTTAATAGTTGAGAAAATATATATTTTTAAATGAGTTTTAGACCTTTTTTCATACCAAATACAACATGTAGCCATAAAATAACCTTTGCTGTTGTCTTGGCTATAAACAAACAAACATCCTGCAACATCTGCATAACCCAGAGACTTATGTGAGGATTCTGTTTGTGGACTTCAGCTCAGCATTTAATACCATCATCCCATCACTGCTTCAAAACAAACTCTCCCAGCTCTCTGTCCTGACTCCACCTGTGAGTGGATCACAAGCTTCATGACAGACACCACCAGCACTGGTGCCCCCCAGGGGTGTGTTCTCTCTCCACTTGTCTTCTCCCTCTATACTAAAGACTGTACCTTGCACAACTCCTCTGTAAAGCTCCTCAAGTTTGCAGACGACACCATCATCATTGGGCTCATTCAGGATGGTGAGGAGTCTGCATACAGACAGGAAGTGTCTGCTTGGATAAAATAAAACAAATGTATTTTTTTAAAGTCTTTATTTGGACAGCTTTCAAATACAAATCATTAATACTTAAAGTTTAAACACTTGGTTAAGAAGGTGCTTCAGGGTTTCCATGAGTAGAAGATGAATCTGATAATCTTTCTCATCCAACACAAATAAAAGTTTTTAAAGAATAATATAGTTTAACCCAAATCTGTCAATATGATGTTATTCTATCAAAACTGCTTTGATAAGCTTCTAAAATCTATTGTCCATTGTTTCACGGTAGCTATGTTGAAAAAAAAAAACAACAACAGTTATTTAAATAACAATTTGTGCTCCTTATGTGTGACTTGTAGTCATCCTGTCCGCATCTACGTGTGTGTGTGCGCGCGTGTGTGTGAGAATAACTCTTGTTTCCCTGCAGACATTGTGAACACAGCACGTCCTGATGAGAAAGCCATAATGACCTATGTCTCCAGTTTCTACCATGCCTTTTCTGGAGCCCAGAAGGTACCACGCGACTCCTTGACCCCCGAATCACCTCGTCAGCTTTTCTTCAGCATGGCTTTTCCACCAGTGCTGGAGTAACCTACGGTGGAGGCTAACTAGAGGGGTAGTTCACCCGAAATAAAACTTGACTTGTATTTTCTACTTGTTAAGCACATTAACCAATTGAGTAGAAAAGAAGTGAGAATCATTATTTTGAGGTGAACTACCACTTTAACTCCTTCTCTGGCCTTCCACTTTCTGTGCAGCGGATTCTTTCATTCTCATCAGGGTTACCAATTTATTTATGCAGGATTCCAGCTCCCTTTTCCCGTTCTGAGGGGAAGCCAACAAACTCTTAAGAACCCTACCCTCTCACATAGCGGGGACTTCTACAGGCTATGGGTTGCTTTGCTTCACCACTTTCTTTCTTTCTCTCCCTCTCGGTCTCATCCTGCTGGCTTTGCTATAGATATCGTGGGTACTCTGCGGCCGGATGAGAAGGCTATAATGACCTACGTCTCCTGTTTCTATCACGCCTTCTCAGGTGCTCAGAAGGTGAGGAGCCTTTACTCTGAACTCTTAAAGGCACAGTTCATCAGAAAAGTGAGAGTGTTTTATTTATGGTGAACAGTCTTTTTAAAATTAAATAATCTCTGTTTTTTTATGTTGTTGTTGTTGTTTTTTTACTTTGGTCATTGTGATTAGAACTTGTAAAACACAAATGATGAAGGATCGCTGATGCACTGTGCCTGATGTTCTGAATTTGGAGACATTACACTGGTTGTCAATGGGTTTCTTGGGATGTGTTGGTGTTAAGAAAGGAGAATCTGACGTGAGTGGTTGAGCTAATGCACGCTCGTCTTCAGTGAATGCACTGAACAGTCTTTCCATGTTAACGCTTGAAATGATTCCACACTTGGGATAACTTCTGGCATGTTCTCTGGAGTCTTCAGGCTTGCATTTTATCCACACTTTGCCCCTGCTGCGTTTCAAACACTTGTGTGTGTCTTGCTACATTGAATCAATTATCTTTTAATATTAAATAAAATATTAAAGCATTTAATTATTACAGATGTGAGGGCAATATGCCTGTACTCATTGACGTCATGGAGCCTTTTGTGGATAGGGATGTTTCTGATTTCAGACTGTAGGAAAATTATGGCTTGAAAGGGTTTTTATAAGTTATCTAAGCTGTAAAACAGGGACCAACCTGATGAATAGAACTTTCCTTTTATCATGGGGGGTCTTTCAAAACTTACACAGAAAGGAACTTCAGCCACCACTATGAAACTGGGAAAGTTTGAGAGTGACCTTTTTGGTTTGAGAATTAGATTTCCTCGTTTTCGAGATTGTACTCTACTGGGTCTGAGATGTCATTAGAGAAGCATTCTGTAACTGAAAGTTGAAGAGTTATGCTAACTTTGCGCTTACCTAGCAGTGTCCTGCTTATCTTGTGATGTGTGATAAGGGACCTATAAGTGGACTAACTGCTAGATGCATTTTTTATTCATATTCCTACTTTTGACCTTTGTGAGGGTGTGAAATCTTTCAATGATATTTAGTTTAAGTCACTTTAAGACTTACATTTGGCCATCATTAAAGGAAAATAGGCCAGTGACCAGGCATGTCACTGTTGTCACCTGAGAACCTTCCAAGAACACGGAACATCACTAAATCAACATTAAAAAGTAGAGGTGTAAAGCCAGTGATAGGCTCCCTACAAAGGCCATCTGAGTTCAATTATATTTTTTCCTATTTGTCTTTTTCTGATGGTATGACAATAAAGAAATGCCGGACTGTGCCAGCTCAGAGCCTTCATTGCTCACTGCAAAATACAAGTTTTGTCACAGAACCATAGTTCAGAAAGTCAAATAGGTGTTGAGTTTTTGCCAGGAAAAAATGGAGTGGAGAGAATCATATCTGAAACCACTTGATGCTGTACATCTCCAAGTGTTAAGGCAGTGTCTTGGAGCTTTCAGAACATCTCAGGTGGAAAACCTTTATGCAGAAGCCAACAAACCCCCTTTAAGAATAAAATGAATAAAGCTGGCATTACAATACTTGACAACTGAAGCCAAAAAAAATAGAATCCAGCCTACAAACCCATTTTTTAATCTTTGCACTCACAGATATATGAGGCAAAATCGAATTGTTTAAGACCATTAGGAATACGGATCAGACCTTGGTTAGACAAACTAAACATCAATCTTTCAACTCTAAGCCAAGTATTCATCTTGCCCATGCCTCCTTGGAATCTGCGGAGAGCGAAAATCAATCTGAAAATGGCTGAATACAAGAAACAATTGATTTCTACCATCAAAACTACTTTAACATAAGAACAGTGTATCCAGATCACATACCCTTATTCCCGGATGAATCCAAAATAGAAAGCAAAGTAACAGCAGCAGCAGCAGTAGTAGAAAACTTGCAATTCTCTACTAAGCTATCGAATAATAGCACTGTTTTCACAGCTGAAGCATATGCAATGCTACTTGCCATAAAACACATGGAAAATCCAAAAAATTTCATTTTTTCCAGATTCCACACTGGTACTACAGGTTCTAGGATCCATGAAAACATTCCATCCTGCAGTTGTTGAAATATTTATAAAAGCAAATAACTTACGGAGGATTAAATATAACATAGTATTCTGCTGGATTCCCATGTGGGAATAACAGGACACAAGAGAGCAGACAATGTGGGAAAAAAGGCCACAACCACCAAAAGACCTAAAAAAGAAAATAAACCTTCAAGTACTGAAACATTGGCAGCAATAATGGAGCCAACAAACCGAAATCTATCCAGAGCTAGGAGTAAATCAAACAATTTTAGGAACCAGAAGAGATCAAATATTATTAACCAGATGTCGAATTGGGCACTCAAGGTTTATGTAGACATTGCAAATGTATTGTATCTATTAAAGACATCTTGATAGAATGTCCAATTTATAATTCCATGAGGAGAAGGTACCTGACTGGATAAAATCTGAAAGAAATTCATGTTAATCCAACAGGGCTAAAAAGGGCAGTTGTGGTCTCGTGGATAAGGAGATCGACTTGTGATCAGAAGGTCCTGGTTCGATCCCCAGATCCACCTAGTTGCAAGTGATGAAACGCTTGCTCTCAACCTTCAACAACTACTGCTGTGGTGCCCTTGAGCAAGGCACCAGTTTCACGATTGCTCCCGGGATGCCACAGCCATGGCTGCCCACTGCTCCGGGTGTGTGTTCACAGTGTGTTTGTTCACTGCTGTATGTGTACACTGGGATGGGTTAAATGCAGAGCACAAATACTGGGTATGGGTCGCTCCATATCTGGCTAACTGGTACATTTTACTTTAACTTAAAAAGCTTTTAGACTGAGAATTGTAACTTAGTTTTAAAACAAGTTTTTAATAATCATTATGAGCTTTTATATTGAAATAGTGACAAAATGATAAAACGGGGATTGCCATGAAATGGCCATGTTGCCATAAGGGCTTTAGAAAGAAAAAAAAGAAAAATAATATTTGCTTAAATATAATAATATTTGTATTCCTTTCAATTAGCTGTTATTCATGCCAGTTTCCATACTAGATTTCGTACTGTACACACACCTTTGAACACTTTTTGTGTTTCAGCATTAGTTAAAGCCGTAAAGAAACCCGAGGAGATCCTTCAGTGGTGGTATACAGATGAAGAATGCAGATATGAGTTTTACAAAGCATGTGGATTTCTGCAGCTAGATCACGTTTTTCAAACTAACCCATTTAGATTTTTCGCATGCAAGGTTTTTTGTTCAATAAAACTCTGTCCTTGCTGAATTGTTATGTGAGGTGGGCAGTTTTTGCATGTTAGTGTGTGTAAGCACGTTGTTTACTCAGACATACTACTTCGGTGTTTGGTTTTATTTGAAATCACTATTTTAAACCATTAGCAAGTTGTGTGAAACTGTTTTTTAGTAAATTAAGTGTACTATGTAAACTGTATTGTATCTCTTTAGAAATTTTGGGTACACGGCTCATCTGTGTTACACAGTTATTGTTTGAAATGTGTGAATGACTGGATTTGTTTTCTTTCTGACAGGCTGAGACAGCAGCCAATCGTATCTGCAAGGTTTTGGCTGTCAATCAGGAGAATGAGCACCTGATGGAGGACTACGAAAAGCTGGCCAGTGATGTGAGTCCATGTTCCTTGTTCGAGGGAGTCTGGATGGAGTCTATATACATACATACATACATACATACATACATACATACATACATACATACATACATACATATATATATATATATATATATATATATATATATATATATATATATATATATATATATATATATATATATATATAGTGCTGTCGATCGATAAAAAACATACTAATTAATTGCACAATTTTTGAAAAATTAGTCGCAATGACAAGACGGAAACATTTTTTTTATCTATAAATGTAAAATGTAGATAATTAATTTAATTGAAGGCAAAGAAACTATTTAAATTCAAAATGATTGTTTATTTGTTTTTGTTTAACACAGGTTTTGTCATGTAAACAACATAGCTGCAATAAATCATGAACATCCTCAAAATTAACTTTTGCTTTTCTTTTTTGATGGCTGTTAGTTTGTGGTCTCTTTTTTTTTCTTGCACTCTATGCTATTAACAACATCATTCTTTTTGTGTTTGGGAAGAAATTTTAGGTCTTTAAACCTTGAATCAGTTGCAGTAATGATCTTCTTTGTTGTAAGATTAGTGCTGTCCTTCATTTTAGAAAGTCTGAGGTAAAATCATGTTTGAATTTAACAATAGGCTGATCGTCCTCTGTTCACTCCATAATTTATGGCAACACCACTGAGCAGGAGACACAATATTTATTACTTCTTCACCTTTTAATATTGTTTTACACTACTCTGAACTTATTTTTAATTTATGCAGCATAGCTTGACAGTGGACACACACAAACAAGTGGACAAAACAGACCGTCGTAGCTGTTACATTAGTTCGTGAGCGTTGGATGTAACATTCCTATGGTTTAGGTTCCCAACAGTCTTGCGACTTTTAGCTAGCACACTTTCAAAACCACTAGCATGAATGGAAACCTGACAGACAGTTCGGTGCAGTATGAGGGCCACACAGGACAGGTGTTCACATGAAAGTAAGGTTACTCTCGTGGCAACAAACATTACGAGCAGCGTAAGTGTGCTTTAACTTGTCCACGCTGTTTCCTTTCTCACCATTTCAAGACCATGATCCACGCTTGACACAAAATCAGAGCGAACAAATTAAATTTCAATAAAGTGCGCTTTGATGCCTTAGTAGTTGTTATTGCTCATAGAAGCCCAGCTGTCCCCCGTGAGTGCAATGTGTTGCGTACTGTAGTGTGTCCACACTGTGTGACTTCTCATTGTCATACAAACTGCATCATACTTCATTTAAAGCACGTCAGGAAACAGGAAAAACTGAAACCGCGTTAATTGCTTAAACATTTTTTTACGCGTTATACCTTTTAAATTGATCGCATGCATTAACGTGTTAATTTTTACCATACTAATATATATATATAATGTGTGTGTATGTAAGGAATGCACAACGGCTAAGCAGAGACACGTTATTTAATGTTAGCTTTATCATATCGTTAGCATCAGAGGATCTAATGTTACGGTGGGCTCAACTTCATACACAACAAGCACATCAGGGTTGATAGATCACAGTTTTTAAAATAATTGTATTTTTTTCTTGAAAGGGTGAAACTTACTTGAACACATGGAAATACCTATGGTGGATTCCCCTTTCATTGTAGGCTCCACTTATACTCACTGAAAGTCACGTTTATCTAAATATCCAAAGCAATTTAGTCACTAGAAATACTTACCTTCAATGACTGACACCAACTGAACCACATTTAACTGTACACTGAGCTGGACGTGCTCACAGAGCAGATAGAAATGAGTCGCCATGAAGCTTAATCTTAACTTTTTTTTTTTTTTTAATCATTCACCCTGAGAGCTAAACTTAGTTAAAACTTGACCACAATGTTTCTTTTTTTATTAAAATTTATTTTATATTAAACAATCAGGAGGATCTGTATTTAATGCAGTCTTGTGTTTGTTATAGCTCCTGGAATGGATTCGAAGGACAATCCCATGGTTGGAAAATCGTGCTCCAGAGAAAACCATGGTGGAAATGCAGCAGAAACTGGAAGATTTTCGTGATTATCGGCGCACTCACAAACCTCCCAAAGTGCAGGAGAAGTGTCAGCTGGAGATTAACTTCAACACACTGCAGACCAAACTTCGTCTGAGCAACCGACCTGCCTTCATGCCATCTGAAGGACGCATGGTGTCTGTAAGAAGCCAGCCTTAAAGTCCTTCTTCTTTACCAACATCTCTTTTTGCACTTCCTTGTTTCAATAAATCTGTTTATTGGTGAGAAGTGATTTTTCTGCCAGTGGTTGAACAAAGCAATGTTTTGAGAGGAAGAGTTGTTTTATTTTATTTTTTTTTCAAATTGGGATAAAACTTAATTTGAAACTTTTGAAAATTCTGTAAAATGATACAATCAATGACACCTTTGATTAAAAGGAAAATATATGTTAGAGTGGATAGAATTAATTGAATGAGATTCCAAAGGTCCAAAACAACCCCTACGCCTTTTTTTACTCAAGACGGGAACAGAGATTGAGTCTAACTTTTACTGCAGTTAGTTAGAGTTTGGAGTCTAGTGTTTATGTACTGAGATCTAAATTCCCATCCTCATGAATGAAGAGGAAATGCCAGGGTTTTGGGAAATGGTGTCATCACTATTTAATATGAATACATGTGTTTTGATGATGGCTGTCTAAAATATTATTTTCATTGGGGTTTATTTGTAAAAGGTAACACATCATTTTTAAAAAATTGTTTAAAACATGACTCACTTAAATGTAATCCTACCTAAATTTCACATTCTGCTATAAGAAAAACAGAATTAATTCAAATTATCTGTTGCATATTCTATAATAATTGGTTTAATAACTGCTCTATTGAAATTTTGTTGTCATTGTTTTATTTTATCATTATGCTGTCATATTTTTTTTTTACCAGTAAAGTGATCAAGTATATGTCTGTTTATAGCTAGATAAGATAGATATAGATGCACAAACTTTTATTATTTGTATTTTCCTAAATGTTTTGATGAGTTTGTCGAACTGCAATAAGTTGCTTTTGCTTTAAGGACATCAATGGAGCTTGGCATAAGCTGGAAGGTGCAGAGAAAGGCTATGAAGAGTGGCTCTTAAATGAAATCCGCCGTTTGGAGAGACTCGACCACCTGGCAGAAAAGTTTCGCCAGAAAGCAGCCATTCATGAGAGCTGGACAGAGGGTATGGATTGTTAAATTGATTTACTTTATTGCAGCATCCATTGAGATACCCCATCCCGGTGGGCTTAGATTTAACATGCTTCAAGGCTAGAAAAACCATACATGGAGGAAGTAACTTGAGGGACAGATGGACAAGTCAGACAGTTAAGCAGAGACTTAATTAGACAGACAGACAGACAGACAGATTTGATGAGGAAGTACATACAACCAGTCGTTAGGAATTCGTGTTGTGCTTTGGCTAGCTAGTAGAACTGCGGGGCTTGCAAATTTTTTAAATCCCTGGTAGCTCACAAAACATTAATCAAAAACATTTTCAAAACTAATTACAATAATATATAAATATATAACATATAAAAGAGTCAAATTATAATCAACTCCAATATTTGGTTCTAACTGAACAGAAAATTCTATGAACTTGAAAGAAAAATGTGTAACATGAATCAGTCAAATTCTGAATATGAAACTGCGCTTTCTTTTTGCCTCATAGTCTGATTTTTCAGAACTTTTCAGCTTTTTTGGCAGCCTTAAATTTATTACCGTCTTCACCCTAATCTCTTATCTGGGCCAGCAGAACTAAAATACCTCCAAAATTAAATTAAATTAAATAATCCATGCGGATATTTACACACGCACACACATAAATGTACGTGATATTCAATATTATCTCCACTGAGCAAACCATTTATATCTTGTTAAAGCTTGATGCGAGAGATTTATTGTGTCAGTAATAACTGACAAGATGATCTCGTAGGCATTGGTGTGATCAAATACCTCCTTGACCAATCGGTACTGCCACTCCTTTTATGCTGTTATGCAAATGACAAGTCAAAAGTGAAAGTAAGATTTTAAAAAGCAAACGCAATTTTAATTCTCCACATTTTATAGTGGCTCTCCGTTGCCGAAATTAACATAGAACATAATTACCGAAGTATATTTGTAAGAGAATGCAAAGCATTAACATAGTGATACCTCGCGATACGAAATTAATCTGTTCCTTGGTGGGCTTTGAATGTCAGATTTTTTGTATGTTAAAGCAAGTTTTACATTTAAAATGCCTAATGCGTTCCAAGCCACATAGCAAACACTAAAAATTTTAAATAACATACAAATTGCAGAGAAAAATTAAGTAGCATTCTTCACTCCTTAAAAGTACTCATTGTACATCTAATTAATAATAATAAAACACTGAAAACAGAATAAAATGAGTGAAAACGATAACAGTTACCTTTCGAGTCAGGCGATACGACGGTGTTGGAAGAGGAGGAGGGGAGGAGAACTGAAGGTACTGGGGGAGAGCCGTGTTTAACATCTCTATTGTGTTTGGCTAAATAGTAGTTAGCATTCCTACTTCACCAATATTGAACAGTGCAGTTTCTACAGCAGCAGCAGAGCGCAGGACTCTAGATTTTTTTTTGATGACTGAGTGTGAGCAGAGCCTTCTCAATGGGCAATTCACAAATTTGACATTCAGCTTAAGAGAATGAATGCAACTCTTGTGGATGTGTGTGCAGGTAAGGAGAGCATGTTGACACAAAAAGACTACGAGACAGCATCTCTTTCTGAGATCAAAGCTCTCTTAAAGAAACATGAGGCTTTTGAAAGTGATCTCGCTGCTCACCAGGACAGAGTGGAGCAGATTGCAGCCATCGCGCAGGAGCTCAAGTGAGAACTTAAAATAACACTTTGAATCTTCTTTTTGAGTCTTCTGCCTTCTGCAGTTACTTGGAACAATACTTTAAACACCAACTAATGCCAATTAGGGCGTTCAAGGTTAATTATATTCATGTTAGAGAGGTGGATGGAGAGTGGATTGCTACATGTACAGCAAGTAGGATTCAATGAAATTGCCTGTTTCTTTCAGAAATGTTCTGTTCTAAAAAAATCTGATTTTATTAAAAAAAAAAAGCCTGCCTAATCTAGACAATAAAAATGGTCGATAATCACAGTTAATGGTTAGTTTTTCACTCCAGAGCAAAACGTGCTTCATTTGTAACCTAAATTAAAACGCAACTATAATCATAATTATCAATAATGACTAATATGAAATATAATTTTCATTGCATATTGTTTGGACATATTACGCAGCCCTAATATCAATAGTTTGTATTGCTATATAATATTTTCTAAAGCTGTTAAAGGTGTCTAGATGCTTCTGTTTTCGAAGTCTCCAACAGCAGTTTAACAAGCATCAAAGGAATGTCAACATTAGTGTTCAGTGACTCCCATAGGATTTGATTGTTGACTCGTTTGTACTAAGCCCCTCCTTTGCATGATTGAATTGGAGCTGTTGTTTAGATTATATATCTGTCCTGACTGAATTGTGTTCATTATGACTGAAATTACAATAGCTTTCTCTTGATATTGTATACTGTAATGAAAAAAACAACCAATACATCACAGTGTTCTTCACAGTGAAAGAGAGGATTGTCACAAAAAGACAACAATGTTTTATAGCAAACAGGAAACTATAGAGTAAAAATATATACATATAGCAATATGAGTTGATTCCACCTCTGGAGTCCCCAACTTAGAACATCCTCAAAAAATACATATTTGTAGACTGGATAAAGTTAAACTCAGCAGACCAGAGCACCAGGCTAACTTAATAATAACTTAAATCTCTTATTTGTGTATATGAGCTGAACACTTACACCTTTGGGGACCTGGGGTAAAATGGATCCCCAGAACCACCTTGCCGATCTTAAAAAAAATAAAATAAAATAAATGTGGCAACTTATCATGCCGTGGGTTGTGACCCATGATGGTGGATAAGGAGATTCTGACAGTTATGTAAACTAACAGGCTGCAGCAGTTAAGTGATCAAACACTACTTTGGCTCAGATTTAATCTGAGCCCATCTCAATCAATGGTGTGGTCTGTTTGTCTATTAGTGTTTGAATTTGTGGATATTCCATACCTATAAAACACAGGATATGGGTCAATCAATAAAATTAAACCAGTGGTTGAAATTGTAGAGTAGGTGTATTCAATTAGATCACTGAGGTCCATTTGTTAAAATGGCCTTTTACTAAAAGGTTCGGATTATCTGCTTGTATTTTGTAGCCCATTTTATTTCCACATTTGTGTAAATAAAATAATACCCAGCCAAATATACAAATAGTAAGGGCTTTCTGAGCTTTCAAGAAGTCTTTAGTAGATAGTTTTTATGTGGGATTTAACAAACCCTCTATACAAATAAGAATGAAGCCAACATTGTAATATGTAGTTACGCTAAAAATAATCAAGTATACAAACTCATGTTCCAACCTTCCATAAAACTTCCATAAAACCATTAGGATAAGATGTTATTTTGAACAGCGAATGTCAACCTTTTGTAGTTAGGTTAAGTACATTATTTACCACCTTAATGGAATTTGCAAACTGCAAATCAACCTTGAAATAGCAAACTATATAAAAATGAAACATATAGAGTATTATACACAGACTACACACCTGTATTTATGGATTAATCTAAATGACAGTAGTAGTATGGGAACTGCAACATGTTATCAACATAATGAAGTATAGCACTTTTTTCAAAGCTGAAGCATATAAATTGAGTATGCGAGAGAATGAAAGTTTCTAGTGTCTCCAGACTCCGAATCAAAGTTTTAAACTAAATGAAACCCACCCACACTTTAGTTATGCAAATAAGAAGTTTTATTTTTTTTAAGTTCCTTAGGCTTACAAAAAAGCAGACAATGCGTCAAAATGGTCAAACCCAGGTATGTACGTTACACACAAGATCCCAGCAACAGACAAGTTTATAATTGAAGTAAAAGAAAATGAATTTAAAATGGCTAGCTTTAAGTCAGGATGTTTAATACATTTGTGTGTTAAGACAGTGGTTTCAAACAGATTTTACCAAAGTCAAATCTACAATCAAACTCCTTTAACTTTTTAATGGTACATAAATAACATTAAAATGTCAAAAATATTTTATACACTGAATAATTTGCTTGGAGGTTCCTTATTGAGAATCTTGTAGATATCTTTGCATGTCCAGTGATAAAGACGTTTTGACATATCTTGTATACGTAACAAAATCTAAAAAAAATATATGTAACCTTTTGGTAAACTAACAAACATATATCCAATGTAACTTTATATGAATTCGTCCATGAAAAAGCCTTAGTGGTGTTTTATGGTCTTCAATTAATCATTTCATCTTTTACACCTCGACTTTTTTGTTTGTTATTCACAGGTTAGGTTAAGTAAGTCAAATCTGCCCTAAATTCTAAGCTTTAAATGCTTAGTGCTTGGTCAGAAGACTCCTTTGTGGTCAGTTCTTTCTTTTAACCTTTAACATGAATAATCTTTCATCAAAAATTTAAAATAATTTAAAAATAAAAAACTCGATAGTCAGTAATTAGTTTAATTAATTGCTTTTTAAATATATTACAAAGATAGTAACCATCATAAAGTAAAATAGTACTTATACAATATGGATAAAAGTTTGTTGGTTTTTAAGGTCCTTTAAGTTTTGTCGCCCTCTGCCCTTCGTTGTCCATCATCAGCTGTCTTTCTCTGGCTCCGGAGAAGCCCGTTGTCCTCTAACACGTCTGTGTACTCAGTGCATGTCTTCATCTTTTATACCCGTTATGAAGCATTCCAAACTCAACAGTTCATTGCTTCCTCGTTCATGCTGTTTCCTCGTGCCACTGCATGTCCGACTCTTGTCATGTTTGCACTACTTTTTTTTCCACCAGGCAGGCTCAGAGATGTGCAGAGCTAACATTTGCCCTACTTTTTCCCAACTTTCCTCTAGATCTGCGCTTTGCATGCAGAATGCAGCTCAAGAATACCTCTCTTGCAAGACAACTCCAGCACATCCTCATTTAGTACCATAATTCATGTAATGTCTTTAAATTAGGCATGAGAATTAAGTCGCAAAAGGAAGAGAATTGCAAATTTTTGAAGTTACACAACAGTGGATAAAAAGCTACAAAACTCTTAAAACTAAAAAACATTTATTCAACATTGAGATTGTAATCCACAATGTATAGTTGTTGCATAGATGGTTCAAGGAAGAGTTAGGTCTTGAATGATTGAATGAATGATCCAGATGGGAGGGGCGTAGTACGAATAAACATCAGAGTGTACTGCTAAATATCTGCTTTCCATGCTTTGCGAATTGGCTTTGTAAATAAGCAGAAGAAACTTATTGCCTGCAATTTCTCTAGGTGGTTGATGACCTCTAGTTATTTCCAAAATCAAAAACATGCTGTTCTTTGCCTGTCTCTTTAAGCGAGCTGGATTACTACGACTCCCCAAGTGTAAATGAACGCTGTCAGAAGATCTGTGAGCAGTGGGATGTTCTGGGGTCCCTCACTCAGAACCGAAGAGATGCTCTTGAGGTGACTATACCTTCACCTAGATTCTTCCATACACATTAATTTACTAGTGTCTGACTTTGTGTATTTTCATTTTGCAGAGGACAGAGAAACAACTGGAGTCCATTGATGAGCTGTACTTGGAGTATGCCAAGAGAGCTGCTCCATTCAACAACTGGATGGAGGGAGCCATGGAAGACCTTCAGGACATGTTCATTGTGCACAGCATTGAGGAGATCCAGGTAGTGTGATTGGTTTAGGAATTTAAAGTTGTTTTAGTGCCATGAGGAAAGTGTATTTTGGATGGGTTCTTGCCACAGTCCATAGTGATTGTTGTGCAGGCCATTGTTGTTTCAGAGACTTAATCATTTCTATGGCAATATTAGTGGTGTATTAGAGTAATGGTACAGACCTTTCAGACTGTAATAATATGAATCTCTTTAACCATTCATATCTCAGTCCTACTGTTCCACCCAAAGTATTTGAGGAACTTAAAGGACGTTATATGGCAGACACAAATAATTACGTTGAAGGAATACAGTTGACCGAACATTCATAGGTCTTATGTTTTTTTTTCTCACAGGGACTAATAACAGCACATGAGCAGTTCAAATCTACTCTTCCAGAGGCTAACAAAGAGCGTGAAGCTATCCAGGCCATCCAGGCTGAAGTGCAGAAGATTGCACAGTACAACGGCATCCGACTGGCTGGAAACAATCCTTACACCAGCATCACCCCTCAGAGTATTGACAGCAAGTGGGAAAAGGTAGAATGGCCAGTAGGCAAGTGGCCTTCTAGAAAGTATGCAATGGCTCTCTAGTTGTGCTGAATAAATATTCAAATGGAGCTCTGCAGTGAATTCAGGTTTTATAACTATATTGATTTTAGGGCCTTAAACATCATTAAACTATATAAATTATAGTTTATAAATAAAACTATAGTTTTAAGTAAAAAAATAAAACTATAAATTAGTTTTGTAAATTACCTGAACGAAATGCACAAGTTTATTGGCTTTAGCATATTCACATTGAGAGAGCACAAGACAAATTCAAAGTTAGGATGATTTGATGTTTGTGTATTCCTATATAGTTTTATTGGGAGCTCAAATTGGCTTGATAGGCTAAGAACATTTTTGGTTGAACAACAACCAATGTATTTCTAAATGTTTCAGTTTAAGATCATGTAATAGGTCCAAAAGTTACTTCCGTAAACTTTAACCTAGGTCTGCAGCCAACATTAGTTCCCAATTCTTTTGTTGATGTTTTCTTCCATCAATATACAGGTTCAGCAGCTGGTTCCTCAACGTGATCAGGCTCTCCAGGAAGAACTTGCAAGGCAGCAGTCCAATGACCATCTCAGGCGCCAGTTTGCCAACCAGGCCAATATGATTGGACCCTGGATACAGAACAAGATGGAGGTAGTTTATTGTCTCATGTTTGATTGCACTTTCATCAAAAGCAACTCTCAACTGGGCACTGGAAAAAATAATTCCACCTAATGAGTCAACTAGTTGTCATCGTGACTTTCAAATGGGACATGTCCTGACTTAGCATTACAGCTCATTCATTTTGACACCAATTGGACAAACATTGGTTGTTTTGACCCCAAATAGTCCACTAGGGGCATCTCTAAAGGCAAACTCAGATCTCAGGTCATGATCTCAAGTTTGTTGTAAATATTTAAAAGCGTTGCCAAGAAATAGGAGCAGAAAATGTAACTTTTTTTTGCCATTCTAAAACCATTTGACCAAAACGGGTTTTTTTTTTTTTTTTTTTTACTTTTTTTTTTTTTTTTACATTTTTTACATACAAGTTTTTGGTAAGCTCGGCTAAAGATGTGGTTTGATTTTTGTGAGGATTAGTTGAGAAGTCTATGCAGTTTGAAAAGTTTAGTTTTTTTTTTTTTTTTTTTTTTTTTTTTGCTAAAAATTAAATGGTGGGAAATTTATAATGGCAGAAAATAGGGAAAATCGCATCAGCATGAATCAAGGAACAAAAATTAGTTTCTGTGACATAGTTTGAAAGTGGAGAGTTAGAGACTCCAAATTCAACCTTTAAATATTTCTAGTGGGAAAGTGGGTTATGTGGATCAAGGCTAGGGTTGGGTACCGAAACCTTGTGCCAATACAAAACCGGTATCTCTAGAACCGATAGGGACTGGGGTGAAACAGCTTGTGAATTTTGGTGCCGATCGTTTTTGTTCAATTCGTTAATACAATTTCAAGTACATGGTGAGAGTCCAATGAATGATAGGGTCCCTCTGCCCTCATCTCCCCCTTTTAAAAAATAGTCAGCAAATTAGACCCTCCGAGAAGTGTGCGAATGCAGGAACAAATGTTACTCTTTGACGGCACACAACAGCAGGTGGTCTACCATTAGTTTAATTAAACAAACAACATTAAAAAAACTCTCATTAATCTAAATGCTTAACTGAACTGTTGGAAGTGTGGCTATAATTCACTCAAAAGCAGTATATTGATTTATGATTACAGCAGCAGCTTCTTCAGGTTATTAGTAGGCTAATATGATTTTAATCACACAGTGAAAATCTCGCAAATAAAAAATTTGAAGTGCTGGAATTATTGTAGTTAACTTTTGTTTTTGTGGGGGTTTTTTTTTAGTTCCATGCTCATCTGTTCCAGTTCAGGTCTTTAGAGATACAAATATAATCATTCACGTTGCTGAAGGATGTTTATATTTGCAGATGTTGTGCAGCTCTTATGTTGTTGTGCCCCACAAAGACAAAGTAATAGCTGCCTACTCTTGCCAATCATTCAGGTTCCAAGACCTACAAGATTACTACAAGACTGGCTTTCTGTTCAGTTGTTTTGAGATTAGGCTGCTATGGCAAAGGTCAGTGTATCTTGTGTGGTGTTTGCAGGAGATCGGCAGGATATCTATTGAGATGAACGGCACTTTGGAAGACCAACTGACACACCTGAGTCAGTACGAGCAGAGCATCATCGAATACAAACCCAACATTGACCAACTAGAGGGAGACCATCAGCTTATCCAGGAAGCTCTTATTTTTGACAACAAATACACTACTTACACTATGGAGGTTGGTAAATGAACATTGAGATTGCAATGGATGTTTTGTTCTTTTCCCATTTCATCTCATTATCGTTCTTTTTGGACTTTTCTGCTTTAGCATCTTCGTGTTGGTTGGGAACAGCTGCTGACTACAATTGCCCGCACTATCAATGAGATTGAGAACCAAATTCTGACCCGTGATGCTAAAGGCATCAGCCAAGAGCAACTTCATGAGTACCGGGCATCCTTCAATCACTTTGACAAGGTCAGGAACTCATTTACATTTCTTCTCATTTTGATGAAGGGTCAAAAATATTTTCATTGTCATGTTATTAAGCTTTTGATTTTACTGTATTTTGGTTTGACTTCAAATTGATTAGTTTAGTGATGCATTGATTCTAAACCCCTACTTTATGCGATGCAACCTTAGCTGCTCAAAGAGCTGCAATAATAGCCGTATATGCCCCAGCTCTAAACATGTTTTGTTGTAGTCCTTAATATTCTTATTAAAAAATGGGATTAAGAGTCCAAGTTAAAATAAATTTGAGATAAATTCACAGCGTCATCACCTAAAACACTTTGTATTCTAGTAATCTAGTGTCTAGTAATCTAGTATTCAAAGGTTACTAGAGTTGTTAATGATAAACCATTGCAACCACATTTTCGGTTGAACGTTTGAGAACCGTTGAACAGCTTTGTTTATTAAATGGGTTCGAGCACAAATTGGAAGGAATTTCAACACCAGAGTAGTGGAGGCTATACGCGATACATGGTAGTTAAATAAACAACTACAGCTTGGATCATGGAGTTAGCGAAAACTAGTGTCTGCAAGGGCAATGGTGATATTTCACCAAGGAAGAAATGAAGAGAAAGGGGAGTTGTTGTGCATGAGAGAGAGTGTCAAGAGACAGTCTTCATCTCCGTGAATACGCTCTGTCACTATCCAGATAAACCTTCACACATGTTAATGCATTATATTACCAGCTGAAAGCCAATCAGCAGCCGAAACATCAAAAATGTTTTCCCTCTGTCCTCTGATTGGCTTAGGTCAGTTGTTGACCTCTATCATTATACTTTCTCTGAGACAAAACAATAGATTTGTTTTTGTAAAACGATACTCTTATATTAGTTTTATGCAGTTAAGATTAAGTCATTTTAGCGGTCTCGTATATCTAAACTAATAAACTGGAAAAAAAATCTGTTAATCCACAATGGAAAGCTGTTTTTTTTTTTTTTTTTTGAGGAAGGAATTGGGTATTTGGGAAGAAATATTTATGCAGGTGTAAGGAGAGGTGCAGTGTAGACTGACACCACAGTGTCACTCAGAGTCGAAGCTTTCTTAATAAACTCAATAACTTGATGCACAAAACACTTTTAAACACAGATGTTCCTCAAATTTAAAGCTGGTAAACATGGCATAAAGTAATTTTCAAAAATCTATTACAGCTGCAATTTTTAAATGTATGTCTTTTTTTGAGGAACAGGGCTATTTTTATGTAGGAAGTGATTAATTTGTTATAATGTAATTTTTTTATTTCAATGGGACTGAGGCATGATACAAATAAACATTGTCTATTTGTTTAAGTTTAAACTGTTGGTTCAGCATTTGCACCATCTTTTCATTTATTCTGTCATTGATGCCAAGAAAATGTGTTTTAATGTGCTCTGTACTTAAGCATGTCCCTGTAGATACAACTGGTAGTGAACTGATGAAATGTAATGGTATCTTAGCTGAAGAAGACAAAGTGCTATACTTGGTTTCAAATCAAATGGTACTAAAAAGCTTTTGGTTAGCTGTGACTCATTTCTCATTAGCCCATGTGTCTGACATCCATAATGTTCTGTCTCTATCATCATCCCACCCATGCATTGATATCATTGTGCATTTTGTCGTCCATCCACATCATCCTGCTCTAATTGGTCCATCAACCATGGCATTTGATAATGATTGGCAAACTGCAGGACCATAGCGGTGTTCTGCAAGCAGAGGAATTCAAGGCTTGCTTGATCAGTCTGGGTTACGACGTGGAAAACGACAAGCAGGTATGAGTGTAGCAAAGGAAAGTGCCACTATCACTCAGCCACTAACTCGCACATCACCTGATGTCCTGCTTAATCTAATTTAATGGCTTTGTTGAATCTAATTTAAACTTCTCACTTTCTCTGTTTTCACTGCATTTTTCTCATCTTTTTTTGCATCATTAACCTTCTTTCTTCAATATTTTTACCATTACTAATTCTTTGCTGTCCCTTCAAACCCTTTTTCATGCTTACCTTGGCAATCTGTAGAAGCGCACAGGGATCATGGACAGTGACGATTTCCGTGCCCTACTTATTTCCACTGGAACCAGCCTGGTACTGCTTTCTCCTTTCTTTGCCTATTTTCTTCAGTTCCTGCTTGTGATTGTTGTACATGTAGTGCCTTATTGAATACCTTAATACAAATGTACATAAAAAAATATTGTTTACAGTTGTTTTTAAAAGAGGTTAGTCTCATACTGGAGTAAAAGCTGAGTATATAGAGATGATTTATAGTGTCTGTTAAATCTGCAGTAGGAGCAAAAGCCTGATCCCCCTCATCGGTCCGTCATGTCCTTGGCACATCACGTAATTATGCTCTGAATTGTGTGTGGACTGCCAGAAGCTCATAGAAGTTAAACCATTAAAAAGATTTTTAACTCTAAGGTGAACCAGTAGCAGCCACTCCATTGAGACCAACCCTTGGTGTTTTGCTCTATCCTCCTCACTAGAGGGAGCAGACATGCTGTAATTTAGATGGAGCAAGCAACACCAGCGTACAGGGAATTGGTCACTCGAGAGGTGGCATAGGAAATAAGGAAAACTTTACCAGATTGATCAATTTGGATAGTGTTGGATCAATCAAGTGGAAAAAACCCCAACAACAAGCATGTCAAGATGTAGGCCTAACATTGCAACAGTGGAGGGGGGACGGGCAGCAACCATCTGGTCCTGCAGCTCTGATCACAGCCTCTCTCACCCATAAAGGCCATCCAGAAGAAATGGAGATTCTCGAAAACTAGAGACAATTTTTCTTGTTACATTTGAATTTGAATTAATGTCTGCCAATGTCACAGATATCTAATGTCCTTCACCGCTCACCGTATTCTGACAAATGTGTTGCATAGGTGCTAGTTTCTTCACAATATTATCCAATTTACTGCTTATAACCACAGTCTGAATACTAGCCGCTCTGCTACCACCATTTCAATCTAGCCAGCATCTTAGTGGGGTTTTGAGTTGCACTGAACACTTTCACCAATTGCCCACCTAATCCTATCAGCAGACACCTTGTTATTTTGCAAATAAATAGATATCGATATCTTCAATATCCTCTAGGGTATCTTCCTAATAGAGAAGCACTCTAAATTACATGTGCAACTCACATGACCAACGATGAAAAGGTTGAGCGTACCCAATTGTTGCTTTGTTTTTGGCAACCACGTAGGTATTAGACTTAATCTATTCATCCATCCATCTTCATTCGCTTATCCGGGACCTGACCGCAGAGGCAACATTCTAAACAAGGATACCTAGACTTCCCTCACTAGACCTCCCTCGCTTTCTCCAGCTCTACCGGGGAGATACCGAGGAGTTCCCTGGCCAATCAGGAGACATGTACTCTCCATCGACTACTGGGTCTTCCTCGGTGCCTCCCCCTGGTAGGACATGCCTGAAACACCTTCCCACCAAATGGTCATTAGTTATAGTTACATTTTAGTTAAAATAAAATGTTGTTGTCATTGTAAGAAGTGTTGGAGACTTTTAAGTGGCTCATAGTTCAAGAACTCAAATGCTAGTTATATAACATTATCTCTGTGGTCAATAGGCTTTGTTTTCCAAAAGCGCACAAAAGGCTATTTGGAAGACTAAAGGATCTTGAAATATCCTGAAATATGAGCTCACTAAAGGATCTTGGTCAGCGGCTTTATTGTTGCATCTTTGTAAGCCCCTGGACCACTCCAGAAGAAAGACGAGTGATAATAACCAAAGGCTTATGGAAGTTTGGCAAGCTGAACTCATTTTGTACTGTACATGGCACAATGGAGACAATCAGGACACAGACCACAGGTCTCTTGTTCGTCCTTTACTTACTGCAAGTGATTGATGCTGAACTTCTCCCCATTTCACATATAGAAGTCCATTTGAGATAATTGTCAATTTCATCACTAGAAATTATTGTATTTAACAACTTATCCTAACTGTAGCGAAGTATGAGCGAGAACTCCAAACCCCTCCCATTTGGTTTGTCGCCATAGCACTACCAATCCAACGCAATCCACTTTATTTATATAGCACATTTACTAAATAAAAAAGTTTTCCAAGTGCTGCACAAACTTTCACCAGATCACTGTGAGAGCACACAAAAAATCAGTGAAACAAAAGCCACTTATGTCGAACCATGATAAAGTGAGGGATCACTTATTTACTATGAATCAAAAAGAAATCAAGAATTAGAATATTTCAAGGACAAATAAACCACTTGTGATTCAAACGAAACCCTTTACTGCTTAATCAAGCATGTGATTGTTACCTGGGATATGTTCCCCAAAACTATCACCCTGCCAACTGCGGTGACAAGTTCTGTTCAGGGGAAAACTGACATTTAGAGCACTGGTAATAATTGCTTTAAATAGACTTAAAGAAGCTACCCAGGACCAAATTGTATCTTTCGGAAATGCCACTCATGAGACATTGTTACCTTTAACTCCTCATGGAAAGCTTTGCTTTAGGTTGGGCTTGGTTAACCTCTAGCCTCTGTCTCTCAGGGTGATGCTGAATTTGCTCGTATCATGGGCATCGTTGATCCCAACAACAGCGGAGCAGTGACTTTCCAGGCCTTCATTGATTTTATGTCTCGGGAAACAACTGACACAGACACAGCAGATCAAGTCATTGCCTCATTTAAGATCCTGGCGGGGGATAAGGTAAGAATTGTCACTATCAGACTGTCTAAAGGCAGTCACATAAGTCAAATTAAAATTTGCTAGTTGATTCAGATAACTTTTCTGCAGAGGGATTTTAGCTAGCTTCGCAACTTCTGCTGTGAATGTTAATGCAGTGATGCTCTTTGCCCTTCAATGATGATCCAGAGCCAACAGTGACATGTCCAGCCACAACAGGCGCTAGACAATTGTTTTCATCTGACACTCTTTTATCTGACACATTTAAGCAAAAAAGAAAGTTTGTGTCTATGGTTATCTAATGACATACTTTCCTCTGTTTTGTTAATGTTTATTTGCTTTGCTGGAAAACTGTCTGTTCTGACACAGCCAAAATGAGCTGATCAATGTCCAAATTCTTTTCCTATCTTTCTTCTTCTTCTATTTTCTCCTTCCATGTCTTGCTGATGTTGATGTTCTTCTTTTTCTTCACTGTTTCTTGTTGCGAGGTCATCCTGACGATGTTTGTCGAGCGCCCCTCGGATGATCTTTAATATCACAACAGCACTTTCAAAACATGATCAAAAAAGCCAACTTTCATTGGTTGATCAAACTAAGATGACTTAGAAGGATTTTTTTATTGTTCTCACCTATCGCTCTGGCACACATATGTGCTCACTTCCATGCTATTTGTATGCGATTTGGCTTCATAAAAATAAACAAAATGTAATCCACTAGAGCAGTATTTAGCTTATTTTCACATAATCTCTGACGTTCACGATAGCATTAGCAAACCTGTCCAAGCATGACTCCTAGCAGGTCCAGTTGGCATCTATCTCGGTCAAGGACAAACTCTAATAACAAACAAAGCTCATGTTCATATTTCACCTTTCTTTACTATGTTTAGCTCTTGTCGTTCATGCTTTAATTAGCAAGTGTGTTGTTTTGCCTCAAAATTGGGCAGAGTTACAGAACAAGACAAACAAAAAAAAAAAACCCTCCCCCCTAAAATCGCGCTGCTATTTCTTATACACACTATTAATGTGTTTTATTACATTTTACACACATTTTTGAGGAAAAATGGCACATGTTTGTTTTTGGCAGAAATGTGGAGCAGTTGAGGAGTTGGTTGTGCTGTACCCAGAAGGTTTGATCCCCACCAGGTCTATCTTGTCGTTGTGACCCTGGGCAAGTCACTTCACCAGCATTGCCCTGTATTTGTGTGTGTGAATGGTGCGGTGAGTTTGGTGGTTGACAGGAGGCTGTAAGTGCAGCCACGTCCTGTCAGACTGCCCCAGGGCAGCTGAGGGCAACCAAGGTAGCTTATCACCACCAGAGTGTGAATGTGGAGTGAATGAATGTTCTGAAAATCGTAAAGCGTCTTTGACCTCTGGAAAAGGGCAATATAAATTGAAACAATTATTATTATGTAAACTAGCAAAATAAAACACTTCACCCCCTTTATTAATCCCTGGCTTCTTGTGATCCCCCAGTGATCAGTGTAAAGAAGAGCTGAAAAAAAGAAAATGTGTTTTCAGTCAAAGGATAGAAGGATGGCTTGTGGAACAAGGAAAAGAGCACAGATTATGCTTGAGCAATAACATACTGGACAGGGCAATTTGTTTTATTATTATTCCTTTCCATATTCCGCTTTCCTCCTCCTAAATCTCTTTCTTTGCTAAACTCTTTAAACTATCTTCAAATTATATAACAACTGTACAAACTCAACTGACTCTTTGAAAAACCCATATTTTGAATGGACCCTGAGACAGTCTGTAACATCTCGTTGCAAAATCATTGACCGTACGCAACATGAACAGAGCGTTTGTGATGTCAGCCATAGGGTTCTGGCAAAATCGAATTAAGCTCAAAAGGGGCAGAGCCAGTACGCAATGATGCATCCTCAAAAGCGTAGAGGCATCTGATTGGCCGAAGGTTTAATTTGTACATATGTTAAACAAACAAGTTGAAAAAAATAAGCGATCTGAATCAACTTTCTAATGGAGCTAGGAGTGCACACATGTATTTTTTCAGCCCCAAAGTTGACCAGCTTTCAGTTTTACCATTGGAGTGAATGTGAACTGCAGTTCCCCGAGCAGTCGCTAAAGGCTGACTCCAAAATAGAGCAAGTACTGTCACTTCCTGTCGAACTTCAAGCGGTAAAGGAGGAGGTTGCCCCATGGGTAAAATCTGAAGCGCTCCCCGAAGCAGTCATGTGGTACAGTCGGCCAGCAAAGCTTCAGATGTCGACACACGCTTTGAAGCCTCGGCACATCTCATAACATAACTACTTTGCTTACGAAAATGTTGTTTTTCTGTGTTTTGAGAAGGGAGTGTCAGATACAAACAGTATCTTTTATCTTTCTAAATGTTTCAAATCAGCACTTTGTGCAGTTGAATTAAGTTTAATCAGTTAAATCTCCTTGGTCCTCACATTCTTTTTGTTTTACCAGAACTACATCACAGCGGAAGAATTGAGGCGTGAGCTTCCTCCAGATCAGGCAGAATACTGCATCGCCCGAATGGCTCCCTACTCGGGTCCCGATGCAGTTCCTGGTGCTCTTGACTACATGTCCTTCTCCACCGCTCTTTATGGGGAGAGCGACCTTTAAATGTTGGATTCCTACGCACCGGAGCCACTCGTTCTCTCTCCCTCTTTCCTTCATCAGTGCTGATCTTCTCCAAGACAAGATGGACAGGTCTCTCCTACCATTGAGTTCTGAAAGAGATCAGTGCTCCAAAGGAAGAGGAGGAAATTTCTACGTGTTTTGGAAATGGGACTTAATATAGCGCATCTGAGAGGGAGAAGGAGAGGGGTTGAAGAATCATTATTGAGGGAGGTCAGTGTAAAATGTCAGTCTTGGAGAGCTTTAAGGAATAGTTTAGCCACATACGACAATTGTCATCTTTATCTCCTTTCTGCTTGTTCAGCATTTCTTTTGCTCAAAATAACTAAGGACAAAGTGTTGAAGAAAGCCGCCTTAAATTCCGTTGTTTGCGTGTCATACTATGGAAGGACATGGCAGTGATCCTTAGACTCTCTTCTAATATGTTCAATAGAAACTAGAAATCCATAGGCAACAACAGAGTCCATTAACAAGAAATGCATTGTCCTCTTTGAGGAAAATGTTCACTTTTCGTTGAAGATGCTGATTGGGTGTCAAGTGCATGGTGTTGGGGTGTAGCCACATCTCAGATCCTTTAACCTTTCTCACTCCAAATTTCACATGATTTTTCACCAGCAAGAACGAAATCAGTTTACAGATCTTATTAAAACCGAACTGGTTTGTGTAAAGATGGATACTTAAAGAATTGACTGTGGCTTTTGCCTCAATTTGTATCTCCCTGCTTCAGAGGAGAGGCCACAGTCAATGCTTTAAGTTTAATCGTCTTGTCTGAGATGAGTTGGAGGGTAATTGATTTGTTGTGTGGCTTGAAGTATTGTTTTATCTGACATAAAGTAATGTGTCACAAAATAGTAGATCAGCTCTTGATGAGTGATATTTGAGATATTTCTGATAAAAGCTGAGCTTTCACCTCTGCAGGGAACTGTAGGCATGAAGAATAAGGCTTAAAGAAAGCCTAAAGATTTTTCCTGCAGCCTTTCAATGACATATTCACTCAGTTACTGGAAAGACATCAAATTATATTTTACTCCAAACCTATTTCTGTCTTGCGGTCACTTGAACTAACTCAGTGTTTTCTGTTGCTTTACAGCGAAGGTACCTGCCTCAATGAAGGTGTTGGCAACTTTTGCATTTGAGATGTTCTTTTAAATTCTCTTATCAGTTACTGTTTTCTGTCTGCTCTGTATCTCCAAATCTGATGTTCCTGAAAGGGTTTCTGTTGTGAGGCAAAAAAGGAGACTACCCCCCCCCCCCCTCTCTCCCCTCTCTTCCTCCCCTCTCTTTCTCTCTTTTTCAAGCCCTCTATTTAGTTGACACGATTAAGTCTTTCTAGTGGGGCACAAGTACAGCTCTGGTGGTTACGGGGAGTGAGTGGGAGGGTTGAAGTCTTAATGAACATTCCATTTTGTCTTAATTATAATTAAAATAACTGTTTTTCACATCTATGCAATCATGTTTCTGAAGCCAAGCATGTTTAGTGAGGAATGGGACCGTTTATTTTTCAATCAGAGGTTATTGAGTCAAATGGAGAAGGAATTTGACATTCAAATGTAATGGAGGAAGGGAGGGAGGGACTGATTGTTTTCTGTACATTTAAACAGACTTGGACTAGATGCTGGCTCTAAAGTCCACTAAGATACATTTAAAAGAAAAGTTGGAATTCTGATCATTTGTTCTTTTTTTACTCTTTAATATAAAATGTTTTCTGCTGTTTTGGAAAATCTGCTTTCTGTCTTGAGAACAAACGTGAATTTCACATGCACAAGTACGGTTTCCTTATAAAATATTACCACTTTAATTGTTTGTCTGTGTTACTGCTTGTTTCAGATCACCAGAGGGCTACGTCATTTGCCATTTCGATAGTTTAATATTTTGTCTGACAGATGGGAAATTTGAGCACATAGTACAAATCTAGCTCTCCATGACTGCTTGAATCTTTGAAAAAGTAATAACATTTAGGCAAACAACCTGTTTTAACTAACAAAAATTGAATCAATGGGTGTGGCAAACTCCACAATGCTTAGAAAAGCATTAACGTGTCCCACATGTGGTGCTGATTATTATGGAAAATGTTGAAACCTTTTGAGTTTTTAATCAATACAATGAAATGTGACTGTTTTTCTTAAAGGGATACTGTGGTATGCCTTTTTGTGGCTTTTATAGTGGTTTATAAGAGTAGATTGAATAAAAAATTGAACCATGCACATATCCCAAACAAAAAACTGATTTTGTTTCTTATAACAACGTTGTTTAACAGGTGACAAGTTCAGACAAGTTTCATTGGAACATCACGGCCAGATATGAAAGGGCTGATTTCCTTCCCCTGAAGTGATTCATTATCCACTAAGTAATTCTGTTTCTTGTGATATCTGGAAACAAATGCACAGGAATCAAATGGAGTGGAAAATGGCCGAGTAACACAACTTGGACTTGTGTTCATAATTGTTGCCAAGTGTGCATGTGCACACACAAGTCATTTGTTGTGGTACAGGGGTACTATTCAGTGTTTGTATAAAAGCATCATAGTAACACAGGTTATATAAGTAAATTGTTAAAGTTAAAAGTAAATGGGATATGTAATATTCTGGAAGTACAATCAGTAGAAAAAAGTAATAGATTTTTAACTATAGTAGTTGAAAGTGTTTAAGAAATGTGCTTTGGAGATAATGTGCAGACAAAAGCATATAGTGGAAGTAGAGTGCAGCAACAGAAGAACATATTGCAATATTTAGAGGAAAAAATGGGAGTGTTAGGGTTTGAAATTAAAGGTTAAAGAGCTGAATGGCCTGAGGGAACAAGCTGTGTTTGTGTCGGGGGTCCTGGTGTTTGGAGTTGTGAAGCACCGGCCGGAGGGTGCTGAAAGAGATGGTTTCTTGGGTGGACAGCATCCCAAGTGATTTTAAGAGAACAATCTCATTCTGGAGCTGTACATATTTTTAAAGCCCTGGTAGGGGAGCTCCAATGATCTACTCAGCACTCTGAACTGTTTTCTGCAGTTTCCATATGTCTGATGCTGAGCTAAACCAAACAGTGATGGAGGTGCACAGAACAAACTTCATGAACGCTGAGAAGAACTGGGTCAGCAGCATCTGTAGGAGGTTGAACTTCTTCAGCTGGCACATGAAGCAGTAGAGTCAATTTGGGGTGTCCAGTAGGGGACCAGGTATGTCCTTGTCTGCAATAGAAACAAAATGTTTTTTGAAAAACAAAGAAAATAAATATTAAAACACAATATTCTAACAAAAAAAAAGAAAGTATGGACTTTAAAGAACCTACTGTGATGAGAAAATTTACATATATCTCACACAAGCTGTGTCTAGCACAGATTTAGATTCAGACCCAGCTGAAAGTGAAACATCTGTTCACAGTTCTATTTGAATTCCATCAACTGTTTTATGTCATTGTCGCAAGGAAGTTGCCAAAAAATAGCAGCTTCATACGAAGTTGAAAACTGCTCCTGAGCAAAGATGTGTATTAATGGAACTTTGGTCAAGACTACAAAAATTTTTCTTTTGTTGATCTTTTTGATTGTAATTAACATAAGAAAGAAACTATCACACAGTTCTGGCTTGGATGCAATTGCACACAGCTTGGAATCTGTGGCAGTGAGGACTAGAGCTGTAAGCATGTTTAAAACATTCAAAGTCAACTGGAAAAACAAAAATACAGTGTTTTAAATAAATACACGTAAAGCAGAAGCTAATGCAATCATTCGGGAAAAAGCAAATCAACATAGACAAGTGGGACGTAGACAACAAAGAGATGAGGTTAGAAGAATTAGATTAGGACACTGTGCACTCATTAAATATCTTAATTTAGTAGGAAAGTACCCAACAGGACTGTGTGAGGAGTGTCAGGTGGAGGAAAGATAGAACACACATATAAAAGTAATGAAAAGAATATAAATAACAAAAACGAAAAAAAAACTATTATAAAATGTCTTAAAGAAACAGGAATGCGTTGCAAAATATCAGTAAGGCAATATAGCGCCGATACACACTCCGGGGCGGAAGGGGGCGGTAATGCATCAACACGCTGGATGTCGACCAGCGTAAAATGACAAAAAAACATCATCACAAACAGGAAGAAGAACTGCTTTGAAACGCCCAAGCGTCGCGGGTTACCTGTTATTATTATCAGGAAGTCCTCTGTTGTTGTTGTTGAACTTTCCCAAGGCACACTTGAGAGAAGACGGAAAAATCTAGCTAGGAAGGAGGGAGACGGTGGACATGGCGGCTGAGATCCATTCGAGGCCTCAGAGCTCCAGGCCAGTGTTGTTGAACAAAATCGAAGGCCATAGCGACGCTGTGAACGCCGCTGTTCTCATCCCGAAGGAGGATGGCGTCATCACGATCAGCGAGGACAGGTAACTTTATGACCGTGGGACACGATCGCTTTTCAGCTACAACATTTAATTGGTGTTAATATACCGTTTTTTTATGACACCGGTTCGCTTCTTTGTTTAATTGATATTTCAGTTGCAATGTCAGTTTGTAATAAATTAAAAGATTGGAGCAGAGAAGAATCCAGCTGTAGTTCTTTTGATGTTTTGATTTATAACTTAAATCTTCAAAATGATGGTTTGCATTCAGAAAACCTACATGTATGTTTTTAACTGTAGTAAATGTTTTAGCGGTAGTAAAATGCTTGAAAAGAATATTATCAACGCATTCTCAAAATAAACAAACGAAGTTTGAGGTCCATCAGATCTAAAGGTCATTTAGTATAAATGACACATCCCAATCAAAATCCTAGGAATTGTACAGTTTATTGGCATGAAGAACGTTTTGAGTTAAGCTGACCAGTATTCCAAATTTTTACAAGCCGAATTAAAATCAGGTTTTGAGAGGAAATATGCAACTAATTTACTTGTTTTTTAATTGATGTGGTAGAAACGTACAACCCAGAGTAAAATAGGAAGAATCTTGTTCCACTTTTGACCTGTTACCTGCAACAGTGCAGGGATGTAGCATCTATGATAGAAAGCATGTTTTGTACTTTGCCAATGTTCCTGAGGTGAAAGAAGTCAGTCTTAGTTATATAGGCAATTTGGCATAATGCTTACTGTTATCACAAAGCACTTCTGGTTTGTAGTTTGAAATATGGGTGACTGTATTTTTTAATTTTACTCTATCTGCACACGCCTCATTTGTGATGAATGATCAAGGCAATATCCATGCTGACACCAATTTCCTTAATTAAAACAAAGAACTTAAAAGAAAACTTGGATTTTTTTTTTAATATTCTGCAAAAGCTTGATTTTTTTTCATGGTGTGGTTGACATTTGCATGGAGTTTCCCAGTTCCCAACTGTATGTTTTAAAGATCAGGAAAAATAACTTAAAACCCCAGTTTTAATTGTATAGGTGTAACCAAAGTGTGTTTAGTTGATTATCATGAATCAAGTCTTGTTATTTTTGTGTGTTAAAGGACAATTCGGGTATGGCTGAAGCGGGACAGTGGACAGTACTGGCCAAGCATCTATCACACGGTGTCCTGTGAGTAGAGCTGCGGATTCAGATTTTTTCAGAAATCAGAAAGAAGCTTATTGCCAAGTGTGCATGTGCATACTCACAAGAAATGTGTTGTGGTACAAAAAAATCATTAATATCAAAGCCGAATATTTTTGGAAGTAGTTTTTAGTTTGTTTTTAGTTTTAGCTATTTTAGGAGGATATCTGTGTGTGCAGGTCACTATTACTGTGCATAAGTATTAGGCAACTTAACAAAAACAAATATATACCCATTGCAATTATTTATTTTCACCAGTGAAACCAATATAACATCTCAACATTCACAAATATACATTTCTGACATTCAAAAACCAATCAGTGACCAACAGAGCCACCTTTCTTTGCAAGGACACTCAAAAGCGTGCCATCCATGGATTCTGTCAGTGTTTTGATCTGTTCGCTATCAACATTGCGTGCAGCAGCAACCACAGCCTCCCAGACACTGTTCAGAGAGGTGTACTGTTCCCTCCTTGTAAATCTCACATTTGATGATGGACCACAGGTTCTCTATGGGGTTCAGATCAGGTGAACAAGGAGGCCATGACATTAGTTTTTCTTCTTTTAGACCCTTTCTTGCCAGCCACGCTGTGTAGTACTTGGACGCGTGTGATGGAGCATTGTCCTGCATGAAAATCATGTTTTTCTAGAAGGATGCAGACTTCTTCCTGTACCACTGCTTGAAGAAGGTGTCTTCCAGAAACTGGCAGTAGGACTGGGAGTTGAGCTTGACTTCATCCTCAACACGAAAAGGCCCCACAAGCTAATCTTTGATGATACCAGCCCAAATCAGTACTCCACCTCCACCTTGCTGGCATCTGAGTCGGACAGGAGATTTCTGCCCTTTACTGATCCAGCCACGAGTCCATCCATCTGGCCCTCAACACACACTCTCATTGCATCAGTCCATAAAACCTTGGAAAAATCTGTCAAGTACAGAACACAAGAGGTATGCCCATAATGAGCAGTTAAGAGAGAACGCCTTAAGTAGAGAGTGTAATCAGCACTAACTATTTAGTGTCAATGACGGAACAAGCAACAGATGGGCACTATAGACTAGCTGAGACAGATGCAAAAAAACTACACAAAGACCAGATAAGCTTGACACAATGATTATTTTTAGTCAATTAAACTGGTTCCTTTTAGTAATCTAGTTTAAAACGATTAGTGAAGGAATCACTCAAACCAATACATTTTGTTGCTGTATTCTTTCTACAACACCGATGTCCTTACTAATAAACTAACTTTTTTACTATCTGTTTCATAACCTACAAAGAGAATGTCACTCCAAAGTCCTTAACCTTGAGCGTTAACATTTAAAAATGTATAGGGAACTTAATGTGTACATATAACGCTGTTAAATACATCAGTGGTTCTTAACCTTTTTCCTTGAGGCCCCCCCTTGTACATATACAGTTATACATAAATACGTGCATACATTAATTGTAATGTAATCCTTTTTTTTTTGTTGGCAAAGATCCCGGTGTGGATATTCTTTGCGAATGGGCATTAAAATCATACCTCCGTGATGAGTAGGATGATGTGTGTGCTCTGTGCCACCACACCACATAATTTGTCCCACAGTAATCGGCCTTCTAGCTACTCGAATTCCATTTTGTGACCAGCCATTGACTGGACATGTCTATCAATCATCGATCTGGTAAATCTGGACTGAACACCTTTTGGGGCTTCTTCTAGACTTTCGTCAGAGTCAGAATAACAAGCTAAGCAATCCAATCTGGGACATGCCTACTTAATGTTCTAAGTTCTGTGTAGTCTTCTTAAGGTACTTTTTTTTTTTTTTTTAAGGTCCAGTTTTGCTTTTTCATTCTGATGGAGGTGGCTCTTTAGTTGTTATTGTTGGTTGTTTTTGCTTTCCTGTGTTGGAAAAAATAAATTTGCCAAAGACTATCTTGTTGGGTCCTTTTCGTAAACCACCTGACATTGTTTGAGTCCTCAGTCACTCTTGTATAAAACATAATCAAAAACATGTAAAAACCTGATCTTATGTTTCTGGTGCTTTCTTCAATTGTACAATTGATTTATTTTGCCAATATCAGTGAAATCTTAGAATGTTAGATGGGTTCACCAGTAATTCTAATCATCCTTTTCTGTTAGAAATGCTTTCTTTATTCGTGTTTCTCTCTCACTCCTCAGCACAGTGCACCTGTATGTCGTATCATCATGAGAGCAAAAGGATTTTCATTGGTCAGGACAATGGGGCTGTCGTGGTGAGTGATGGTGATGATTTTCTCTTCACTCTGTTTCTTCTTTCCTTCTTTTGAGAGCGGCTGTCACCGCCTTTTTAAATTTGCTTCATTATGCATTCAGAATCCATCTACTACCAATACACCAAAAAGCTGAAGAGAATGAAATGTGGTCTAACAAACATTTACATGGTTAAATTGGAGCTGAACCTAAAACCATCTTTCAAAACATTTTAGATAATGTGGCAAAATGCAGATGTGTCTTTTCAACATCAGATCCAACTGACAGGTTTAATGCAAATAGTAAACCGATATGTGTTAAAAGAATGTAAACATCAATCACAGAACAAACTGCATGACTTATACCCAGTGATGGAACCTAACCATTGATTAAACATTTGTAGGATTTAGAGGAGAACAAGATGTCGGATAGGACTCACCTAATGAACACAAGCTTTTCTTCTCGGAGTCAGCATCTATGTGTGGATATATACAAAGACATATACAATTCTTATTTAAATCCAGCTTATGGTGGACTTTATGAACACTGAAGTGAAAGAACTGGACTAACTTGATATTGTGAATTTAACTTTGTTGTGACTGAGTTAAAATATTTTTGTTGCTATGAAATGGCCATTTTGCCATCAAGGCTAAAAAGAAGAAAAAAGAAACAAAAAATACATTTTTAACATTTTAAATCTCAAAATCATGACTTTAAATACTTCCTATTATTAAATCAAATGCTGCAATCTATTTTTTAATACTCCATGTGTCATGTAAATACTTGTTGCGTCAAGGCTACCCCTCCACCACCCCAACACTCAATCAGGGAAAGAAAATCCCATCTGTGGTGGAATTAGAAGGAGCTAGGCTAGTATCGGTATTTCTATAGAAATAAACACATTTTACTTCAGTTAATGTGTCTGCATAATTTCCATAAATTAGGTGCAAAATAAAGTTAATTCATTATACGATAACATCTTATTCAATTGAATGTTTCTAAAATGGTCTTTTAAAAATAAATTTCCAATTAGAAAACAAAGTTCTATAAATTTACTATAAACATTAAAATGATGTTCCCAAAAACAACTAAGCCAATTAAAGCATTTATTACTTCTTTCATTTTGTGATTATAACCTTTTTAACTTCTATAAATTATAGATGCAGTATATAGATTTAGTGTATTCTGAATTATTTTCAGTTGTAACCATTTTCACAGATCTTTTTTTTTATATTCAATTATGAATGTTACACAGCATTTTTGTAGAAGAAAGAAACATTAGGCCTAAAGAATGTGACCTATTATTTAAATAGGTGGGGCCAAACAATAAAACCTGAATGACACATGAAAAAATACAAATTTCAAATCTAAATCCTCACACATTTTATGAAGACCTGTTGAGAAAGTGCTATGAGAAATGGAATATAAGGAAATGCACTGGTTCAATTCTGTACTTTTTTTGCATTTTAAAATGAGCACTCTCGCCTAGACAAATCATATTAAATATTTCCATGTGGACAACTGCACTTTTCATTCGGCTCTCCGAATGCTATTTGACGTTGCATAGCTTTGTTGTTAGAAATCTGACAGAGTTGCAGAAAGGTAGTGAAATTCCATGCGCTATTTCAGTTCCTGAAGTCATTTTCCTTTTTGGACTGTTATGTGGTACTTGCAAATGAGAGACCGAGGTGTTCATACACCTGGTCAAACCCTCAACCTACCCATCTTGGAAGACACACAGTTAATGGTGTCCTAAAATGAAACTTTATTGTCTTATGAGGAGCTTTTTAATATCCATATCTATGACCACTATACACATATATGTAACGTAAATCGAATATCTGTTGTAACTAGACAACATGTTAAGTTTTTTTATCCTTTCAGTCAATACAGCAGTATGTGGCTATTTTTTTTTTACTTCAGCTAATTGATGCAAGTCCCAATAGAGCATTGCTATTATTTTAACAAGGGAAAATTTTAGCATGGCTTTGGCATTAGCATACAGGGTTAAAAATCCAATTTGTGAGCAAGTGACCATGAACAGTTTTTTTTTACAAGAGCTTGTTTACTTTTATTTTCAAGTACATGAAAGTGTCAACGCAATTTTATGAATCTTTATTTTCAGTCATAAAACTCCTCTAGAAACCAATAATCTTGCTATTTACAATTATTTAATAGCTGAAGACTGGCTCAGTTTTGTACTTTTTCAATGTCTTTTATTTGACGTTAAAGTTTAATTTGGAATTTGCACTCTGTCTTCAAAACACTGGAGGGCGCTGCTTGAAAAGATAAAGGCCTGACTGTGCAGGCTGGATGCTACTCATTTCACCACTGCTTCTTCTCTGTTTTTCATTTCTTCTTTTCCTTATTAATCTTTCATTACTATTTCATTCATTTTTTTTAAATCCATGACCGAACGAGGAATCTCCTGTTTACCCTATTTTATTACATACATGACTATTTGAAAAAGTAAACAGATGGATAGAGACCAGGCCAGTCTTTAAATATTAATAATAACAATAAAATACTACATTAAAAATTATGTAGTGTGCTTTATTCCCAATCTTCTGACTTAACAGATTTTCCAAGAAGAATGCAGCAGCCACAGACAAATCTAAAAGCCATCCAAAAGCAGGAACTAGATGATGACTCAGAGAAATACTGGCATATACCATAATACTATAAAAGTTCTGAAATGGTGTACACTCGAGACCAGGGCGACATAAGTTAAGGGAGTGCTGGTTGGACGAGTAGCTAACATTAACATGCCTGCAGTTTGAGTGACTAGGACCAACCCCAGTTTTAAACTCTCTTACACAGAACTTGACACTAATCTCAATGTCAAAATCTAGTTAAAGTTAGGCTGAAGCACTAAGCTAACTTTCTATGAACTTAAATAACTTACCAGTAGTGATTTGTTTGTGTACTGTATTTGAGCTGAAAACGGCAAACTTGCTAAAATACATCAGCTGTCCATGAGATCCCCAGAACAAGAGTCGATGCAGAAATCTCATCATAACGTTCCCTCAAACCATCACAAGTCTTCACCAGAGCAGCTCAGATTCTGCAGGTTCTGTTCGTTACCCCTCAAACCTCAGTTTGCGATAACATTAGCGACCACGTTTATCAAAAAACAGCACTGAGAGAAGTCTCACTGTCGACGGGCAAACAAAAAAACTCCTTCTATTAACAGGCATTATTTACTTTGGACTGTTTTATCAATTTGTCTATGTCAAAAGGATGTATTTTGGCTTTCACAAAACTCAGAAATTCTCTGGCCTACAAACCAAAATCTAGTTGGAACAGCACTCTTTCTTGATCTGATTTTCTTTTCTGTCTTTCACAGGAATTCCTCATCTCAGAAGATTTGAACAAAATGAACCATGTCAAAACATACCCAGGTATCATTATAGGAACTGAATGGAAGATAAATTATATGACTGATCCTTTGACAAATCAACAAATACAAGTGAAAGTTGATGTTGGTCATGTTTCCAATTATCAGTCGCTTGGCAAAACCAATCACTGTACACTTCTCCTGCACAAAAAAACTCCTCCACCAAACAAACTGCTGGTGTTTAAATGGAATGATGATTCAGAAATGAAGAATGCAATGCCTCTAAATAAAGTGTACTGTAACAATTTCTTACTCAGTAGACAGTTTGTGTACCTAATATTCACATAAACCCTGTAGAACAATTGGCCCTATTTTCCATGATCATGTTTAATATTTCATCGATAATTTTGCTAAATGTTATAGTTTTTCTGTAATCCTTTATTTTGTGAGACAAAGTTTTATGGAAAATGTGTTTATGAATGTTGTTGTTTTTTTTTTATTTACACAAACAAAGGCTGCCCATCACCAATGCTTTAAAGAGCCAGTATTATGACTCCTTGAAAATAATTGTTTGTGGTGTGGATAATAAAGCTACAAGTCTTGGTTCTCGTCAGTAATATAAAAATATGAATCCCTCACAAAAAACTGGATGACTTAAAACTCAAACTAAGACACCTTTTCTTGTGTTCCCGACATTTTCACATGCGCTTTGAAACTTTCTAAAAAAGGCTGATGATAAAGAATGGTTCCCACTTTATTTGGGTCAGCATCTTCATTATTATTTCTGAAGCACTAGACAACGTCAATTTAACAACCAGCCACTGCAGAGTGCATCCCGTAAAGAAGTACTTTTGTATGAATTAGTCTAAACAAATCATTTTGGAGTCATTGAAAAATCAGGTACATTAGGAAATACATGTATTTTATAACAAAATTTAAGTGTTTTTTTGACCTCACATTGATTTCATTCTGTTGTTTAAGACACCAAAACACAAAATAATACTTATTCTTTAACTTCAAACTAATCATTAATGCAATATTTTAAAAACATATTTTCAGCCTTTAGTTGTTCTTGATTGAGGGTTGTTTCAATAGTTTTTTAAAGTATTTTTTAGACAATTTTTATATTTTTTGCTTGATCAGCACACAGACCTGACTTTTGGACTCTAGTTAGTGGAATCTACCAGTTATTTACAAGTGTTTGTGTAAAAACATTAAGTGCCGAATGCTATGGACTTGAACATTTTTCAAAGTGTTTTAAGTTTTGCTGTTAGGTTTCTTCATACTGGGACCACTAAAGGATTCTGGGATATTGCTAAGAAAGCTGGATAATTTTCCGTTGAATTAACATGGGATCAAATTTATCAAACGGTAGCTGAATCTCTACTTTAACTACGGATGCCACTGTACACAAAGCTCAAGGTTCGATAAGTTCCTTGCTTTTTAACCATGGTTTCTGGTTCGGTTATGTTGGCTTAACAAATTAGTTGTTTTTAATAATTCTTTGTATAGATCACATGAACATATGAAAGTGGAGGGTTAAAAGAATTAATTTCAATGCATATCTTAAAATAGACACTTTAAATAAACAATAAAACAAACAATATAATACTGCAGTACAGTATTTCGTATGTACTAGTTCAACATAACTTATTTAGACAGTCTTTCATTATTTATTTATTTTGGTTATTGAACTTATTTATGTCATTCATTTCCCTAACTTGAAATGTTCCACTGAAAAAATGTGCAGTATTTGTTCAACCTTTTGCACTTACTCACAGTATGAATTTAGTTCATTTACCGTTGGTCTCGTAGGGTTCAACCGAAAATCTAAAGCTCTGCTGTAGCCTATGACTTGGCCTTTAACAGTTTGAGTTTAACCCTAATGAACCCATTTCCTCTGTCAAAGCTAATATTAGCATTCAAGTGTAATGTCCGCTTGAGTGGTTGATTCTTGATGCCCTCACAGGCCTTCTGAACCTGTATCTGTCTGCTTTTGTCTCTGTGTTTGTGCAGCTCATCAGAACCGTGTTTCAGCTCTTCTTTTCTCTCTGGAGAATCATTGGTTGATCAGCGCTGCTCATGATAAGTGTGTTTGTTGGATGAGCACACACTCCGGGGCTATGCTGGGGCGCCACAGCTTTGGCTCCTGGGCGTCCTGCATACAGTATCCTTCTGTCCATTGTTTAACTGAAGTATAGTCTGTTGGCTGGTGGATTTCAGTGAGGGGGGGTTACCAATAACTCAAATTAATTAATTGGGTCATATTATTCCAATAAGTTGTAGTAACTGAGCAAGAACTCACTAATCTTTAGAGAAGACTCTGTGCATTTAAGTTGACAACTTGCATGCAAAACACGAAAGGAGCGGTGTGTTTTTGCAAGAATATACTCTCTATGAGCTAATAAAACATTCTTTTGCAATATCTGCACTTCTTTGTTCATTGTTTGTTGTGGTTTAGCTTAAGGTAGCGTTGGTGTTATTAATGGGGTCTATCTGCAAGGAAAGCAACTGCAGTAATGAGAACAATGGAACAAATCTCATTGGTTTGAATTCACAGAGGAGATGAAAAGTGACCGACACACTGCTTTTATAGACTAGAGTTGTCATGTTTGGCGGTGTTTGTTGTTAGAGCTTAGAACATGCAATAGTCAGAGCTCTTGTGACCTCCTAAGGATTATTAACCTTTTGTTATTGCTCAGATGTATTTATTTTTTTCAATTTTTATTATTATTAGGGCTTAAGCACCGATAGCAATTTTACAATTATTTTTCTTCTCTTCCATCTGTGGTTGCAACTTTTGAGCAATTGAACATGCACAAAAATCGCAACATATTACAAAAGTGTTACCTACTGCATTTTAGCTGGTGTTGCGCAACTAGTTTGTGAATGTGAATGAATTTTGGTACACATTTATAAGATACCAAGATGGGCATTTGCTTCTGAAAACCCTGTTTTAAAATTCGACAGGTAGTGTCATTTTGCAAAAACCTCATACAATTGGCATTTTGCTTGTACCTAACTCTGCTTAAAGTTATTCAACACATTGATGATGATAAATTGTGAGTGAACTTTTACAATATCTCATAGTTTGATTCTAATTACAAACTTTAAAACAAATACTTAGCTTTTATGAACACTACAATAGAGCTTCTATTAACATTCTGCGTGTGCGGGGTTTTTTTTTCTTACCCCACTTACAACACAAAGTTTCATTCACAAGAGCACAGGTAGAAAAAACAACTCTGTCCATACAAGAATGGGTAAAAATTTACCTAAAACACTGTAATGAATTAGTCAGTCCACTAGAGTGAAGCTGATTGCTCAACCCTGACCAATGAGAAAGCTGTCACCAATAACTATGGAGCTCTGTTAGTAAATGCTGCTGCATCGTTAAGATCACTTAACGTCTCCAAACTCTGCCTATAACCAAAATAAATGTGGTTATGTGCTGGATCTATGTGTTTGTTATGGTGTTATCTGTAGCAAACTTCCAAAAAGTGAAACACTGGTTAAATGCGAACGCACAGCGTAACTGCAACAAAAATAAAGCATAATTACAAAATAATTGGATTAGAAAATAAGTGGACAGGGCAAGGGGTTTTACAAGAATGAGCTGAAAGAAATCTTATAGATCCAGTAGTACTATGTTGTTGTGGTTCTTTGACCCGCTGTAGATATGATAATGAGACCCAGCATGCTTTTGTGGGAGATTATTCTGGTCAGATCACTCTTCTCAAGCTGGAGGAGAACGCCTGCTCGATCATCACCACGTTGAAAGGACATGAAGGTTAGTACTTGCTTGTTTACTTCTTATAAAAGAGCATTTACATATTTACGAAGCACACATAAAAGGAAAATGTGTTTATTGCAAGTATCTTTTCTTTCTCAATGCCTTTCTTTCTCTTTAGGCAGTGTTGGCTCGTTATATTGGGATCCTGTTGAGCGCTGGCTGTTTTCTGGTTCCTCTGATAACAGTGTTATCATGTGGGATATTGGTGGCAGACAGGGCCGCACTTTACTGCTGCAGGGACATCAGTGAGATATTAACCACAGATGCACTCAATTTGAAGATTATTATAAATAAGCTTTGATTTCTTCACTATTATTGAGGTGGTGAATATGCACCATACATCTTTGCGTGCCTGGAAAAGATGTTTTGTTGACATAGCATACTTTTGGTAAAACTGGTGGGATCTTACAGATCCATCCCATTACCGGTCATAGTCAGGGTTAGATATATTTTTTAAACATATAAATGGATGCTCAGCTGAGTAAATGTATAGAAAATTCACATCATGGGACTGTCAGTCTATGTAAAATATAGACTAAAGATTCATCTTATTTGGGTGATATTATTTTGTTGTGAATTCAGATTTTGCTCACAGTTTTTTTTGCATGTTTTTGCTTTTATGCATGAAAGTCGATAGTCATCGTTTTAAATGCACATAATTTAATTGATAACAGCCCCTTCTTCTTTACATGTATTCATTCACTGATTGTGTGTGTTTTCTGTAAGTGAGAAGGTGCTGGCACTCCGGTATCTGCCCCTCACCCATCAGCTGGTGTCCTGCTCGGCTGATGGAGCAATGACCGTCTGGAACATGGGTGCAACACGACAAGAGGTGCTTCGATTACATCAAAACATAAGAAAACCTGACATATTTATTAAGTTTACTTGATTTATTTTTTATTTTTTGCATTTCAGTTCAACTTTTATGGTTGAACAATGGGATTAGTCCTAGTTAGACTGAGGCAAAGCAATGAATTTACCAAATTCAATTTACAAATTTTACCCATTGATCTGTTAATCACGTGAGTATCGTCTTCAACTTCTGCTTTTGTCCTCCCACACTTCACTTCTCACTCCCTCTTTGGTTTTTCAAACTCAACAAAAAAAGCTTAAATACATCAACAATAAAAAAAACGATTGTAATTGTTATAGCTAAAGTCATTATACAAATCTTTCACCTGCGAGAGGTTTGCTAAACGCCTCTATGAAACATCAAACTAAGAAAAATTATTACATCAATTTAAACGTGACATAAACACTCTTCTTGAGAGAATTGACTTAAAATGGATCTCTAAGCTTGTTAGCGCTTTCATATCTATTTGACCAAAAGCGTGAAAAATGAAGCAGATCTTGTGTTGGGCGTCCTGTTGGATTTAATCAGAGCTTTGTGGGGCACCTTCACTGATAGAGCCTTGCAACCCTGCGCTGTGTTTAGGGATTCTTCTATCGGTCCTGCTTTCTGATTGCTTTTATCTGGATGTCTTTCATGAAAAGCTTCCCTTTTAACAACACAATGACAGAGAATTAAATAGTTAAAGCATTTAGATTAGTATTTGTTAGTACAATATGAAAACTAAACATTTAAATATATGAAATCCTATCTGACCAAGTCCAGTCTTGTGTAAATGGGTGGTGGGAAAATTGGATTTTGGATTTAAAGGCATCTGGGAATGGTGAACGTAATATGATTGCACATCTTTCAGGGATAAACAATTAAATTTGCCTCAAGATACACAGGATATGATTCGATTCAAAAACTATTTATTTTCCTGTAGAACAATTTGTAGAAGATTCTTATAGAAGATTTATAAATATTCAAAAGAGCACATTCTCAAAAACAGGCTTTTTGGCAAATTTAATAGAAAAAAAACAGAACACAAATGAAACCTCATAATGGCAGGACAAAACAGGAACATGGACAAGTGTTTTCTAAGAAAAATATGAATGTTTAAAAGAAACTAAATTGTTGCATTGTAATCTGGTAAGTAATTGATCACAGCAACTTAATGCAGTTTGCTGTGCTACCAGTATACCTCAATGATTCTCTACACCAGAGGTGTCAAACTCATTTCAGCTCTGGCGGCATTGAGGAAAATCTATTTTCAGAGAAGCGTTTTGCACAATGTGAGAACAGAATGTCAACAGGGGCAGTTATGTTTTATTTGTTACATAAAGGAATTAATAAAGAAATTAATAAAGAAATGTGAAATGTGTTTTGGATTATATTTACAGACAATATCACTCTTCTTCTTTTTTTATATAAACAAACCTCACACACAAAGTTAGGTGCAGCTGCGCCACTCTGTGCCCTGAGTTTACTTGCAGTTTACAAGGGCCATCTGGTGTTTAGGAGATCTGTGCAACCATTTTTGATCCCAAGAGACTTCACGCAGCAAGATGAAGGGTGCAGAGAAGCTGCTGTTTAGATGTGTGGAGACCTTTCATCATCATAAAGCTTACTTAAAATCAGTATAAGAATTCTAATCTATTGTTTTGTCTCCGAGACAGTAGAATGATGACTGTCAACAATGGAGCTAAGCCAATCAGAGCTAGGAGGTGAAACTTTCCACTGTTCTCTTTGTCTTCGAATGCAGATAGGCCTTTCAGCTGGTGACATCATGTTTCATTATAAGTGAGAGTTATAAGGGGAAGAGACAAAGAAAGATGATGAGGTTTTAGCAGAAGGAGGGCAGTCAGACCTTATTCACAGAGATAAAGTCTATGAGGTGTGCTTTATGCTCTGCAAATTGACCAATCAACATGTCAAACCCAACATAATAAGAAAACATATAACCTCACATAAGTTGAACATAATGTTAAATCTCATGCATGTTTGTCACATGCAATGTAAAAAAGACATTAGACATTTGAGATGTTAGACGTCGCTGTCACATGTAGAAATGGCTGAGTCTGTGAGGGGGCATGGCGGCAAATGTAGCAAAAATTATGTAATTATTTGCATTGCTTGTAACCCCACCTCATAATTTGAAAAGGCTCCGTTGCGCCCATGAGTTTGTGTAACCCTTGAAGCCGCCAACCAGTTCCAAGTCTCGCGATGCCCGATCAACGAGTCCATAACCTGTTCATAGAGAAATTAATGGCTGACTCATAAAGATTCAAGAGGCTAATCAGGCATTTTTAACGTGGGTGTAATAATGTTAATGAACATGGTGTGATCACTTATGGTGCTTGTCTCAATTGAACCTTTTAAACGCATCATGAAAGTAACAGGATGCTACTGTATGAGTGACCTGAGCACATCTTAATAATGACTAGTAAAACACAAATAGGATTAAAAAAAATAACTATGGATGATTGATGCATTTTTTTTGTACTTTTTTTTGTTATTACTATGGGTTTGGTATCTCAATTAAAATTTTTCTTATTCAGCCATGTTTTTTATGTTTATAATGACAATGTCTGGCAAACAAAGAATCTCTCACAATTTTTAAGATATCTAATAATAATAAAGGCGCTTCAGTTTAGAATGATCTGTTTTATGTAATATCGGCGAGTGCACTAAGTAGTAACATTGAATGCCGCCTCACGTCGGCTTATGAATAATCAGTCCAGGAATCTTCAACCAAAACCAAGAGCGTGAATAATTGCTGTTGTCTAGATTCAGATAACCCCTGCGGCAGTCATGAAGGCCTCCTCCAGGGGACTTAGTTGATGACTGTATGCTTCTTTCAGGCTCCTCAGTGGTTGGACAGTGACTCTTGTCAGAATTGTGAGCAGCCGTTTTTCTGGAATATTAAGCAGATGTGGGATAGCAAGACCTTCGGACTGCGACAGGTACCGACCAACAAACTCTCATTGAAATCAGATTTATGTAGTCAACACAAATGCAAAATTGTTCACGATCAGGGTTTTTTTCATAGTATACTTCTACATAAAACAGCTTCCCAAAACAGTCAAGATTCTTAATTTAACTTAATTTAACATTGATAGAAGTTGATCCCTTGATCTGACCTGGTAATTAAACAGCGAATGGACTAAACCCATGTCAACTGCTGATCACAAGGACATTAGCGGGTATGACTTCAGCTGTAGGTTTCAGCAGAAAACAAAGGAAGTTCGGAGAGGAAAACAGCCAATCTCTCGTAGTGATATTTTGTTAATAAGTGAGTTTCAAACGTGCATAAGCACATTATGTGGTGGATCTGTAATTATTAGAATGAAACCTCAGGGCTGAGTAAGTGAGGTGTTATGTTTTGCATATTTAAGAAAGGAAAGTAGTCCCCCTTCAGAGTTTTAAAACTCTCTCTATCATTTCTTTTAACGTGGCTGTTACAATTTTATGAAACTTGTTACATGTGTTACCTTCAGAAGGTGAGGGGGTTCTGAATCCAATTCAGAATGCTTGCACTGGTGAATATAAACCATGCTTTGCTGTTTTGTTGACATTATCATTATATTATTTGAAAATGGAATCAATAAAATAGCTTCTCACAATACAGTATTAGGGTGTTTTTTTTTTCTTGTCTAGGCTTAAAAGGTGCCATTTGATTATAACGAGACTTTTCTGAAATTCCTGGCATCTTGAAGAGTCCTTTATTACTTTTTTTTGTCGAAGAAGTGCAAATTCGGGTGTCCGGATCAAACAAAGAGTGTATTCGTCAGAAATTGCGTCGATTTTGTGTCTGCCATGAGAGAAAATATGGAAAGGTCAATTTTGTTTGTGGGGGTCCATGGCCACGTAGTAAGTGATTTTTATTTTATTTATTTATTTTTTTTTTTACTTGTGCTATCCTTGAATACATTAATGTAATACACAATTATAACTCTTTAGCCGAGCGCAAACTATATGAATTTTATAATCCTATAAGGAAATCTGGTTTCAACACCCACAAAGACTTATTTTATCTTTCCTCAAATCATAAACATGCACATTCTTACAGGATTCAACAATCGTGAGGAACGCACACTGAAAGTTGCTACACGTTGTGCCAGACTCGCGTGTTGGCAAATAAAGATTGCGACCAGATTTTCTATAACAAAATAAATAATTAATAAAACAGTATGCCTACATTAGAAATCATAGTGTAAGAGTAAGCATGTCTGATTTACCTTAACACGTAGCCTTTTTCTCCGGTTTGTGGTTAATTCTGTGGACTCAAACTTCATGTCAGACTCTCAGGTGCTGTTATTTTCCGCATAGCCGTTTTCTGTCAATTATAATATTTTAAAACAGTAGCACATGTTTAAAGCGCTGCTCGTTGTGTTGTTTTTGCTGAATCCTGACTAACAGTAGAGTGCTGGTCAGTAGGAGCCTGCCAAAAGCATATCTGTGGGAAGGACTGGTGTAAACGGCGTGGTTTTCCAGGTCAAAAAATACAAGCTGATTCAACTGTTTTTTTGTTTGTTTTTTAATTATTAAAAAAAATTGCTTTTTAATAGTGCAGCGCTACTATGGATGGCTCAAATATTTATTCTAGTAAGTGCTATAACTAGAATATAATATGAGATCTTTTAAGCAAGTTTAGGAATTAAACTCTCGTCCATGGAATTTGTTGTTTCTTGTTCACAGCATCACTGCAGGAAATGTGGAAAAGCAATATGTGGGAAATGTAGCTCTAAGACTTCCACCTACCCCATCATGGGCTTTGAGTTCCAAGTCCGCATGTGTGATGACTGCTACAATGCAATCAAAGAAGAAGAGTGAGCCTACACCTTTATTCTCTTTTTTCAGCTCTTTGTACAAACATTATGTTGTTCTCTGACTTGGATAACTGACCTTACCAGTTCTTTAAAGTCAGTTGTTCACTGCTTGAGTGCTTCTTCTGTTTGTTGCAGTCGGGTTCCTCTGGCGTCATTCCATGAGGGCAAACACAACATCGCTCACATGGACATAGACCCAAGCCGAGGACTGATGGTCACCTGTGGCAGCGATCGAGTGGTTAAGGTAAGTGATCTTTCTCTTTCTCCTGTTAAAAAGTGTGTCCATGTTCATTTTAAAGATAAGCATGATATAATGGGGACTGCAGTGGAAAATGGTTGAAATACTTCTCAGGAGTGTTTAAAATAAAACTCAAACATCTATTAAAGATTGAATAAAGCAACCTCTTTTATCCCTGAGATCGGTGGGGTGTCCGTCCAAGCCTAGAGCCTCCTTCACCTTGAGTGTTGGTTCAGTCCTTTTCAAGATGAGTCCAGAGGGTGATACATACAACACATGAAATCATTTAAAATACCACATTAAAAGGAAGTCAAACTCTAATAAAATGTTTTGAAAGTGTTTTTTTCTCTGGTGGAATTACACAGATTCATTTTTGTTGCTTGTTTTTGTGAGATGTTTTATTCATCTGCACCTGTTTTGAACATTTATTTCACAGCATTTAGAATAAGCAGAATCTAGCACTGCTCCTTTTATGAATTTTTGTATAAATCCAGTATTTATTGTGCGTCTCCCCATGCCCTGGTCCTCCCTCAGCTTCGCCTCTGCCATGACCCCTTCAGGGCAGTCTTCTCCTGACTCGGCAAAACATCTGCACAGAGCACTGCTTATAACTGCGTTAATCCGGTGAATTAGATAAAAATACAGAGCAATTGACAACTGTACTTAAATCTAAAACCAGCTTTTGCATTTTTACAATCCATTGTGCTGTCAAATATAAGTGATTTTTTAACATTCAAGCAATTTGGGGAGATATGACGCATTTGCAACTATATTGATTGGTTTATGTGTGAAGGTATGTACCATGGCATGGCAGGGCGTTAACCCAATGTCGCAGGGCTATTGTGTCTTCCAGTCGGGTTAACAAAATGTACCTCTCCTGCCTATTTTACAGGGAGGAACATAATACAGTGGTACTTCAAGATACAAAAGCTACATGTTACGAAAAATCCAAGATACAAAAGGCACTCAATTATTATTTTGTTCGAAGATGCAAAAAATTTCCAAGTTATGAAAAACGCGCACACGAAATACATATTCAAGATTCATGCGGAAGACAACACTGGGTATCATGTGACAACATTCAACTCACTACAGTCCTGTTCTCCTATTAGTCAGTTCTATATGGGGTTATGTTGTAGCAATATTATTTGCAAGTGATTGACTCGATCAGCAAATGTGTATCATCAAGCTTTTGCAAATAATATTGTTCAGCCTGCTGCTGCTATGTGTTAAAGAGTAGCATCCTGCTCTTCTATTGGTCAGATTATACCCATGTATAGGGAGTGGTTTATGCAAATGCACAGTAAACCAACCAATAACCAATGTCTTTCGTGACTTCATCTCTTTCGTCTGCGCATGTGGCTTGAAAGGGATTTGTTTTAATTTCATCCTGCTCGCAGGAAGTGGATTATTTAGGTTCTTAAAGCTCTGAGAAAAACAAATGTTTTTCATGCAGCTGCTGCCTGAAAAACACATTCAACAATTTTGCCAGTTTTACAGGTTAAGCTGATAAGTGTGATTTTTATTCTCAGAGCAAGCGTTACATTGACATTTTTTATATTGCTTGGATAAATGGATTAACTTCTGTGAATATGTAATTTAGTTACGTTTCTGATGTAGCTGTCTAATAAACAATGTTAATAATTAATAAAGAAAGATGTTAACATTTCAGTGATTGATATAACATACAAAATTTACCAGTACCTCAATGTGTTTCTTCATATTAGATGTAGAATTTTTGAAGGCTGATCTAATATTTCAATTCGTCTGAGCAGGCAAAGTTTGCACTCCTGATGACACAGTTGCCCTTCTTTTCCTTCAGCTAAAAAAATCTCTTTCAGATTGAATGCTGAATTTCAGAATTTTTGATGACTCATGGTAGAGCTTCCTCGGCTCTCCTGCGTCCTTCTCCATGACTAAGCAAACCCTGGTGCTAGAGACAGGCGTTTTTGATTGGACGATGTAGTTGCCAATCATATAGATAAATATAAAAAAAATACGAAAGTAACGACGGCAAGTTGATAATTTACAAGAGACAGCTGTGACTTCTACGCCAGGATTGGCATCAGATGAGCACGATTATCATTAAATCATTACGCCGATATAAACATAATTATATCAACTGTGTATATATAAAGATTAAATGTAAATTATATTAGCATTCAAGGTGGAATGTAAACCATTGATGGTTTTATCTGAGTCAAATGTGTGATGTTCCATTCCTTAAGGCTAAATAACAAGAAGGCTATAGTTATGCTGCCATATTATTGTGTCCGGTAACCTACTAATACTGAACAACAGGATTTCTAGAGACTTCTATCTGCTGCCACAGATGTAAAAATGTAACATGGAAATTGTTTTAATAAATTTGGTCACACTCGAGATGCGCTCTGGCTGAGAGAAAGGGCTTTGGAGGTGCGTTAGTAAATGATGAACACTATTCAATTTAATGAGGATTAAGACCTGAAATCAAAATAATCACAATAATCACTTATTCACTGCATAGCCCTAATTGTGTATCTGCCAGAGTGGTTAAAGTTTAGATTGTGACACCTGATTGGTTTGTGCTGCTAATCATCTTATTGGCTGGTCTGCAGATTTGGGACATGACGCAGGTGTTGGGCATCAGAGCAGAATCTGGATTCTCTCACCGCTGATTGACTGTCTCTGAAAGCAGAGATCACACGATCGTCGCCTTGAAAACTCTATCAGCCGTGGAACTTCACCACCGGAGCCTCAGACAGACTGCTTTAAGAATTAATGTGAGTGAATGTGTTGTGTGTATCTATGATCATTTATGTGTGCGTCTTATCAGGAAGCTCCCTGATTTAGATTCGGCCAAATGTGGACTTGAGGTACTTTAAAAGCAGATCCGAGCACTTCCTGTCTGATGTTGGGGCTTTCTGCCATTCTGCTTGATTCTGCCATTTCTCTAGTTCATCTCTTTACTGGTGCAACTTCCACACAGGAAGTCATTCAGTAATAAATGTTCTTTAATAAATGTTGTGTTTCTCGGGTTTCCCCACTATTACAGCAACTGCGGCCCATGGGATGAAACCACCATTTGTCAAATTTCCCACAACATAGGATGACACATAATGACTAAAAAGATGACTACATAATTAAATGTGTTCTGTAAAATGAAGATAAGATATGGAAGGGATTCTATAGGCATTTTAGCTGTCCTGTTGTTCACTTTGCTTTTAAGCTTTTCTCATTCTCTCATCTAAGGTGCAAACAACATCTGGCATATGTTTCTTTGTGCTTGTCCTAAGCCTTAGTTTGAACAGAATGTTTGTCATTGCTTTGTTGTCAATCTCTAACCCTGATTTTCATCCCCACTTTGTTACAGACTGAGTGGTGTGTTTGAAAGAGACTTTTGTATTGTTATATGCTTGTTGTGATTTTACATTTTCATCACAATAAAAGTTGCACTTTTTGTACTTAAACCTCAGTGAGGATATTCCAGATGCAAAGATCACGATTTAAAATTACCTGGTCATGTTTCATATTGTATTATCCTCCCTGCGCTTGGGGTGAAAACGTTCTAATGCTGCATCTCTTTATTTTTTCTTTATTATTTATCAGTAGCCCTCATCTAAAAATCACAGCTGTATATTCAGGTAGATCTCTTCTGCTACTAAGTCTTAATGTTGCCCGCAAGCTTTGATGTGGACATTAAATGAGAGATTAAAATAAAAATCTATAAAACCTAAAAATTGTGTTTATTACTTATTTCCATGGCGTAAAGATGGCGCAATGGCGGAGTTGGTTGTCCTGTAACCAGAAGGTTCGTGGTTCGCTTCCCACTAGGGTCTTTCTGCTGTTGTGACCCTGACCAAGCCACATCAAATAAAATAATACATTGATTTTATTTGAAGGCGCCTTTCATGACACTCAAGGTCATCGTACATTACAAGCATTAAAATGAGTGAACATGAAGAGAATGAAGACAATAAATTAAAACAATAACACACATTAGCAGAGAGAAGGATTGAGCAGCCTTAATCAGGAAATGCCCACATTGCCCTGTATGGATATGTGTGACTGGTGGTGTGTGTTTGGTGGATGTGTGTGACTGGTGGGGTGTGTTTGGTGGATGAGTGTGACTGGAGGGGAGTGTTTGGTGGATGAGTGTGACTGGTGGGATGTGTTTGGTGGATGAGTGTGACTGGAGGGGTGTGTTTGGTGGCCGAGCGTGACTGGTGGGGTGTGTTTGGTGGACGTGAGTGACTGGTGGGGTGTGTTTGGTGGATGAGTGTGACTGGTGGGGTGTGTTTGGTGGATGAGTGTGACTGGTGGGGTGTGTTTGGTGGACGTGAGTGACTGGTGGGGTGTGTTTGGTGGATGAGTGTGACTGGTGGGGTGTGTTTGGTGGATGAGTGTGACTGGTGGGGTGTGTTTGGTGGACGTGAGTGACTGGTGGGGTGTGTTTGGTGGATGAGTGTGACTAGTGGGGTGTGTTTGGTGGATGAGTGTGACTGGTGGGTTGTGTTTGGTGGATGAGTGTGACTGGTGGGGTGTGTTTGGTGGATGAGTGTGACTGGTGGGGTGTGTTTGGTGGATGAGTGTGACTGGTGGGGTGTGTTTGGTGGATGAGTGTGATGGGGGTGTGTTTGGGGTGGATGAGTGTGACTGGTGGGGTGTGTTTGGTGGATGAGTGTGACTGGTGGGTTGTGTTTGGGGATGAGTGTGACTGGTGGGGTGTGTTTGGTGGACGTGAGTGACTGGTGGGGTGTGTGGTGGATGAGTGTGACTAGTGGGGTGTGTTTGGTGGATGAGTGTGACTGGTGGGTTGTGTTGGAGGATGAGTGTGACTGGTGGGGGTGTTTGGTGGATGAGTGGACTGGGGGGTGTGGGTGGATGAGTGTGACTGGGGGTGTGTGGTGGATGAGTGTGACTGGGGGGTGTGGGTGGACGTGAGTGACTGGTGGGGTGTGTGGGGATGGTGTGACTAGGGGGGTGGGTGGATGTGGTGACTGGGGTGTGTTTGGTGGATGAGTGTGACTGGTGGGGTGTGTTTGGTGGATGAGTGAGACTGGTGGGGTGTGTTTGGTGGATGAGTGTGACTGGTGGGGTGTGTTTGGTGGATGAGTGTGACTGGTGGGGTGTGTTTGATGAATATGAGTGACTGGTGGGGTGTGTTTGATGAATGTGAGTGACTGGTGGGGTGTGTTTGGTGGATGCGAGTGACTGGTGAGGTGTGTTTGGTGGATCTGTGTGACTGGTGAGGTGTGTTTGGTGGATTTGTGGTACTGGTGGGGTGTGTTTGGTGGATTTGTGTGACTGGTGGGGTGTGTTTGGTGGATTTTTGTGACTGGTGAGGTGTGTAAAATGGCAGCCACGTCCTGTCAGACTGCCCCAGGACAGCTGAGGACTATCCAGGTAGCTTATCACCACCAGAGTGTGAATGTTGAGTGAATATATAGTGCTCTGATAATTGTAAAGTGCTATATAAATTGAAGGCATTATTATTATTATTATTATTATTATTATTTAAGCTGTACTTCAGGTTTTAGATGAATCCAGCACAGCTCAGCGATGGTTATATGTACTTGTGGAAAATGAGAAATTAAACCCAAGTTACAAAAGGTATTCAAATATGTGTGCATGCACTCTCCATTCAAATGATGATTGTACTTATTGGATTCAAACTACACTTTTGGTACTATTCCATTGTTTGTAGAGTAGGTTCACAAGCAATGAGTACTTAGGATGCTGAATAGTCTTCGAGAAAAGTAAAGCGTGATTGTATCTGCGAACATTGAACAGCTTGATGATCTGGATGTTCATACTCCTTGAGGCTTGAGCTTCTAACAATTTAGAGTGGTGCCTCAAACTCATTTAAATATTCAGCACATTTTGAGTTGGTGTTGTCTGAGGCAGACAAATCACAGTAAAATAATCAATTGACTACTTGAATTTATTAACTAATTGATTTTGTTTTTTATGGCAAATAAGATTAAGTTAAACATTTTGATGAACAATATTTTCACAAAATATGTTTTAAAAAAACCTATTTTAGTTCTTTATACTATTATTTTCCAATTTATACTGTGCTTTAAAAGTCATGGAGGAGGAAGGACAAACAAATTCATTTAATGTTAAAGCTCCTTCCATATTTGTTTATTTAACTTTATTTTGTCTTGATCCAGTGCTCACATAAGAGAAAATACTTTTTTTTTTTACTGAGGTTTTTATCTTTAATTTTGTACACAAAATTTTAGTTTAATTAAAGGTGCAAAAGAAACATAAATTAGCTTAAACTTGTTTCTAAAACGTGACTTGAAGAGTTTAAAATAAAAATAGCTCTTAGGATGAGATTGCTATTTATTGAAGTTTTATTGTAATCATCAGTTTATGTGGAAACTGAAATCTGCGCAAGATTTCAATACATGACAATACTATACCAAAGGCACAGGCTCAAACATGAGTGACATTTGGCAGCCACTGTTGGTCTGATTTTGTTGTGAAGAGGATGTCCAGATCCAGGATATTTTTCCAAGTCAACTTAATATTTCAGAACATACAATTCAAGCTTTGTCATTTTTTTAATTATTATATCCATCCACATTAATTGTCTGTTTATTCATAATTAGTTTCTGTTTTACAGTTTAGGTGATCTATACGTCTATAGATCTATATCTATATGTGCAATAACACATGTGCAATAACTTATATGTGCAATATCTGCAATATCAATAATTCAACACCTGTCTGTAATTCGACTGTTGTCAGTTTTCTATATATTTTTATTCTATTGTATGTCTGTCTTTTATAGTACATCCTAGTTTTATAGTACTTTGTATTTATTTGTATTTTATTTTTTCTAAATTTCTTCTTTGTATTTGTATATTTATATTTTTAAATAAGCACTGGAAAAATAATTTCCTTCGGGATTAATAAAGAAATATCTTATCTTATCTTATCTATAAGTTACAAAACAGCTTAGTACCTGTTTTATGGTGTTCAATTAATCATTTAGACCTTTTTATTTTATATTGTCAGGTTAGGTTAAGAGAGTCGAATGGCCCTACAATCTAAGCTTTAAATATTTAGAGCTTGGTCAGAAGACTCCTTTGTCATCAGCTTTTTATCTGAAAATCTTTCAACATTTTTACATAAAAAAACTCGACAGTCAGTAATTGCAATCAATTGCATTTATTTTAATTATTAACTTTTTAATCAAACAATTAATAACACAATAGTCATCATCAAAGTAAAAAAAGTACTCAACTCATGTAGCTATATGTTTGTTTGTTTGTTCTCAAAGCAAAAGTATTTTCTCTGCTCAAAGTTCTGATCGTCGATTATCATCGGGCCCTGGAGATGGCAAGCTGCCGTCTCTCCCATTTCTACTCTTCATCTTCATCTCTTATACCCCTTATGACGCAATCTAAACTCAACAGTTCATTGGCTCTTGTTCTACATGCTCTCTTCATGTCCCGGACATGTACATTTCATGACTGCTCACTAGTACCTCTTTTGTCCAACAGACAGCGTCACAAATGTCAAGAGCTGACTTTTCACCTACTTATTTCACCTTTCCCCTACATCTCCTTTAGGAGGCAGAATGCAGCTCAAGAATACCTCTCTTGTATATCCAACACACCCTATTTAGTATTACACGACTTGTAATGTCTTTAAAATAAGCACAAGAATGTCAAAATGAAGGCAAATTGCAAATTCTTGAAGTTATACAACACACCAAAGAACATAGCAAATCTGTTGTCTGTATACACACCAAACAGAGCTCTCGGATCACTGGATCTAAATATTCTAGTTAGAACTACCATGAGTACTTTCTAAATTGGGAGAGTTTGCTTTTGGTTACTCTGCAACCAGCAGCTGGAGTCAGCTTCCAGGGGAGATTAGAGGAGCGAAACCGTTAATAACATTTACATCTAGACTAATAATACACTTATTAACATTGTATGTTTACTGACTGAGTGCTGCTGTCCAAACTGCACAGAGCGTTTGAATTTCTATTTTGTTTAATTTTCAGAATTTCAATGCTTTGAATATTGTAACCCTTGTTTTTTTTTAATCTCTGTGTTATTTTGGATCTGTTTTATTTTTTATCTCGGTTTTATTTTTCTATAAAGCACTTGGAATTGTCAATTTGTAAAAAAAATTGCTGTTTAAATAAAATTGCTTTGCTATCAAAGAAATTCACTTCAACACACAAGCACCTTCACACAAGCCTCTCTGCACGGCGTCCCTGTCCCAACTCCTCCTCCTTTGCCGTCTTTGCACTTACTCTTTTTGTTTATTACTGAATCAGAAAATAAAACGTGTATAAGCATTGCTTGCAGAATAATGAGTTAACTGTGATCATTTTTTAGAAAAACACTTGGGACTGATATCTTTCGGTTGAGTAATATCAGATAATTAACTCTCAGACATTTATTAACTTCACAATGATTATATCTTGTTTACAGCCAACATTCGTTTTAGAGAATACAGAGAAGTGTCCTTTATGCAAACTTCTAGTAACTTCATATGACACACAGTTGGTTGTTGTGTAACTGGTTGGTTGGTGGTTCGATGCCAGCCTGGATCATTCTGCCATTGTGTCTGTCTGTCTCTATCTATCTACCTCTCTATCCATCTTATCTGTATCTATCTCCAGCTCCATCCTCTATCTCTATCCATCTTTCTCTCTCTTTACACAAACTAAGCAGGACAAACATCAGTGATGATTTTCCCAGAAGAAAATAATAGTAATTTAAAGAGCAACAGAAAATAAAATGGTTGAATTCAACTGAATTAATCGCAGTAAAAATTGCAGTAACCTGGATAGACAAAAAAACTAAACAAAAAACAAAGTTAAAATACTGTCATCTGTTCAGACAGTTCATCTGCATTACCATGTATAAACTGAAGCAAAGAAGAGACAATATAAGATAAAGTAAATCAAATCCCAAATAATCTTGATGAATTTAAAAAAGACGATTAATAAGTTTAATTTCAATACCAGCTGAAATAGGAATTAAAGAGAATGAGAAAGTAGACACAACAGCCAAATAAGCAGTAAAAATGAAAAAGTTACACACAAAAACAAGCCAAAAAAGAACTAAATAAAATTGAAGAAAAGTGGCAATAGCAATGGGATGAAAGTAAGACAGAAAGAAACTTTTTAAAAAAATATTCAATACAAAAAGAAGACAGAAATAACAAGATCAAGAATAGGGCATGCTTAAATTATCACCAACATAAAAACAAGAAAGTGTGAAAGATGAATGCTTAGTACAGATTATAACTCAATGTAATGCATGTGATGACAGATAGTATCAGCATGTGCTGATAGAAGTTAAATCTTAACCGAATACACAATCCTTAAAGGACACAAGAACATGCAACCGTTCAATCAATCCTAAAAAAATAATAAAAACATATACATGTGAATGTGTACATTTATATGTTAATGTGTATAAATATATACGTTTATAGAAATATATGCGTGTATATTTGGCAATTAAAACAGTTTCCTTTATTCATATGTTCTCCAAACTACTAACCAGATGGTGGCGGTAATGTACTAAAACGTTAGGTTTGCAATCTGCTAATAAACGTCACGCAAAGAAGAAGCTGCCTCTTATCGCCATTCCTTGTACTTTTGTCTCACGAGGCCTTTTTGTTTTTTTTTAGCTACATGGCCGTGTTTATATAAGGAAAACAACATTAAATGGTGTAGCGACTTAACCATGGATATGGAAACAGTGAGCGCATTTAACGGGGAGGTAAGAATGTCCGCGTTTTCAAACAGCTAACGTTAGCATTTAGCAGTAACGTTAGCTAAATTCATCCATTGCAATATAAAGATGGTTTTGTTTTTGGGAAACATTTTTATAATGACAATGTACTGAAACCCAGTTGGGTCTCACCATAACTAATTATGCATGTCAGCGTGTTGCGATTAACGTACGTTAAGTTAACGTTACCCACAAGCTTTCAGCGTCAACTTGTAAAGTTTTACGTGTTGTTACTAGGTAATTTTAAAGTCTGCACCCAAAATTGGATTACAACTAAATTATTAACGTTAAAAAATAATTTAAAACTTAGTTCATTTGAAGTGAATGTGTATAAACGCATTGAATGTGTACAAAAAGTATTTTACAAAAACAGCACATAATTGTCAGCACCCTTGCAAGCCTGCTGTTTCTCAGCCACGCCTCAACCGGGATCTGAGAGCTCATTTATCTTAAGGCCGCTTCACGTCTAACCGAATATTGGGTGCGAAGTTACACACGTGAACCATAGAGTGTATATGAAGCATTAGTTCTACTTCTGCGTCAGCTCTCTGCATATGCAAACCATCATTCATATGCAAACAAAGCATTTGTAGTTGTAGTATAATTCAGTTTTTTAGCGCTCTGGTATGCAAAGACAAGCTAATTGCGCTTCAGATCTCCGGGGAAGGGGCCTTACGAACTTTCTTTGCTTGATTGGCATGTGTTGGACCAATAATTTGGGAGAAAATAATAATAATAAAAAAAAAAAAAAAACACTAAGATACACAGTGTCCGTATTACCGTGAGTGCTTACGGTTCTCCGGACATGAGGACATTTCAACTCACAAAATGGTGAAAATGTTAAATATTTGTCAATAAAATTCAATTTGAAAAGTCAATGCTTAAACTTTAATTAATAATGCGTAACTTTTACGTTGAACTGAAGTTTTTGACTGAATTTTAAAATGAAATAAGTATACTTAAAATTGACATTTTGTGGACTCAGGTTTTCCCCACCCCTGACAATCTTGACAAAAAATCTTCCCCACCCCAGCAGCCGCTTTGAGGTGGGCACTCTCTGTAAATTGACTTGGGTATCTCACGAATGGCTCATGAAATAGCAGTCTGATGGTTGTGAATGAAAGGTATCTGTAACCAATTACAGTAAAGTAATTGTGTACTTACACTTACAGTACATTGTCCATACACCGGCAGTCTACGTTACCATAAATCATTTCAATATCATCTTCTACTGCTGTGGAAGCATTGTGTCTAAACGGATCAATATCACAGCGTGGAGTCAGGACAATTCCAACGTGGTTCTAACTAGCTAAAACTCAGCACAGGTGACAAAGGAAGGTTTTTTACTTCATCACCAAAGTTTTATTTCATAATCCAGCATTTCACATGAAGCGCAAGCCCAAAAAGAGACTACTGCTGCACTTTGCCCAATCACAGAGCTTGTGGTCTCTGTAGCTCTGTGATTCCTTGACGCGAAGTTACAATGTTTGAGAGGCGCACGTCAAGCTTCGGAGAAGTGACAGCCCGAGATCTGCGTCAGTACACAGGTGGAGTGATGTTAAATATTTGTCAATAAAATTCAATTTGAAAAGTCAATGCTTAAACTTTAATTAATAATGCGTAACTTTTACGTTGAACTGAAGTTTTTGACTGAATTTTAAAATGAAATAAGTATACTTAAAATTGACATTTTGTGGACTCAGGTTTTCCCCACCCCTGACAATCTTGACAAAAAATCTTCCCCACCCCAGCAGCCGCTTTGAGGTGGGCACTCTCTGTAAATTGACTTGGGTATCTCACGAATGGCTCATGAAATAGCAGTCTGATGGTTGTGAATGAAAGGTATCTGTAACCAATTACAGTAAAGTAATTGTGTACTTACACTTACAGTACATTGTCCATACACCGGCAGTCTACGTTACCATAAATCATTTCAATATCATCTTCTACTGCTGTGGAAGCATTGTGTCTAAACGGATCAATATCACAGCGTGGAGTCAGGACAATTCCAACGTGGTTCTAACTAGCTAAAACTCAGCACAGGTGACAAAGGAAGGTTTTTTACTTCATCACCAAAGTTTTATTTCATAATCCAGCATTTCACATGAAGCGCAAGCCCAAAAAGAGACTACTGCTGCACTTTGCCCAATCACAGAGCTTGTGGTCTCTGTAGCTCTGTGATTCCTTGACGCGAAGTTACAATGTTTGAGAGACGCACGTCAAGCTTCGGAGAAGTGACAGCCCGAGATCTGCGTCAGTACACAGGTGGAGTGAAATTGAGAGGTAATGGCACTTTTTACTGTTTGATGGCACCAGGGAGGAACAAAAAGTCTCTGACCACAGGGGGGCGATTCAGAGTTAAAGGGCTACTGATGCACGCGGCTTGCCGGAAAACAAACAATAGATAGCCTTTGTAATGGTCCAGAAAGCAAATTAATTTACCAAAACGTAAACCTTTGTGTTCAGTGATATGTAAGGCATTTCAGTGTCTTACATTTCAACATGAAACTTGTTGAGTTGCTTTTTTTATAATTAGAAAATAATCTATTTAAATAACACTACTAGTATTTATGATGAGACAATTATATTGAATCAACAGGACCATCAATTGTCTTACAACAAGATGAGACCCATCTGATTATAGATAGTGAAATATTTTCATTGCTGACATTCTATCACATAAAATTTGAGATGACTATCAAACACATTCAATATTTTAAAACTTTCCATGTCTGGAATACATGTTGAATTTTAATAGTAGTAAAAGGACATTGTTTTATTTATTTATAACAGAACAGCAACAATAAAGTACAATTCTATGTAAACAAATATATGTAAACTATATTATTAATGTACATTTATTTTAACAGAGATGTTGTAGAAAGAAATATTAAAATAATGAGTTCAACAATGAGTAATTTTTTTTAAATAAAAAGTGTCTTAAAGAATTCCTGGGTTGTTTTTCTTACCTGGCTCCTCTTCTACGCTACTGCATCTAGGAAGCTCGTCAATAGAGTGAGAGAATGAGAGAAGAGCACCCTCAAGTACATGTCTCACATGTTAGCAAAAGATCTACAACCATTGGCAGAGCGTGAAACTTCGCCTGGCATCAGACCATGGTGAAAAGGCAGCGGCAAACCTTTTTTTACTTTCCGCCGATGATCAGTGCAGGTTCGTTCGCGTCATTTGACTGGTAATGAAAAGCGAATTGTTGACCACGTGAAATTTCGGCCCAATGTGCCCTTATCTTTTAGCTCAAAAATATCGATCTAATAAAAAAAAAAATCAGGGGTGTAAACATGTTTTTTTTTTCAGCTCCAAAGTGGATGAAAGTAAATGAAAGTGACCAGTGTGTCAGATATTGAGTGACCCATTCACTGAATTTGTGCTCTGCATGTAACCTATCCCAGTGTATACACACACACACACACACACACACACAGCAGTGAACAAACACAATGTGAACACACACCCGGAGCAGTGGGCAGCCATGGCTGCAGCGCCCGGGGAGCGGTCGGGGCGTGCTTTGCTCAAGGACTCCACAGCTGTGGTTGTTGAAGATGAGAGAGCAAGTGTTTCATCACTCACACCAACTTCAACTCTGGGGTTTGAATCGGCGAGGGCGACCTTCTGATCACAAATCAATCTCCTTATCCACCAGACCACAACTGCTCAGACAACAATTATGTCCATTGCGTTCGTGAAAATATATTGAGCGCAAGCAGAGGAAATGGCAAAGGGAGCACCGGCAACCCCAAAAAACATTACTGTATTTAAAGGCCAACAGTTACATTCTATTGACACCACAAGCAGGCACATTCTTTCCATTTCTCTTGCAGGCTTTCCTATAAAACTCATTGAGAGTTCAAATTCTACACTCTTTTACAGCATAGGAAAACTTTAAGAATGTTTGTGGTCCTATAAAAAACATATTAAAACAAAAAATAGATTTACCTTTTTTTTTCAATTTTCAAACATTTTTGAAAAACCTCCAGGGAGCAACTAGGGCAGCGCTAAAGAGCCGCATACAGCTCCATAGCCGCGGGTTGCCGACCTCTAACCTACTGCATAGTTGACGGTGACAGCACATAAACACATACATTACAAAAACAATCCGTTGCAACATTTCTGAACGTAAAACAACACTCAAATGTGGCACAAACACACAACGGCCGAGCAATGCCCCTTTTTGTTCAGCAATAGCGCTACTCACAATGCACCGGGGCACAGTCCCTAACTCAACTACATTCAACAGTACACTGAGCTGGACGAGGTCACGTTAAGGGAGTTATTCCCATTTCCGGTATAAACACACCCCTCTATACACATTAAAACCAACGCAGAGGTGATTCAAAGACCCGACATCTGGCTGTGTGTCTGAGGCATTCAGTTTAATTAAACATCTCACTGTAGCGGGTTTAATAACAAAGTGATTAATTTTTTGTCTCTTCTCACCCTCGTGTTACATCGTTTAAATGCTAGCCTACATCATGCAGAAAATGTTTTCACATGCCAAATAGTTCAAGAGTATAAATGACTAGAATGCTATTCGAAATCTATCTCGCTACTGTGTTGAATGCTTTGAGTGACATGAAATCAAACCGCATTGTGACTGTTCAGATGTGTTGCAGATGCTGCGACAAGCCTGAAAAATCTTTAGAGAAAATGAAATAAAAGGCACATTCGTTCAGTGAAAATATGTCTTTGATGTCACAGTTTTGATTAATATTATTATTTTGCGAAATAATCGCACATTAAAATTGAACTAAATGTGCAAAGTCCTAAATTACTGGTAAATGAATGAAACTGAAAGGTCTTAATATAAAGATGTTTAAAACCATTTGAACAACAGCCTGGTGTATTGCAGTGGACGATTTATCTGACTACACTGTTGCAAATGTAAAAAAAAAACTGCTATAAACTTAATGGTTCAGCAAAAGATGCACTTAATTGAGGAATTAAAAAAAAATTCTGCCATCTGTTTCCCCTGTAGATGGTGTCTATGATGGACATGTCTCCACCAATCTCTCGTGCCAAAATGATGTCTGTAACCAAAGCAGGAATCAAAGCGATCAGGGTAAACAAAATATGGTGGCTGTCTTACCTGTAAACAGAACATTACATCTTTGTTTCTTAGTATATAAAAATGTTCCACAGATTATTATTCGTGGAATTTCAACAAAGTATGTTTTAGGCAGCTTTTGATATTTTTATTAAAATAGTCTGAATCATTCACTGATTCAGATTCAGAGGACACTGAGTATTGTTTTCCATCCTGCATCATAAACACTAGAGTTTCTAAAGCAAATAAAACAGTAAAACACAGCAATAATAAAGATTAATAGGTTGACCACCTTTTGGTATTCTGTGTCTTACAATAATCAGCAATGTCAGACCAAAGAATATTTGTAAACATTGAGTGCCACAGGATGTTCTTATTACTCATATTCATCAAGAATTGTATTTAAATGTATTTTGCTTTTACTTTTTCAGCTTTATAAACATGTTGTTCAAATTGTAGAGAAGTTCATCAAGCGGGTATGTCCTGTCAAGCATTCACAGATATTCTTGTAGTAATTGTTTCAGTCATGAGAGAATCTGTTAGTAATGTGGCTGCTCTTTTTTTCAATCAGTGTAAACCAGATTTAAAGGTTGCTGGTCTCTATGTTGTTGACTCAATAATCCGTCAATCCCGCCATCAGTTTGGACCCGACAAGGATGTCTTTGGTCCCAGATTCCTAAGGAACTTCACAGTAACATTTCAGAACCTTTACCAGTGTCCAGAAGATGACAAGGTACAGATAAAATCCAAAGTTGACCAAAGGAGTTTTGGCATACTGACTGCTCACTTGTAGTTTTTATCTGTGTATGTGTTTAACTACAGGAGAAGATTCTTAAAGTGTTGAATCTCTGGCAGAAGAATGACATGTTTTGCATGGAAGTAATTCAACCGCTGTTGGAAATGGCAACAGGTCCCTTGCTGCCTTTCTTAGAGAATGGACTTTCCATCACAGGTAAACGCATGAAAATTTGGTTATATCAATGTATTGTGCTATTCTGAATTCTCATGCACATTATGCAAAATCAACTTTCAGGGGTTTCTAACTAAGGGATGCATCAATACCACATTTATGTAATTAGAGTACTTTCATCTAAATACATGCCAATAACTAGAATCAGAATGATCACTTAAGTAAATTTTCACTTTTATTTAAATGTTTTTTGTCACTGTTTTTATTACTTGAAACCAAGTCTTTTCATCAACAAAGTAGGGAGGCACTGATACCACTATTGGGTATTGGCTCTAGTTCTCGCACTCATCAAAGTCCTCCGTTATCAGCCTATTTGACAGCGGGAAATCAATTAGGCGAGAACCTGATTCAAGCTTGAGTCTGACTTTTTTAAGGATTTTTACATGAGGCATATTTTGCCTCAATCTTTTTTGGATTTTTTTTCCTAACTAATTATTTCAGTCCTAATTCTAACACAAAAATGACAACAACAACAGAACTTAGAGATTTAGTATTTTAACGACTCCTGTTTAAAATGAAACTAGATGCAAGATTGCATTGAGGCAAAGCACGCTCCCAGGGCTGCAGCAACATTAGTTCGTTATCAAACATGATTAAACTAATTCTCGTTGTTCAGGAGGGTCAAACGGCAGATTTAGGCAGAGGCTGGAGGCAGGTACCTGTGATTTCATAGCACTAGCCAAGTGTCCTTAAAAAAAAAAAAAATCAACCAATGGGCCATAATTAATGTCTCATACCCACGGCCGATATTTTTTTTTGGTTTGTTTAACACACACAGCAATGACACCGCCGACTTGTGTACAAGTTTTCAAGTACCACAGTCTACCACTGGTCTAAGTGTAATCAAAGCCAAATCTGAATGTTGTTTACTCTGTGGCATTCCGCTTGTATAATATACAAGCCAGTTTTCTCTACACACCTTTCTTGTACATGCTCTGTCAATCATAGCTAATCCTACATCCTCTACCATAAACGTTTCTGAATCAGAGAAAGATTCTCTTTCAGATGATAAGCCATCTTTCAATTCATCTATCATCAGTTTAACTTTTTTATTTTGGCATCATTTGCCCAGGGATATGTGCTTTGGCAAAAAGCAAATGTTGTGCTTTCATATTTATGGTCAAAATGTTTTTTGACTTGAGCCACATTTTGGAGTAGTGATGTTCCCCTTTTTGTAGATTTTTGGCATTTTTTTGTGCATTTTTTATGTAAATATGGATTTTGACTCTGTGGGCAGCAGTACATGTCTGCCATCTTGTGTTGGGTTGACTTTATCTCCCAAAATTATTTTCAAACTGTCAGCAAATGGGAGAGTTGAACTTGCAGTTAGTGCTAGCTGTTTATCTTTAACAAAACAGTGAAATTAGCAGTATGTAGTAGCCTAAAAGCTAAAAATATATCTAGGCTCTCCATTTTGAACTCAAGTGTTATCGCATAATTCAAATGAAACTACGTAGTCCATCATTGAAGCCCTGCTCTCTTTTGAGATCCGGTCAAACTCTGTTAGCCGCATACTGTTTATTTCTTTTTTTTTTTTTTTTCTTTTTTTTTTAAACATGGACTTTAAATTCTATTCTGAATGTCAATGGCAGTCAGTGTAGAGGCCTGGTTTTATATACTCTGACTCTGGTTCTGTTATTACTCTTGTGTGACTGGTGAAGCTCAGATCAGAATCCAGAATCACCTCAAGGTTTTTCACCTAATGTTTAGTTGTAATGCCCTCAGAGGTCAGGTGAAAGCTCACCTTGAGAACCTCAGCTTTGTTCCCAAAAACAATGACTTCAATTTTCTCTTTATTTAATTGAAGAACGTTTGTGTCCGCTCAGTTTTTAATCTTAAGGAATTTACAGAGAGAATTTACGGGCCTGAAGTCATTTGGAGAAAGGGCTAAGTCAATCTGAGTGTCATCAGCATAACTGTGATGGACAACCTAGTATCTTCTAATTATTTGACCGGTGGTAGCATGTACAGGCTGAACAAAAGGGGTGCAAGAATTGAGCCTTAGGGGAGTCCACATGAAACTGGTAGCCAGTTTGACATGTCATCACCTATACTTGCATAGAAGCCTCTCCATTTTAAGTATCATCTGAACCATTTCAGGTTCCATTGTCCCTGAGCGACCAACACAGTTCTTAAGCCTATTAAGGAGAATTATGTGATCAAAGATGTCGAAAGCAGCACTCAGGTCAAGAAGAACCAGCACCAGTCATCTTTGCTGAATCTGTAAAGCAGAGCTGACTTTTCAGTGATGAGCTCGGAAACCAGATTGAAAACTATCTAATTGCTCATTTAAGCTCAAGAATTGGTTTAGCTGACCTAGTATAACTTTTTCGATAATTTATCCAATAAAAGGGAGTTTTGAAATCGGCCTATAATTGCTCAGTATGGTGGTGTCAAGGTTTCTCTTTTTCAGGAGTAGTTTTACTACCGCAGTCTTTAGAGCCTTTGGAAAGGTACCTGAAAGAACAGAGGCATTAATATAAATGATTAATTGGTCCATACAGTTTTCCATCAAAAGCGAAGAGTATATGAATTTTATTTAAAATGCTTGTCTAAGTTTATGTTTTTGATAATATTTAAACTTCCAGCTTAAAAAACAGTAGGATTTCATGTCAAAATGCTTTTTTTCTTTGCATTAATTTGCCTTAAGGATCTCCAGTTGAACCAATGGAAGTGGCAGTTGAGGTTCCAATTCCTGTTCAACAGCAAGTACCAGTTCCAGCAGTTCCAGAGCCAGCCCAAGTTGTTACCACAGCAACAACCATTCCAAACATTCAGTCCCAGATGCCCCTGTCTGCGTTCACTCAGCTCCTACAGGGCACAGGGAGCATAGAGGTAACTGACATGCAGTAAGAAAATCTGCTCAGACTTTATATACATGCATTTAGACTTGTACTGTCAATCGATTAAAAAATTACCTAATTAATTGCATGGTTTTCCAAAACTTAATTGTGATTCTTTTAAAATGTTGTACATGGGTATTTGGAATTGAATATGTAAGAGTTATTCAACTTGTTTTTTAAGTTTTAAAATAGAATATTGTTTGCTTAACTATTGTATATCTCGTTTATGCCATATGTAACTTATAACTCGTATATGGGCTGCAATAAATGAGTGGACTTGTCCGTACTACATCTTGCTATGCCTGTGGAAAAAAGTAGTGCTGAAATTTGATGTTGCGAGTAAATGTCAATGGACGAGCGAATCAGCAGGCTTTAGAAGAGGCACGTGACGACATGACTAAACAGACGGTTTTTAGTCGCACTCCTCAGCATGTCACGTGAGCGGCCCTATCATATGATGACGGCATTTAAATTTATAATGATGGAATTTTGAAGTGATAATTAACAATTTTATCGATTTACTTGCAGCTCTAATCTAGAGATATTGTTGCTCGGAAATGAAAAACTGTTCAGATTAACCAGACTGTTCAGAAGAACTGTTACATTTCTGCACTTCTTTAATCACTCACTGCGTGATGTACAAAACTTTGTTTATCTAGTTATTGCATCTAAAAACAGAAGAATCCTTCCCTGTTTCATGACTCAGAGCTACCACTCTGCTTTTTATTTACTTTATAGTGTGAAGAACGGTTTAAGCAGTTCTTAAGGGGGATGTTTTTTTTCTCACCAAAGTTATTGAATGATAATAGGTATAGCCATAATAATAAATATCTAATGAACTATTTATTTTCAACTTGACATGCACTTGAAACCATGTAATAATTATTATGAAATTTGTATATACTGGCAAAGAGCTTGAGTTGCTACATCAACTTTACTTTTCTTTGGTTGAGAACTAGGGTTGGGTATCGTTTGGGTTTTTCTCTGAAACTGCCAAAACGGTGCCTAAACTGATACTTTACAAATGCCACACTTTACACAGCCAATGGTGGATGACTCAAGAATAGAATTGAAAAAATATATATATAATTTTTAAAATTAAAAAAATATTATAACAAGTTTAAAGTATATGAATATATAAGTAAATAGAAAACGCAACAAAAACAAAACAAATTAACCACTTCAAATTGTTTGACCATTTGTTGGCATGAATGCAAGATTGGCATTTTGCAGTTAACATTACATTAGCTTAATACTAAGTTGTGGAAAGGCTGGTACTGTCATCATCATAATCAGTGGACTTGGGATCGGTATGGTAGAGGTTGGGTCAGGGCTGGGCGATACTGCTGAAATCTGGATTGATCTGATTCCAAGTAATTACAGGCACAATATCACTGATATTAATACTGATACCAATTTTGATACCTAAAAAAAATCACTAACGTTAATCATTTAAAAATGCATATAAACAGAAATAATTCATTTATATGAATACTAAAATACATGGTATTATTTGCTTTCAGAGATTATTGTTAATGGTTAATTTGATTAATAAATACCAAATTTTAATGGTTCAGTTATTACATTACATTTAGGTAATTCTGCATAATATGTATTGTCATAATCTGTCAGTTTACTCTAGGGTTGCACATCTTTCAGGGATACATGATTCAATTTGCAATTATAACACTGGTTATAATTCAATTAAAAAAATATATATTTTTGTTATATACCATATAGATTCAACAGTCATTTAGTTAATTGTTAGAAGAATTAATATTCATTAAATATTATACAAAATAAGCCCTTTCTGTGACCATTTCCATGTAATGTTTTCTTCTTATAAATATGCCAAAGACTATTAAAAACCTCGGAGTGGCAGGATAAAACAACGATCTTAACATTGGTATATGGTTTATGAAGAAAAAACCTAAATTGCCGTTTTGTGCTGCCAGTGTAGGTCAATGATCCTCTGCGTAGTTTGATAATAGCATGGCTATTGTCGACCTATTCTTCCTTCTTGTAAAACCCCAAAACTGTCCAAACTTTGGGTATTTGATTGCCAGAAGTCTTGAAAGTCTTCCTTGGCGAATTACCACCATTGCTCTTGGATACACTGATTTCCGCTGGCTGTTTTCCATGCTCTCAGTGATGCGTGCGGGTGTGTCTAATATGTGATTCCGCTAACCCAAATGCATGTCGCGTGATGCAAGATCAACGACTTAAAGGTTGATTGTGTAACAATGTTGTTCAATTGTATTTTTTTTCTTCAGATACAGAAACTGCTTCAGCTGACTGGAGGCGCTGAACATGCTCAGTCCACAGCCCCACTCACAGAGAAAAGGCCGTCCTTAGCCAAGGTAGAGCATTTTGGTAGCTCAGTGGTAGCTTTACAACACATTTTTCTCCATTTAGATATTTTAATTTCATTTTTCAGTTAAACATTTAAAAATTATAGATTTAATAGTTTAGAGTTAGAATAGTTTTAATTATGATTTCCAATTTTGTATGTGAAGTGGATTATGTAGATTTTGAAAACTATTACACAGAGCATTTTTAAATGCATCTGATGACTCAGTAATTGACATTTTATCCATGGAACCAGACTTTGCTGGATCGTTTTGATTATGATGATGAACCGGAACCCATGGATGAAAAGCCTGAACCTGCTGTCCCAGCTCCTATTCCTGCTGCCTCCATTACCATGTAAGGACACAAGCCCATGTTTGCAATTCACATGTGCTAAATAGTCTCGTTTTGGCTTAATCTAAATCAGTTTTTTTAATTTTCAGAAATTTGCCTCCAGAATTACAACAGGCATTGCAAGCACATCTCCTTAGTGAAATTGCCAATCAGGTATGTATTTATTTTTTATATTTTTGAAGATAGTCATGATACAAAGATACCTTTTCATTCCCATGTCTCAAGGGACAATAATGTGTTGTATGCCATCACGCGTTTTTTTTAAAAACGCACACGCAAATCACATAATAGAAATTGAACAGCAAAAACCATGGAAAAAATAACAATTATATTACATATGGCCAATGGAAAGAGAAATGTCCATTTTGGAAAAGATATTTTCATACACCTTTGTGAGCAACTTTACTCTGTGATGAGTAGGTTTGGTGTGGTTTTTTAACACCGGTGCCAAACTGATGCTTTTAAAACGATATCAGTGCCAAAACTGTCAGTAATTTAAAACTGATGCCTTTTAAAATAAGGCAGTGACTTTCCTTTTAAATACAGATTAATTAGTAAATACCAAATGTACATGGTTAAATTTTATTGTTAATCAACTTTGATTAGAGCTCCTGAATACTTAAATTGTAATTGATGTATACCTGAATATTCACTGCCTCTGAAAAGACTCTGAGTCACTGCTGATAACACGGGTGCTCTGTCAATACAGATCTCCTCCTCACTCCGTTTCTTTTGAAGCTGAGGGAAAACAACTTAATGTGTTTTTGTGCACTACTGTTTAATAACCCCAAACAGTGCTTGTCTGTGACATCTTTAGTTTGGATTCGGAACCAGAGCGCTTGTGCGTGCGCATGCTTGGCACGGTTGTGACGTGGTTGGAAGACGCTGCTCAAAAGCAACACAGGAGGAGGGGTTATTTGTGTTTATTAAGACCAGACGAGGCCAAGAGACTGAGGAAACTAAATATAGATATCGGTGGGCTAGTATTGATTTATTCTAAAATCGTCATCAGTATTGATGTTATGGATTGATCAGCCCACCCCTAATCCACACCGATTGTTGCCACTTGTTGTCCGCAAGCTGTTGAGCATTGTGCATCTCTTTGCTTCACTTATCTGCTGTTGATTTAATAAAAGGAGATGATAGCTAGACGGAAAGGAGGATTTGCTCATTCATTGGACAACGGTTGATTTTACAATGAATGGTGATGTTTTTGGACACAGTCTTTAAGGTTCAGTTTTATGGTGAAAATATTAAAATAAAGACAACAATCTGAAGTTATTTTTTGTGTTTGTTAAATTATATTTATTCAATGCGACACATCAGCTGAAATGAGTTCAGAGAATTTTAATTCTAAATAAAAAGTTACATTTATTTATAAAAAAATCAATGGTTTAATTAAACCCAAGCTAACGGCATAGCACCTGCTGTTGTGTGCTGTGAGAGCAAGTGTAACATTTGTTCCTGCATTCGAGGCTTATCGGAGGCTCTTATCTGCTGTTCATTTGTTAAAAGAGGCACTCACTCATTCGTTGTACTGTCTCCATCTGTTGGATATTGGACTGACTAATTGAATGAAGATGATCGGCACTTCGCCCAAGTAAGGCACCAAAATTCACGTTCTGGTTCAGCCTAGTCTATTGGCACTGAGTTTCGGAACCCAGCCCTAGTAATGAGCATAAATAAATCATAGCTGCATTTGAATTACTTCCTGAAGGTGGCTACCACTCAGGAAATGACTCCTGATATTGAAGCAATCTTAGTTAAATGGCTACATAAGACAAACTGATATAGTTCTATGATATGATACACTGAAGTTACCTTAAATTGTTGAATAAAGAAGTTAAATTCTAAATGAAAATTGACATTTATATAAAAAAAAAAAATCGATGGTATAATTAAAGCGAACTAATATTATACCATAACACTACCTGAGAAACCTCAAATTGTCTTTTCAAAATATTATAAATAATCTATTCCCCCCCAAAAAACTATACAAGGCTGTCCTTTCAAAAGTAAGGAAATCAAGGTTGGTTATAGAGCTTTACTTGTATTCATCATTTTTTTTTTTGCATTTTTTATTTTTTTTATTTTTGTTGTTGTGTTTGTGTGTAGGTGACACTTTGATTCTAAATGACATAAATAATGGCATAATTAATTCTGTCTTAATCAGACAATAACTCTCTGTTCGACTGTTATGTCATATTTTCCATGGTGAATATGCTTACATGGTCATTTCTGGTGGGGTTTGTTTTAAGTCTGTTTCTATTTAAGTACACCAAATGATGTTGCACTTAATTGAATGAAGCCAACTGGGGTTTTCTTGATAGACTCGGGGTCAGATGCTGGCACAAGCTCAAGTTCCCTCAGTGGAGCAGGTGCCACTGCAGGCTCATTTGGCTGCTCCGGTGGTTGCCTCGATGGTTCCAGCTCCTCTGTCAGAGGGCATGCAGATGTCTGAAGGCTGCATCGAAGAACCCATTGCAACACAGCAGCCAGAGGTACAGATCGTGATCTCTTAAGAAGTTCACACATACAATGATCTCAAATGTTTCCTTTTCATCCATTTGTAGGTTTGAAGACATTTTTAAAATGTTAAATTTCAGTATAACAGGGCCAGATAGAAATTGAGATTCTTCTGAATTTTGTCAGGTTGTTCTTTTGGAATTAAAAGGTTCTGTGAACATTTTTTTTTCCTTAAACTTTTTCCTTGATGACTTGTTTTTTTTTTCCAACAATTCAATTCCTTTTTTGTGCCACTCAAATGCTGTTGAGACGCTATTAAATGAGTTTTTTTTTTTCACTTAAATGCCACTTCAAAACCGTAAGTGCCAGCCTACATTAATATCTACAGGGGGACATCTATATTCTTCTGTGTTTAGAATCTGTTATTTTTATATCAAATAGGCTTGCTCCTAGTTTAGTTTTTGCCAGATGAAATGCAGAACTTTAAAGCTTAAAGGCGCCATATGATAACGTGAATTTTCTGACACTCCTTGGCATGTTAAAGTGCTGTCCCCTCATCAAAAATATGCCTCAAGTGATGGTCAGATTAGTTTACGCATGTTTGAGAATACCTTTATTCCTTTTTTTGTGAGCTGAAAACAGCTCGTTTTCCTTAACACCGCCCTTTTTCCTTATCCCCGCCCAAGCCCCACCCACTTGCCAATCATAACAAAAGCTAGTACAGCCCCTCTCTATGACAGGCCGTTTGGCCTGGAAGTGTGAGAGCAGCAGACCAGGGCTGGAAAAAAAAACAATGCCAGAGAAGTGCGTTTTGTGATGCCTGGAGTCTAAAGTTTTGTTAGGATTACCAAAGAATGTTTTCTCTTATTCAAAGAAATGGCTCTTTTTTTTTTTTTTTTTTTTTTTTTTTTTTTTTTTTTTTTTGTCTCCCCATCAGATAAAGCTTGGAAAGATCATTTTTATTTGTGAGCAGCACTTCACATTCACCTGGTTCATCAACAAAGAACAGTTTGATAAAGCTGACAGCGCTAGTATAGAGGGCTCAAATATTTATTCTAAGTGCTATAACAAGGGCATAATATGGGACCTTTTATAAAAACAATTCTGAATGAAGATACAACTAGAGCTGGGCTGTATGACCAAAAGGTATTTCACAGGTGTAACAGTATCATTGTTTTTGGTGATATTTTTTAAATGCAAGAGGTGTTGTCTGAAGTGCCTAATATTTTAGAGAATAAACACTGGAGTAAAATTACTTGAATTGAGCAGACTAGTATTAACCCAGGTTCAAGGTTCCCTCTAAGCTGCACGCATGTGCATTTGAGAACCAATCTCATGACATGCTTGGTAAAAATCTAGTCTGATAGACTTTTTTTATGGACTCTTGAATCTGACGCGTACTTGATAGTTGATCTCGATCTAGCTCGACTATGCATCTACCTGCTTCAATTAAAACATTGATGAACGACTTGTTCAGGAAAGGGTTAATTTTTTAACTCCTGATGCCATGTCAGATTTCGTTGGCTTAGTAAAATGAAGTTTTATAGCCTCATACAGGTTGATGGACTAATTCCAGACACCATAAACAGGCAAGTTCTTATGTGTGTGTTTTTTTTCTAAACCCCTAAAAACCCATGGTAACACAAAACTAGTCAAGTTTTCTAGAAATGTCTTTTGTTTTAATTTTTTTTTTAGAACTTATTCATTTTCATTATTGAAAATGGGGATCCAAACTTGTAAATCGAAGTTTCCCTTCCCCAGAAACAAGACATGGTAATCTAAGTATTCAGTCCAAGAGCAAGATTTTTTTTTTACTTATAAATGGAGAAAAAAAAATCACTTAATTGAATGTGATCGAGGTAATAATTTCTTTAAATGTAAACCATGTTACTTTGAAAGGTGGGATGCTGTTGAGATGTTGCACAGAGATCTAAGGGGTCTCTGAGAGTTTGTGTGTTTGCGCAGGCGTTTGAAAAATAGAGGGAAATTTTTCCGGATTTACATGATCTTAAAATGCTGCTGTTTACAAAGAGCTAACCGTGATGCTTCAGTGTCCCCTGTAATTACGAAGTAAAAACTTCTTCATTCACTGGACTTTGTCACGCAATAATGATATTGTTTAAAATTCGACCAGGTAATATTCAAGTATTTCAAATAAGTTGAAGCCCTCTTTCTCAACACTGTTAAATGGGTGTTAATATCGTTTGCTTTTCTGGCAGTCTGCTTTGCATGCGTATCTAAGAGACGTCTGAGTCACATTTTGCTGTGCCAGCATTAACCTGCAGAAGTGGAAAAGCACGATCTTTGTTTTATATTTCACAACATTTTTGTGTCAGAGGTTAAGGGATTAAACAGATTGCTTGTGTTGCCACCTGCAGCTACAACTTTAGCATGACGACAATTACAAATGATAGTGTCAGCTTTTTTTTAAGCCAAAGTATTTCCACTCAATCGACATCGCTCCTGTTTTTGGGAATAATTATTATTATTTCACTAAATTATTCCCTCTGCAACATTTTCTGTGATCAAAGTTCTGCTGCATGGTGTGTAATTGACTTTTTGTATGTGCACACCGGTAATGCGGTGTTAATAAAAAAAAAAGCGCCGATATTCGGTAAGAAACTGCCCAGGGCTAGATATATTCTTTAACAACTCTTGAGTTTAATTTAACATTGTTGCACTCATTGGATTTACCCCATGTTTTTAGGTTTCAACTGAGCCTCGGCATCCTGGGCATGATGTGAAGGATAGAAAACACAAGAGAAGATCAAGGTATGTTCACAGAAATCTTCATTAGTAATGAAAACGAGGCAGCATTAGTGTTACATAAACCTGACAAATATCTTGTTAAGTATTGACGATGTTTAGGTCTAAATTGATCAAAGCCTAATCCTGATGCATTTAATTATTGTTTTCTGTCCACCCCAATACAAACTTTCTTTATAAATTAAAAATGTCTTTTTTTTGTGGAATTGCAGAATCATTTAAATCTCTTTCTGTTTGAAAATGTATTATTAAACCTGTAACTCGTCATTTGTGAAAATAATCTCAATTAGAGTAATCATTTAGCTGATCCACTGTATTTTTTTAGATTATTTTTTATTAGAACATGAATTTTTTTACTACATATCTTTTGGGAACGTAACAGTTCACAGACAAAGTTTTAAAACAATAATATATAAATGAGCCTAGAACTGTCAAAATAATATAAAGCTTTGTAAGAGAAAATTAATTAATTTGCACAATATTCGTATCCGTCTTGCAAGTCTGTTTGTTTTCTTCTTACTTACACAGCAATGTGTAAGGGTGGGTGTTAATATGTTTACAATATATATTTTTATTTCTTTGAGTGTAAATTACACAAGACATTTGGATCTTATTCTTCAGGTCCCCTCGCAAACCGTCTCAATCACGCTCACGGCGGTCACAATCCAGGTCTCGTTCACGTCGTGATCAACCGAGGCATCATCGCACAAGGTCACGGTCCAGAGACCGACGAAGACGCTCCCCACGGCCCCGCTCTGAGGAGAGGAGAGATAAAGATAAAGAGCGAGAACGCAGACAGAAAGGATTTCCCTCATTCAAGAAGGAGACCCTCAGTGGTGAGAATTTTTCCAACTTTATTTTTCTTTTAGTAGTATTCTAGTATATCAAGAGCTAACTATTAATCTTATTTTTAGATCCACTCTAAAAACTTATCATTATCCTTTTCATCTTAGTTTATTTTTATTTATTTATTTATATTTTAACCATGCATTAGCAAGAGAAAGTAATTTTTAGTCAGACAAAGTGCTCTGGTCGTCATCAAACTCCCAACAATAGAAAACAAAGCCTGCTTAAAATAATAACACTTTCTAGCTGTGGTTGTCCTGTGAAGATGACTGCAAGAGCATACATAATGTAGAATGATTAGCCGATGCTCTAGAATTCTTCTTAACCTTGTTAAAGAGCCACAGAAATCTCTGGCACATGCTTACCTTTTGTTTGCACATCTACAATAAAGAAAACATTAAACAAGAATGGAGTATGCAGGAGGACATCATGTGGAAAGCCATTGCTGTCCAAAAATATTATTGTTGCAAGTTTGAATTTAGCTAAGAAGCACCTGGTTGTTCCACAGCTTTGCTGGCAAAATATTCTGTGGACAAATTAAACTAAAAAAGACAAAGCACACCATCAAAACCTCATCCTGCTCTGTAAAACATGGTTGGGGGATCATGATGGTTTGGAAAACCAGGAAACATTTGGTTGAAGTAATTGCTGCTAAAGGAGTGTCAACCTGTTAAGTACAAAGGTTCACATATTTTTTTTCCACCCAGCACTGGGAATGTTCGCATGTTATTTTTAATAAATACATGAAAACGTGTACTTTTTTGTGTATTCTTATATCTAACATATCTCAACATATATAATGAAATCTGCCAAAGGCATTCAGAATATGTTTGATACCCAAAACAAGTTTTAGATGTACCTAAAACAAGTACTTTTCATTCATTTCAAGAAAAAGTAAATTGTATAAAGGTATAATTGTATATATTTGATGTTTTTGTGGGAAATGACCAAAACATATGTTACTAACAGCTGTGAGACTCCCCTCATCCTCAAAATTCAGAAACAAAAAGTAATTTTGGTCTTAAAACGCTTTTTATAATGACTTGTTTGCTGAGGGTGGAGCTTGGGAATGAGTTTTTGAGGCTATCGGTGCTGAAGGAAGCTATTTGTGTTTTAATTTGTTAATGAGAGCATGATGACATGCAAAGTTAATTTACATAAAGTTAGAACAGATCTTGCTTTTTTATTCTGTGAATCTTAATGAATATACCGTTAATTTAAGTGTTTTTGATTATATCCATACCCTGTTGAGAACATTGCATATCAAATGTAAAGTATCTACCTTTTTACATGCTGATTTTTTTAACAAGGTAACATTATCAATTGCATTTACATTTTTATGGACAAACTTATTTTATTTTGTGTGTTCCATCAGGCTTTATATTTTATAGGATTTATGGTGCTATTGTAGTCATATTTATTGTTTTTGTTGAAATATTTCTATGTCTCTGTCTTGTCATTATTGTTTAGTTAAAGGTTAATTTGATAACTAGATTTTAAAGTTTGATCAGGAAACTTTGGTGGCTTGAAAATGCAGATTTTAAAAGTTTGATAAAGTTTTAACAAGTTTAAGAAGCTATTTAAGGAAAATACTAAACAGCTTTTGTAACAAATAAATTGTGTTTATTGTAACAAAACTAATGGCTACCTTTGCCTCTTAATGTGCACCCTGTAATCTTAGGAGACTGTTGCTGACCTTGTCTGTAGTTTTTATCTCTTTAAATGTAAAACGAAAAATATATGTAGTGGTTTTGTAATAATGCTGTAAATTGACCTATAATGTTTTCATTTGCTTTATAGTATGCACTACCACCTTGTGGATTGGACAGTTGGACAGAAAGGTGAACAAACAGGATATTATGTTGCTGATGGAAGAGTTTGGACAGATCGAGTCAATCAATGTATGTACAAAAATATCATAGCAGACACAGCTTCTTTTAATCACAAGACTTCACATAACCTTTAATGATGCTCTTAGGAATCCAATTGTTCAGTGCATAATCTTTTATATATTGCTATAGAGTATTTGCCTGATGAAATTAGAAAGCTCATGAAATTCATTTGCTGTAAGATGATTATTGTCAGCACATCACTGAAGTTGTTTAGTACAGTTAAGTGCTTACTAAAGACTTTATTGAATGCACTCTTTGTTTGTGTGTAGATGATTCCTCCAAGAGGCTGTGCTTATGTGGTCATGGTGCACAGACAAGATGCCTGCACAGCCCTGAGCAAACTCAGTAAGGGCTTTGTTAAAGTCCATGGGAAAACCCTTAAGGTAAAGTAAATAAAAGCTTTTTCCTCATTAAACAAGTTCTGGTGGCTAGTTGCAGAAAATCGTGATGCAGATATTCTCAGCATAAATATCTGCATGATATAATTGATTTTCAATGGAATTTTAGGATGCAAACTAAAGTCCATATGAAACAGTCGGTCTATATGAAAAGTTATAGCTGAGTTAGGCAACAGTTTTTCAGAAGACACTAGATGCTGTACTAATACATTTTTCATCTTACAAGACTTTGCGGTAAACAAATGCAATCCAGTGTCTAGTGTGATATGTGTATATGTCTTTGATTGTCTCCTGGTGTCGACACACTTGTCGTGTTTATGCACAAACAGATTTGTCAATGTCTTGTTTTTTTTTGTTGTTGAATTGTAACTCTCTTTCCTGCATCATTTCCTCTTCTGTTATTCTTCTGAGTGATTTCAATATTCATGTGAAAAATTCAAATCATGAATTTGTCATTACTGAATTACTTTGAGCTTATGCCAAATGTGCATTTCTAGACTCATGAACAGTTCTTTATTTCAGATCTTGTGTGTTCAAATGACCTAAACAGCATCTCTGTTCATCATCTGTTGATGATCATCATCTGAATTTAACTGTTCACTCCCCTAACTGTCCCCAATAGCTACAACCTCTATAAGATATTTTAATTTTAATAGTTAAGTATCAGCTTTTCTGTCACTCTATTAACACTACTCTCTGACATTTCTTAAGTGCTTTTTTTATTCTTACTATTTACAACACTGCCTTGACTACCTGCATGCCATTTTCAAACAAAGACAAGTTTCCTCAACACATAACCCTCTCTGAACTATTAAACCTTCTCTCTGCCATTTGAAAACTGACTTGAGCCAACTTGAATGTCTGTACAGAAAAACAAATCTTATAGTTCACCTGAAATGATTTTGTTCAAAACACCAATCTACCTAAAACTCTCTAGTTATTACTCCACTGTTATCCCAAAGCCTCCTCACATCCTAAAACTCTTTTTGCAGTCATCAACAAGCTCACTAAGTCCCAGAGAACTAAATGGCTCAACCAAGATCTATGAACACAGATATAATATTTTTCTGCTGCTAACTCCGCACACCTTGTGTCCCCCTGTCTGATTCTCTGATAAGCAACTTGAGTAATTTGCAAACAACTTTTGTACACACAACTTTTGTGATTCAGCATTTAGCAAGTTACTACCTTACTGCCACTGATTCTGGCTATCTCTATTTTATTAATCGTTTAGATAGACTTCAACTACATTTGCCACTTTGACCACAACTTTACTATAGTTCAAAATGCACTGCTCCCTTTCCACTGAACTAGATTTCAGCCAGCATCTAAGAAATAAACTTTCTCAAACTAAACACAGATACAACACTTGGTCTATGCTTTTATCACATCTATGGTAACACTCTTCTATAATCAAACTCTACCTTAAATAAACGTCAATGCATTCAAAACTCAAAATTGGCAAACGTTTAACAATTTGCTAAATAAATTAAACACTGAAATAGTAAGCTGAATTAAGTAAAGAAATTAATGACTGCTTAATGGATCCAAACAGGAAAAGCATGTGATGAGGTTTTTGTGTTTACTCATGGCTTTTAATTAAATTTGAGTTGTTCTTGTTGGTTTTGTTCAATTGGTAAATTGGAGAGCATCTTTATATTCACAAGAGAAGAAAACCCACACTTACTTATCAGACACTGCATACCCTTGGAACCAAAATTAATCTTTAGTCAAATTTCATCTTCGCTTCTTTCCCTTAGTCCAACAGTCTACGTACCTCTTTTACTGCACATGGCAGAGCCTGATTCTACATAAAATTATGTAAATTAAGCTCGATTCCATCATGATTTGTCATGTGACGATGGGCTTAAACCATAATCTGTCCTTTCTGCTGCCACAGAAAATGCGAACATTACTCTATTAATGTCAATAAATGTGTAAACAAAAATTAACCACATTGAGCTAAGGTTTCATGAAGTCAGGAGAGCTTTATAAGACCTCCCCTTGAGTGAGTTATTGCCAGCCTCTGAATGCTGGTTGGCGGAGAAACTAACATTAGCTAGTCTGCAGTGCATTTAATTGATGAGGTTCAACGACAGATTTGAAAAGCTTATACAACTAAGCAGGATAAACCCTGCCGTGCAGCACTGGCTGTATATCAGAAGAGCACTAGATCTGTTTGCAAGTGCATGGTTTGTTTTTGCCCCCACACAATGAATAAATAGTTAGGTTTATATTTACGAACAAGCAAGCACTGATTCTCTTCTTTGTAAATAAGCCTCACATGCAAACTGAACTGCTGCTTGATCACTGTGTGGCGTGGGTTGACTTCAAACTTTCCAAAGCACCATTTAGTGGTCGAGAGAGTCTGTACACTGTTCACCCCAAGAAAACTCAAGAAAGTAGTTTACAGATGCAACCGCTGTGTAGGTGTGTAGAGACCTTAATACTCTATGAAGATTGTTCTTATTAGACTCCCTAAAACCATAACTAATCATCAAAAACAGCTCCGATTCAACACTGAGTAGAAGCTTTCAACAGTAGCCTGCTGAGTGCCAATCTAGCATGTCAGGAGAAGAATGTAAACAGATTGAAGAATATCCTTCACCTATGACTTCCAGTTAGCTTCCAGGTTAGTTTTTGTTTATTTTGCAGCTGGATTTCCGGCAATATCCACTGTTTGCAATAAAATTAGTGACTGTGGATTATTCTGGAGCTATGATGTGAATGAAGAAAAGAGTTGATAACCATCTACCTCAGGCATCAGGGAGAAAGTTGTTCTCATCAAAAAACACTGAAGCTTATATTCCATCGTATTTTGACTGCTTTATTAAATTTCAAAACACAATTTCCTGACCAAACACCAAGGTTCTGCTTCTGTGATTCCTCCTTACAATCTGGATGCTCCTGACATCTCTCAAGTTGCATGTCAAAACACGTGTCTTGATTTAGAAGGACAACAAAATCTACTTAATCAAAATGCAGACGTATTCTTGTCCAACCTGGGCCAAACAGATGTCTTGACTCACAAGATCTATCTTTCTCAGGAAATGCCAATCAGACAGAAACCATATCGTACGTCTCCCTCAAAATCAATTATTCAAAAAAAACTGATTGAGAAAATGCTTTCCACTGGTGTCATTGAGCCTTCCTTCTCTGCATGGGCTTCTCCGGTGATCATAATCCCAAAGAAGACTAGAGGTTATCGGTTCTGTGTAGACTACCCTAAGATCAATGCCACCACCCATACTAATGTCTATCCCCTTCCCTCGAAATCCTGGAATCAATGAATAGTGCCTCTGGGTTTTCTACCATTGCCCTTAATAGTGGATACTGGCAGGTTCTGATGGATGTTGAGAGCCAGGAGAAAACTGCATTCATCTGTAAAGATGGGTTGTTCCAGTTCAAAGTTATGCCTTTTAGACTTAAAAACGCACCCTCCACCTTCCAACGTCTTATGGAAAAAGTGTTAAATTGAACTAACTGGTAATTTGGATGACATCATTATCTATTCCTCATCAGTATCACAGCATTTCCAGGACATTCAAGCCGTGCTAGATAAACTGAGGGCAGCCAATCTTACCATCAACATGAAAAAAAACACCTTCTTCAGTACAAATTTAAAATTTATTGGGCATGTTATTTACTCAGAAGGAATTGGAGTGGATCCTGAGAAAATAAAAGCCGTACAAGACTTTTCAGTTTCTCATACTATCAAAGAAGTGCAAAGATACCTGGGAATGGGTTCCTCATTTTTCCCAATTAGCCGAAAAGGAGCTAAATTCATTTGGACTGACAAGTGTCAATCTGCCTTCGAGTCCTTAAAAACCTTGCTGATTTCTCCTCCTATACTGGGATATCCAAACTTCCACCTGCCATTTGCTCTTGATACCGATGCCAGGGATGTGGGACTGGGTGCTGTCTTAGTACAACAAACAGGACTAGGCACAGAGGAAGTTCTCTCATTTGCAAGCCACACCCTTAATCCAGCGGAGAGAAATTACAGCACTACTGGGAAAGAATACTTGGGGGTCGTTTGGGCTCTAGAGAAATGGAGGTACTACTTAGAAGGAAAATTCTTTACAGTAGTCTCTAACCATTCTTCATTGGTCTGGGTTTTTAATTGGCACTAAGACTCCAAAAATTCTACTTCACTCTGGAATACTAAAAAGGAAAGTATAACACCGTACCGGATGCCTTGTCCAGAGTTCCAGTGTAAACCTCTGTCTCTTCTCCAACATGCTTAGCTGCTTGAACCAGTGCCCCTCCTTTTCTAAAGGAAGATCCTATCTCTGATCACCATATTTGGCCAAAATCTGATTACCATCACAACTGGAGGATCCTGAGAAGTTCCTACTATGAGAGCATATTGGATAAAGGTGGTATGGTGATCAATGCAACCACCAAATTCACCATCTTGGAAGACAAAGTTTATAGGGTGGTTCAGAGCCCTCATAAGACCCTCTATCAAGTGGTTGTCCCAAAGAATCTACATCAGCCAATTCTTCAAGCTTTCCACGAAGATCCTTTGGCTAGACACTTGGGAAGATATAAAACTGCCAAAAGGATTCAAGCTCTGGCTTATTGGCCCAACCTTAACTTGGATGTAAAATAGTTCCTGAGAAATTCTCCACTTTGTCAGTTACAAACTTTAGAGTCGCCAACCTGTTGTGAAACTGGAGCAAACGATCACTCATCAGCCCTGGGAGATGTTGGGAGTGGATATCATGGGACCGATCCCCAGGAGTTCTTTGGGAAATGTTTCGTCTTGTTCTAGTGGACTACTACAGTCGATGGGTGAAGATGTTCACACTTCAAAAAGCAACAGCAGATATCATCTCTAACATCTTTATTAGAGAGATCTTTACCAGATGGGGTGTTCCAAATTTCCTTCTCTCCGATCGTGGTCTGCTATTTGTTTCCTCTGTCCTTTAGGAAACCTGTCAGGATTGGCGAGCCATACAACGCTTGACCACAGCTTACCATCCACAAACCAATTTAACCGAGAGAGTGAACCGCACTATTTAGACTATGATGGCACCGTGTGTTTAAGAGCAACATAAGAAGTGGGACAACCACATCTCTGAATTTCGTTTCACCCTAAACTTTGCTGTCCATGAATCTATTGGAGTGACTCCAACTGAACTGAATCTGGGTCGTCCTCTAAGAGGACCCCTGGATGTCTTCCTTCAACCTCGAGACATAACTCCTGAAGATTTGTGCTACCACAAACCCACTAAAAGCAAATCCACTTTTCAAAGCTGGAAAATCCTTTGCAGCAAAACTTGCTCCAAAATGGCAAGGACCATATAGAGTAGTGCAACAACTGGACCTATTAATTATTGAATTGTAGTAGAGGAAACTGGAGAAGATTTGAGAGTAGTCAATGTGTCTCAGATCAAGCCATGTTACCCTTCTGCTCACGACTTGAAACAAGAAAAACATCGGAAACTTCTGGAGGTTTTCCAAGAAAAGGATGATGTTGAGGACTTTCTTGGGTTTCAAGAAAAGTAAAGATCTGTCAACCAAACGGGAACCTCTTGAAGTTTTTAAACAAAACATTGACACAGATGAATTATTTTTTTTGGTTGGTAATTTTGTATAAGAATGTAATTAACAAAGGAGAAGTTCGGATGGTTTGGCTGGCATGAAGAGCGTTTTTGCATGGTTTATTTTCTTTCTTCAGTGAAGTACAAGCGTTGCAAGTTGGAGCATAATGAGGGCAGCACATGAATGGGGAGTGGAGTATGTTGCCAATTCGGAGGCTTGGAAGTCTTGAGTGGATAAACACTCTCATCGCTGGTTTTGTGAGGAGCACGCTGACTTGCAGGAGCGTTCGGGTAAACAGGGAGAACCTTGAGTCTCATTCAGATAACGACCACTATTGATTTGACTAACTTGACGAATAATGCTCTTATATTTCGGGAACTATTGTGGATCAATGAACTATTGACTTTATTGGGATATTTGGAAGAAGCGTATTGTCTTTTTTTGTGTGTGTGTGTGACTGAAGGGTATTATTGAAACTGAAGTTTGATGTTTATGTATTGTGGAAAGAAGACCCATTAAATATTCATAATTCATAATTTTTGAGCACATAAAATAATATATGGTGGGTGATTCAACATGTACTTGTTTTGAGTTTCTTTTATGAGTAATTTCTGTTCTACCACAAAGATTGGGTGTATGACTGACATATGACAAGACATAAAGCATACATCCTGATAACCCCTCTGATTAAAAATAATTGACCGAGTGAAACTCGGTCTGGCACTCAAGCAAAAAAACTAGGAGAGCGTTACAAGGTAAGTATTTCTTTTTTATTCATTAATCTGGATGCTGGTGTCTTCTTCTGTTATTTTAATTTCTCTATTCATGCTAATCTCATGTTGACTAGTATCTTCATTCTTTCTGTATGTGTGGGTAGTCATTTAATCTGATTTTAATTTTTTTATCAGATTGCATGGGCGATGAATAAGGGCATAAAGAGAGAGCTCAAGAAGTACTGGGACGTTGAACGAGGTGTCACTTACATTCCTTGGGGAAAAATCAAGCTAGAGGAAATTCAGAGCCTTCAAGATGGAGGCATGGTTGATCCAAATACACTCCACCCAGGTGACTATTGAAGCAAAAATCTCACATAAGCCGACTTTATTGCTCAGGTTATGGTAAAATGCAATGTGTGTGTCAACTTTTTATTTTCCCCAATCTAATCCAGCAATTAACTTTTATCTGTCAAAACTTCACTTAGATCACATAGAATATATTTTAAAGCAGTGGGTTTTCCTGGCTTGATATGTTTGTCAATAACAATTTAATAAAGCATGTACAATTTAAGCAACTTTTAGCAGCTGTCTAATAAGACTAATGTTAACAATGTTAATGGGCTCTATAAATACAGGGATGTTAATGAGTAAAGAGCTGAAAAATTAAAAAAAGAGTTTCTTTTTTTATGTAAAGGTTGGGCTACACAGCTGCATTTTTAGGTTAAAGTTTTGATTTAACTGAGTGTCTGAGCATGTATGGGCCTGATAAACACATTCACAAAAATAAATTACTTGCTGTACAGTAACCAGTTGTTGAGCGATAAAAAATATTTCTCTATAATTTCTGTGATATTTGTCATGATATTGTCATTTTATTTCTGGTACAATTACAAGCAGCATTTTGATCTGGAGTGAAAATTATAATATTAACTGTTCTGTTTTCATGCCTAACCAAGGCAGGCTGATATCATTGTATAATCAAAATCACTAGGTTTAAAAATAACAGTTTCAGATAATTTTTTCTAAAAAGGTGTTCTTAATATTTAATGAGATTCATAAAAGCAATACAGTGAAATATTCTGAAGGTTTTGGGTAATTATAATCAATTCATTTGGTTTTTGATTTCTACGTCTTAATGACGTGAAAGAACTGTATCTAAGCTCAAGATGATTTTGTGGTATATTATGGTATGTTGTGGTAATCTTACTCAAAAACTTTGAAGTTTAGACTTCAAGTGTCATGGTTTTTAAACATTGCATTTTCTTATTGGTCTTCCAGAAGATTACGTCATGAAACAGGAAATAAGACCGATGGAGAAATGATAAATATGCATTTGTTTTAATTTCAAGCAATTTTTAACCTAAAGTAGGCCTCTACTTATCGCTCAGAATTTTAGGTGTGAAGTTTTTTGCGAGAACACGCATCGAAACTCGATCAATTTTCAATCTCCTATTTCTCAGACATGTGTCCAAACAATGGTACAAACGAAAAAGAGTTTGAATCTGCCATATCAGATTGTTTTTTCACAAGGAGAACAATCATTGAAAGCTGGCTTTTTTTGGTGATGTAAAAGGGACATGAAATGAATGATGCTCAAAACACACTCTCACTTTGATCTCACCCTCAATAATTATAAAAGAGCCGGGCGTGTGGCCATGAGTAGTGATGAAAAGTTTCATTCAATTTGGTGCTTCATTCTTTTGACTCTTGTTCATTTAAAGAATGATTCATTTGAACATTTCATTTATATTGTTCAAATGGGTAAATATCCAATCTACTTTCAAAGCATTACGACAAAAATAGTGTAATCTGTACACACCAAAGAAAACGATCCACTCCTAACTACTAACTAGTCAGATTTATTTTCATGCATGTTTCGAATGTTCGTGCACATTTCATATTCTATAAGAAGTCAGATTTATTCTTTTTGTGCATGTTTCGAATGTTCGTGCACATCTCATATTTGATAGATGTGTTGAGACCTTAAAAATTGGTGTGAATAGCTAATTTATCATAGGGGAATGCTGTAGACGAAAAAAGAAAAGATCAACCATTACATTCAATGTTCCTTTTTTTGTTGTAATGGCTCTTGAATTTATTAAATTTATTCAATACTCTTTTGCACTTGAATGAGAGTTTAGATATTTAAACTGGATGTTTTATTTACAGCTAAGTAGCTAAGCTAAGATTTTTAATATAATGATAATTTGGTAGCCTGTTTAAAAGAACCCTGGAAAAGTTAAACATTGTTATTACTTGTACAAGATCCAATTGTTTGGTGTCGCAGTTTTTGTGTTTGGAATTCTAGTTCTTCCATTGAAACAAGCATGCATGCTTATTGCTGGTCATCTCCATTTTCTTTGTGGTTACTTTGAGAGGTGCATCTGGTCATGGTTTTATTAAGATGAATTGGTAACCTAACATTACTGCTTTCTTCAGTCACACATGTCGTCTTAAATAAAACTGCAGGCCACACACTCTGCTCTTTTCTGAACACAGCCTTGAGCAGTGAGATGATGTATTATAGTTCAGTTAATCTATATTATGTACACAAAAGGAAAACAGGAGTTTGCACTTGCAGATTTTGTTGAAGTTTCCTTGAGGACCGCAGCCCTGCATAGTTTTGCTCCAACCTTAACTTAACACAAGTTTGGTTGAAGCTACTGGTTTGTCTCCTGAAACAGGGTTGGAACATCCAGGAATTGAGTTTGAGACCCTGGTTTTATATGGACACACATTCTTATTTTCATTGCCAGTTTTACCAGTTTATTGTCGACTCAATGTATAGGCCCATGTTAAAGGGTACTTATCCTGCCTTTCTTCTCAATCGTATGGGTTTCCTGAATCCTGAATGTGCAAAGTAAAGTTTCAGTTCAAAATACACTTCAGAAATGTTATTACAATGTTTCATAGTCATATTTTTGAGGTATTTCTGCTTTGTGTTGCTTTAATTTCCAATGTTCCTTACATAAATTGCAGCACAGTTAATCATGTAGTATTTCTTCAGATTGCTAATATCATTAGGATAGAAATGCAACACCTACTCGGTTTCTGTTCAACTTTGCCGGAAAATTCATTACAATCTGTTTTCATCTTAAAAACTCTCAAAACAAATACATGCAAGCCATTTTTTGCAAATTTTCATGCAAAATGAATTGCAAAATGAAAGCAAAAGGAATGCATTTGCAGGTACTGTAAAAATAAATAACATTTAAAACTTCAGGAAATGCAATTTCCCCCCCCTATTTCCTGTTACAAGGTCCCAAGCTGCCTGCGCCATGCCTGATTGAAATGTAACATTTAAAACTACTCTCATTAACATGGATTTTATGATTAAGTTGTTTACAAATTCATTATTGAGTGTGGTAAAACAGGTTAGAGAATCATCTTTTTTTTTTAGTTTTCCAGCTTGTTTTGTGCACATTTGGACTGGTCAATCATTAGGGCAGGCCTGGCGGTGTAGTGGTCTGCAACAATATAAACCAATCTGTCTGAAATCAGTGGAATTTTTGACATTTTGCGTGAAATGATTAAAATGACTTGAGACTGTTTATGCTCACATTTATGTTCAGAAACCTTCCAAATGTTAAATTTTAATAGTAGGTACCATATAGTAGGGTAGTAGGAACAATAAACATTTAATGCGTTCAATGAATGCGTTAAATGAATGCTTATTTCATTATTTGACTACTCGATAGCGTTGGAGTAAACTGCTGGTTTTGCTGTGTCCTTTATGCCAAAGTTCTTATTATTAGAATAAAGAACTTTCTAGAACAAATTAAAAACCTGTGTTGGAAGGTTAGAGTCTACCTGTCAACATGGCTATATTATGTGTAACAGTTCTCTTCCAGTCGCTGACTATTTTCTCTGCTTAGCTGTTTAAAGGGCTCGTTAATGTTCAAGCAAGGCTTACCTTAATATCTGTCCAGTAGTTCTACCGAAGGAAGAAATGTGCCGACTACATTTTCTAGCAAGCTCAATAGAGGTGACTGAAAAGTATTGTTGCTATTTGCACTTACTGACAGACTCCTTATGTAGAAAACACAGTCACAAATAGTTTGATGTAACCCCAGTATTTTAAAATATCATATACTATAAAATGTTAATGTATATTTTGCATTACATATGATAGATTATTGTTAACATTATTTTAACTGTGGCATAGACATCAAAACACCTTGTCTTTCTGTAAGTCATTTTGCTTATGCTCAGAAGCCTATACCAGCACCTACTCCCAAGTCATGTTGCCTTACAATACAATGCATCTGCAAGGAAAATAACTTTTTTGAAATCACATCCCTCCCATTTTCTGGTTAAATATCTAAAGTAAGATTTTGTTTTTATATTTTAGAGTGGAGAGTTGCTTTGGTCAAAGAGGCTGTGTCAGAATTGGAAGATGCTGAAAGAAAAGACAAGGGAGCTGCAAATCAAGTGGTATCACAGGTAAAATACAAAGGGTGTCTTAAGGAGCTCCTCAGGGGTCTTCTGTATTTTTTTAATCCTGTCTACTTTCTTACACATTTCTACCACATGGGAGGCAAACAGCATTTTTGTGTTTTTCTCTTTTTTCTGAGTCTACCAGTCCACAGTTGTCATCTTTTCTGGCAGGTCATGAGCCACCGACAACAAAATAAAAGTATATTAGTGTCAACTGTCGGGTTTCTTTCCATGTGCCTGAGACATGGCTATGAGTGTGGTTAGATGCTGGGAACAGTGCACACACTTTGTTATTTTATTTTAATTTATATGGTTTTACCTTAATTGCTTCTCAAAGACTTAAAAGCTTTATTCATAAAGCACCACACAATAACATCTCTGCCATCCAGGACACTGCACCGTTCAAAAAAGTACATGCAGTACACCTCCAATATGCTTCATGGCATCGTAAAAGAAATAGATTTGTTACTTAAAATAAGAGCGCAAAAGAAAGTGTGTGCCAGCACTGTAACATGGGGACATTGAAATGCAGGGAAATCATATCACTATCACTTTGTGTTGCTTTAGCTTGAATCTTTTTAATTTATATTCTATTTTTATAACTATATTATAAAGCTGTCACTCTTAAGTCAGTGATCACCAAAATTACAGTCATATCTGTGGCTCCTCAAGCTAAATATTAAACGTTCTGCTCAAATCTGCCACGGCCCATGTAGACACGCCATTTCAAAGGTAAGAGTTTATTGGGCATACTTTTTCCGCTACACAAGTCAATCAAAACCCATTCATCGATGGCCATGCAAAAAGCATGTGTTCCTCCTCACACATGCCCTCTCCTTTCAGGGTGAACCTCACTTCATCTGTAAGATGACAGTTTTCACAAATAAGTAATTATTAATGGATGAAAACATAATGGAGAGCATATTGGGGTGTAAAGATTTCGCAGTGGTGGAGTTGGTCATTCTGTAACCAGAAGGTTGGCAGATCGATCCCCACTAGAGGATGCCGTATCCACATTTGTTTTAGTATTTATCTTTTGTTGAAAGTTGATATTTACAGTTTATATTTATCTTAAATTTTCAGTTTAAATGTTTTGCTCTAGCCCTTAGTCCTGGTTCATTTTGTCCATAACAGAGAAAGTTGTCATTGCAAGTCAGTAAATGTATAATGTATCTGCTCAGCAAAAAGAAACATCTACTGCCGCTGATCAACATCTGCACCATCTATGATATCTAGCGTAGTTTGAAAAAAACGCACTCCAAGTTTCTCTTTGTTGATACAGTATTATTTAAACAAACTATCAATATTTATAACTGTTAATGTTGAATATTAATATCTCTTCTTTAGGCGGTCTGAAAATTAATTAAATCTAGTGACAACGTTGCAAAACTGTGCAAGCTTGCTCACAGGCATTTCTATACGAGGCCAGATGAATTAATTCCTTGCCACTTTAATCAGTTTGCATGCTGTTGGCATTCTTCTTTCTTCCTAACCTTAATAGGTTGTTTTCCAAGAATAAGAGAAGTTTAAACTCCTCTACTTGATTACTTGGCTGGTAAGGGATTGCTTGTCACAAAACTCCATGAGAGCATGAAGCAAAAATAGCAAACAGCACCAGTTTTGGATAAGAACAAACAGGATTTTAGTTATAGGCATCATGGGATCTTGATTGCTTCAGACATTTTATGTTGTGTCATTTTTACATTTTTAAACATAATAACTAGTGGTGGGTCATGAACGTGCAAGTGTATTATCTTGCAAAAAAAAAAAGTATTGCCGTTAATCTAATTTCAAAGTGAGCCTTTAGGTTTTAGTGAAGTGACTATCAATGAAACGGTTCCTGTTAGCTGGCTCTCCCTCTTTCTCTCCTTGTGACTTGTTTGACTCAGAATAATTTGTTTAGCGAATCTTTGATTCATTTTGAGGAAGGCAAAACTTAGCAGGATAGCTAGGAATTTGAGGCTAAAAATAACTTCATGAAGCATCTATCTTCTTTCGAACATTAACAATGTTCCTGTTCCAGTGTGGTAAGGATGTTTAGTCTTCTTTGCATGTAATCATTTTTGTGTTTATTAGATTTATAAAGATTGTTTTTGGTGGTAAATTAGAGCTTAAAGATACACACTTAATGTTAGCTATTAACTGGATTAAATTCCTGCTTTAGTTTGGATATCAAGCAGAGGGGCTTTGCTCTAAAAGCCTGGGACACATAAAATAAATTATTTTTGCCCATAAAAAATGAAAACACATTTTCTAACGTTAAAACAAATCGGCATATAAAAATGTAGAACCCTTTACATTTAATATGCAATGTTCCCAACATAGTATGGATATAATTAAAAAACACTTAAATTAACAGTAAATTCATCTATATCTACATTTTTGAAAGCAATATCTGTTCTAAAGTTATGTAAAGTTAACTTGGAGTCTCCTCAACCTCTCATTAACAGATAAAAACATGATATATTTGGCAGAATTCAAATGAGGTACTTTAATTTAGATGAAGCTACATTAATTTCAAAATCTATGCCCGCCTCTAATATTACTCTAATATTGACACACTTTCAGGTTTCTTTATGAAGTAGTTTTTTTTTTACTTGTGTACTTCCATTAACATCATTACATTATTGTTTAAAATTGCAAGCATTGGAAATATTGTTTGCACAGCAGTGCTACATAAGCAAAAGTAAAAAAAAAACTCAATCTTTATTTAAAAAAAAAAGTCTATATATATATATATATATATATATATATATATATATATATATATATATATATATATATATATAAAGACATAGTATATAGTAAAGGATTATTAAGCATTTTTTTTAACTTTGTGCCACCTGGTGGACTTTTTGTACAGTGTATTTTGCTACTACTGAATTGCATAATGATCATAATCTTAAATTTACGAATGAAAGACTTCAAAAGGGAATCTACTTTGAAGTGGAAGTGACCAGTTGTCTGTATACGGATTGACCCATACCTGGAATTTATGCTCTTGATTTAACTCATCTCAATGTTCACATGAAGCAGTGAACAAACACACTAAGAACACACACCGAAGCAGTGGGCAGCCATGGCTTCTGAGCCCGGGGAGCAGTTGGTGAATACTTGTGTTAAAGGACACCACGTGTGGTTGTTGAAGATGGGAGACCAGTGTTTCATCACTACACCTTCAACCCTGGGATCGAGGGTGGTTTCTTGTATCCACCAGAACACAACTGCCAAGAATGTTTCAATTCATTTACTTCATAGATATTTTATTCATAGATGGGGCCATACTTGTAAAAACAACCTCAACCAGCTGTATATCAGTGTCCCTTGTAAATATGTAGGTGAAATCAGATTTAATTGTTTTTAAAAGCATTTAAAAGCGGAATAAAGCACGAGGATCGATTGAAGGTTGAATAAGCTGTGACATTAGTTTGGAAATATTTTCTTTTGAAGGTCATATTGATCAAAGGAAAATTAGGAGTATTCATAGCAACATCATTGATCAAGTTTAAATGAGCAATAAATACATTTGTGTCCAATATTGGTATAACAATACAGAAAATTAAACCTCCCCTCCAGGCCACCGGTTACCATATAGATGCAGGTTACTGCAGAAGTTTCTGAATTGGCATCTTACCAGTCTAAAACTATCAGGTTATCATCTGTTAATTTAGTTTTATTTTTAGTTTGGAAAATCAAGTATAGTTATTATGCAGTAGTAATGGCAGTAAGCGCAATAAATGCAATAATACCTTCAGTATTTACTCATTCTAATGTCCAAAACATGATTAATTTTAATCTACTCAGGTAAAACGTAAGTCATGGAAAAGGGAATTAGATCAGATCAGGAGGTATGTGCTTGTTAGAAATGTGCTGTTTCTCGATAACTGAAAGAGAATTTGAGCACTCCCTAAAATTTTAGAACAATTCTGGTGTCTGTTCTTCATAGAAAATGTCAATGTACTTTATCATTTGTTACTATTGCATTAGCGCCGTCTGCTGCACTTAGGGGCAAATTAATTTCTATCATTTCTTCAGCCTGGAACCTCAGCTTAGCTGTTAGTACCGCTAAGTTGGAAAATCGAGGAGTAGTGATGGATTTTTAATTTGATAAAATGCTGATTGTGATGACATTTCTCAAGCTTGAGCTTTGCTGGGGGTCTACGGAAATGGACGTTAGCAGAGTGTAAGCTTTTTGTAGTTGATTGGATAAACCGACTGTCAGTCTGAACCCTTGCTCATCGACAGTTTGCTGAAAAAACTGAACTGATGGTGGCTGCTGGAAATCATCCTTGGGCATAATCACACCGAGAACATCTCGTCTGTTCTATTTCCGAGAATGGTTGCTTCCCCTCCCAGTTTCATACAGTTTTATGTTCATACAGCAACTTCTGATCCGTTTCAGAAACACTTGCGTATTTACTTCAATGGAGTCTAAGAACAACGGCTCTCGCATCATCAGTGTCGTGACAGTTTGTCACAAAACTGTGCAACAGAGATTTCTTGTTTTGCGGATGTTTTTACCACAGCCATCAACTTGGCACAATTATTGTGTAGTTCTGAAGATGAAAACGTCCTTTCCCCACCATCTTGCTGTGTATAATGAGCAAACAAGTCTGTTGTTACATCATGTCAAATGCAGGCAACTTCCTCTTTTAAGCCAGGTGGCTTGCCCATCTCTCCGCTAGACTGCTTGAACTGTTTCTGTGACTACCTCTGGAAGTGCTTTTTTCTCTAAACAAAAGCATTGCTTTCACACATGCAGCAAAAAACATTACCAAAGCCAAGTGTGTTTGGAAACAGAGTACAGGCATCACTCTGAAAGGGCTTTTTGAGATTAGTGCTGGTTCTATTGACACATTCAGTGACTGGTGAAAATTGTTTTGGGCCTTTGGTAACTGAAAATTTGTTATCAGCAATGACCACATTTGCATGTACCACAGTGAACATCTGCTGCGCTCCACTTTTAAAGTGTGTCTTCTTTAAAATTTGAGGAATGATGTTTATGAACAACATTTTTTTCCTTCAGTCCCGGATAATTTCAGAAGAAAAGCATCAGAACTGATTTCAGATCTAATGACATGTTCACTCTGAGACACTCGTTAGGTCCTTGCACGTCAGACACGATTCAAATAATAATACGAAAAGATAAATATTCCCTTTTGCAACTGAAATGCACAATGTTATACTCATTAAAAGTGTTGCGAATTTCAAACAAGCTTCATAAACAACTTTCTAAATTCTCCGTCAAACAATGGTTATTGTTTACACCAACAGCAAAGCAATTGAGATGATTTTGTGTTTATTCTTTATTAAAACAGAAGGAATCTAGAGAGGTTCCCTTTTTATGGCAAGAGCTCTATGATCTGTCGGTGTTGCTGACAGAGGAGCTTTAGAAACCCGACGGACATAAACACATCCGTTTGAGGCGTTCAGTTGTTTAATTCAAAAGCACACCGAAACGGGTTTAACAACAAAGTTCTTCACTTTTTATTCCTCCTCTCTTGTTTTAAATCCTGTAAATACTAGCTTACATCATGCAAAAAAAAATTTCACATGCAAAATAGTTTGAGTATAAATCACAACAATGATTAAGAAATTATTAAATCTTTCGCTGCGCTATGTTGAATGTTTTGAGTCATATGAAATTATCTGCATTATGATTGGTCATTAGTGAATTGCAGTGACCGTGACGAGTCTGAACTCGACCTCTGAGCGAATAAAATAAACTATGCCTGTTCGTTACCTGAGATTACATCGTTGATATGGAAGGAATTTATTCTGCAAGGGAGGAAACTTGCTTACCTAATCTTACGTGCACTGTTTTGATGTTTTTATTTTAAGTAAACCGCTTTTGATGCAGAGTATAATAGATGTATTTTCTTCTGGTGACTTAAAAACGTGAAAATAATGATCTAGTCTGTTTAGATTACTGCTATTAAATTATTTCATAAGATAAAACTTATTTCCTTTTTCCTTTAGTTATTAATGTATTTATTCCAAAAGGAGAGATGTGTTTAACTTTAAATGAAATCTACTCAAAAGTATACATTAAAAAAAACTACTCAGGAAGGTACAAAAATGTAAAATTGTGAAAGTATGTTGCTTTTTTCTTTCCATCTCAGCAAGAAAATACTGAGCTACAAGCACTGATCAGCAGACACCTTATTTTCTACCTGGACTGCTACAGTTTCCTAATTCCTAGACCTTAGATCCTTGCTGGTGAATGGTTACTGTTTTTAAATGTGCGAGCAGCCTCGAGACACACATCTCTCAAAAGCAAAAATTTCATCATTAATAAAAAATCAAGTGATCAACAATAAACAAAACTTAAACTGCAGATATCACGTCAAGCTAGTCTAGTCAAAATAACATTTCAAAGGTTATTTCTTTTTGGTACTACAGAGAGTTCTAAAAAAAACGTTCAAACTTTTCAATGTCATTAGTCTTTCAATGATGTATGCTCATTAAATTATGTTACCCATCTAAGACCCTCAAGCATATTAGCCAACAGTTTCTTATAAAACATTTAATCATAATAAATCCTTGGACATTAAAAACAGCGTTAGTTGTCCTGTCTTTAGATTCCAGAGAGAGGACGTTAAACATGGATGTGGAGCATTTCACATTGTTTAGGCGTGGAGCCACCATGCTCCAAATAGCTTAAAACTCTATATATATATATATATATATATATATATATATATATATATATATATATATATACGTACGTACATGCATACATACACACACACACACACACCTAAAGGATTATTCTGAACACCTTTTCAATTTCTCATTAATGCAATTGTCTAATCAACCAATCACATGGCAGTTGCTTCAATGCATTTAGGGTTGTGGTCTTGGTCAATACAATCTCCTGAACACCAAACTGAATGTTAGAAGGGGAAAGAACGGTGATTTAAGATCTGCTCAGTTACTGGGATTTTCACGCTATAACAGCTGAAGAAAGAACCGGGTATCGCTCATCTCCACTACAAATAGGAAAAGGAGGCTACAATTTGCACAAGCTCACCAAAATTGGACGGTTGAAGACTGGAAAAATGGTTTCTTGAATTCTGTTGAGACATTCAAATCAGTCAGAATATGGTGTAAAATGAATAAGAACATGGATCCATCATGCCTTGTTACCACTGTGCAGGCTGTTGGTGGTGTAATGGTGTGGGGGATGTTTTCTTGGCACACTTTAGGCCCTTAGTGCCAGTTGAGCATCGTTTCAATGCCACGTCCTACCTGAGCATTGTTTCTAACCATGTACATCCCTTTATGACCACCATGTACCCATCCTCTGATGGGCACTTCCAGCAGGACCATTTCCCAAAGCTCAAATAATTTCAAATTGGTTTCTCGAACATGACAATGAGTTCACTGTACTTAAATGGCCCCCACTGTCACTAGATCTCAACCCAATAGAGCATCTTTGGGATGTGGTGGAAAGGGAACTTTGTGACGTGGATTTGCATCCCACAAATCTCCATCAACTTCAACATGCTATCATATCAATATAGGCCAACATTTCTAAAGAATGCTTTCAGCACCTTGTTAAATCAATGCCACATAGAATTATGGCAGGTCTGAAGGTAAAAAGGGTCAAACACTGTATTAGTTTAGTATTAGTATTACTAATAATCCTTTAGTTGCGTATATAACTTTATAAGTGTAGAGAAAATTAGTACAATATTTTAGAAGCTAAGATTGTTCATACCAAAAAATAACGCTTTAATACTATACATTATAGTATTGTTGGCTTGGCACATCGTTTTGTCCAAAAATTAAACCTTTAACTATAATGTGTGAAATAATGGACTTAATGTGACTTAACACGTTTTGATTTAACACTGAAGTTTGCACTAGCTGGAGACAATACATTTGTCATCTCTATGTTTCCACTAAACATATGTAGTATCTTGGGCTGTCCAAACTTTGTTTCTTAAAAAATGCAAGTTTTGGATATGCAAATCAAGGTTTGAGGTTTTATAAGAAGGGTGTCTGAACTTGTGCTTTTTGTTGTTAAGCTGGTCAGAGTCTGTATTGATTGTTTCAACCACTCAACGTCGACTCTTGTGTCAAAATGGAAGCAACTGCTCTTTCATATAAGAGATGGGCACTTACCGTGACTGGCTTACCTTCGACTTTGGTCATTTGTTCCTGAGGAACAAGTCTTTCCCGAAACAACTTCATCAAATTGGGGTTTGACTGGAAAAGTCCTTGCTGTCCAACCAGGATTTCTTATCGTCGGGAGCAACCTTTTATTTTCCTCAAAGGAGCCAGAGATTTGGTAAGGTGAAATTATCTTTCCTTGCTTTTAAATAATGATTTTTGCACCCATTATGCTGGGTTTGTTCATAACCTCCATATGATATTATGTTCTAGTCTAATTAGCATTTCGTGATTAATTTGAGACCTTGAAAAATAACGTAAGAAAAAAAAAAATTTAAACTTATCTAACACCTTAAAGCTAGCTTTAAATGCATTAGCCTCATAAGAAAACTGATTACAGATCAGACTTTAATTGTTTATTTAAGCTTAGTTACTGAAATTCTACAACTGTACTTACAGCTAGAGGACCCTCATTGGCCCTCAAACCAGTCCATGTTCAGAGCCAGCCTTATTATATGTCCTCTAATCAAGTTTTGTTTAGTCTGTTGTGGAGTGCTGTAAACAAATACATACCATTTTTGCAAATTGTTAACATGCCTTATTTTTATAGGTTTTAGCCTAGTTCAACCATCAGTGGTTGAGATCTAGTAACTCAAAATTGCTATTTATTACTGATCAGCAAGATGCGAAAAGAAGATTACTGATCACACACCATTGACTGGATAAAAAAAATGAATACATTATATGATGCTTGAAAAATGAATCGCAATTTGTTTTTAATATTGTTCATGAGTTTGCAAATCTGAATATTTAGGCATGAAGTGTAAAAACACAAATGCAAATCAATGTTTAAGTCTCAAAAAAATAATACAGTACCTAATTCAAGGATTTCTTCTAAATTATTCTGTGTTAAAGTGAGAGAACTGCGTAAAAACTAATTTTCCTCGTTCAAAATTGTACCTGAGTTTGAGGAAATGAAATCAAAACACCTCTCTGTTACTTTTGATTCAGACAGTTTTTGAGTTTACAAGTGCATCACAGCAAGTCTCTCTCAAGGATCAGAGTGAGGTCATGTAAATGTGGTGGGCATATGCGGGCAATTTACACATTATTCCATTATCTTTTTGTATGGTCCTTATGCACAACAGGAGGTGCAAATAATACAGTTGTAGTAAACAACAATAATTGTGTTGTTCGTCACAAGTTGCATCAATTAATGCTTTAAATGTAGCTGCAATAATGCATGCGTATAAATGTAGGTATGGCCACTTTATTAGGTACACCTTGCTAGTACTTGGTTGGACCTTCTTTTGCTTTCAAAACTGCCTTAATCCTTTGTGGCATAGATTTAACAATGCACTGAAGCCTACCCGAGAGATTCATGATGGTATCACGCAGTTGCTGCAGATTTATCGGCTGAACACCCATGATTTGAATCTCCTATTCACCACATCCCAAAGGTGCTCTTCTAGATTGAGATCTGGTGATTGTGGTGGCCATTTGAATACAGTGACCGTCATTCTGCTGGAAGTAGCATCAGAAGATTGGGTAAACTGTGGTCATTAAAAGGTAGACATGGTTAGCCTGATTGTAGAAACAATGCTCTTAAAATATCCCCCAAAATCCATCACGGTTCATACAAGGCAGAATGGATCAACGCAGTCTTGAAGGCAAAAGAGGGCTCAACCAGGTACTAGTAAGATGTAGCTAATAAAGTGGCTGCAGTGTATGTGTGTGCATGCATGTGTGCATGTAGCGCATTTTTAAATCCAACATCTAGAATTTATCAAAAAGTTCTCCACAAGATTATATGCAACAAAACCTAAAAAACTAAATGAGCCAGTGTATAAAGTTAAAGTCTAGTATAATTGCTTTTGAGGACTTTAGGTTGTACATGAAAAAGCTTGTTTATTTTCTCTTTCCTGTTACATAATCTAATAAAGCAACAATATTTGCAGATGTTTTAGAGCAAATTCTCACAGAATATTTCAAATACACTGTGTTTTATTCAGACATTTTAAATAATACAATTTTATTATTGTTATTATTTTGTTCAACTGGTAAAAGGTAAGATAATAACTTGTATGGCCATGACAAAAACAAAGTTGGCAACCAATAAATGGCTTCTTAACAGCTTGTAATGGAAGTAAAACCCTGCACTGTGCCAGCAGCACTCTTGCTGTCCTGTACAAGAACACTCCCACCTTGTTTGATGAAGACTCCATCAGTACTTAAGTTTGCTTTGTCTTATTAGATATTAGAACATGGTCCCAGGAGCCTGTGCCTGCTTTTCATTAACAGATATCTGTCCATGTGCGCTTTTGCGCATCATCTTTAGATTAGGCTTCCTTCTGAGATGATAGCTGTGTTGACCAAGTAGAAATGGCTTCTTTGGCACAATTTTTATTTTACTTATGATGCTAACCGTTTTGACATTATGAACGGACGAGAAAAGGAAATAGACACTGACCTATACTGTACATTTACTACATTGTAACAGAAGTTTGAAAAGAGGAAATGGAAATGTGAGGGCTTCTGTGATGAATTGTCCTTTTTTGTTCATATGATTAACTCCAATGAGACGAGACACTGGATGACCTCCAACTAAACTCCTGATCCAGGCATCCAGTAATAAACCACTTTTTTACACAATTATACACAATATGTTTTTTTTATTAAAATATCAACAGTATTTTTTTAACTAATAGTTTGCATGTTTTAAATAATAATTTACCAAACAATAAAATTAAGAAAATAATGTTTAATACAAGGAGAAGTACAATAACAGTTGAAAAAAGATAGGGGTAAGAGACAGGACCCTGACTTAAAATTTACAAGATTTAAAGTTCTGTATAATTACTTGGAAGAAAAAAAAGAGAATTAACCTCATTGTCTTCAAGCACAATGTTATGCTCAAGAAAACTCTTGTTACCAGGGTTTAAACCTTTTTTTAGCTGTTAAGTTGGGCAGTTTAAAAATGGGTGCCACAGGAAATCTGCTCACTTCAGTTTATAAATCACACTTAGGTCACATCCCAATACATCATGCGAGAAAGATGAGGTTTTTGCTTGGTGTTTCTCTAAAGTGCATGAAAATCTGAAATGAAAACAACTGGTCGTTATTCTATGTTGTCTTTGACGTTTGATTTAAACTGTTCTGTTTGTGCCTTAATCAGTCTCTAAAAAGCTAAATCTGGAACATGAATCGTTACCAGATTACCAACAAAAATTGCCCTGTTTACAATTTCCACATTATTCAGAAATTAAGTAATATTTCTCTTTCAAGAAAAAAAATAAACATTCATTATTTAAATTGAATATTGCTCTGGGTCTCAGAAGCATGTGGTACAAATGGACACTTATAAACTCTCGCAACATTCTTCATCATTCACTTATGAAATGTGTTCATAATTCATGCCACAATGTGATGTTTGGTGTAGAACGTCGAGATTATTATTTAGTCTTGAAACTGATAAATTAATCTGGGATAGCATATCATAACAAGAAATGAAGTCAAATATTCCAACCTTGCAGATGACCGCTTTTCCTTCAGGTGATGTGACTAGTCAGAACTGGCCTTCCAACGTTAACATGACACATTTTTCTCTTTATCTTACATTACCATTACTTCACTTAGGAAAAGGCTGTACATTTGTTATTTATATTATTATTAGGAATAGTATTTACATGTATAAGTATACCTTTGTTGTGTTAACTTGCCCATAAACAAGGGGTTATCGGGTACTCTTTCCCGCAAGAAGGAGATAACTCACTTAAAGACATATATATTCTGTAAGTGCATCAACATTTAAATGCTTAATTAATTTAGAACATTAATTGATCAACTTCTTTAAACTTGTTGTGTACTCAAATGAAAGAAAATTTGTCAATAACTTTGTTTATTTTCTCACATTTATATGAGAAATAAAATAATTCAAATGTTTCTCTTATACAATAAGTAAACTGGTTCTGGACACTTTTTTCAAGATTTTGCTTTAAGCATTGTTTATTTTTTTGCAATGCTTATTTCTTATCATAAATTCACACAAACTATAGTTGTATAGTAAAAATTATTGTACCAGATCATGATACTGATAAATTTTGTGTTACAACAGAAATTGGTTCAGCAACGATTCGGGCATATACCAGTGTTGGAAAAGGTGAATTCAAACGCGCTTTGAAATAAGGAAAATAATGGTGCATATCTAGCTGGATCAATGATGGGGGAGGAACTTCCAGCAAGCTTTTTCTCGAGGCAACATGGTGGAGTTGAGAGAAAATCTGCTATTTATGTTCTCTAAAGGCAGAAAAATGGAGGGATTTACTAACTACATGCTGCTATTTTATCAGGAAATCACCTATCAAACTCCCACTGGTAAGTGTGTATTTTAACTTGCCCGTTTCTCAACAAAAAAAAAAAAAACGCCAACAGGTGCCAGCCAACTTTTGGTTGGCTGGCACAAATCCCGATATCAATACCCATAAAAAATGGGCATCAAAAGTTAAAAAGTCCAACTTCCTCTGTGTCCACATCGGTGCTGCATTCTTCGTTGATGCCACACCACACATGATATGATGCGGTACCTGACGTAGACAGTCTGCCTTTGCTGTCCGGGTTACATACCATGGCTAGCCATTGGTGCAGTTAACACATGAATCGCTCGCTAACCACACAAATTTCGTTCCTGGTGTGAATGCCCGGTCAGACATGCACAGTAAGCAACAACTCATACACGGTACATTTTTCATTAATAATGTTTGTTTTATGTTTAAAGGGTTGAAAGGTTTAAAAATGTATGTGTAGAAGAGCACATGATTCATGTTCAATAATAGTATAAGTACAAATGACCAAAGCTCTACTTAGCTTTGCTCAAACCTTAACTGAACATACCTGAATCCACTGATTAAGCTCCTCTGAGTTTGGTTGAAGCTACTGATGCGTCTCTTAAAAGAGGATTGGAACAAAACCCTGCAGGTTCTGTGGCACTCCAGGAATTGAATGTGTGACCCCTGGTGTAAAGGATGGAGGAGAGCAAATGAATTTCGGACTAAAGAAATATATAAGAAACATCTGATATTACAGAAAGGTTTATTCCAAGATAGCAGAAGGAATGAACTGTAATGCAATATTATTTGTTAAGGAGAGATGGGGATTTTCAGCCTTCACTTCAAATCATTAAAAAGCGTCTCGTATGTTAACCCTTGTTTCATTTTTCAACTCATTACATTTTTGTCATGAACACATGAGTTTTTGAAGTTTAGTACTTCTCAGACAACTGTTCACAGAGCATGCAATCTGTATAGCACCTTTATGCTTATGGAGATCTGAAGAGAGGAAATATGCCATGCAAAAATGCCGACTCAAATACCTTGTGAAGAAATAAAGATTTTTAATACAAATATTCTCATTATACGAATACTGTCTGTAACATTAGTACTAGAACTTAGCATAATTACTTAATTTTTTTAAACACATTAGGGCCATTTTATAATTGCTTCTGGTTCACATATCGCACCTTTAATGATATAATGCTTTTTGACTGGCTGAAAGGCTTTGGGAAAATATATATGCTGGCTGGAAGAAATCAATCACTCGCTATCAAACAACTTCACACAACAATACAGCTGGAGAAAACCAGTCCAGGTATTAATACAAAAATCTTCCTGTTCTAACCGCTAATTCACCAAGCTGCTTTCCCCCTATACTGTCGTAATGTCAGAAATTTTCGCTAGTGCAAAGTGCTTTTTATGTGAGCCACGCACGAAAACAAACAAAACAACCCAATAAACAATCAAAAATACTGTAATAAAACAAATACTGGCCTAATACAAACAAAATGAAAATGCATTGTAGCAAAATCCTCAAATTAACTCTTTTGGGTAAAAAAGCCCCAAGCTAACTAATAGCTGAGCCGGCTGCCTTCACTACGCCTCAACATAGGCAGTGAACATAGTCAGTGAACACAGTTTTTAAGGAGAGGTATCTGTCCAACACACTCCTTTTCTCAGTCTCTATGAAGCTTTTAACAGAAAAAAAACTCTGACATGTACCCCCCCCTTCCCCCATTCAATAAGGACCCACAATAACCACTTTTTCCCAGAAGGTGGACTGATCCTGAAAAGCAGGTATAAATCATTAGTGGCAATTATTTTGTCAGCTTAGGGCAGTGCTTCTCAATTATTTTCTGTAATGCCTCCTTGGAAGAAGAAAAAAATCTTGAAAACTAAAAGAGCATGTTCCCCGAGGTCAAACAGACCCCCCTTGACGGAGCCTCACGCCCCACTATTTGAGAAGCACTGGATGATGAGGCAGGAGCAGAAAGTAATGCTACTTCATCCCACACACACAAGTTTATAGCTGATAAAGATGATGGGGTGTTGATCACCCTCATTTCCTTGAATCAAGACAGCTCCCAGCCCAGATTCTGAAGCATCAGTCTGCACCGTGAAATGCCTAGAAAAATCAGGACTGAAGTACAGGCTCTTTACAAATACAAGATTTCAAGTCCTGAAAAGCTTGTTCACACTTGGTAGACCACTTAAACTTGATTGGAATACTCTTTTTGGTCAGATCAGTCAATGCTATGGCTTGGCTGGCAAAGTTCGGAATCAACCTTCAATACCATCCTATAAGTCCAAGAAAGGATCTTACCCTTCTCTTTGTGTTTGGAGCAAGACTGGATTGAATTGCTTTAAGTTTGTCAACCTTTGGTCGAATGACTCCAACTCCGAGAACATAACCAAGGTATGATACATCTGACTTAGCAATGTGACATTTCTTTGCATTTGCTACTAACCCAGCAGCTTTAAGATGATCAAAGACATCTTTGACATGGACCAGATGTTCTGCCCAAGTTTCACTGTCTGAATAAACCAATGAATAGCTTGAGGCATTGAGGATAGCTTGAGGACTTGATCAATCAAACGTTCGAACGTGGCCGCAGATCTTTGCAGTCCAAATGATAAAAAATTGAACTGGTACAGGTCTGAGTGAACTCTAAAAGCTGATAGTTCTCTTGGATCCTCAGCTAGTACCCTTGCAGATGTCTAAAGTTGTGAGGTATTTTGCCTTACCCAAGCATTTAATGAGTTCATCTACCTGTGGTATAGGGTACGTGTCAAAGCGAGAAACCGCATTCAATTTTGAATAATCAACACAGAATCCCAAAGTACCGTCTTTCGTGGGCACTTTCTACACCATTCACTATTAGAGGGTTCGATGATAGCCATGTCCAACATATCTAACTTTATCCTTCAGAGCAGGGATCAAGCTTGCAGGAATACAACTACACGTCTGTCTAATTGGAACAGGTCTGGTCCAATGGATGCTATACTGGATCAAGTTTTTTTTTACCAGGCTTGTCATCAAACAGGCCCTCAGGAACAATTTTGATGAACTCATTCTTTTGATGTTCAGACAAACGAGAGAGATCAGGCATGGTTGGACATTCCTGCACCGGAAAATACATTTCATAAGTCTCCATCAGACTCAACAGTTCGTCAGCCACTGGCGTTTCGCAAAAGGTTTATGTGAAAATTGTGTCTTTTTTTCTGTGTTCTGGCATTTCGATCTCATAATTAGTGTTACAGATTTTCCTCACCACGCAATATGGACCATGTCATTTGGCCAATAAACTGCTTTTAGCAGTAAGTTGCAGCAATAGCACCTGCTGACCCTCTGACAATGATCTGTTCCTGTTAACTTTATCGTACCAGAGTTTTTGCTTGCACTGAGCACTGGCCATGTTCTCATTAACTGCCTCAGACAATGACTCAAGTTTTGATCGAATCTGCAGAATGTAAGAAAGAACTTCAGTAAGTTCTGGTGATGTCTCCTCTTTCCAGGCTTCTCGAAGGATGTTCAAAGGACCTCTAACTTGGCGTCCAAATAGCAGTTTGAAAGATGAATAGCCTGTTGAGGCCTGTGGTACCTCTAGGTACGCAAACATTAAGTACGGGAGCAGTGGTCCCAGTCGTTGCCACTGGTTGACTCAAATTTACGGACCGTGGTTTTAAGAGGCTGATTAAACCGCTCCACTAAGCCATCAGTCTGCAGGTGCTAAGGGATGGTCTTCTTTGGTTTAATTCCTAGTAACCTAAACACCTGTCTCATTTGCTTCGAGGTGAAGTTCAACCCTTGGTCTGGTAATATCCCTTTCGGAACCACAACTCTAGAAAATAATTGCATCAAAGCGTTGATGATCGAACGAGTCTTGATAGATTTCCATGGGAAAACTTTTGGATAGTGAGTTGCATAGTCTGCCACAACAAGAATATATCTATATCCTGTTTTGGATCTCTCAAGTGGCCCTACTATATCCATAGCGATGGTAGTAAAGGGTACATCGATAATCGGAAGACTCACCATTGGCACTCTATCTCCTTTTCTAGTTGGATGAACTTTTTGGCATTCTTCACAAGGTTTAAAAAAATTAAGCACGTCTATATACATGCCCGGCCAAAAGAATCTTCTAGCAATACGAGTATAGGTCTTCTGTTGCCCCATATGACCAGCCCAAAGTACGGTATGAGCCAGCTCCATCACTTTCTCTCTCGATGACTGTGGCCCTACCAATCTCTCTATCTTTTTTTTTAACATACAAACGATCATTCACAATGACAAACTGATCTCTGATGGCATCATCTCTCTGTAATTGTCTGATGTCTTTGGGGGATATGCACCAGTTAGTCGGTGTTGGGTTTAAGCATATTTTCTTATGGCACAGTACCCTTTATTTTACATCTGCGCTTCGGCACACAGGTTTTACCCCATAGACTTCTGAGTTCTGCTGTTGCACACGTGTTGTCACATACACTTCTGCTCCACACCCACTGGGGTGCAACAAATCAAGCAGGATTGGCACATCTCTACCCAACATAACTGAGTATGGGGCTGTAGTACTTATGATTGCTGCTTCTTCTTCTCCTCAGTGGCAAGGTCTTTGCAGCTCCTGCACCTCTTGTTGCTCTGGCTGCATCGTTTCATTAGGGTGTTGGGCCTTGCCTGCTTTGTTAGGCGGCATGGCACTGCTCTGCACTCCTTCAGAACCTCTCACGATGGCCTGAAGGGATCCCACCGCCATCAGACGTCATAATGTGAGAAATTTTTCCAGGGTCGTAAGATGAAATTCAGAGGTCTGGAGTCTGCAGCTTGCATCTTATTTATAATGCTTTTATTGTGAGCCACATGTGAAAACAAACAAATATAATTAAAAACATACATAATTAAACATAATTAAAATAAATGTAGCACACCGTAATCAATACATTATAATACGCACTAAAAGTCACACATACACTTAGCATACATAACCTCATAGAGTACAACATTAAACTTCAAAAAAGCAAAGTATACATATTCAACAGCCCACAATAATCACTCTTTCCCAGAAGGTGGACTGATACTGGGTGACTAATAAGGTTACACCACATCTACACAGCTCTCTGGCAGAAGCTTGTACATTACAACAATGACAAAAAGAGGTACGAATCATTAGTGGCAATTATTTCAAATATCGTGATAAGATTAGAAAAAAATTAGACATCACATTTTAGTAGACCTTAATAACGTTACAGGCAAAATTTGCATTTTAACCTTAAGTGCCAGATTAGACAGAGAACTGAAAACTGTTTTTGCCACTGTTAAATATGACAAATAATTTTGTTCATTTCTACCAGGTTTCTTGCTGACGTTTAACCTCAAACTGCACTCTGTGTTTAATTCAGAGTTTTTCGCATGTAGATTAGTTGTGAAGTTTGCTACCTAGAGACTGAGAGAATATTTTCACGATGAACCCTCAGTAAGAGTTCGTCCTTACTGTCAAGTGTTGCCAACTTAGCATCTTTGTCTCTTCAGACAGCCTACCCACTTTTTAAAACATAATCCAGCGAATAGTGACAGATCTAGTGATGCTTGCTGCTTTTCCTGCCGACTTTTAGTAACTTAGTTCGTTCTGGCTCC